>CM061277.1:27842500-28467500 GCA_030848825.1 Tadarida brasiliensis | reverse complement strand
CCTTCCTTCTGCCAATCACCTTACTGTTGTCTGTGTTCATAAGTCTTTCTTTTTTTATTTGCTTAAACCCTTCACCCTTCTTACCGAGCCCCCAACCCTTTCCCCTCTGACAGCTGTCAGTCTGTTCTCTGTGTCCATGAGTCTGTCTCCACTTTGTTTATTTTGTTCATTAGATTCCACGTATAAGTGAAATCATATGGTACTTGTCTTTCTCTCACTGCTTTATTTCACTTCACATAATGCTGCCTATGTCCATCCACGCTGTTGCAAAAGGTAAGATTTCCTTCTTTTTTTTACGGCTGAGTAGTATTCCATTGTGTATATGTACCACAGCTTTTTTATCCACTCATCTATTGATGGACAGTTGAGCTGCTTCCAAATCTTGGTTATTGTAAATAATGCTGCAGTGAACATAGGGGTGCATATATTCTTTCAAATTAGTGTTTCGGGTTTCTTTGACTATATTCCCAGGAATGGACTTACTGGGTCATAAGGCAATTCCATTTTTAATTTTTTGAGGTAACACTGTACTGCTTTCC
Source organism: Tadarida brasiliensis (assembly GCA_030848825.1). Taxonomy (NCBI): domain Eukaryota; kingdom Metazoa; phylum Chordata; class Mammalia; order Chiroptera; family Molossidae; genus Tadarida; species Tadarida brasiliensis. The sequence goes on along the minus strand of CM061277.1, from coordinate 28,466,961 downwards.
ACAGTGGCTGCACCAATCTGCATTCCCACCAACAGTTCAGGAGGGTTCCCTTTTCTCTACATCCTCACCAACACTTGTTGTTTGTTGATTTATTGATGGTAGCCATTCTGAAAGGTGTGAGGTGATATTTATTTTTTTCCCTCACCCGAGGACATTTTTGCATTCATCTTCAGATAGAGCGGGAGGGAGAAAGGGTGGAAGAGAGAGAGAAACATCGATGTGAGAGAGACACATCGACTGGTTGCCACCCACACGACCCCAACCAGGGCTGGGGACAAAACTGCAACCGAGGTACATGCCCTTAGCGGGAACCGAACCTGAGACTTTCCAGTCCGTGGGCCGACGCTCTAACTGCTGAGCCAAACCGGCCAGGGTGTGAGGTGATATTTTCTTGTGGTTTTATTTTTTTTTCTTTTATTAATATTAGAGAGAGAGAGAGGAAGGGATGGGGAGAGAGAGATGGAAACATCAATGAGCCCTGGCTGATTTGGCTCAGTGGTTGGAGCGTCGGCCTTCAGTCCAGAGAGTCCCGGGTTCGGTTCCCGCTAGGGGCACATACCTCGGTTGCAGTTTGTCCCCGGCCCCGGTTGGTTGTGCGGGAGGTAGCCACTCGATGTGTCCCTTTCACGTCGATGTTTTCTCTCTCTCTCTCTCTCTTCCTTTCTCTCCCTCCCACTCTATCTGAACAAAAAAATGGAAAAGTGTCCTTGGGTGAGGATTAAAAAAAAAAAAGAAACATCAATGAGAGAGAACATCAATTGGCTGCCTCCTGCATGCCCCCCACTGGGGATCAGGCCCACAACCTGGGCAGGTGTCCTGACCGGGAATCGAACCAGCCACCTCTTGGTGCATCAACCCCTGAGCCACACCGGCCAGGCTTTTATTGTGGTTTTAATTTGCATTTCTCTGATGATTACATTGAGCATCCTTTTATATGTCTGTTGGCCTCTTTGGGGAAGTATCTATTCAGGTCCCTTGCCCATTTTTTTAAAAAAATGTATTATTTATTTATTTAGAGCTAGAGGAAGGGAGAGATAGATAGAAACATCAATGTGAGAGAGAAACATAGATTGGCTGCCTCCTGCATACCCCCTACTGGTGATCAAGCCTGCAACCCGGGCATATGTCCTGATGGGGAATCGAATGGGGACTTCTCAGTCCATGGGTCGACACACAATCCACTGAGCCACACCACCTGGGCCCTTGCCTGTTTTTATTTTTATTTTATTTTTTTTAAATTTTTTATTAATTTATTTTTGTTACAGATGTTTCTCTCTTTTTTCCCCATTGACACCCTCCTCCCCATCCCCTGCACCCGTCCCCAGCTTTGTTGTCCATGTCCATCAGTTATGCATACATGCGTATGAGTTCTGTGGTTTATCTCTTCCCTCCCCCCCCACCCCCTCTTCTGAGGGTTGTCAGTCTGTACCCTACTTTCACATCTCTGGGTCTACCCTGTTCCCCAGACTGTTATGTTTATTATATTCCACAAATGAGTGAGATCATGTGATATTTGTCTTTCTCTGCTTGGCTTGTTTCGCTTAGGATAATACTCTCGAAGTCCCTCCACGTCGTCTCAAAGGATAAGAGATCTTTCTTTCTTACAGCTGCATAGTACTCCATTGTGTATATGTACCACAGCTTTTTTATCCATTCATCCACTGATGGACACTTGGGCTGTTTCCAGATCTTAGCTATTGTAAATAGTGCTGCTATGAACATGGGGGTACATGTATTCTTTCTGATTGGTGTTTCAGGTTTCTTAGGGTATATTCCTAGAAGTGGGATCCCTTGCCTGTTTTTTAAAAATATTTTTTCTTTATTAATTTTTAGAGAGATAGGAAGGGAGAGGGAGGGAGAGAAAAACATCCATGAGCCCTGGCCGGTTTGGCTCAGCAGTTAGAGCGTCGGCTTGCGGTCCGGAGAGACCCGGGTTCGGTTCCCGCTGGGGGCATGTACCTCGGTTGCAGTTTGTCCCCGGCCCTGGTTGGTCGTGCGGGTGGCAGCCACTTGATGTGGCCCTTTTGCGTTGCTGTTTCTCTCTCTCTCTCCCTCTCTCTCCCTCCTACTCTGTCTGAGCAAAAAAGTGAAAAAATGTCCTCCGGTGAGGATAAAAAAAAAAAAAAAAAAACCATCGATGAGAGAGAACATCGATTGGCTGCCTCCTGCACACTTCCCACTGGAGGTTGGGCCCACAACCTGGGCATGTGCCCTGACCGGGAATCGGAATCGAACCGGCGACCTCTTGGTGCATGGGTTGATGCTCAACCACTGAGCCACACACGCTGGGCAGCCTTGCTCGTTTTTTAATTGGATTGTTTGTCTTCCTGGTGTTGAGTTTTATAAGTTCCTTATAAATTTTGGATATTAAACCGTTATCAGATGTTACTGGTGAATATGTTCTCCCATTCAGTGCATTGTCTTTTCATTTTGTTGACGGTTTCCTTTGCTTTGAAAAAACTTTTTAGTTTGACATAGTTCCATTTGTTAATTTTTTCTTGTGTTTTCTTGCCAGAGGAGTTATATATATAAAAAAATAATACTAAGAAAAATGTCCAAGATTTTATTGCCGATGTTTTTTTCTAGGATTTTTATGATTTCAAGTCTAACATTTAAGTCTTTTATTCATTTTGAGCTTATTTATGCCTGTGGTGTAAGAAGGTGGTTTAGTTTCATTTTTTTGCACGTATCTGACCAATTTTCCCAGCACCATTTATTGAATAGACTTTACTCCATTGGATGTTTTTGTCTCCTTTGTCAAATAATTGACTATAAAGGCGTGGGCTTATTTCTGGGCTCTCTATTCTGTTCCATTGATCTCTATGTCTGTTTTTATGCCAGTACCATGCAGTTTTGATTACTATGGTCTTATGGTATAGTTTGATATCAAGTACTGTGATTCTTCCAACTTTATTGTTCTTTCTCAAGATTGCTGTGGTTGTTCAGGTTCTTTTGTGGTTCCTGTACATTTTTGGAATATTTGTTCTAGTTCTGTGAAATACGCCATTCATATCTTGCTAGGAATTGCTTTGAATCTATAGATAGCTTTGGGTAGTATGGACATTCTAATGATGTTAATTCTTCCAATCCATGAACACGGTATATGCTTCCACTTATTTGTATCTTCTTCAGTGTCATAATTTTCCGAGTATATCTGTTGAATATTTTAATATTCAATCTGTTTTTCAGTTCCTAAAGCAATGCTGGGCAGAGTAGGCATTTAATAAATATTGTTGGGTTTTAAAAAAATATTTGAATTTTTGTAATGGGTACCCTTCAGTATAAGTTTGTAGTTACTTCAGCTCTCTGTCTATTGACTAATTTGCCCCATTCAATCTGCTTGTGGGCTGGTAAATTATAACTTCCTCTGGTTCCTTTGAGATCACACCTCGCCTACTCATTGCATCATCTGGTGGGAGACCAAGGGATTAGCAGCAGGTCCAAGCCAAGCTTGGTTTTTGGCAGTTTTCCCTAGAAGGAAAGCTGTGCAGTAGAGAAGGGAAAAGGTATTAAAGCTCTGTAATAAAGACAGTTTGAGTTCAAATCCCACTTGTCAGCACTATGACCTTGGCCAAGTAAAAATTTTAGGTGGTTGTGAGGATTACTCCAGATATCTGAGTATTCAAATATTTGGAGACATACTGAGTATTTAAATACTCAGCACAGCTCACAATGCCTGGCATATGATAGATACTCAGTAAATAGCTATAATTATTACTCTCCTACTGGTTTTTTACTTAAATAACATTGAATTTCCACAGTATGCATTTTTAATCAGATGAACTATGATTATGCTGATTTTTAAAACAAAGAGCTGCATCTGTTAGGGGATTCTAATTTTGTGGTCTCATTTAACTCCTTCACTGGATTTGCAGATGAATCCAACCAACAGTGTTGTAGTCTTCATCTGAATGAAACGGTCCTGCAAGTGTTTACAAAGAGTAGGTTCTGCTGAGATTTCTAATCAGGACCATGATACAGTACCACTATTTTGTCTTTCCTTATGGAAGAAAATGCTAATGACATAGTTTTAAAATTCTATCAATTTTAAGTTGACATATACATGTTTTCTAGTAAGATACATCAGTTGAGAGAACGTTTGCCTGTTAAGAGATACTTATTCCCAAATCAATTGTTTAATAATGAAAATGTATTAAAAATGCCTCTTAATTGGAAATTAGACTTTTCTGGATAAGATACCTTCATAATCTAATACTTAGCCTATGGTGATCATAATTTAAATAGTTATTAACGTTTATAATACACTCCATACCAGCGATTTTCAACTGGTGTGCTGCAAGAATTTTTCAAACATGCAATACCTGACTATTTAGTCAGGGGCACTGGCCTCTTTTCCCTTAGGTTGTCAAATAAAAAAATGACAGCAGCCAAGACAGCAATAAATGTTCAGTGTGAATGAACCAAAATTATACCTATTTTTTTTGTCAGATCGGCAAAATATGTAATCTATTTTATAGTGTGTCACAGAATGTTAGTAATTAGTTTATGTGTGCCATGAGATGAAAAAGGTTGAAATCACCGCTGTGTACTACACTGTAACAAACATGCCACTGTAACTTAACAGTGAGCCTGTGAATTAGGTAACACAGATGGTATTATTGCAGTTGTCAAGATAAAACACTTCTACTTGCCTTCACATCCAATATTTCCCCACTTCTCTTTTCTGAGAAAACATTTTAAGAAATGTCATGCCTTGTAGAAGACAACTGTGAATATTGGACTAGTGGATGCTGGCCCGCTGTAGCAGTTTTAGGAAGACCGAGGGGGTTGAGCCCTGGCTGGTGTGGTTCAATGGTTAGCGTGTAGGCCCACAGATGGAAGGGCCTTGAGTTTGATTCCCGGTCAAGGGCATGTACCAGGGTTGCAGGTTCGATCCCTGTCCCTAGTCATGTGAGAGGCAACCAATCAATGTGTCTCTCTCACATCGATGTTTCTTTCTCTCTCTCCCTTCCACTCTAAAAATCAATGGAAAAAATATCCTCCAGTGAGGATTAACGACAACAACAATAAAGATGGAGGAGGTTGAATTTAGATTGCAAATCTTAATTCTATGCCGGTAAGATGAAGTTCTTCTGGTCCATGGGCCGATGCTCTAACCGCTGAGCCAAACTGGCCAGGGCAAGATAAAGTTTTTTTTTTTTAATCCTCACCCGAGGACATTTTTCCATTTTTTGTTCAGATAGAGTGGGAGGGAGAGAGAAGAAGAGACAGAGAGAAAGAAACATCGACGTGAAAAGGACACATCGAGTGGCTGCCTCCCGCACGACCAACCAGGGCCGGGGACAAACTGCAACCGAGGCACGCACCCTTAGCGGGAACCGAACCCGGGTCTCTCTGGACCGCAGGCCGACGCTCTAACCGCTGAGCCAAGCCGGCCAGGGCAAGATAAAGTTTTTAATGAAGGCACTAGTAACTGCCTTACTGGGCTGACCATCTTGTTAATCAAATGCTTGTTTTTGACTATTCTGTGTTTCATATTTTACTTTGCAAACAAAGGACTGAGGTTGAGGAATGAAAGTTTGCAAATGAACAGAAGCCCACATTACCTTATTCACAGGGGAGTGAATTGGATATTAAGGGAATTACTTCAAACCAGTAACAGCTTGAAGTCCTGAGTCAGTGCCATGGTTCAGTCTCTTGGATAAAAGACTGTGTATGTCTCAGGTGTTTGAGGTAGAGTAAGCACGTACTTCCACTGTTTTCTCTTGTATTATATGAATAGTGTTAAATTATGAACATTGTGTTCTAGCATAATTTCCTCTAAGCAATTTTAATATTGCTTTTTCTAGTGAAAACATTTTAAAGCACTTGAATGTAGTGAAGAAACAGCTTATACCTAATTAAGATTATGCCTCCTTACATTATCCAGTATTTCATAGTAACAGGTTGTATTTGTGATTGTCGAGAGTCATTACCACCCAGAAATACCTGTAAGAAAGGCTTTCAGGGCCCCAGAAGACCCACCTGCAAGTCTCCTATTTAGTTACTGTAGTTGCTAATTCAACAGAAGAGCCTGAGATATGTGGGCCAGATAGCTTTCTGCGTACAGGTGTGCCAGCTCCACAGACTACTTGTACTCCTGCCGTTTGTCCCGCAAATGAATGCCACCGTTCAGAAAGGTAACTGGAGAGAATTGTACTGGGAGCCATGTAAATCTATTATTCATAGTCGGAAAACATGGATACTCAATATTATTTGATGGGTCAGTCATTTGTATCTTTCAGTTTTCAAATGTTCCTCATAAACCCATATTTATATGCAAAGCTTATTTAAAATATTCCTGATAAGTATATGGAATAGATCTCCTTGTTATCATGTGGTGAAGGGAAAGCTAGAAAATCAAATGCCCATGAGAGTATTCTGGTTGGCAGGGAAGACCACATCAATGAACAGTGTCAGAATTCTAAGACATAAAGACCACAAACATATTAAGGAAGCTGGTAAGTTTTTCATTTAGTTTTATTTTTATTTTTTATCCTCACATTTTTCCATTTTTTGTTCAGATAGAGTGGGAGGGAGAGAGAGGAAGAGAGAGAGAGAGAGAGAAACATCGACGTGAAAGGGACACATCGAGTGGCTGCCTCCCGCACAACCCCGACCAGGGCCGGGGACAAACTGCAACTGAAGTATATGCCCCTAGTGGGAACCGAACCTGGGTCTCTCTGGACCGCAGGCCGACACTCTAACCGCTGAGCCAAACCGGCCAGGGCAGGAAGCTGGTAAGTTTAAGAAAGGTGTAAGGATTCTTGCTAAGTTTTTCTTCAGTAATAGAAAAGTCTTTTTTTTTTTTTAAAGGTGAAGACTTTGAGCACTGAAGATTGGTGTATGAACACCTATCAATACCACTAAGTTGGAGTAAGAATTCAGAGCTCCAATCTTTGGCCAGTGCTTACAGTTCTTGGCCTCATTTTAACCACTCCCTCAGATTTCTAGAATGATTTCCCAAAAAGTGTTCTTGCTGTGAGAAAATATTTTTCTTTCCTTGTTGTGGGAGAGCGAGCTAGATCTGGCTGACATCAGAATCTCCTGGGGAGGTTTGTAAACAGGATCCTGCTTTTCCTTCCACCTCTGCAATCGATGGAACAACGTTTTCAGGAGTGAGACTGCAGTTTGTCTTTCCTCCTAGGTCCCCAGGTGATTCTGATGCGACTTTGCGAATTGTAGTACTTCAACTTGAAGTGTTTTGTAGCCCCATCCGAGCTACTCTTTGAGGCCTTTCTCTCTCCCAGTTACTAGTCCCTGAGCGTGTCCTAAACCACGCTCGTCTCTGAAACGTTCTCCAGCTGTTTTCATCAGAAATGCGTTTATATTTACTGAAGTAGCAAGTATTAATCTCTCTCTACGTATATGTATATGTATACATATGTATATATAATGCACACGCACACACATTTGATGTTTATTGCCAAATAGCTTCCTAGAAGGTTTGGATCGATTTAAATGCCCATTAAAAGAAACAACACTTAAAAGAAACAACAGCTTTATCAAGATAGAATTCACATACCATATGGTTCACTCATTTTATTTATTTATTTATTTTTATTCCTCACCTGAGGATATTTTTCTACTTATTATCAGATTGAGTAGGAGGGAGGGAGGGAGAGAGAGAGAGAAGCATCGATGTGATAGAGCCACATCGACTGGTTGCCTCCTGCACGACTCGACCAGGGCTGGGGACAAACCACAACTGAGGTACATGCCCTTGACTGGAATCGAAGCCACGACTCATTGGTCCGTGGGCCGACGCTCTAACCGCTGAGCCAAACCGGCCAGGGCTATGGTTCACTCATTTAAAGGGCACAAGTCAGTGGCTTTACTGTATTCACAGTTATACAGCTGTCACCACAATCAATTTTAGAATATTTTTACAACCCCAAACGAAAGTCCACACCTCTTTAGCTTTCACTCCTTAATTCCTCATTTTATCCCAATTCCCTGGGCGACTCCTTATCTAGTTTCTAGTTCTATTGATTTGCCAATTCTGCATATTTTATATAAATGGAATCATTCAATATGTGGTCCTTTGTGACTAAATTCTTTCTCTTAGCAGAACAAAGTTTTCAAGGTATTTCAATTCATTCTTTTATTTTTGGTTAATAATATTCCATTATGTGGATAATAACACATTTTATCTATCCATTCATCAGTTGATGGACTTTTGGATTATTTGCACTTTATAGCTATTATGAATGATGCTGATATGGGCATTCCGTATAAGCATGTTTTTATATCCCTTGGGTTTATTATACCTTGGTGACAGATCACTGGGTCATTTATTTGGTAACCATGTTTAGGCTTTAGAGGAATTCTCAGACTGTTTTCCATAGTGCTTGCACCACTTTACGTCCTTACCAGCAGTGCATGAGTGTTCGTTTTTCTGCATCCTCACCAATACTTGCTATTATCTGTTGCTATATCAGAACTTTGAATGAAACTGAGAAGACTAAATTACACTACAAAAATGAGCATAATAGAAACTAGAATAGCATTAGCAAAGGCAGTTTTGTATAGTTAGTTGATACGGCATAAAAATGTTGCCTAGCCCTGGCCAGTGTAGCTTAGTTGGGTGGAGCGGCATCCCGTGCACAGAAAGATTTGGGGCTCAATTCCCCGTCAGGGCACATACCCAGATCATGGGTTCGATCCCTGGTAGGGTGCATATGAGAGGCAACCAATGTTTCTCTTTCTTCCTCTTTCTTTAAAATCAATAAAAAACAAAAACAAAAAACATATCCTCAGGCAAGGATTAAAAAAAATGTTGCCTCGTGTTATGTTTGCAGCTTTCCAAACAGTAAAAGGTATAGATTAATATTTTGCTGAAATTTAGGCTACAAAAGCTATGTTCAGCTATTATTCTGAAGCTATAATAATATCCTGTATGTTTTCTTAGCTGGACAAACTTTTACTCTTAGTGGAGAATTTGCAGTCTGTGTGATTTAAATTTCAAGTCTATTCTGCTTACACAATAGCAGGTGAAGAACCTGGGGTTCTCATGCCTTTGAAGCCTAAGGAATGAACATGAATTGTTAGGGTGTATTAATAATTATATTAATAACCAGAACAACCACAACAATGAACATTTTCAAGTGTTTCCTTTGTGCCAGGTATGGGGTTTTATTTCATTTATTTCATAGTTTCCCCTTATTGTTTCATAGTTCTGCCTCAGGGAGTAGAACAATTATTATTGTTCCCATTTTATAGATGAGGGAATTAAGACTTGAGAAGGAAATTAACTTGCTCCCGGCCATGTAGCAAATATTTAGTGGCTGAAGAATCTAAACCAGGCCTCCTGACTCTCACCTGGATTGCCTCTCATCCAGATTCAGGCAGCAGAACTAGACCACGGAAAAGAGGACATTGGATCAATAGCCTACTAATAGAAGGTCACGTTAAGGCATCAGATGTTACATAAGGGCTTACCACAGGCCTGTTACATGAGGGAATACTGTTTATGTATTATTTCCAACAGTTCTCATAGCCCTTTCTGAACCTCTGCCCATCCTGCTAACTAAAGCAGGTTGGAGGCCGGGGGCAGGAGTGAGATGTACATTCTGGTCCCAGAACTGCCCTACCACTGAACTTGGCTGTGCCCACTTGAGCGTGCTTTTCAACCGCTGTGAGCTCAACTCCTCTGTGTATAATGGGGATGGTGATATCTGAACTAATCTTACAGTGTTGTCATGGCATGGCAAAAAATCATGGATGTGAAAACTGTATACCATACATCAAGACATGCACCTTGGTTAGAATAACTGGACTTCTCAGAGAATTTCTTCCAATGCCATATTTGGCATACAGCGTATTCTTTGCATTTTCAAGGACTGATTTGGATTTTGTGTACCTTGGGAGCAGCTGAGTTCCATGTACCCTTTGCAGTTGTATAGTTGGCATCAGTTCAAGTTCCCTCAGGATATTCTGATTTGCTAGTTTATAGTACTAGATAATGTCATGTATAAATTGCTTTTCCCCCTCTTTGTGTTTTTTTTTTTTTTTTTTTTCTTTCCAGCTCATTGAAGTTCATTTACAAGCATTGATGTCACATATATACCTATACCTAGTCTCTTAACTGGGGAAGCAGTATGCATCATCGTTGTAAATAGTAATACATTTTTATTTAGGAGAATTCACCCTAAGAGGGTTTTTGTTAGGTAACAAAATCCCTCCGAAGGCAGGAGAAGACCGTGCATTCATTCAAGAAACAGTTGTTGATGGCCCGAGTGTCAGGCATGGTTCTAGGTGCTGAGCGTGAGGGCACTCTCATGTGATCATTGCGGGGTTGGCAATGCACAGATTCATGCATCACTTAATTGATGATAAATGCTCTGCATTTATTAAAGGAGAGTACTGTGAGGGAGGGTGAACAGAAAAGGCCTACCGAGGAGATAACACTGATTCTGAGATCTGAAGGTGGAGGAGGATGTGATAAGCATTCAGGTAGAGCTTCTGCAAAAGCTCAAAGGCTGGAATGTGCTCTGGAAAAGTGGAAGCCAGGAAGGAGGAGAGCAGGGCCAGAGCCCGCAGCGCCAGCCTTAGAGGTCAGGCCACGGAGGCTGTGAGGGGCTGCTGGAGGTGGGAGGACACCAGGGAACTTTCCCACCACGTGTTAGGAGAGGAAGAGTTTTAAGGGAGGTGTGTGTGTTGTGGAGAGGTCAAGATCACAACCTTCCAGTGAGCCTTGGAATTGGCAGTAGACATTTAAAAACTGCAGTCTCAGGGGAGTGGTGGGGACCAAAGCCAACTGGGGAGGGCCTAGGAGGACTGTGAGGTGAGGAAGTGGAGGTGGACTGTAGACAGCTCTTCAGAGTTTTTGTTGTGTGTGAGAATGAGCAGGTGGTGCAGTAGGTGAGCAGGTAGGTGGGTTCAAGGGAAAGTTTTGTGTAATGTAAACATTTTATTGAAATATATGTTTAGAAAAGTATACACTTTTTTTTTTTTAATCCTCACCCGAGGACATTTTTCCATTTTTTGTTCAGACAGAGTGGGAAGGAGAGAGAGGAAGAGAGAGAGAGAAACATCAATGTGAAAGGGACACATCGAGTGGCTGCCTCCCGCACGACCCAACCAGGGCCGGGGACAAACTGCAACCGAGGTACATGCCCTTAGCGGGAACCGAACCCGGGTCTCTCTGGACCGCAGGCCGACACTCTAACCGCTGTGCCAAACCGGCCAGGGCGAAAAGTATACACTTTTTAATTTTAATAAACAGATAATAAAGTGCAAATGAAGATAGGAGACACTGTGCAGCTTTGCGATGTGACGGTCCAGTAGGCAGGGAGAAAGTGCTGCAGATGGCACCCGGTGAGCCCTGAGGGACCAGGGGACCGCTCCAGAGCACCAAAGTGGAGGGTGGCCTTTGGTAGGACTGGGGGCATTTCCTCCATTGTAATGTGTATAGAAGGAATATTTAACACATTTATTTTCAAAGTTAGGAGAATTACATTTTAATAACACAGTAATTTTGCTGGGAAAATCCAAACTGGAATTCACGGTCCACCAAAGAGTCTCCGTAGGAAACAACTCGGAATCTCTGTTGTCACCCCTGGAAGGTCAAACCCAGGAGCAGACCTAGTCTTCCGGTCTTGCAGAGACTGAGAACCAGCCTGCAGGCAGCTCTGGGGGATGAGTGCCTGCCCTTCTGCAGCCTGCCAGTGGAGCGAAGAAGGTGGGTGCCTCTGGAGAGGGCGCCCTGAGGCCTCAGGAGCTGGTGGTGGTCTGTTCCTTGATCCACATCCATTTTGTGGACACCTCTCAGGTTGGACGCTAATGATTTGTATGCTTTTGCCAGTGATAACTCTGTGGCTTTGAGGTCTGTAACTAAAGTCTTGGGAGAGCAGAGCAGAGGACTCATGATAGATTTCTTCTTCACATGGCCTTCACATTGTTACCAGCCAACCAGCTGTGCTTTGTAAAAAGGAAAAGGCAGACATCAAGGTTTATCATTGTTTAGAACTAACACTGAGTGCTGCCTCCTTTTGAACGCCCAAGGATTTTAATGTAGAGTGGTCAGGCCAAGGCCCCCACGTCTCTTAGCCCAGGTTTTTCTTTTCTTTGGGTGAATGCAGAGAGTTCTTTTCAGTGACTTGATGGGGTTCCAATGCATTGCTAACAAACTATCAAATGGAATATCAGTCTTTGTTTTTTGGTACATGAAAAGTTCTAATCTGAACTAGAGAGAGAAAGCTTTCTTGGGTTGATGGGAAGAAAGGTTTGCTTGCATGCCTCTTTGACACACAAGAAAGGAGCACCACAATCCTGCCCAGAAAAAAGAATCTTCTTCCACAGAAGAAAACCTTTAGTTGATAGTCTCTGAAGCCCTTTTGTGCACAAGAAAAGTAGGAGGGATCAATGTGTGGTGTCAAGATTTCTGCATGGGAAGTGGAAGGGCAAAGGGACACAAATGAAGAGGAAAAGAAGGCCAAGGTTACCATTTCAGACCTGCCCGATCGGCTTCATTTCTTGCATGTTTTTGTCATCCTGTGTTTTCTAATCTGTTTAGTTTTTATATTTTTATTTAAACCTTAGTTTAGTTCTTTTCTGGTTACATGGTATCATCCTTGATGATGGCCAGAAACAAATTAGGCAAATTTCTTTAGGATACATTCCATAATAGTTCTTTGTAACAGGACAGCTCAGTCTCATGATTTTATTTTTATTTATTTTTTTTATCCTCACCTGAGGACATTTTTTCATTTTTTGTTCAGATAGAAGTGGGAGGGAGAGAGAGGAAGAGAGAGAGAGAGAAACATCGACGTGAAAGGGACACATCGAGTGGCTGCCTCCCACACGGCCCTGGTTGGGTCAGGGCCGGGGACAAACTGCAACCCAGGTACATGCCCTTAGCAGGAACCGAACCCAGGTCTCTCTGGACCGCAGGCCGACACTCTAACCACTGAGCCAAACTGGCCAGGGCAGTCTCAGAAAAGTGCTACTTATTCTGAAGTTTATCCGCCATGGCCCATTTACTTTATCCAGTTTCTGAAGGTTTTTCTGGAGTTCTCTTTCCAATGGTATAAAATTTTATCTGGAGTTTTCTGCAATCTTGAACATTTTATTATTTGCTTTATTAATATTTAAAACAAATGTTAAGCCCTGGCCAGTTTGGTTCAGCGGTTAGAGCGTCGGCCCGCGGACCGGAGAGTCCTGGGTTCGGTTCCCGCTAAGGGCACGTACCTCGGTTGCAGTTTGTCCCCGGCCCTGGTTGGGGTCGTGTGGGTGGCAGCCACTCGATATGTCTCTCTCACATCGATGTTTCTCTCTCTCTCTTCCTCCCTCTCTCCCTCCTGCTCTATCTGAAGATAAATGCAAAAATGTCCTCAGGTGAGGATAAAAAAATAAAATTAAATAAAAAAAAATTAAAAAAATAAAACAAATGTTAAATGTGGGTGGCGACAGCAGAAATACCTGGAGGACCCCATTATTATCACTTTTTTCATTCTAATCTTTACTCTTAGACCTCCCTGTTTATGTGGAAATATTCTGAATCTGTAATGGCCTAATTAAACACACTTTTTTATTTGGGACCTAGTCAAAGGCTTATTGTTATTATTTAAAAAATTTGTTGTCTACGGCCATACCACCCTGAATGTGCCTGATCTCATCTAGAAAATTTGTTGAAAGCTGTTATGAAAGCCTGGCTTCCCCACTTATTTACTTTCCCAGAAATCTTTAGGTCCTTAGGCGTATTTCCCCTAAATAAGATTGTGTTTATTTTGCTTCTGAGTGGAACTAAAGAAATGTTTTAGTCCTCTTACTCCACCCTCACTGGTGGGTTTCCAGTAGCTCTTCAGTTCAGGTCATGGTAGGATAAGATGACAAATGAGGGACCTCAGGCTGACTGGACCCACGACTGTGGGCAAGTGACGTCACCTCTCTCTGAGGTTATTTCCTCCTCTGTAAGATGTGGAACAATATTGCATCAGCCTCTCACAGAGCTGAGGAGAAGGGAAAATCGAGTGACTCTGAGAGCGCTTGGAGAGCCTTCCCAGGCTGGGTCCAAGTGTTGTTGTTATTTTTAACTGCTCATTTCCACTTTTTCTCAATGCTAATAATTGGCTGTGAATTTTTTTTCTTTGTTGGATTTAGAGAGAGAGGAAGGGAGAGGGAGAGAGAGAGAAACATCGATGAGAGAGAACATCGACTGGCTGCCTCTTGCATGCCCCCCACTGGGGATTGGGCCCACAACCTGAGCATGTGCCCTGACCGGGAATCGAACCCGTGACCTCTTAGTGCATGGGTCGACGCTCCACTGAGCCACACCAGCCTGGCTGTGAATTTTTTAAATGGAGAAACTTATGTGATGGATTTTTTGGGCTTCCCCTTCTCAGCAAGAATGGGGAATTTGTACTGAAATTTGTATAATTTTGTTATTTGTTCACTGCCACTTCCGCTGCCAGTTCCTGTTTGCCGTTTAGAACTACGTTCAGTATTTTTTTTTTTTTGATCTGTTCCAAAACTATTTGTTCTAGAAATCAGTTACATGTAAAATCTCTACTTGCCATTCCAAGTAAGTGAACATAATACTTGGTCTATTTTTTTGTTGTTGTTGTTAATCCTAACCTGAGGATATTTTTTCCATTGATTTTTAGAGTGGAAGGGAGGGAGGGAGAGGGAGAGAGAGAGAGAGAAACATCCATGTGAGAGAGACACATCGATTGGTTGCTCCCCGAAGAACCTGCGCTTGACTGGGAATCGGACCCATGACCCTTTGGTTCACGGGCAGGTGCTCTAACCACTGAGCATACCAGCCAGGGCAATACTTGGTCTAATTTTGAAGCTCTCACATTTAATATAACAGCCTGTCATGTGGTGGTCATCGGATGTTCAGAGCAGAGCACTCATTTATTATTTTGTACTGTTAAGTTTTCTGAATTATGAGGATACGAGTTTTAAACAATTTAATTGGGTCATTGTGGTCATTAAATTAAGAAATGATTGATAAGTGTTCATTGCTTGGACCAGCGTCTAGCACTTGGTAGGCGTCCAATACATGTTAGCTACTGCATATCCTGCCCAGTGATTGGCTCGTGCACATGGTCTTCCCTCGCCTGCGCCAGAGCCAGAGGACTGTGGTTGATCGTAGGTTCTACGGCCAGGGAGCTGGGGAGTTTCCCAAACCTTTCATTAAAAAGTGTGGAGTGAAATCCAAGATGAATCAGGTTGGGAGTCAGAGATCCAGGAAATAAACCCAGAACCAGAGCCTGAGAGTTTGTGAATTAGGAACCGGGAGGTGGGGAAAAAAAGGAGCAGTTGAAATAGGTCCACAGGGCAGCCTGGGTGACTGGGCCTTTAACAGGAAAGTGAATTGGACAAGGACCTTCCTTCATATCCTCCTGTCTTCATCCCCTCTACTCCTCTGCCCCTCAAAGTCTTGGAGGTAACTTATGTGGGTGAGGTGTTCGTACCTAAGAAGTGGGACGAATGAGACTGAGGTCTGATAGGACGTTGGCAGTAATAGCAATCACTGCTATTTATTGTTCACCTCTTATGTGCCAGACGCTTTGGTGGGTGCTTTAGATGGTAGCCACCCTGCTAGAAGAAAGGAACAGTTGATTGGCTCTCAGGAATTCCGGGGTGGGTATGTTAGAGATGAGCTCCTGTGACCTGAGCTGAGAGTGACGTCCCAGCAGTAATGACAGGAAGAGCTCAGGTGTAACTTGGCTGGGCAAAGGAGGGACCAGAGGAGGTCAGGGTTCATTGTGAATGTGTAGGGGCTCCTGTGTAGCCCTGGGGTTTATTGACGATTGTGATGGGAAAGGGACCAGTGACGTCCCCTCTCCACTATGGTGGAGTGGGCTGGCGATTACTACTGGGGTCATCTACAGCATGTCTTAATGTAAAATTTTGTTATTTTGGTAAAATATGCATATAATAAAACTTACCGTTGAACCATTTTTTAAGTGTATAATTCAGTGACATTAAGTACATTTACAGTGTTGTACAGCCATCATCACTATTCATTTTCAGAATATTTTTGTTATTTTAAACGGATAAGCTGTACCCATGAAACAGTAACTCCTCCCAGCCTCTGGTAACCTCTACTCTGCTTTCTGCTACTAAGAATCTCACTACTCTAGGTGCCTCATGTAAATGGATTCATACAATATTTGTACTTTTGTGTCTGGCTTATTTGACTTAGCATGATATTTTCTTTTTTTTTAAATACTCACCCGAGGATATGTTTTTGATTTTAGAGAGAGAAGAAGGGAGAGGGAGAGAGAGAGAGAGAGAGAGAGATACATTGATGTGAGAGAGAAACGTTGATTGATTGCCTCCCCGGCCAGGGCTAGCATGATATTTTCAAAGTTTTTCCATGTTGTACCATGTATCAGAATTGCCTTCCTTTCGAAGCCTTAATAATATTTCATTGTCCGTGTATACCACATTGTGCTTATTCATGCATCTGCTGATGGGAGCTAGAGCATTTTTAAGAGCTGTGTTCTGGGCAATTTATCAGGGCACCATTGGTTCTCAAAAGGTTACTGTACTTACTTAGAGAATGGTGGGAGCCTAACAGGTGTCCCCTCCCCCAAGCCTGACTGTAACTGTTGAGTTTATTTCACTCAGGAAATCTTTCTCATGGGAATACTTTTTTATTCTTATCCAATTAGCTCAATAGAGTCTGATTCATTTTTTCCCTTAAATTTTACTTGTTCTCTCCTTTTCCCCCTTCACTCCTCTACCTATTGTGCTTGTTCAGTTCTTGCTTTCTTAGACCCCCCCCCCCCTGTTCCTTTTGTCTCCTCACCTCATTTCCTCCTGGTCTTATTGTTCTCTTCTAGAATACGCTGCCTCCTGCTTCTTCATCGCTTTCCTCTTTTCTTCTCTTCTCTTTTCTTTTTATCCTCACCCGAGGACATTTTTTTGCATTTATCTTCAGATAGAGTGGGAGGAAGAGAGAGAGAGTGAAACATCGATGTGAGAGAGACACATTGAGTGGTCGCCACCCACATGACCCCAATGTGGGCCGGGGACAAACTGCAACCGAGGTACGTGCCCTTAGCGGGAATTGAACCCGGGACTCTCTGGTCAGTGCTCTAACTGCTGAGCCAGACCGGCCAGGGCTTCGCTTTCCTTTTGTATTCCCTTCTTCCTTTCCCCTAGTTAGTGTCTTCTTGCTCTACCATTTTTAATTTGTGACTCAGAATTGACCCTAATCATTTTTTTCATTTAACATATAAAATGCTTATCATAATCAAGATTCTGTTCTAAGCACTTTGCATATCTTAACTCGTTTAATCCTCTTTACAACTCTGTGAAGTAGGCCCTGTTCTTGTCACCATATTCTGATGATGCTTTGAGTCTTAGATCAGTTAGGTAATTTGTACCAGGTCAGCTGCTGGTGAGGGGTGGAGCCAGGATTGGAGTCGAGGAGAGGGGCTCCAGCATACCCACCTCACTCTGCGCACAGGAAGGGCCGCTCAAGGGCAGAGGGGTGTTGTAGTTCATGGTAAAATTAAACATAGGAAGTGCTTGTCCCATCAAGCTCTGAAATGTTCAGAAGTGCTATATCCATTTTTCCCCTCAATGGGTTTGCGGCCAGAACACTGGTGTTAAGAAAACCACCACTAAATCAAAGCCAAAATGGGAAAGGAAAAGACTCATATCAGCATCTTCGCCATTGGACACGTAGATTCTGGCAAGTCCACCACTACGGGGCATCTGATCACAAATGTGGTGGGATTGACGAAAGAACCATGGAGAAATTTGCGAAGGAGGCTGCTGAGGTGGGGAAGGGCTCTTTTAAGTATACCTGGGTCTTGGATAAACTGAAAGCTGAACGTGAGCGAGGTATCACCAGTGATAGCTCCCTGTGGAAATTCGAGGCCAGCAAGTATTATGTGACCATCCTTGATGCTCCAGGACACAGAGATGTCATCAAAAACATGACTACAGGCACATATCAGGCTGACTGTGCTGTCCTGATTGTGTGCTCGTGTGGGTGAATTGGAAGCAGGTATCTCCAGAGACGGGCAGACCCTGAGCATGCCCTTCTGGCTGACACACTGGGTGCGAAACCACTGACTTGTTGGTGTCAACAGAATGGATTCCACTGAGCTGCCCTACAGCCAGGAGAGACAGGAGGAAATTGTTAAAGAAGTCAGCACCTACATTAAGAAAACTGGCTACAACCTGACACGGTAGCATTTATGCCAGTTTCTGTTTGGAGTGGCGACAGCGTGCTGGAGCCAAGTGCTAACATGCCTTGGTTCACGGGATGGAAAGTCACCCGTGAGGGTGGCGGTGCCAGTGGAACCACACTGCTCGGAGCTCTGGACTGCATCCTGCCAGCAGCTCGTCCATGGACACGCCTCTGCGTCTGCCCCTCCAGGATGTCTGCAAAATTGGTGTATGGGTGCTGTCCCTGTGGGCCAAGTGGAGACTGGTGTTCTCAGACGCGGCATGGCGGTCACTTTGCTCCAGTCAGTGTGACAGCTGAAGTCAAGTCTGATGAAATGCACCGTGAGGCTTTGAGCGAAGCTCTTCCTGGGGACAGTGTGGGCTTCAGTGTCAAGAATGTGTCTGTCAGAGATGTTTGCCGTGGCAGTGTGGCTGGTGACAACAAAAATGTCCCACCAATGGAAGCAGCTGGCTTCACAGCTCAGGTGGTTATCTTGAGCCATCCAGGCCAAGTCGGTGCCAAATACGCACCTGTGCTGAATTGTCACACAACTCACGTTGGTTTTAAGTTTGTTGAGCTGAAGAAGATGGATCGTTGTTCTGGGAAAAAGCTGGAAGATGGCCCAAAGTTTCTGAAAACTGGTGATGCTGCTATCGTCGACATGGTTCCTGTTGAGCCCATGTGTGTCGAGAGCTTCTCTGACTTATCTCCTGGGCTGGTTTGCTGTTGGTGACATGAGACAGACAGTTGCTGTGGGTGTCATCAAAGCAGTGGACAAGAAGGCAGCGGGAGCTGGCAAAGTCACCAATTCTGCCCAGAAAGCTCAGAGACTAAATGAGTATTATCCCCAATACCCGCCACCCAGTCTTAATCAGGGTAGAAAAACGGTCTCAGAAGACTGGTTAATGATAACAACACATCGTAGAACCTTCAGAAGGAAAGGAGAACGTTTAGGGGGCCATCTGTGTGTGTGTGTGTGTGTGTGTGTGTGTGTGTGTGTGTGTAGCAGTTTTTAAGTTATTCGTTTGAAAAATCAGTACTTTTTAATGGAAGTAACTTGACCAAAAATCTATCACAGAATTTTGAGGCCCATTAAGACAAAGTTTGATGAGGGGAAAAAAAAGTACTATATCCAGAAGTCTCATCTTATATTTTCACAAGACTCTTTATCTGCCTTTTCTCTTACACTGTTTAACCCTGTATTTTTTCAAGTATCACAATTTAAAAACTCATTTAATCTTGATTATAGAGCTGAAAAGTACTTTGATGAAATTATTTTATAAAGAGATAACTGATTTGCCTTAATATATTTAGTTTTGTTTTCTAGCTATGTTTAAACACTGACATTGTAACAGATGGGTTCTTAAATTTTTATTTTATTTCAGCTAAATTTATTTTATTTCCATTAAAATTATTAGTAAATACAGTTTTTGTATTTGGAGAATCAAAATGTAGTATTTAACATAACTTTAAAGGACATATATAGTCGAATTGTCATCACTCAATTTTTTTTTTTTTTTCATTTTTTGTTCAGATAGAGTGGGAGGGAGAGAGAGGAAGAGAGAGAGAGAGAAACATCGACGTGAAAGGGACACATCGAATGGCTGCCACCCGCACGACCAACCAGGGCCGGGGACAAACTGCAACCGAAGTACATGCCCTTAGCGGGAACCGAACCCGGGTCTCTCTGGACCGCAGGCCGATGCTCTAACCGCTGAGCCAAACCGGCCAGGGCTGTCATCACTCAATTTAAAATCAGCATGTAGAGTTTAATCCATACCTGAGTCACCCATCCTTACTGGGAAGGTTCTAGCTTGATGCTTCTTGCCTCATTGGTGTCCTCAGCCAATTACACATGTCCTCATTTATTACCAAGTAGCTTACCTTAATTCATCGTGTTTGGTTTACAGACCTGGAACGTTTGCATAGAACTGTTCATGCACTTCCATTGCTTCATCCTTGTCATTTCTTACCTCTGTAAGGTGCCTGATTTGAGTCTTCATATGGCACTGATTTTCCCCTTCTTTACTCTGCGTCAAACTTTTCTTTGATGTATAGTTTTTATTCTGAGTGTTTTTATAGTCTCCTAAGATTTAGTTCTGAAATTCTAAAGTAGGTGTTTTGTAATGAGCTAATTTGTATCTAGAACTTTAGTCTTAGACAAAAAGAAAGGCCCTGAAAAGTAAAAAATAAAACCTTTTCTTTAAAATGAGAGGGCATTTTTATTTAAAAGGTTAAAAAAAATCCTTGTCTCTTGCTGAATGACCACCCTTCAAAGGCCTTACACAAGTTTTATATTCAGCTCACCCTATATAAAGTCTCATTAGCTCTTAAGTAGGGGTGACATATTTTTTTTAAATAAATTTTTTTGTTTATCCTCACCCAAGGATATTTTTTCCATTGATTTTTAGAGAGAGAGAGAGAGAGAGAGAGAGAGAGAGAGAGAGAGAGAGAGAGAGAAACATCGATGTGAGATAGACACATCGATTGGTCACCTCCTGCACACATCCTGACCAGAGCCGGGTACGAACCTGCAACCCAGGTACATGCTCTTGACATTTTGGGAGTTTTTTTTTTAAGATTTAAAAATTGGCCCTGGCTGGTTTGGCTCAGTGGTTAGATCGTTGGCCTGCAGACCAAAGGGTCACAGGTTCGATTACAGTCAAGGGCATGTGCCTTGGTTGTGGTTTGGTCCCCGGCCCTCGTCGGGGTTGTGCAGGAGGCAGCTAATCGATGTGTCTTTCTCACATCAATGTTTCTCTTTCTCTCCATCCCCCTCACTTTGTCTGAAAATCAATGGAAAAGTATCCTCAGGTGAAGATTTAAAAAAAAATTTTTTTTAAATTGAAGGGAGAGGGAGAGAGAGAGAAACATTGATGTGAGAGTGGAACATCGATTGGCTGCCTCCTGCACATCTTCCACAGGAGATCGTGCCCAGAACCGAGAACCTGGGCATGTATGTGCCCTGACTGGGAAGAACCAGCAACCTTTCAATGCATGGGATGACACCCAACCGAGTCCACACAGGCCAGGGCCCATTCTGGGAGTTTTAATTCTTGTCTTTTCTTATTTGGCCTGTGGCAGGTCAGTCTTTCTCATGTCTCGGTGATAACAGTGCATAATAAAGCTTTATCCATTTCACCGTCTTTTATATCCACGCCCCATAGGTGTGGTTGTTAAGGTCATTTTCCAATGATGGATATTTGCTTCCTTAATCAAATTTATGCCTAGCTGCTGCTCCCATGCCTTTCAGTTTTAACGCTAAATTATGGTGTAATCTTTTTGAAGACACTTAAAATGGCAGTTAGACTCAGGGCGTCTAGTGCTGACAACACAATGACTCCGTGAAGCGAGGGCAGAACTAATGATGGCTGTGAGCAAGGTCAAACAGGAGCAGGCAGTGGCTCCCATGTGCCAGCTGCCACCTGCATGATAGCAACTGCAGGAAGAGTGCATTATAGACTTGATGAAATGCAGATCACTTATTCTTACAACCATCAGCTTGGGCAGAGATTTTCAAATGAGGAGAATGAGGCTCAGTTTGTGGTTTACCGACATCACACCCATGAAGCACGTGGTAGATCTGGAAGGGTAGAACCCAGGTATGTCTGATTCTAAAGCTCATACTTTCTTTTTTAAAATATATTTTTATTGATTTTTTTAGAGAGGAAGGGAGAGATAGAACATCCATGTGAGAGAGAAACATCGATTGGCTGCCCCCTGCACACTCCCTACTGGGGATTGAGCCCACAACCTGTACCCTGACCAGGAATCAAACTGGGAACCTCTCAGTCCATGGGATGATGCTCAATCCACTGAGCCACACTGGCTGGGCTAAAGCTCATACTTTCTTTTCTTTTTTTTTATAGTCTTGTTTTTTTATTTATTAATTTATGTTTGTTGCAGATATTTCTCCTTTTTCTCCCATTGACATCCTTCTCCTGATCCCCCCCCCCAGCATTGTTGTCTATGTCCATTGGTTACGCATAGATGCATATAAGTTCTTTGGTTTATCTCTTCCCTCCCCCTGTCCCCCTCTTCTGAGGTTTGTCAGTCGGTACCCTATTACTATGTCTCTGGGTCTATTTTGTTCATCAGCTTATTTTGTTCATTATATTCCACAAATAAGTGAGATCATGTGATATTTGTCTTTCTCTGATTGCCTTATTTCGTTTGGCATAATGCTCTCCAGGTCCCTCCATGTCATCTCAAAGGATAAGAGATCTTTCTTTCTTACAGCTGCATAGTATCCCATTGTGTATATGTACCACAGCTTTTTTATCCATTCATCTATCGATGGACACTTGGGCTGTTTCCAGATCTTAGCAATTGTAAATAGTGTTGCTATGAACATAGGGGTACATATATTTTTTCTGATTGGTGTTTCAGACTTCTTAGGATATATTCCTAGAAGTGGGATCACTGGGTCAAATGGCAGTTCATTTTTTAATTTTTTGAGGAAACACCATAGTGGCTGCACCAGTCTGCATTCCCGCCAGCAGTGTACTAGAATCCCCTTTTGTCCACACCCTCACCAGCACTTGTTGTTTGATGATTTGTTGATGGCGGCCATTCTGGCAGGTGTGAGGGGTTACCTCATAGTCATTTTAATTTGCATCTCTCTGATGATTTTTCATATGTCTCTTGGCCATTTGTATGTCCTGTTTGGAAAGGTGTCTATTTAGGTCCTCTGCCCATTTTTAATTGGATTCTTTGTCTTCCTTTTGTTGAGTTGTATGAGTACTCTATAGATTTTGGAGATTAACCCCTTATCTGATGTATCATTGGCAATTATGCTCTCCCATATAGTGGGTTCTCTTTCCATTTTGATGGTTGTTTCTTTTGCTATGCAGAAGCCTTTTAGTTTGATGTAGTCCCTTCTGTTCATTTTTTCCTTTGTTCCTCTTGCCTTAGGTGTTGTATCAGTGAAAATTCTGCTGCGTGTGATGTCTGAAATTTTGTTGCCTACATTTTCTTCTAGGATTTTTATGGATTCACAAGTCACATTTAAGTCTTTTACCCATTTTGAGTTTATTCTTGTGTATGGTGTAAGTTGGTGGTCTAGCTTCATTTTTTTTTTTTTTGCATGTAGCTGTCCAATTTTCCCAACACCATTTATTAAAGAGGCCGTCTTTATTCCATTGTATGCCCTTGCCACCTTTGTCAAATATTAGTTGAGCATAATGTCTTGGGTCAGTTGCTGGGTTCTCTGTTCTGTTCCATTGATCTATATGCCTGTACTTGTGCCAGTACCAGGCTGTTTTGATTACAGTGGCTTTGTAGTATAACCTGATATCTGCTATCGTGATCCCTCCTACTTTGTTCTTATTTTTCAAACTTGCTGTGGCTATTCGGGGTCTTTTTTGGTTCCATATACACTTTTGGAGTATTTATTCTAGTTCCATGAAATATTTTGTTGGTATTTTAATGGGGATTGCATTGAATCTATAGATTATAAAGCTCATACTTTCAACTATACAACACTATTCACAAAAAAATAACTAGACTAGGAGCTTCAAGAAGGCAAGTAAAAAATTTTTTGGATGCACTGATGTTTGTTAAGGGCCAAGAACAGTACCTGACACATACTAAGTTTCTTAATAAATATTTGTTGAATAAAGTCATTAGAGAGGATAGAAAGGCGAGCAGGTCCTTTTCTTCCTGGACATAAAGTCTGTAACATTTTGGACAGTGGGTAGGAGAACGGAATATGGGTGACCATTTTCTACACAACGTATAGTTTGGTTCTTCAGTTCTTTCAGGTCTGTAGAAGAGGCAAAGGGGTGAGGAGTGGAAGGAAGTTTATCCCTAGTTAACAGAGCCTGTCAGCACCTGCCTGGTGGACAGTGCTGAAGTAGCTCCTGGATGCTTCCTCCCCATCTTCTGTAAATCAGGATCAACAGGGCTCCTTTACACCTGAAAGTAATATAAAATAATACTGAATGTCAACTGTAATTGAAAAATAAAATAAAGTTGCAGATGGAAAAAAAGATCAACAGGGCTCTATAAATTGTGCAGTTAAAAAGGAAAATTGCAGGCCTTACTATAAAGGAAGTTCATGTACAGGGCATTTGTTATTTGATAAACTGTTAGGTTTTAAAAATATGAAATGTTTTGAAAAATTGGAACCTCTTATGAGCTCATCTGTAAAATATAAAAGCTGATACATTTGAGCACTAATATGTGCCAGATCTTGTACCTAGAATTTTTACATAGATCACCCTCACAATAACTCTAGGAGGCAGTTATTATCTCCATTTTACATGTGGTGATATTGAGAGTTTAAGTGGTTTGGCCAAGGTTATATAACCAGTGAGCAGTTGAGACAGTCTGGAAGGCAGGATTCAATTCAGATTCTATGGATTTTCTACTTAACTGCTTCCCATCTAAGCTTAAGGCTAGGATAGACACTAGGAACCATTTTATGTTCTCATTTTGCAGATGAGGACACTGAGGCTGGAGGACTTAAAGTGACTTACTTGGTGTGGAGTCATGCTTAGAATTCAGTTTTCCTGAACAATTTATTAAACAATAAATAATTGAAGAATGTCACACTGGTATTTTAAATAGTGTAGTCGTTACAGAAGCTCAACAGATCTTATAACTATATCTTAAAGAACAAGAACTGCTAACTGGGGATTCTGTATCTCTGTTTTGGATTCCAGACACTTTTTGAATTAAAGGGTTTTTACCATCATTGAGCTTCTTTATTTGCTAGCAGTATTCTGGGAACTGCTGATTTGGGCAGTATGTCAGTCACATCCTTATTGCTAAATTTTACTGACAGACTTTCCTATGCATATGTTAACTGCTAGGTAGTTATTTCCCTTTTTCTTTGCCTGATGTCGTTTACTGGAATTTTATGTCATGTAATGTCTACTTCTTTATTTCGGTAGAATTAGAACAAAGATATTTCAATCTGTCCCTTCCCATTTCTGCTTACTTGCCCCCATTCATCCTTAAATTTCACCTTCTGGGAGAAGTCATCCCTGAACGCTGCGGCTGGGATTAGGTGTCCTCTTTCCCACTGCACACGGCGACGCTGCACACTCGATACCTTTAAACCACTCCGTACAAATCTCATGAACACACACATTCCTTGCCCTGGAAGAACGTAGAGTTGAGATGGGGAGGCAGACAGACAGAAAAATGCAATATGATTGGATGCCTTTAAAAAAAAAAAGGTAATTTGTGTACAGCCAGTGTGGCTCAGTGGATTGAGCATCATCTCATGGACTGAGAGGTCCTGGTTCAATTCCCGGTCAGGACACATGCCTGGGTTGTGGGCTCAATCCACAATAGGGGGTGTGCAGGACGTTTCTCTCTCACATCGATGTTTCTATCTCTCTCTCCCTAAAAAACCAATAAAAACATATTTTTAAAAAAAAGAAATAATCTAAATGTTTATCAACATGATATTGATTAAATAAATGACTTATTCTTACAATGAAATGATGCTGCTATAATAAAGAATGAGGAAATGCTGTATGGATGTAGAACAATGTAAAAAGTATGGTATTATGTGGAATAAACAGGGGAAGAAGAGATGCTACTTTGTATAGCATTAGTATTTCCTGTTTGTGTTTGGAGAGGCAGAGAGTATATATGATTTTGCTTGTATATGCATAAAATATCTTTGGAAGTATAGACAGGAAATTGATCATGTAAGTTGCTTCTGAAGAGTCCCTAAGGAATTCCAGGCAGGGAGGTTGTCTACTGTATACCTTTTTTGTGCCTTTCGAATTTTGAGTCAGTTGAATTTACTGCCTATTAAAAAAGATCTAAATAGCCCGGCCGGTGTGGCTCAGTGGTTGAGCATTGACCCATGCACCAAGAGATTGCCGGTTCGATTCCCGGTCAGGGCACATGCCCAGGATGTGGGCCTGATCCCCAGTGAGAGTATGCAGGAGGCAGTCAATCGATGTTCTCTCTCATCTATGTTTCTATCTCTCTACCCCTTTCTCTCTCTCTAAAAATCAATAAAGAAAAAAAAAGATACAGATAAAATTAAAATGAAAGAAACAATGAACACCTTTCTAGACATTTAATGCAGAAAGACACTCTGGGCTGTGTATGTTTCATTAGTGAGTGGGATAAGCCTGCCTTGATCCCCATCACATCCCAGTGCCTAGTGTAGTGTGCACTTGAGTATTTGTGCAATCGATGAGCCAAGTTGAAAAAACTCTCAAATTCCTTTATATGAAGGACACATCTCTTTTGTGGTGTTCCTGCTAAAAATACATCTTCTGAATGTAACCATGAAGAAATGGCAGACTAACTCAAATTGAGAGACATTCTGAAAAATAAATAGCCTGTGCATTTCAAAAATGTCAAGGTCATGGAAAACTAAGAAAGACTGGGGACTGTTCCAGACCAGGGGGACTGAAGGGACATGACAACTCATTGCACTGTGTGTGACACCAGATTGGACTCCGGGTCCCCAGAAAAGTTGTTTCTTTCTCTGCAAAGGACATTAATTAGACAATTGGCGACTTTTGAATAAGGTCTATAAATTAGGTAGTGGTACTATTTCACTGGTAACTTCCTGATTTTGATACTAGTACTGTGGTTATGTGGGAAAATGTCCCATTTTTAGGAACTAGGCACCAATGAATTTAGTAGTAAAAGAGCATTATATCTGCAACTTACTCTCAAATAGTTCAGGGAGAGAGAGAGAAAGGGAGAGAGAGAGAAGGAGAGAGAATTCCATTGTGCATACATACCACATCTTCTTTATCTAATACTCTATTTTTTTTCCTCTAATTTTTTCATTTTATTTTATTTTAATTAAAAAATTTTTTTAAATTAATTTATTTTTGTTACAGATGTTTCTCCTTTTCCTCCCATTGACACCCTCCTCCACATCCCTCCCCGCCCCGTCCCCAGCTTTGTTGTCCATGTCCATTGGTTATGCATACATGCATATAAATTCTGTAGTTTATCTCTGCCCCCCACCCCCTCTTCTGAGGATTTTCCTCCAATTTTTATTAATTTATTTTTGTTACAGATGTTTCTCCTTTTCCCCCCCAGACCCCCTCCTCCCCATCCCGCCCTCCCCCCCTAGCATTATTGTCTATGTCCATTGGTTATGCATGCACGAATATAAGTTCTTTGGTTCATCTCATCCATACCCCCACCCCCCTACTCTGAGGTTTGTCAGTCAGAACCATACTCCTTTCTATGTCTCTGGGTCTGTTTCGTTCATCAGCCCACCTTGTTCATTATATTCCACAAATAAGTGAGATCATGTAGTATTTGTCTTTCTCTGATTGGTTTATTTCGCTTAGCATAATACTCTCGAGGTCCCTCCATGTTGTCTATCTAATCCTCTACTGAAGGACACTCAGTTGTCTCCATATCTTGGCCACCACGAATAGTGCTGCAATGAACAGAGGGGTGCATATCTTTTCGAAAACGTTTTCAAGGTTCCTAGAAGAGGGGAACCTCCATATTGTTTTCCATAGTGGCTATACCAGTTTACATTCCCACATATATACAATGGAACACTACTCAGCCATAAGAAAAGATGAAATACTGCCATTTGTGACGACATGGGTGGATCTTGAGAATATCATGCTAAGACAGATAAGTCAGACAGAAAAAGTCAAGAACCATATGATTTTACTCATATGTGGGATATAAAACTGAAAGTAACAAATGAACAAACTAGACTTATAAACAAAAACTTAAAGACACAAGACAACTGTATGGTGGTGACCAGAGGGAAAGGGGTGGGGGGTAGTAAAGGGTAAAGGGGGTCAAATATATGGTAACGGAAGATGATTTGACTTTGGGAGATAAACACATGATGCAATATACAGATGATGTGTTATAGAATTGTACACTTGAAACCTATATAATCTTATTAACCAATGTTATCCCAATAAATTTATTTTAAAAAAGAAAGAGAATAGAAAGTAAATATATAAAAATAAAAATGTTAACATTTGGGCAAGCTGAGTGAGGAAATACAGGAATTCTTTGTACTTTTTTTTTGCAGCTTTTCTGTCTGAAATTATTTCAAAATAAAATTTAAAAAACGCTTTCAAATGGAACAGTTTATGATTTTGTAATACTGAGCCTTTTATGTCTTTTTGAAAAAAAGAAAAATGTTTTTTTTTTTTTTATCCTCACCCAAGGACATTTTTCCATTTTTTGTTCAGATAGAGTGGGAGGGAGAGAGAGGAAGAGAGAGAGAGAGAAACATCGATGTGAAAGGGACACATCGAGTGGTTGCCTCCCACACGACCAACCAGGGCTGGGCACAAACTGCAACTGAGGTACGTGCCCTTAGCGGGAACCGAACCTGGGTCTCTCTAGACCGCAGGCCGATGCTCTAACCGCTGAGCCAAACCGGCCAGGGCGAAAAACATCTTTTTCTTCATATAGATCTTTTTTGTTTAAATATGTTTCTATTGATTTTTTAGAGAGAGAGGAAGAGAGAGAGAAACATCGATTGGCTGCCTCCTGCATGTCCCCCACTAGGGATTGAGCCCGAAACCTCGGGCATGTGCCCTGACTGGGAATCGAACCAGGACCTCTCTCAGTCCATGGGACGATGCTCAGTTCACTGAGCCACATATAGATCTTTGTATTATTGTTGACATTTATTCTTAATATTTGTGTTCCTTTTAAAAATATATATTACAGCTTTGTTGAGATATAATTAACATACTGTACAACTCACCCTGAATATCTTTTAATATCTGCTTAAATAGTGCTGTTTATAAGGACATTTTTTGTTGTTGTTAATCCTCATCCGAGGACACTTTTCCATTGACTTTGTAGACACAGTGGAAGGGAGGGAGGCAGAGAGAGAGAGAGAGAGAAACAACCATGTGAGAGACACATCAATTGATTGTCTCCCCCACAACCCTGACTGGGGTGGGGATTGAACCTGCAACCCTTAGGTCTGTGGGCCGATGCTCTAACTGCTGAACCAAACTGGCCAGGGCTATAAGGAATTTTAAAAAATTAACTTTATTAGGCTCTAATTTATACATGATAAAATTCACATATTTAATTGAATAGGTTTTTGACTTTTGACTCATTATTCCCTATGTAACCACCACTCCAGTCCAGATACAAGATATAGAACATTTCCATTTCTCCAGAATGTTCCCTCTTGCTCCTTTGTTCAAGTTTGCCGGTTGGTGGACTTGGTTGTCGTTTCCAGTGCTCTCTGGTGGAGAGAAGGGGGGATGTTGGCAGGGTGAGTGTGGTGTGGAGGGAGGGCTCGGGGTGGGTGAGGTGCTGGTGTTGAGGTGAAGCGGGAACAGGCCCCTCCACAGTTCACAAGAGGCTTCCAGTTTGGACGTGGCAGTTCCTGTTTCTGAGTGAGGCCCAGATGTTGGCTGTTCCAGCATCTTTTCTTTCTTTCTTCTTTGGGCCTTAATCTGGTTCAGGGTTTGGATCATGTTTAGTTTTAGAATGTCCTTCTCAGCTTATTTCCATTGTGGGAGCGAAAAGAACCTTCTAAATTCTTCTAGCTGGGCTTATAATTGAATTAAGAGAGACGCATTAACAGGGGAAAATAAAAATTTTAATACCTGTGCATAGGGAATTCACATAAGCATGAAAGTTTCAAAGACAGTGAGGCAACAGTGGGTATATATGACATTTTGGACAAAGGAGAAAAAGGGGTTGTGGTGGGGTCTTAGATCTCAGAAGTGAGAAGGGGCGATTTAAATGTAGTTGAGGAAGAGCTAGCTGAACAAGGTGGCAGGCAAAGTCCTGGTAGGCGACCAGAAACCACGGGGCATCTAGCTAAGAGGCCCAAGCCCTCCTATTACCATACTTAATTCAAAATAGGCTAAGGCGAGCATCCTAAGACTCCTTCCTGGAATAGGTCTTTCCATTGCAAGCTCTTAGGCAGGAAGAGAGAGGGTCAAAGGTTCTTTCTGAGTCTTTTGTTTCTTAATAACCAGTTTAAAATCAATATCCCCAAAGGCAGAACTTTGGTCCCCTTCACCATTAGCAATGGAGAAAGAACATTCTGGCTGGATCTTGGCCAGTGGCCTTTCCTACCTTTACTTTAATGGTGTTCTGGGCAGATGTACCTTTCCTGTCCACACATGCTACTTCACTGGGCTGGCCTGAGGGGGTTGTCAGGCATGGCTGCCCTGCTGCCCTATTAAACAGCAGTCTCGTGGGACTTTTAAAATGTCAGCATTCTATCATCATCAAAAGGGACGATTGATTTCCTTAAAATGCCTGTTTTAGAAAAGAAGAAGGTTTCAAGATATAGACTTAGTGCCTGTTGATGTTTGAGAAGGCTTTTGATTTGTTCACTAATCACTCCTGTATACTGACCAAATGGGAAACAAAGTTTATATTTATATTCACAAAATGGGGGACCAGAAAATTTAGTCCTCTCTGCTTGCTATTTTTTCCTCATTTTGTAACTTTTGTTACTCTGCTGTTCATTTCGAGTAGGTGGTATAGGAACTCAGTGTAAGCAAGTGTGGAGGAGGGGACGGCTGGGCTGTGCAGCAGTCAGACTCGGGTGTGAACCCATCACTTACCTGCACTTAGCCTGGGAGAACCTCATTCTCCTAATCAGGAGAACGAAGAGAACCACCTTGAGTATTTTTGTGAAGGTTATAACAAATAATTTCTGTACTTTTACCTTTTTGCTCAGGTGTGTTCTCTTTTTACAGAGTTTTATTTTTCTCTCTTTGTGGTTTGAAATGATAATTTACTAAAATGTGTTCATCTGTTTAAAGTCTTGGTTCCTTTTCTCTCTTTGTTCAGGCACATTGCAGAGACGTCCTTTTGTCCTTCATGAACACTCCCGTGGTAGACAGATGACTGTCTTCCACTCGCTGCTGCTCTAGGTGCCCGACGAGGAGCTGTCCAGGGGAAGGATGGATTCCAAAGACGAAAGCGCACACGTGTGGCCTGCGTCTGCAGAACACGAAGAAAATGCTGCACAGGTGAAGAGTGGGCTTTCCAGCTAGGTGCTGACAGCCGTGTTAGTTGGGTACAGTGTGCTGACAGCTAAATAGCAGCTTCTGTACAGCAGTGCGTAGTTGGGAGGGAGCTGACCTGCAGAACTGGCAGGGAAGGGGCAGGCAGGCGTCAGCACTTCTGTTCCAGTGTGATTCAGAATTGCCGAGCCACCCCCCAGCGGCTTCTCTGCCTTTCCCAATCATTGTCATAATCTGTGGCACTCCTCCTTTTTATTTTGTTATTGGTGCTGAAAGTGTGTTTCTTTGATGTGGTCTAGTTTACGGTTTTGATTCTTTGCGAGCTACTCACTTTACAGGGTGTGTCTATAAAGTGAGTGGCTTTTCGTTCTTTCCAAATTAGGAATGTAAACCTCTAATGGAAAGTTGTCCCATTGAGTCAGTGGCTCTGGAGGTTAGTCACTTACTCAGATGCTGCTGTGATTGCACCCTCTGCCTTTCAAACTGCTGTCATAAGCAGACACTTGTTCTTTGGACTATTCTAGCAAAGGCAAGCCTCTGCATGTTTGGTATGTATTTGGGAAGAGTCAAAGGTCATATGGAGCCATGTTTTGTATGTGATCAAAGTATAAAACTTAGTTTTTAAGCATTATAATAAATATGTAATTTTTATTTAATTTTATCAAATTACATGATCACAATATATTTATCAAAATGAGGACGTTAATAGAAACATTTAGGTACACACATTTTATTTAATTTAAGCAATATAATAAATATTACAGTACATGAAATTGATCATCTAGTGTAGTGTAAAAGTCTGAGTCTGAACACTCAGAAGAAAGTTCCAGAGATGCTTCTAGCAGTCATTGAGAATGCTGCTTTGTTCTCATGGAAACCATTTTGAAGGTACTTTCATGCTGCTGTGTATTTGATATATTTTGTTTATAGCAGAAATGCAGTTTATTGAAGAACAGAATAAAGAAAACATGGTTATGGCGCTGTGTGACCTGGGTCCCCATACGAGGTCAAGCAGACAGTAGTAGACAGCAGAGCTCACCATCCCTCATGGCGCCCGGTCTTCCTAACCATTCCTTCTCCCAGCCGGGGTTCTGAGTTAGCAGAGTAGTGAGTGGTGAAGACCGAGTTGAAGAGGGAATGGTTTTTGCCTTTTTAAGGCACTGAAACCAGGGCAAGATTTTGATGTTAATGAACAAATCTAAAGTCACAAAATGATCTTGCGGCAGTCACTTAAATATGCAGCACACATATGTTGTAAGCCTGATTCTTCCAATATGTAAACTATATCTTCATGGACAAATTAAATTTATGTAAAAGCTGGACTGGTCACTTAGCATAGAAGTGGAAGTTTGTTTTATTTCTGTGGTGTTTGATTGCATTTGCTCTCTAGTTTTCTTTCTGGAGATTAAATTAGCTTATAGCATCTTTGGGTTCCAGTGTTCTCCATTGGAGAAAACTGAAAAAAGTTAGGTCCAAAGCCAAGACAGTGTAAGAGTAAGGATTCCAACCTACAAGTGCTCAACTTCAGTATCAGCACATAAATTATTTCTCTCCCAAATGTGTACTTTGGCCATCTGCTTCTATACCTTCAATATGAGGCTCAGGCTGTGCGCCAAACTCTAGCCTTCAAGAATTCAAACCTCTAAAGATGACTACTCAGAAAGCATTTTAGGAAATTCAGTTTCTGCTTTAGTTCTTGCTAGATGGAAAATTATTTACCTTGTTGACAACTGAAATAGTTGTCCAGAACCCCTTAAAAGTACTTCATTAGAATTTTCTGTATCTTTTATCTAGCTGGCAAGGAATTCTGTTACAGTCGTTGGTTCAGCAAACATTTACTGACATACCTCCAGTACAGCCTTGGAGGAGGAAAGAACTTGGAGAAAAGCAAGTGACCTTATTTTAATGTGTCTGTTGAAAGGCACTATCTGTTAGTTACAAAGTAGAATTTTTATGATGCAATTGGCTTTTGAGTCTTGACATATTTTTTTACATTACAGAATAATTTGTATTTTGTATTTTGGAAATGTTGTTAACCAGGAATCTTTAGTCATACTTCCAGGATCAGTTAAGCAACCTACCTCTCCCTCCCCCAATTACTCCCCCAAAGAGATATCTGCATGGGATATTTGAGGCAAAGGGGAATTTAAATCAGTTGCCTAATAGTCAGCAGTAAACCAGTGAGTGACAAGGTGCTTGGCTCCTGTCTCCCAGTCACTAACTCAACACAGATGAGGATGTATCAATCCCCATTCTTCTTTCATTGTGAATATTTTAGAAATGCAGGTGTGTACTCTGCTTGATTTGCCATGTATCTTTGTGAGACTGGTTTTGTTCCTCAGGAGTAGTTGCTACATACTTGCTGCTTTCTGCCTCAGGTACATTTTGTTCCAGACGCTGGAACTGTGGCTCAGATCGTCTACACTGATGACCAGGTTCGACCACCCCAGCAGGTGGTGTATACGGCAGATGGTGCGTCCTACACTTCAGTGGATGGCCCGGAGCATACACTGGTGTACATCCATCCTGTGGAAGCGGCTCAGGCATGTGAATGACTGTTGTGTATAGTTTGTTTATTAATCAGTAATTCACTAATTACTAATGTTTACTCTCTGCCAGTCACCATGGGGGCTGTTGATACAGGAAATGTTCAGATAAGATTTGTGCTTTCAGGGAGTTTATAACCAGTTTGGCAGAGGAAGATATGATTTATTGATTTAAATTAAATGCAATGAGTTAGAGCAGCGATTTTCAACCTTTTTCATCTTATGGCACACGTAAACTACTAAAATTGTGTGGGACACCAAAAAATATATTTTTTGCCAATCTGACAAAAAATAGGTGTAATTTTGATTGATTTACAACAACAACAACAACCACCACCCAACAATAATAGTAATTACCTACCCTTTTTGCTCCAAAGTGACTTTTTAAAAAATCAGATGCCTATACTTATATATAAGGATTTCTGGTACCAAGAATTAACCAATCAGACACAACCTTATTATGGGACGTAACCAGTAAGTTGCAACTCATTATTATATGACCTGTATATTTATGGTTCAAGACAGGGCATTCACACTAGATGCCATTGTTGTGTTTGCTGTTGTCATTTTTTTATTTGACAATCTAAGGGAAAAAAGGTCAGTGTCCCTGACTATTCAGGTATTGCAAAATTTCTGTGGCACATTGGTTGAAAATCACTGAGTTAGAACACTAGCCTTGTATCAGTTCTTCTCCCCAGTGATCATGGCCTAGATTATCAACTTGTTACTTTTCCTAAGTATCAAAAAGCAGATCAAAAATGGCATTTAGTTCTTTATAGCTTAATCAAAGATGGATCAGTGAAAACATACAGATTATTGCAGTTAAATATATAAGCCAAGGGTCCTACTAGCTTATTAACTGCTATTTATTATTACTACTTTACTGATTTATAGGACTGTACTAGAGCAAAGGTAAAGCTATACAATTATAGCAACTTTTATTTATTTTTGCCGGTGACTTGGGGGTATTAGTTTCCAAATGCATGATACAAATATTCCCCCCAATATATAACTATTAGTTTCTCTTGTTAGCACTTTTTTATACTGTACAAAGCACTTTTAAACATATTTAAAAAGAATAAGTTCTATACTTTTATAGTAGGATGCTGGTAATAAAAATTTGCCCTTATATGCCATATTTAAGCAAAAGGCTCTAATCATTTCCAAGAAGAAATGGAGCCTACCTAATTGATACCTTTCAAATTGGTATAAATATGAAATTGCTAAATACTGAGATACTCAGTTTTGCAATTCCAAAACTGAGATAGTTTTGGAATGCCTCTGCCCCTAACTATATTAAAATAAGATCACATCGTTTATGTAAAGAATGTCCTGTACCCAGCTTTTAGTTTGTTACTATGCAAAAGGTCTGAGCCGGCGGGAGATCACATCCACAATGCAAGGCCAGTGTAGAGCAAAATGGCTTTATTGCATACGCCTGGGTGCAGGCGTACTGAGCCTTTAAAGAGCTCATCAGCGAAATTTCTTTGTTCTCTGGCTTTTATAGATACAAACTACAGAAACTAAAAAAAAAACTACATTCTTTTGGCACCACTTTTTGGTGCCAGGGCTGATATGAACTGCTACAGAGGCGAGGGAGATATCTGTTGCAGGAGATGAGGTGAGCTTGTTACAGAGATCAGGGCAGTCATTAATCTTTTTTTTTTATGGTCTCTCCAAGTTTTCCAAGGCCACCATTAACCCCTTATCTTCATGGTTCCTCTGAATGTCAGTCCCAGGGTTTTTAGAAAATTGCCTGGGTGTTTACATGCAGGAATAACTGGTCAGAATGGAGTTTAATTTTGTTAAAACATTATCAACCCTTTCACTATGTTAGTAAATGTTTGAATTCTGATAATTTTTTAATGTCAAATCTAAGAATCGGACACTGGCTGAAATTCTCTTTTACATTCCTCCTCAGTCAAAACTTAGCCATAGTTCTTATTCTCATAGGTTTGCTAAAGGCTTGGGCAAATTAAAGTCTTTTAAAAGTTTTAGGGGAAAGAATGTTTTCTGGATTGGAGGTTTTTTGTGGTGCCCTGGCTAAAATAATTTTGAAGCTTTTTCTTCTGTAGTCAGCTTTGCTGCATCATGACACAAATTATGTGTTTATGAGAACTTGCTTTTAAATTGTGATTTTACTGGCTTATTCTGAAAAAGAATTTATGGAACATTAAATTCAGTTTATTTTTCTTCTGCCTCTGTTCTGATAATGTGTGCATTTTATATTTGAAAGAGTTGTAATGCTTGCGTATATAGTACTCTTCTGTATTATTATATATTTTGACCCATTTTCATTTATTTGAGTTCTGATCTTTGTGATACACAGTGTTAAGTGGAGTGTATGCACCCTCATTCATGGCGTGTCTTTTATGTTTTCATGACATGCCTTTTCAATTAGCCGTGACATTCAACCTCAAGGGAGGCTTTGCCTAAGAGGAAAATCGTGAAGTATGTTAGCCAGTGGAGATGGTTAGCTTATACAGTCTTTTTGGTGCTATCTGAATGAAAAGCTTTAGCTAAATGTAAAATTACTCTCCTTATCTTCTTTATTAATGAAGGGTTATTACTAGCTACATGGGAGTTAACTCTCCCACGAATTGGTGCTTAGCAGTAGGATAATTTTTCTTATGTATGCAAGCTGTCTAAAGATCTATTGATAAGTTTTTTGTTTTTTTTTGTCTAGACTCTGTTTACAGACCCAGGCCAGGTAGCTTATGTCCAACAGGATGCGACAGCTCAGCAGGTAATAAGTGCCTTTTTGCCTCTTTGTTGTTTGGGATAATACTATGAATTCCTTGGAATGTTCCCCAACCCTCTACACTGTGTATTCTCTCCATGTATGTTTCTTAAATAGTAAATTAAATTTGATGGCAACCTTCATCATTCTAGCTTCTGAAAAACTGAGATTCTTTTCAATTATCCTTGAAAACATTTCTTTCCTGTTATCCATATTTCTAATATATCCTTTTTGACTTTGAGGGACTTCTTCCTTATTTTCCTCCAGGTTGTGAAAGTGATAAAGAAGGTGCAGAAGCTAGATACTGTCACTCTTACTCTAAATCCAAATAGCTCTATTTTCATATTAGCTAGTGAGACTAATTTGGCTGTACCACTGAGTGGCATGAGTGATTACTGAGTAAATTTCCACTGGTACGCACTTTCTGCTTTTGAACTTTTTATGGGTGATTTGGATACTTCCATTTTAAAATTTGAAAAATGAATAGGAGTTGTATTAATATTATTTATGAAATATAGAGAGAATTCCTAGGAGTCTTCATCATATAAGTTATGGTTGAATTTATTCCTGATTGGCAGTAATGCACAATTTTGTCAGGTTCATTTACCTGAATGAAAACTTGTCTCAGTCCATTTAGATTGCTGTAACTGAATGCCTTTAAACTGAAATGGGTGACTTTAAACAACAAAGATTTTTTTCTCACAGCTGTGGAGGCTGGGAAGTCCAGGATCAAAGCACCAGCAGACTCTGTATCTGGTGAGGGCCATCCTCTCATTGTGTGCTCACAGGATAGAAGGGGCAAGAGTGCTCTCTGGGGTCTCTTTTATGAGGGCACTAACCCCATGCATAAGGGTTCCACCCTCATGACCTAATCACCTCTCAGAGGCTCCTCCCCAATACCATCACATTGGGGATTATGTTTCAACATAAAACTTTTTGAGGATACACAAACATTCAGTCTATAGCAGAGTTATTTTATTTTATTTTAATAATTTTGTAATAATTAGGTATATTCTTGACAAAACAAACCAAGGAAGCAATGGACAGATTTAATTAGTTTTTACAACTTGGCAGGAAAAAATAAGATGAAATGCCTTTGACTGTCTTTCATAGATCATTAATTTATTCACTCGCTTTTGGAGCGATGATTTTTTTTTTTCCATAAAGAGTTGATGCAATGCAAGAAAATAAAGTACATGAAAAACCCCAAACAAACAAATTCTGCCCAGAAATATCCTTATTACCTGAACAGTTTGGTAACTATTATTCCAGACAACCTTGCACACATACAAACAAAGAGAAATAAACAGGGGAAATGGCACTCTGCCTTAAATGTCATTATTCATCTAAATACTGTCAACCTCGATTTACTTGAGTTTAGCAGAAGAAAAAGAAATTGAATGAAACCGAAAGAGGTTCAAGTCCTCCTGTTTCCCTGAGCTGCACTTGAGCTTCAGTCCCGTTCTGTCCTTGGCTCCTGCTCTGATGAGATGGACTCAGCATACTTCCTTCCCCTCCTGTCCACTGCTTTGTGTTAGTTGCGTTAGTATGAAAAAAAATTTTTTTTTCCCTTTATTGATTTTAGAGAGAGAGGAAGTGAGAGGGAGAGAGAGATAGAAACATCGGTAAGAGAGAACATCGATTGGCCGCCTCCTGCATGCCCCCCAATGGGGATCCGGCCCACAACCTGGGCATGTGCCCTGACCGGGAATCGAACCAGCGACCTCTTGGTGCATGGGTCCACGCTCAACCACTGAGCCACACCGGCCAGACTAGTTGCATTATTATTATAACTAGTATCTTTATGTTCTATTCAGTAACCAGAATTATTTAGAATTTTGCTCCATTCTCCACTGGCATTTAGTTTGTAGTAATCTGGAGTCTAATTTTAATTATTTTCCTCACTCTTTTTCTATCGAACACCAGTCTGATTCTTTCTTTATACTTGAAGTTTTCTTTGCATTCTAATGACTTCACTAGCACATGAATCAGAATTTCCTAGGATAGGGTGTGTCCTTTTGATGTATAGGTTAAGACTTTATTTTAGGAAAATTTTCATCTATTGGGCCTTTGAAAATCTTTTCAGTTTCATTTGATATATCCACTTTTTAAGAACATCAGTCATGAGCATGTTGACTCGTCTTTGCATTCCATATCTAACATGGTCTCTATATTCATTTTTATATCTGCCCTTTTCCATGTTATTTGTATAATTTCCTTTATGGTCACCATATTTGTTTATGGTGTGTTCTTATTTACTTTTAAATTAAATTATAACATACATGTTTAAAAGTACAAAAATTGTAAGCGTATGGCACAATGATGTATCAGGAAGTGAACATACCCTATAAACACTCAGATTAAATAATAGAACATTACCAGCTCCCAAAAGCCATCCTCAAGCTTCCTTCTTTTTTTTTTTTTTTTTTAATCCTCACCCAAGGACATTTTTTTCCACTTTTTGTTCAGATAGAGTGGGAGGGAGAGAGAGGAAGAGAGAGAAACATTGACGTGAAAGGGACACATCGAGTGGCTGCCTCCCGCACAACCCACCAGGGGCCGGGGACAAACTGCAACCGAGGTACGTGCCCTTAGCGGGAACCGAACCTGGGTCTCTCTGGACCGCAGGCCGACGCTCTAACCGCTGAGCCAAACCGGC
This sequence comes from Tadarida brasiliensis, assembly GCA_030848825.1. Taxonomy (NCBI): domain Eukaryota; kingdom Metazoa; phylum Chordata; class Mammalia; order Chiroptera; family Molossidae; genus Tadarida; species Tadarida brasiliensis. The sequence goes on along the minus strand of CM061277.1, from coordinate 28,427,948 downwards.
CAGGGCTCAAGCTTCCTTCTAATCACTTTCCCTTCCCTTCTCAAAGTAACTCCTCTCCTGCCTGATAACATCATAGGTCGATTTTCCATGCTTTCAAAGTTGATCTAAATGGAATTACTTAGTATGGTTTCTTTTTGTCTCGCTTTCAATGTAATGCTTGGGAGATTAACTCATGTTGTTGGGTGTGGCTGTGGGTTTTTTCCCTTCTATTTTTATTGCTGTATAGTATTCAGTTTTATGAATATACTACAGTATATCCAGGACTGTGATCCTTCCTCTCATTTGTTCTTCTTCAAGAGTATCTTGGCCCTTTGCTTTTCCATATACATTTCAGAGTCAACCTGGAAGTTTCCACAAAGGTCCTGATGGATTTTCATTGTAATTTCTTTGTATCTATGCATCTGTGTGTGAAGAATTGACATCTTTATAAAATTGTTTCTTCCAGTCTGTGAACACAACATATCCCTGAGTTTAAAATAAAAGTTAAAAGATTGTCGTCCAGGTTCAGGTCTTACACATCTTTCAGTGGATGTATTCCTAGATATTTGGTATATTTTAATGGTATTATAATTAAAGTTTTTATTTTCTAACTTTTATTTTTTATTTTCTTGATAGTTGTGCTGTCTGTGAATACTGACAGTTTTATATCTTTCCAGTCCTTACGCCTTTTCTTTTTTCTGTTTGTTCCCTTTTTGTCTGGTGGCTAGGGTCCTAATACATTATTGAATAGAAGTGATGTAATAGGGTTCCTTTTTCCTTTTGCTCTCAGATAAAAAACTTGCACTATTAAGAATGATGTTTAGTGCAGGGTTTTTATAAAAAGAATACTCTTTAGCCCTGGCCAGTTTGGCTCAGTGGTTAGAGTATTGGCCCACGGACGAGAGAGTCCCAGGATTGGTTCCCGCTAAGGGCGTGTATCTTGGTTGCAGTTTGTCCCTGGCCCCAGTTGGGGTCATGTGGGTGGCAACCCATCGGTGTTTCTCTCTCTCTTCCTCCCTCTCTCCCTCCCACTCTATCTGAAGATAAATGCAAAAAGTGTCCTCGGGTGAGGATTAAAAAAAAAAAAAAGAATACCTTTTATCAGATTAAGACAGTTGTCTTTATTTTTAGTTTTTAATGTGCGTTTATTATTCATTGATGTTTATTATTATTGATGGATATTGATTTTTATCAAGTGCTTTTTCTGAATCTGTTGAGATTTTTCTCCTTTTTTCTGTTAATGTGGTGAATTATATTGATTGATATTTAAAAATTAAGCCAACCTTGCATTCTGGAATAAACTCTACTTGATCCTTTTCTTACAGGGGTGGGCAAAAGTAGGTTCACAGTTGTGAGCAGGCGAAACACAGTTTGTTCTTATATTATTGTTTCTTTATTATTATTTATTATTATTATTATTATTATTATTATTATTATTAACCTGCGTTTGCCCACCCCTGTATATGTCTGGTTTTGGATTTGGTTTGTTAATATTTTGTTTGGGGTTTTACATATTCATTCAATAGTCCATTGTATTTTTCAGCCAAAGTATTTGATTTCTTTTCTTTTAAAGTAGCTTTCTAGCCCTGGCTGGTTTGGCTCAGTAGTTAGAGTGTCGGCCTGCGGTCCAGAGAGACCTGGGTTCGGTTCCCACTAAGGGCACGTACCTCGGTTGCAGTTTGTCCCCGGCCCCGGTTGGGGTCGTGTGGGTGGCAGCCACTCGATGTGTCTCTCTCACATGAATGTTTCTCTCTCTCTCTTCCCCTCTCTCCCTCCCACTCTATCTGAACAAAAAATGGAAAAATGTCCTCGGGTGAGGATAAAAAAATAATAAAGTAACTTTCTACAAATATCAAATCATTATGTTGTATACCTGAAACTAATATAATTGATGTCAGTTATATCTCAATTTAAAAAAAGAACAGAAAAAAGCTATCTTGATATATATATTTTTCTTTTAATAGCATCCTGAAGTCTACATCATCATTTTTGTTAATTAATTGTATAGTATTATATTATAGGGATGTACTATTATTTGTATTTTCTATCGTTTTATATGTAGGTTATTTCCTTTTTTATTTTTTTTTATTTTCTATCTATTGTTTTATATGTAGGTTATTTCCTTTTTTTTTTTTTTTTTTGCTACAATAAAGAACACTGTTGCCCTGGCCGGTTTGGCTCAACGGTTAGAGCGTCGGCCTGTGGTACAGAGAGACCTGGGTTCGGTTCCCGCTAAGGGCACGTACCTCGGTTGCGGTTTGTCCCCGGCCCTGGTTGGTTGTGCGGGAGGCAGCCACTCGATATGTCCCTTTCACGTCGATGTTTCTCTCTCCCTGTCTCTTCCTCTCTCTCCCTCCCGCTCTATCTGAAGATAAATTAAAAAATGTCCTCAGGTGAGGATTAAAAAAAAAAAAAAAAAAAGAATACTGTCATAGATATCATATCAGATTATTTTCTTAAAATAAATTCCCCAAAGAGAAATGATAGTGGCTAATGGTATTTACATTAAAAATTATTTAAGAACCAAGATTTTTTTTTTAAAGTGAAAAAGATACACATATAAAAATCAAACAAGTTAAAGAAAAACCCAGAATTCTAAATTTGAATTAGAATATCAGTATGAACTCATGATGTGTTTTCTCTTAAAACAACATGTTTTCTAGTTCTGGCCACTGGAAAGCTTTAGATATATTTATCCATCTAGTAGCAATGAGCTGATGTGGTCTCTAAATACAGTTTTTTTAGTGAAAGAATCAGGGCTACCTAGGGAAGTGGCAGGTTCTAGCTCTGAGGCAGGAAATATCCAGGGTGTGCCTGAAACATCTTGTCTTATCACAGTGCAAGGACGCTAGTAAAACTTCTGTTCTGGGGTCCTGTGGAAAGAACTCTTGATCTAACTTGAAAGGGCCAAAACGGGACAATTTGACATATTAAAAAGAAAAACATCTACAATAGATTGAAATATATTAAATATATTTAAAACCCATAAGCTCATACTGGTCACTTTTTGAGGATGCTAGGGGCCCACTACATTCATTATCCAGAGAACTGGTAAATAAGGAAAGAATTTGGCCTTTTCCCCTGAATATACTCAGGTAAACAATGACCTGATGAGGGAAATTTCCTTATAGAAGCATTCCAACTAATAAATAAAGAGGGGATGTGTGTCTTAGAGTACCGCCATTTTTCATCTTCTAATGAAATATGGATCTAGACAGTGATCATTAACAATAGTCTGAAACCATCAGGAAAAAGCTGACGAGGCACTTAATAATGGATGGATCAACTTGACCCTCGGAACATTTTTAACATTGTGCAAAAGAGAACCATTCATTATTGGCCTCTTGCTGGTGTGTACCTTCTACTGCGTTTCACCACGTGTTGAACCTGAAGTATTCCTGTCCCCAACTGAACCTGAATCTGATCGAGTCTCTGAACTCCACTGCCAGCTTATAGGAAACACGGTAGACAAAATGGAACAAGTTAAAGGACACACGGGGACTCAGTCAGCAAAATCCAGACTGTGGGGAACTGTTGGACAAAGGGCCTAGTTTCTTCCAAATATAAATTGCAAAGGAAAGAAGAGGAATGGCAATTCACAGATTAAAGGAGTCTTTGAGCAAACCAACTGTAAAAAAAAATTACGAGACCATTGGGGAAATCCTAACACTAAGTGGATATTTGATGATATTAAGGAATTATTAATTTTTCAGGTATGATAATATATAAAGTTAAAAGTCACTTTCTTGTAGAGATATCTACAGAACTATTTACAGATGAAAATATATAATGTCTGAGGTTTGCTTCAAAATAATCTAGTGCGGGGGAAAGTGTGAGGGAGAATAACTGAGTAAGGTTAGCCATGAGTTGATAATTGTTGAAGCTGAGTGATGGGTGTGAGGTATATTATACTATTTTCTCTATTTGATATATATTTGAAATTTTGTCATTATAAATGGGAAAGTTATTTTGACAAGACTCTCTAAATTGCTTTTCAGAAGCTGAAAAAATTTACACTCCTACCAACAATATACGAGAAAGCCCGTTTCTACACACCCTTGCCACATTGGGTATTTGCATTCTTTTAATATTTTGCCAATCTGATATGCAGAATGGTATTCTGTTGTTTTACTATTAAGGCATAATTTTAATTAGAATTTTTTTTTGCCATTTGTTCCTCAAAGCGCCCTTTATCTTCTTCAGTCTCCAGATACAATCTGTTTCATGTTCTGTACAAAGGAAAGTTGTACTCACACAGCTCTATGAACATTGACATTACAAGGAAATATAACTATTGGCTTAGCATCTGTCTTTATTACAGTTTCCTTTCAACCATCATGGTTTTTATTTCTGGCTATAACACCTAATTGATTGTCAGCTTATTCTGTGACTGGGATCAATTCTGGATAGAAAGTCAGAGTGAGCATTTAACACAGATGATAAATGCCATTTTTTTCCTTAGCAAAAAGGTTCCTGTCTTCAGGGGTGGCAAAATCCATTTGAAGCCTTTTCCATATGTGTCCTCCCTCCTCCTGAAGCAAGGCACCAGTAGTCTCCAGACCGAGAAGCACAGTCTCCTCGTAGTTTCTGAGAGCGAACATGTGTGACTCCCCACACACTGCGAAGGACGTATGCTGCACTGGTAATTGGTCTCAGTAGGAATGCGGGAGCATTCTGTTGTGTTTGCTGCTGTCCAGTGTAGCTTCATATTTTACTTCTCAGATAAATTGTATCCTGAAGTGCAAATGCATTACATAGTTTCAGAAGTAATTACACAGAGAGAGAGAGATTAAGTGGGAAGGAGAAAGTGTGTCATGCGTTTAACAAATTCTTTTTCCTCCTACCGTGTTGTATTGTGCGTGACAAAACGCACAGGATTGAAATGTTTTTGTTTCATATTCTTTTCTGGAAGTATGATTGGCCCACGTCGCGCACCGCCTTGCTGCCTGGCTGCAGTCTCCCGAGCAGGTGTGGTTGCCTTGTGCGCTGGCGTTCAAGGTGTGTGATGCTCACCTCCTCGCGCCCTCCTTGAACAGACCTAACTGCGCAGGAGCCATCGCGATGTAGTGGGAAAAGGAGGGCAGAGTCAGAATTTGAATTTTGTCTCTGCCACTTAGGAACTGTGTAGTAATGTTACCTGGTCTCAGAGGAATTTAAAAATATGCCTAGCTCTCAGTAAGTGTCAGTTGAACTTGAATTATTAAATAAACAAACTCACAACACATGGTCTATGCTATCTGGAAATATACAGTTTTTACCTAGAAATGATTGTCAATGACCCTTGTCATCCCTTTCAGCACTAGGCTGCATGATCCCGGTATGTTTCTACCTCTGCTCTAACAGCAGTCTTTCCAGATAATGCTCACGTCTTCGAGCCTTTTCTTTGCCGCCGTCTTTTAGGAGAGTCGAGCCCGGGGGAGGAGAAGGTTGTTGGCACTGTTTTAATGTCAGCTGTCTCAGCAGTGGCAAGAAGCCAGCAGTAACCTTGCCTAACCACAGCCTTCCTAGCAGCATCTGTTGGGGAAGATGCATTGCCGCTTCACTGGAGTAACTGAATTGCTGAATTCATTCTCTGAGGTGGCTCTGCGAAGAGATGAAGAATTTGTGACGAGCAGAGGTGGATGTGTGCTTTGGTTTGTCAGTGTGATAACATCACCAACACTGGCGTAAACTTCAGTGCTTAGAATACAGGGCGATACTGACACTGTGCTTTGAGGAGGCCACTGAGGGGGCCACTGAGGTGAGGTCGCCGAGGGGAGGTGGCAAACGCAGTTCTGTTGCCAGAAGTCCCCTGTTCTTTTCCTCGTGGAGTCCCTATCTCGGCGGGTATTTTATTCTGCTTTCATTGAAGCTGAAGCAGAAGCAGCTCCCAGAATTTTCTCCTCCTCCATAAAGCTTCTAGAAGGCCCTGAGCTGCAGAGATGGAAAGTCATGGAAAAGTCCAGGCTCCTGGGTTAAATGAATGCAAGTTAAAACACGCATAAACTACTTGAGGTAACTGATTTTATCAAATGTTGTAACTGAGTATTTCAAATGTTGGGCAACGATCTTAAACTGCCGAAGCAGTTAGGCTTTGTAAACACACACAGTACTTCCTCGTGACAGAGTGTAGGACGCTCTGACTTCCATGCACGACTGAACAACGACGTTTCTGTGACCAGCAGCAGAGTTCCTTTATGTGCCTACAGGGACCAGATATATTTTCCAAGGGGCCACATATATTTTCACAAAGTAATCTTCATTGAATACCTAATGTCCAGCAGTCTTTTAAGGTGTAGAGGAAGTATATGATGTTATCTCAGTTCTTACAGAATTTATGATAGCCCAGCCGGTGTGGCTCAGTGGTTGAGCGTCGACCCATGCACCAAGAGGTTGCTGGTTCGATTCCCAGTCAGGGCACATGCCCAGGCTGTGGGCCAAATCCCTAGTTGGGGGCATGCAGGTAGCCAATTGATGTTCTCTCTCATCGATGTTTCTAATCTCTCTCTCTAAAAAATCAATAAAGAAAAAAAAAAAGAATTTATGATAATAATAATCCATTATTATTAGTATTCAGCACTTACTAAATGCCAGACACTTTACTACTAGTTTCATATACATTATTGTTTCATTCAGTCCTCACAACCTATTAGGTATGGGTTTATTACTGTGTCCATTTTACAGATAAGGAAACTGAGGTTCAGAGTAGTTAATTGCATTGCTAAGTAGTGGGGCCAGATTTAATCCAAATCTGTCTGACTCCAAAGTCCGTGCTCTGCTCCCCTGAGGTGCAGTTGGAGAGGCAAGATGGACTCACACGAAAATGCACGGTATTGAAAAGTAGATGGTGTTTGGCAATGGCTACAAAGCTATGAGGGATTGCTAATGTGTGCGACGTCAGAATCAAGATTCTAAAAGATCTTGGCAGACTGGAAGAACAGAACATGTAATAAAATGAAATTTACTGGAGGTAAATGCAAAATCCTCCCATTTAAGTGAAAAGCAGCTATTTAAGTCCTGAGGAGGAAATGGCGTAATAGCACTCTGTGAGAGGGAAAAAGGACTCTGAGGTTTTAGTTATCCACAAATGTGAAATGTGTCACCAGTAGAACAGTGGCCGCCACAAATGTTGGTGCTGTATTCATAAAGACACGGATCCACTGAGGAGTAAATGGAGACAACAGGATGGTGACGGATTTGGAAGTGTGGCCATGGGAGCAATGATTGAATGTGTGAGAGGTTTTTGGTCTTGACATAGTTGAAGAACTGTCTTCATGTGGCAGGAGGTTTAGACTTACTCTATCTAACTTGAGCAGGAAGTTGTAGGTCCCGACCAATGCATGGAAGATACGGACAGGGACATCGCCACTCCACAGAAACCATCATTGAGCTATTCCAACACCATCTGGCTACCTTGCGGTGATGCACGTGGAGGCAGAGGCTGGATGATGGAGAGTGGGATGCTGTGCCTCCAAGAGCCACAGGAGATCAGAGCAGAGAAGAGTCAGGGAGGGCTAGAGCATCCGATGGTTCATGGAGGAACTGGAACATGATATCTGGTTTAGAAGATTGGTGCGGGAAGAGCATTCTAGGTGAGGAAACAGCATATGGGAAGATAAAAAAAGAGGGCCCTGGCCAGTTTGGCTCTGCGGTTAGAGCATTGGCTTGCGGACCAGAGAGTCCCGGGTTCGGTTCCCGCTAAGGGCACATACCTCGGTTGCAGTTTGTCCCCGCCCCGGTTGGTTGGGGTCGTATGGGTGGCAGCCACTCGGTGTGTCTCTCTCACATCGATGTTTCTCTCTCTCTCCCTCCCGCTCTATCTGAAGATAAATGCAAAAATGTCCTTGGATGAGTATAAAAAAAAAAAAAGAAAGAGGGAGTTGCCCTGGCTGGTTTGGCTTAGTGGTTAGAGCGTCGGCCTGTGGACCAATGAGTCTTGGGTTCGATTCCGGCCAAGGATACATACCTCGGTTGCATTTGTCCCCGGCCCTGGTTGGGGTCGTGTGGGAGGCAGCCACTCGATGTGTCCCTTTCACGCCCATGTTTCTCTCTCTCTCTCTTTCTCCCTCCCACTCTAGCTGAACAAAAATGGAAAAATGTCCTTGGGTGAGGATAAAAAAAAAAGAAAAAGAAAGAGGGAGTAGACATTTAAAAACAACTTGCTGTATTTATTAAATAGGAAGGGAACATGGCTGGAGTATGACAGGGTGCTTACTGGGCAGAAGAAATAAGCCTGGATAAAAGGAATCCAATGGTCTGTAACCCATGACACTTATTTAGGAGGTGAGAAAACTCTTTAAGGTACCATTTATTTCCTGCCAGCAGATTTGGTAAGGTAGCATTAACCCAGTCCATGACCCTGATCTTCTCTTATTTGCAAAAGACTAACTTCAGCATGATGAAACATTCTTCCTGAAAACCTCAGCCTCTCTGAGGTGTCGAGGAGGGCTGGTGACCGGTGACTTTGATCAGCTGCACGTTCACCACGTGTTTAGTTTGAAAAGTGAGTGGTTGGAGGTAGATCAGATCATTACCTGCACTGCTGTGGCCGCCCTGGAAAGGCAGGCAGGACCCCACCCCAAACGAGACTGATGATACCACACAAACAGCAGGAGGGGACAAAAAGTTTCGTTACTCACACATGTGAAGTCCCAGGGGAGACAGGGCAGGCCTCAAGCAGGTGTGAAATGGCTTGAGCGAGTAAGGAAAGGAGACTGGCTTAGGGTGGGGGTGGGATCAGTGTGAAGGTTCGAGAGCACATGGTCAGGTGCTCTTGGGGTTGAAACTCCTGCCAGTGTCAAAGGAGGGAGCACCTGGGATTTCTCATCCGCTTGCCCACGTGTGGGGCAGAAACAGCAAAAATGAAGGCAGACTCCTCTTTATAGCGATAGATAGAAATCATTTCTCTAGGGCCTTGGAGGGAGCTAGGGTGAAGAATACCTGCTCCCACAACCTTGAGTGCCCTGTGTGCCAGCGTGTACCAGCTCACTAAAAGCAAATGTGTGCTAACTCTGTGATGAACTTTGTCCAGGCCTCTTTGCCGGTGCATAACCAGGTGTTACCTTCCATTGAGAGTGTGGATGGCTCGGACCCTTTGGCTACTCTGCAGAACCCTATGAGTAGACTGGAGGCCAAGGAGGAAGAGGACGAGGACGAAGATGAGGACACAGAGGAAGATGAGGAGGAAGATGGTGAAGACACAGACCTGGATGACTGGGAACCGGATCCACCTCGGCCCTTCGACCCGCACGACCTATGTGAGTATCAGCCAGTTCTTGTGAGTGAGGCTTCCTGTGTGCAGACCGAGCCCCCTGCTCTGTGGGCGTCACTCACCACGTCCTCCCAACAGCGTGAGGGGCAGATGCTGTCGTGAGAGCTCCGATGTTACTGATGAATGGACTGAAGCTCGGGAGAAGCTAGGCACGCAGGGTCACGCGGGGGTGAGGGTGGATCAAGCCCCAGTCTCTCTGATACCAGAGCTTGAGCTACCAAACCACTGTGGTAAGTTTGCCCAGTTCTGGAATATTTAGCAATTTCAGCTTCAATACGTTTCTTTGTCACTTTACCTCTCTTCATAATAACTTTTTTAAAAAATGTATTCTTACTGAGTTTAGAGAGAGTGGAAGGGAAAGGGGGAGAGAGAGAGAAACATCGGTGTGAGAGAGAAACATGGATTGGCTGCGTCCTGCACGCCCCCTACTGGGGATCAAGCCTGCAATCCCAGCATATGTCCCAACTGGGAATCGAACTGGTAACCTCTCAGTGCATGGGACGACACTCAGCCAACTGAGCCACATTGGCCAAGGCCGTAATAACTTTAAAAATGCCTGTTGTATTCTAGACACTAGCACTCCACATTTTCTGACTTGCTTCATGTTCTTCAGTCTTATGAGGTAGGTTGCTTTCCCAAGGTCCTGCTCGGTTGTTGCAGGAGTCAGGATTCAGACTCAGGTGGTCTGGCTCCTTGTGCCTACGGTTCAACATAACACATGCTGCCTCTCTGCATTGCCTGCCTGGGGAGGAGGCTGTTCCTGCTTCCACCTACCAAATCACGGCTTCTTTCTGTCGATTTTCATGCTTCGATGGTAGGTTCTTATCTCATTTATTTGAGTAATCCAGGCTACTCTGTGTCCTCACTGTATTTCTCCTGGGACCTTCCATGTGATGGTGGTAAAGCCCATTTGCATGGGGCTAGTGCTCAACTTCATGTCCAATAGAGAACTGTCTCAAATGTTTTTCCTTGAATTCATGTTTTCAAGGCCACTCCTTAGTCAAATATGCATAAAGTCCCTTTCTCGTATAGACATTAATACAAAGTAGCTCTCCACTATTGGAGAGTTATTGAAATGGAAAATACCTGTTTCCTAAGCTAGTCCATCACACAGCCAGAGTTGGGGAAAATATGATCAGTTAATTCAGTTTGCTAAGGGTCATGAGTATGATCTCTGTGTGGTCCAGTGACTTTTCTCTCTTTTGTGGCTCTATACATCTAATTCTGACGGTTAACTGACAGATGGGTGCTTCGGGGAAAGAGGGAGTGAGTGTGGATACGTAGTGCAAAGTGATCACTCGGAGAATGAGCTGAAAACACATGTCCTGCCAGGGCGGGGCTAATTGTGTCATCCAAGTGAATGAAAGCTGAGCTGTTAAATTCATTAATTCTGGCATTTTCTTCACACAGTATGCATTGAACTCTGAAACTGCACAGCATACTCATGTTTTTGCTAGACTTGCCCAGACAATGAGGCTTCTATAATTTCTTTTGAAATAATTGATTACCGTCATAATTGGTTTTTTTAAACAGTTTTACTGAGATATAATTTGTATACTATAAAATTCACCTCTTTCATCTCATCAGAATTTGTTAACGTTTAGCCTAATAAGCTCTTCTTTTTTTTCTTTTGAGACATATTATAATTGATTTGTAAATTTAGTAGCCACTATTTGAATTAATATCCAGTAGAGAAATAAGTCAAAGCCACAGCCTGCATATTATTTTTGGCAGGCATAGCTAATTCTGCCTGATTTTAGAGGAAAAGTACAGGATTTTATTGGTCTATGAAATCTAATTTATTACAATTGAATGGGTACTGTAATTGTAGAAATTAATTGAATTTTGGCCTGAAAACTTGGGGATTTTCAGCTTAGAACTTTTTTTTAATTGATTTTTTAGACAGAGAGGTGAAGGGGGGGGGGGAGAGAGAGAGAGAGAGAATCATCAGTCCGTTGTTTCACTTATTTATGCATTTATTGGTTAATTCTTATATGTGCCCTGACCAGGGATTGAACCTGCAACTTTGGCATATCAGGACAACGCTCTGATCAACTGTGCTTCTTGGCAAGGGCTCAACTTAGAACATTTTACTTGAGATCAAGTCCTGTGGAAAGATCTGACTTGCAGTTTTTCTTTCTGTTGCAGGGTGTGAGGAGTGTAACAATGCACACTCTTCAGTGTGCCCGAAGCATGGCCCCTTGCACCCCATCCCCAACCGTCCCGTGCTCACCAGAGCCAGAGCCAGCCTCCCCCTGGTCCTCTACATTGATCGGTTCCTTGGAGGCGTGTTCTCCAAAAGGCGCATCCCTAAGCGCACCCAGTTTGGCCCCGTGGAGGGACCCCTCGTCAGGGAGTCCGAGCTGAAAGACTGTTATATTCATCTAAAGGTAATTTCTGTTTTATTCGTAGTTCACTCTTGTTCCTATTATATTTAAAGGGGCACACTTTTTCCTCCTGAGTCTCCTAATTCAGTTTCGTAGCAGTTGCTTGCTAAGGCATCACATGAGTAACTCTGAAAGGTGTGGTTCTTAGGGGGCTGTATTAGTTAGCTAGAGCTGCCATAACAAAACACCACAGACTGGGTGGATTAAATGACAGAACTTTATTTTCTCACAGTTCTGGAGGCTAGAAGGCGAAGATCAAGGTTTTGGTAGGGTTGGTTTCCTCTGAGGCCCCTCTCCTGGACTTGTAGATGGCCGTCCTCTTGCTGCCTGCGTTGTCCCTCCCTGCAAGGCTGCCCTGGTGTCTCTCTGTGTGTCCCATTCTCTTCTTATAAGGACACCAGTCAGATTGGATTAGGACTCTAATGACCTCATTTAAACTTAATCACTGCTTTAAAAGCCTTATCTACAAATATAGTTATATTCTAAGCTATTGGGGGTTAGGTATTCAACATATGAAGTTTGTGGGTTTTTTTGTGTGTGTGTGTGTGGAGGGGACATAATTCAGCCCATAACAGAGGCTCTAACAGCTTCCCCCAAACTGACTAGAACACAGAGGATTATGTAATCTGCTAAATACCAATAGTGTTTTCAAGAAAACCACTTTTCAGTTTTTGAAACCGATGTTGAATCTTTTGCTAAAGAATAATTCACTGTGTGTTAAAGTATATTTATACTGATCTCTTTTTTTTACATTTGATGCTTTTGCTTCTGTGTAACCCTTGCTGTCTGCCTCTTCAAGAGCCACTCTGGCGAACCAAGAAAGGGCAGTGGGGAGGGAAAATATTTAGGATGTGTTTTGAGGAATTGGTCATGGGGAGATGTTCTTTGGTAAATGCTCAAGATTTCTAAGAAATAACATTACTTTATAAAGAGAAATGCAGGCCATACATTATAAATGAATGCTTTTGAATCCCAAATGAAAGCAATTGCAGTGAACTGGAGAGAATTTTGCTTGTAGTTTCTGGCTTGCTTGTAGCATTTTTGATGTGTTGGTTTAATGATGAAACATCAACTGAAGCTGTCCAATCGTGTTGTTAACTTAGAGGTTTTGCCAGGTAATTCTCCTGTAGGTGGTCTTTGGAAAGTATCCTTTCCCCTTTTACATTTGGCAAGACAGAATCCCAGTATCGATACAAAGGGGAGAATCAGGATATATGGTTAATTTAAGGAGCAATATTTTATATATTATGACATTAATGCATATCATATTGAAGATTTTATTTTTATTGTTTGATGTGATTTTTAACTTTCTCTTTGGTTGCAGGTTTCCCTTGATAAAGGGGACAGAAAAGACAGGGAGTTGCATGAAGACCTATGGTTTGAGTTGTCTGATGAGACCCTTTGTAACTGGATGATGTTTGTACGTCCAGCCCAGAATCACCTGGAACAGAACCTGGTGGCTTACCAGTATGGCCATCATGTGTATTACACAACAATAAAGAACGTAGAACCCAAGCAGGAACTGAAGGTACAGAGCTGCGTCAGTGGGGAATTGATTACTTAATGCTTTTCCTACCTTTTTCCCCCTGAAGTAGGATTCTTTTTTTTTTTTTTTTATCCTCACCTGAGGACATTTTTCCATTTTTTGTTCAGATAGAGTGGGAGGGAGAGAGAGGAAGAGAGAGAGAGAGAGAGAAAAACATCGACGTGAAAGGGACACATCGAGTGGCTGCCTCCCACACGACCAACCAGGGCCAGGGACAAATTGCAACCGAGGTACGTGCCCCTAGCGGGAACCGAACCCGGGTCTCTCTGGACCACAGGCCGACGCTCTAACCGCTGAGCCAAACCAGCCAGGGCTGAAGTGGGATTCTTACAAAAATGGTTCTTTCCTTGTAATTCACTTACTTATTGAATATATACTATGCACTGTAAACCTATAATAATCCCATAAGTAGAACAGAATGAAAAAAAAGAAGTATGACCTTTGGGCCTGTCAGAGGTCTACGTGAAGGCATTAAGCTGAGGGATAAGGAAGGAGCTGTTTTGGGGAGTGGACTTGTGATGGAGTGATTAAAGATGGTGTCACTTAACATGATTTATAGACTCTAAAGAACAATTAGTTGGGAAGCAGGAGATCTTATTAAATGGAATTTAGATGTATGGGCAAAAATTATTTTCTTTATCTGAATAATTCATTTTTCCCAAAGAATTCTGTGCATGGACTTCTGATTTCAGAAATATATTTGTTGGGAATAACTCTGTTGGAATTTATGTAAATATTAACTCTTGATGACATAATGAAAATTCTGCAGTGATTCCAAGTGAAAATACCTTTAAAAAAATCTATGTTAGAAATATGGCCAAAGAGGGGGTGAAAATACTCTATAGCTTCCTGATATAAGTGCAAAATAGGTGAGAAATGATTGTATCAATCCAGAAACATTGAATTACACAGTGCCTCATTGTGGGCAAAGTGAGACTAGATACCTCTCTAGGGAGAGAGCAAAGACCTAGACTTTGTTCAAAGGTATACAAAACCTGTGTCTTTGGAACCGTCAGCTAGATAACCCCCAAAGAAAATACGTAAAAGGACATTTATGTCTCACATCATCTATCCCAATAAATTCTTGACAAGATAAAACTAAAGCGTGGAGGGGAGATTATTTTATTTTTTAAGGCAACTATAGAGTTAGAGACAAATAGAAACAATTAAATAAGAATATAGTAGTTCAGCCCGGCCAGTGTGGCTCAGTGGTTGAGTGTCGACCCATGCACCAAGAGGTCGCCGGTTCGATTCCCGGTCAGGGCACATGCCCAGGTTGTGGGCCAAATCCCCAGTGGGGGGCATGCAGGAGGTGGCCAATCGATGTTTCTATCTCTCTCTCCCTTCCTCTCTCTCTAAAATCTATAAAGAAATAAAAAAAAGAATATAGTAGTTCAGTATAATAACCAAAACAACAGATAAACAGGAAGCAACAGAATGTGGGGAATATCTGTAATACACATTAAAAGATCTAAGTGTAAAAACAGAGAGTGTTGTACACCTCTAACTTCACTACATCCAGATGGAGAAATTAACACATGCCAGGAAAAGACTTTATTTGGAGGAGGAATCAAATAGTTAAGAAATATTTTAAAATATTTTTTTTCTTTATTGATTTTAGAGAAAGAGGAAGGGAGAGAGAGAGAGAGAGATAGAAACATCGATGAGAGAGAACATCGATTGGCCACCTCCTGCATGTCCCCCACTGGGGATTGGGCCCACCACCTGGGCATGTGCCCTGAGTGGGAATTGAACTGGTGACCTCTTGGTGCATGGGTCAACACTCAATCATTGAGCCACACTGGCTGGGCAAATAAATATTTTTAAATACTTTCAATGTTGATAATATAAAAACCCTTAAAACAACTATGAATTACTATTTTTCTCAATTTAAATTAGTGAAAATCAATAGTTACAGTACAATGAACATGAGAGTTTTAAAACATAGCAACATTCATTAAGACTTGTAATATTTTGTAGAATATTTCTGGTAGTATATGGCAAAAATATTCTTGGCTGAGAAAACCTAATTCCTGAAAATTAGTCTGAGGAAATAATTATGAACACACACAGAGCTAGATACATTGGAATTTTGTAATGCCATACCTTACTGACTCTCAGATACTGATGGCTGTAACATACATCATTATTTTCTGTACCATTAAGGGGGAACAAATGCTGCTGGTTAACTTTCATACATTGCTATTACATCAATAAAAATAGTTATTTTATACAAATTGTAGGAGCTATTTCAGACTTATTCAAATATAATTTTAAAATCACATCACACATACACATAAGGCACACGTAGGCAAGAGAATTTGGTTAAGGCATTAACTGCTTTGTGCGCAGTCTGACTTTTTTACTGAATCACCCTCTTACTTTGTCACGGGTGCTTGTGCTTTCTCTTTCTGTCCTCTTCTGTGTCCTCAAGGTGTTGATAACAGGGCAGTGTTTATAATACAAGTGCTCCACTATCGCCTCTGGCATAGTTTCCCAGGTCATTACCCTTTCTGCACGTTTCAATGTTGTGCTTTCCTATTGACTGAACCCATGTGTGTCACTCTCCTCAACTGAAACGTGTCCTTGGAGGTCAAGTGGTTTTTATCAAGTCAGTAGAAAGTTTCTGACAATTTGATGTTTCATACCTTAATGAGAGTTACTACAGGATGATCACACCAGCCTTTCTTTTTATCTATTTTATTTATTTTTATTCTCACCCGAGGACATTTTTACATTTTATCTTCAGATAGAGCGGGAGGGGGAGAGGGGGGAAGGGAGAGAGAGAAACATTGATGCGAGAGAAACTCATCGAGGGGTTGCCACCCACACGACCCCAACCGGGGCCAGGGACAAACTGCAACCGAGGTACGTACCCTTAGCGGAAACCGAACCCGGGACTCTCTGGTCCGCAGGCCGACGCTCTAACCACTGAGCCAAACCGGCCAGGGCACACCAGCCTTTCATTGCTTTGCAATTCCTTTTATTCCTTCTGAGGGCGACAGCAGGTCTTTTTTGTTGTTGTTGTTGTTAAGCCTCACTCAAGGATATTTTTCCATTGATTTTTAGATAGAATAGAAGAAAGGGAGGGAGAGAGAGCGAGAAAGAAAGAAACATCGATGTCAGAGAGACACATTGATTGGTTGCTTCCTGCACTGCCCCCACCAGGGTCGGGGATCAAACCTGCAACCCAGGTACATGCCCTTGACTGGGGATCGGACCCTCAACCTTTCGGTCTGCTGGCTGATACCCTAACTGCTGAGCCAAACTGGCCAGGGCAGCAGGTCTTTTTTCTGTTTTCTTTTTGCCTTCATTTGTGTTGCTTGGCAAGTGTTGACATCTCATGGAGTGCCAGGGCAGGACATAACTCAGTCAGGCGAGAACAGTATAAGGAGGTTGGCCAGGCTTATGAGGGACAGTGAGCAGGCAGTGACAGATACCACATCGTGGCAGTGATTGCAGACGCCATGGGCTGAGAGACCCATTCTGATTCCGAGATATTAAAATAGGAGAGATAAACGTCTTGGAACTGATGGAATAGCAGCAAAATGACCACCACCTAAAAATCCAACCATAGGATGATAGTTAAGTAAATTTTACAATATAGACTTTGTAGACTATTACCCTGCAGTTAAGAATGAAGTCTCTCAAAATGAATATTTTCATATTGCTAAAATAACGTTTCATAACAATTATATATGATTAATTCATTTAGGGATTAATATATCGAACTCCTGCTAGGCTTCAGACACTAGGAAAAATGGACTGGTTCCCTGTGTTCAGGAAACTTGTATTCTAGAGAGGAGGTGGGCAGAAAGATGTAAATAAGCAAATAATCTCAAAGAGTGGTAAGCACTGTGAAGGAAGAAATGGTGCAGAGAGAGCAAATAACAGGAAAGGGACCAGTTTATTTTATTTTATTTTTTAATTGATTTTTTTAGGGAGAGAGGAAGGAAGACGGATATAGAAACATCGATGTAAGAGAGAAACATCGACTGGCTGCCTCCTGCACCCACCCACTGGGGATCGAGCCCGCGACCCGGGCATGTGCCCTGACCAGGAATCGAACCAGGGCCTCTCAGTCCATGGGATGATGCTCAATCTGCTGAGCCACACCGCTTGGGCGGAAAGGGACCAGTTTAGATGGATGGAGAGGGAGGGCCTTGCTGAAGAGATAATTAGGCTGAGAACTGTCTAAAGAGAAGGGGCCAGCAGTGTCAAAGGCTTAGGGGGTGGTGAGGGGAAGAATCCGGCATCCCTGGTGCTGAAACAGCAAGGGCGAAGAAAGGCTGGGTGGGAAAGAACTGGCATGTTCGAGGAGCTGACAGTGGGCCTCTTGGTTGAAGAAAAGGTGGAGTAGAGTGGTGAGAGCTGATCGCTTAGCAAGGCAGGGCCAGATCACGGAGCCCTGAGGAGACTGTCAAGCATGTCAGGTTGGTGACGAAACAAGAAGCGGTTGCTGGCTCTTAAGCATGGGCATGGCGGGATGTGATGGTGTTTTAAGAATACCACTCTAGCATCTGTGTGGAGAATGGACTAGAGGGAGCAAGAGTAGAAAAGAGGAGGCTCGTCAGAAGGCCAGGCAACACGCCATCTTGGCACGTATCTAGGTGGCATAAACAGAGATGAAGAACATTCAGGCAATCAACAGTTGTTGCTAAAGGATTACAGAAGAAAACTGAGAAATCCAAGATACCGTTTAGGTTTCAAGTCTGAGCAGTTGGGTGGAAGGTACTGAAATGGGGAAGGTAAGCAGGGGTTAGTAGGGGAATAAGGGAGCACCTCGAATTCATGTCTGGATATGTTAAGTCGGAGCTGTTTGTGAAACATCCGAAATGTCAGGTAGGCAGTAGAATGTACACGGAGGGGGGGTCTGGGATGGAGATATTGATTTGGGAGTTATTAGCATAGAATTGTTTGGAAATGGATGTGATCACCTTAGAGAACGCCCAGGACTTGGACTAAGCTTTGAGAAACACAAATATTTAGAAGTTAGGGAAAGGAAGAAGAGCCAGGCAAGGATCCGATGCAGCCAGTGGGGTAGGAGGGAGGAAGAGCCTGAGGAGGCCATGGTAGCATTTGGAAGTCACTGGCGAACCCAGTACGAGCTGTTGGTGACTGGGAGGGGTGGAAGTCCCTGTGATTACAGCTGTGCAAAAACCTGTGTTTAAATACAGATAAAAAATCAGGAGAGGCTATGATTTCTTTGGATGAAGACTCATTAATATTATTTATCTCTTGTGAAGTTGTTCTAATAACAAAAACAATTTTTTTTTGAAAAAGGAAAAAGAAAACAGGCGGTGTGTCTTGGCAAATGAACTTCCTGACTGGCGACCATCGGCAGGCTGATGTTAAAGGGGCTGGCTCACAGAGTGATGATTTTGTTGTCAGCTTGTTTTCCTTAGGCTGTGGGAAAGCCTGAGTTGTTTTATACAAGCAGGAGAAGTATTAAAAAGTCAGGCCTGCAGAGAGCACCCGGGGATGGCCTCTGGTTCCTGATGATGCCCTTGGTTCTTGCAGGTGTGGTATGCTGCGTCCTACGCGGAGTTTGTGAACCAGAAAATCCATGACATTTCTGAGGAAGAAAGGAAAGGTGGTTGACTTTATTATGTTTTATATTTGAATTCTAAGTTATATATACATTATATCTTTATCCAATCCCTAATTTTTCTGTCTCAATGTATTTTAGTAGGTTTCTTAGAGCTACACATCCCTGTCTAATTCTAGGATCAAATGACAGTGACATATTCACATTTCTTTCATGGAGGCTGGAAAATAGTACTTAACGTAATGAAAACCTGCAAATGCTAAATTAGAACCTAGATCAGAGGATGATCCCTATCCCTAATAATCTCTGGGGATGTAGCAAGACAGGCACTGACTTTGTTTTTAAATAAATGTTACGGTAGTATAATCTCTATACATAAAAATGCACAAATTATAAGTATACAGCTCGATGCATTTTCATGAAGTGAACATACTTGTGTAACCTGCACCCAGATCAAGATACAGAACAGGACCTGTACCCCAGAAGACCTCTTGTGCCTTTTTCAATTCCTCCGCACCCCCAAGTAATGACTCTCCTGACTTCCACATCACAGATACAATATGCTTGTGACTGAACTTCGTGTGAATGAAGCTGTATATGTACACTTTGGTGTACATCTTTTGTTCAACATTATGTTTGTGAGATTCACCGTGTTGTGTATTGTAATTTGTTCACTCTCGTTGCTATGTGACCCAACTCCAAGTAGTTAGTGTCAGAATTGCATTGTGTAACGCAAATTTCCACGTACAGTAAAATAGATAAATGCATTGTGCTATATTTATACAATAGAATGCCAAATAGGTCCTTCGGCCATGTCACCTCCCTGGCACATTGATGTATGCTTGCCAACCAGGGAAGCTCACCTGAGCTTTGATGTCCAGGTTTTTATGGAGGTATCATTACACAGGCGTGACTGATTGAATCATTGGCCCTGTGATTGAACTTGCTCTCCAGCTCCTGCTCCCCTCCCTGACTGATATCTCTTTGCTCAAAGCAATCTGTAATCAGATGGTGGGACTTTCTGGCACAGCTGGCCCCCTTCGGAATCATCTCATTAGCATAAACTCAGGGATAGCCAGAGACTACTATGAATGACAAGAATACATATTACTTGGGAAATTCTAGAGGTTTAGAGATTATTTTCCAGGAACCAGGGACAAAAGCCTGCTAAATTTCTTATTATGCAGCCAGGGTTGTTTCCAGTTTTGGGATATTACGAAGAGTGTCACCATGAACATTCTTCTTTTGTTGTTAATCTTCACCCGAGGACATTTTTTCCCCGTTGATTGTCTTAGATAGAGTGGGAAGGAGGGAGGGAGGGGGGGAGAGAGAAACATCGACATGAAAGAGACACATTGATTGGTTGCCTCTCATACTACCCTGACTGGGGCAGGGAATTGAACCCACAACCGAGGTACATGCCCTTGACTGGGAATCGAACCTGCGACACTCTGGTCTGTGGGCCAGCACTGTAACCGCTGAGCCAAACCAGCCAGGGCCACTATGAACATTCTTATACACGTACATGTCTTTTAGTGAACATGTGTGTGTATTTCTCTTGGGTGTACCTCTAGGAGTGGAATTGCTGGGTCATAGGGTATGCAGAGAATCAGCTCTGAACATCTTGCCAAAGTGCTTTATTGGGCATTGATTTTCAAGTTACTTGTGATAAAATATACCCTCAGATTTTGAAGCTTGCCTCTGAATCACTAGGTTATCTGAGTGCAGATTTCCATTGTAGCCCTTTCTGTCTTTCCAGCGTGGTGAGGGTGTGCGTGTGTGTGTGTGTGTGTGTTTGGGGCGGGGGAGGAGAGTAGTATGAAAGTGTTTGTTCCTTTGATGTCTTACATGAATATATCAGAAAATAAAGTCCTAAAAACTGCTCTCTGTCAAACTTGAGCCTTTGATTTTAAACAGTAAAGCAGATAGCAGGTACTGGGTGTTTATGGATGCTGGGCCATGGTGAGATGGGGGGGTATTGGGCATTTGAGTTTTATTGGTCTCTATTGATCATCGGCCTTTATAATTTCTCTCCTGTGGCTGTAGTTCTTCGAGAGCAAGAGAAGAATTGGCCCTGCTATGAGTGTAACCGCCGCTTTGTAAGCTCGGAGCAGCTGCAGCAGCACCTCAATTCTCACGATGAGAAACTGGATGTATTTAGCAGGTACAACGATGGGGGAGGTTTCAGAAACGTAGTTTTTCAAGGTCCAGACTCATTTCAGTATTGTCTATAAGCCACCGAGTGTGTGTGTGTGTGTGTGTGTGTGTGTGTGTGTGTGTGTGTAGACAGGTGACCAGGTAGGCTGCTGAGGGAAAGTTTTCATCTGTCATTTCCTGCCCCCTCCGCCCCGTCCTCGTTTCCCATTCACCTCTTTTGCAGCATAACCAGTACCAGCAACAGGAGAACCTTTCACCTTAATTAAATCTCCCCTAGCTAAAGATTCTGAAGCATGAATTCTTGAGATAGTATACATCTTTGAAATAATCTGCATCTCTGATTTTCAAACTGTTTTTAGTAGTAGAATTCCTTCATTATACGTTCAATTCCACTACATAAAAAAGATAGATGAAGGAGAATCATACCAGATGGAGTAGGCAGGCGCCAGATCAGGTAGGCCTTATGAATCCTGGTGAGAAATTTAGATTTTATTCTAAGTGTGATAAGAAGTCTTTAGAGGGTTCTGCTCAAGGAGTCTTGTGATGTCATTTATATTTTAAAACGTCATCCGGGATGAAAATAAAAATGTTTTAGCTTATATTGGAACAAGAATGGAGACAGGGAGTCCAGTTAGAGGCTGTTTTGACAGTTCAGTGAAGGACAAGAGTGGTTTGTAATAGCACAGGACCAGAGGGACAGAGGTAGGGTTGCCAGCCTTCATAGGACTTGAGAAGAGAGGAGAAGGAGTGACGTGGCATGTAGGGAGGTGGGAGAGGAAGTGTTCTGGGGGAGTGGTGTGATCGCCTGCCACCTGAAGAGCTCACGGATGGCGGTGAGGCCACGAGCACGGCTGCGCGTGCCGGTGAGAGGGGCCGAGCTGGGCTGCACAGTGTTGTGGTTTTGCCAGGCGCACATGGCATAGCAGGAGAAACGAGGCAGCAGTAGGGATGGAAATCAAGAGCACGTACAAGGGAGCGACTGCAGTGCATGACTTTGGAGTTTGTGTGTGGATTAAGGGAGAGAAAACATCAAGAGGACATAGGTGGCAGAGGCCTGGATTGGACTTGGCAGTGAAGTGGGAGGATTGTTGAGTCCAGGTATTCGATGGAGTGAGCTAGAAAGTTAGGAGATAGTGTCAGGGTGGGCAAGGCATAGGGTTGAGCTAATGGGGGTTCTGCACTTACTGAGGATAACAAGGCCGAGGATATGTCCGGGGAGTGAACGTCTGAGGTTTGTGGAGGACACCGTGAGAGCTAAGTCATTCCTTCCTGCGTGTCCCTAAACCTCTGTTTATGGCTCTGTCATAGCATTTTTTATATGATCTTGTGACTTTGGTTTATGTATATCTATGCCAGCTGCCTTTGCTAGACTTCCGACAGTAAAAACTGCTGCAGGTGACTTGCTGTCATTAGGGCCCAGCATCGTGCGTGACACATGGCAGATAAAAATGTTTGCTTGCCAACTGTTAAAAGAAACGAGAAAATTAGGAAAATTTGAACTTTGACTAGATTAATAATACTGAGCAACTATCAGTTTTTTTGAGGTGTGACTGTTGTGGAGATACATATATCACATATATAAAAGAGTCCTTATGTTTTAGAGATACATACTGAAATATTTATAGATGAAATGATATCTGGGATTTATTTCAGAGTAATCTAATGGGTATGTGTGTGGGGACATAGAGGGGATAGAGATGAAATAAAACTGACCTTGAGTTGACAGTACTGAAAATAGGTAATGGGTACATTGGGCTCGTTATGGTAATCTCTACATTTGCCCAGGTTCAGAATTTTCCATAATAAAGAATCTTTTAAAACTTTCTGGAAAAAAATATATAATTTTTTTTCAGTTGTTAAATAGATGAGTGGAAGAATGAAGCATGATCTGATTAAATTTTTTTTTCTTTTTTTTTTATCCTCACCCGAGGACATTTTTTTGCATTTATCTTCAGATAGAGCAGGAGGGAGAGAGGGGGGAAGAGAGAGAGAAACATCGGTGTGAGAGAGACACATCGACTGGTTGCCACCCACACGACCCCATCCGGGGCCGGGGACAAACTGCAACCGAGGTTCGTGTCCTTAGCGGGAACTGAACCTGGGACTCTCTGGTCTGCGGGACGACGCTCTAACCGCTGAGCCAAACTGACCAGGGCTGATCTGATTAATTTTATACACATCTCACACACACATCTTCTAAAAGAAGTTTTGGGGACTTTCTGAAATCCCTTTTATTGAGGAATTGTTGTATGTTAGGAATCTATTAAAGGGGATACAGTTTATTTGGTGTTTACTAGGCATATTATGGAATAGTTGAATTAGAAATGTATTCTCACCTTCCAGAAGCTTAGAGTAAAACAAGAAAGTTCTATTGACTCTTGGAAAGCGCATTTCTGGGAAGGACTCTGAGGTGAGGCAAGGGGAGAAGAAGGGATGGAGTCTGGTCTCTGGGGACACACTCAGCGTATTGTGTTCTGTCCTGGCTGTATTTCCCACGTCAGTCCAGAGATGTGGTCCTGCTTTCCGATTTTTCAGCAGCAAAATGGCGTTGGTGCTTTGAATTGTTATAACTCCCTTTTTTTCTGAATAATTTGAGACATCTCTTGGAACTATATAGATGGCAAAGATGAGAAATTTAGAAAGTGTATATTAGCAAAAACAATTGTTTCCATTAGAAAAAGAATCAGGAAAAGTAATAAAGTGAGAGGAAAATCAAGATTTGGCAAAATAGTTGTTATGGAGTATTATGTAACCATGACTATTTATAACTCAATCTGTTGTCCCCAGAACAAGATGCAGAGGAAGGGGACGAGGCAAGAGGCGATTTGGCCCAGGTCGACGGCCAGGGCGTCCTCCAAAATTTATCCGCTTGGAAATCACCAGTGAAAATGGGGAGAAGTGCGATGATGGGACACAGGTATGGGCGGAGGGGACAGAGCTGCTTCTCAGACTCCCGCTTCGAGGACGTAGTGGCACTGTTACTGGATTTCATGCGATGCCCTGCTGAGGCTGACCGTCCCATCAGGCCTGCTGGTTAAAGTGTGACTAGAGCAAGGCAAAGAAAATACTTTCAAATATTACTTAGAACAAAACCCCAAGGTTCCTGCCCTAAAGATTTGAATTTGTTGGAGATGTTATTGGGGGATTCTGTTTAATTAGTTTAAAAATTAAAAGCATGATGTTCCAGAAGAGTCCTGTCACAGTCTTTTCCTCATGGATCCATCTGGAATATCTTATAGTTTTTACAGTCTATGGATAGTTGTCTAATTAACTGTCCCTGAAGGATAATATTTTTTCTGAGCATTATTACTCTAGCCATTTAAAAATTAGGCAGTAATTCTAACCCTTAGCTGACACTCCTAGGGCTAATCTCTATCTGGGCGAGGGCATAATTCCTGGTTCTTGCCATTTCAGGACTTGCTACATTTTTCCCCCAAGGAACAGTTCGATGAGGCTGAACCAGCTGCTCTGAATGGGCTGGATCAACCAGAGCAGACCACCCTCCCAATCCCTCAGCTGCCACAGGAGACCCCGTCTTCCCTGGAGCACGAGCCAGAAGCCCACAGCCTGCACCTGCAGCCCCAGCAGGAGGAGAGCGTGCTGCCCACCCAGAGCACCCTGACCGCCGACGACATGCGCAGGGCCAAACGCATCCGAGTAAGTGGGAAGCAGAGCCTCCCTCACTAGGCGCTGGCCTCTCCGGTCAGCCAGCTGGAAAGATGCTGTGTTTTCCAAGCTGCTCACCATCCACTTTGGAATCTTGCATCTGGCTTATCACACGCTCAAGCCCCTTATTTTGGAAGAAAGTGTGAACTGTGTCTCAATGTCTTTGTGTTCTGTGGCAGGCTGGATGGCTGGTCCTAGAGTCGGTCCATTTAGTAAGGGGACAGAAGGCTGGCTTTTGGCAGCTCCTGGACTGGTATAGTTAAAGTAGGACAGCTCTGGATCCCTAAACTCACAGATTGGAAATGGAGAAATAAGTCCATTTCGTTATGATAAGTACCTACATTTAAGCCAGGCTTTTCTGTGTCTAATCATAGCTCTCAAGTTGTTTTGGGGTAACTTTATTTGGTTATCTGCAGTTTCCAAGGGGAGGCTGGCAAGTGGCATTAGTCATCAATGTAAAAGGACCTGTGTCCAAGTTGATATGGCAGGTGAACCCACACACCCAGGGACAGCTCGAAGTTAAGCTCTAGGTCTGGGAGTAGGTCAGCATCTCACCTGTGTGACCTGCGTCTTGACGAGGCCACATGGCTGCAGGGCCTCCATGGCTGCCAGCTGGATGTGTCTTATTTTGCAGATAGCATTTGAGTCCGAGTTAGGAGCTGCCGGGGAGGCATGTGGAGAGCAATATGGCTTTGTGGAGTAAGTGCCTGTGCTGACAGTTTGCATCCAGAAAACAATGACTTAAAGCCCTGTGTTTGAGCAGGGCGTTTAAGACTATTAGTATTTTAGGTGTGGATGACAGAGCTCTGTGTATAACTGTGCAATTTCTAGATGGATCATGGTTTTAGCTTATGTTTCTGTTGGTCTTCCTTCTTGCATGTGTGCAGCTTATGTTTCTGTTGGTCTTCTAATTTGCCTATATGCTAGAAGGGACCTTGAAAAAAAGTCTAGTCTGTGCCTTGTAAAAACGCATTTAGTCACTTATAGTGATATGATAGCACTGAAGGGCTCTGAGCCCTCTGAGGCTACACAACCTTTGTGAGGGCCCTGTGATGGAAATATATATAACACTTGTGGCTCCATGTATATTATTTCAAAAGGATATGTAAACACACATAAATATAAACCAGAAAGGCAAAAAGCTATGAGCTAATAACTTCCCATCCACCCTTCTACGTCATTTTCCCACTCCCCATTTCACCCTCTTGCCCAATTACTGTTTTTTCTGCTTTGGCCATTCTGATTTTTCACTAAGTCCAGAGAAATGCTTACTAGATTTAATTTTTTTTTTTTGAGGGAAAAACGAAAGCCCACATGTTTAGTGACGTTGTGGATGTACAAGCACCATCTAGCTGTGATTGTACTTGTATTCTTGAATGAGTTGGTTCCTGGTTTTGGTACAGGGTTCCTCGTGTCAAAGCAAAAGCCACGCGCAGGTGGTTTTTGAAAAGGTCAGTCTTTAGTTGAGCTATTTTTTTTTCCTCTCGCACATTCTAAAAAGTAGGGCTGTGTATTTTTTTCATCTTTTCTCTCCAGGTTGGTAATGACCAACTGAAGGGAAGTCTTGCAACCCAGTTGGTAATGTAACTATTTTTCTCCCCTCTAATGCTGCCTGCTCAGCTGGAGCTGCAGGTAGGTGTGTTTCCTGTCTCACGCAACAGAATGTTATGTAAGTGTTTGCCTTACCTGCTGTTCTTTGCAACCTGTACTTACTAAATCTCTGTAGGAGCTACAGTTTGGTTGCTACAGTAAATGCGAATGAGTTAATGAATAATGATCATTTATTTCCAAATAGAACAGTGAGTGAACTGTGGGCTGCAGATCCCTCAAACACAGAATGGAGGGTAGGACTAAGTGATCAATCCAAGGTCCCTTCCAGCTCTGAGAGTTTGAGTGCCTGTGGAGTGGTATTGAATTCTAACTACAGTCAGCACTGTGCTATGTGCACGAGAGACTTTTCACTGAGGCCTGTCCTCTAGGAGCCTACATCTAACTGGGGAGTCAATGCTAATGTAAGGTGTTAAGTGCTCAATTTAAAAGTATAGCCTATAATTGTTACAAGAACTCGGAAGAGTGAAAGACCAAAAAAAAAAAAAAAAGATGAAGGAGTCAGGGAATAATTCATAGACGAAGTGAGAAAAACTGGTTCTTGAGAGACAGAAAGAAGGTTGACCATTTCAAAGGAAGGCAGCCATAGGATGCAGGGAGACCAAGGAGATGCTTGGTGTTGTGATGGGACAGTGCGCACGCTGACCCTGGGATGGGGGGACAGGTGCAGGACAGTAGTGAGCAAGATATGTTGGGCAGGGCTAGCCCTCCCAAGGCTTTGAATGCTGGATCAAAAATAATACAAAAATTAATTAATAATTTAGGTCTTTAGCTATTAATATCAAACTTTAAAAACATATTGTGGTCTTTGTCGGCAAAGAATCTGTTGTCTCAGAAATCATTTCATTGTAAGTTAAATCCCCCATCACTGATTTTAGCAACTATACTATTTTGGCCCCCTTACAGTAGCTTCTGCACCATACGGTATGGTGTGGTTGACTGGCTGTAACTCGGGGAGCAGAAGATCCATAACGGATCCATCTGTGCCGCCTTCACCCTTTTCCATGATTTCTTCTGGAACTGTGTGCCAGTTGTAACTCTGAACTATGGAAGGTACTGCACGTAGAAGTGGCCCGCAGGTGGGTCGGGATGGTTTCAGCACTCACTACCTTGTACTGTGAAGATCACAGTAGGATCGTTAGATCCAAGAAACGCAGTCTAGTGCTTGAGTGCTTAGACAGATTCAGGGCTCGGTGGAAATTAAAAAGACGGCAAGAAGAATGTCGACAGAACTAAGAGAGTGGAGCCAGGTGGCTGCTCAGTTTAAGGCAGGTGTCTGAGAACACTCACACTAATCAGAAATGACAGCCAACTTATCAGCATGACGGAGCGAAACAACACTGAGTTCAAGAGTTGGCACCCAAGGAGGATGGAATCCCCAGTGAGGCCAAGGTGTCGTATACTGAGTCTGCCCTTGGAAACCTGAGTGAACTTGGATGAAGGAAATGATTCTTTTTTTTTTTTTAATATATATTTTTTTTATCCTCACCCGAGGACATTTTTTCATTTTCTGTTCAGATAGAGTGGGAGGGAGAGAGAGAGAGAGAAACATCGACGTGAAAGGGACACATCGAGTGGCTGCCACCCGCACGACCAACCAGGGCCGGGGACAAACTGCAACCGAGGTACATGCCCTTAGCGGGAACCGAACCCGGGTCTCTCTGGACCGCAGGCCGACGCTCTAACCGCTGAGCCAAACCGGCCAGGGCTTAATATATTTTTTTTTAATTGATTTTTTAGAGAGAGAGAAACATCAATGTGAGAGAGAAACATCAATCACTGCCTCCTGCTCGCCCCCTACTGGGGATCAAGCCCACAACCCAGGCATGTGCCCTGACCGGGAATCAAACCAGGACCTCTCAGTCCATGGGACGACGCTCAATCCACTGAGCCACACTGGCTGGGCAGGAAATGATTCGTATATGCCAAAAGCACTCTAAATCTTGACTCTCTGAACCTCAGGATAGCATCTGTTTATTTGAAATATGTCCATAGAGTTTTGAAAGTAGCCAAAATACTGAGAGCTTTTTGTAAAATAAGAATCTGTAGAATAAAAAGATTGGACAACTGCTAAGAAGTATAATAAAGTGGAAGAAAGCTCCAAGGCTGATTTGAAAAAGGTCTATTCTCAAAGATCTCTGCAGATGCTGTAGAAAAGATCTTGGAATAATTCTTTTTGATTTTCATATGAAATACATTTTAATTAATTCTCAAACTTTTATTGAACACTTCCTATGAAATAAGATATTAAATTTTTTTTTCTTTATTGATTTTAGAGAGAGAGGAAGGGACAGGGAGAGAGAGATAGAAACATCAATGAGAGAGAACATCGATTGGCCACCTCCTACATGCCCCCCGCTGGGGATTTGGCCCACAACCTGGGCATGTGCCCTGACCAGGAATTGAACCCGTGACCTCTTTCTTAGTGCATGGGTTGATGTTCAACCACTGAGCCACACCAGCCAGGCGAAATAAGATACTTTTTAAAGGCTCTAGATGCAAAGGAGAATAAAATCTGATGTAAGCCTGAAGCAGCCCCAGTCAACCCGGGAAGACAGTTACTAACTGTCTACTCAAGTCATGAGTAGGTAACATATATCTCTCCTCTTCCCACTAGAGAAGCCCTGAGAAGGACATTTTCTACTGTAAAGTAACTAGGTTCAGAATTTTCACCAAATCAAAAACAATTATTTTGCTTTTTCCCTGAATGATTATTTTACATCAAATTTAGTTTAGAAGTTGCTGCTTGTAAGTAATATGAAATTAAGGGTTTAAGCATTGTTCATTGTACTGTTTATGGTACAAATAATGCTTTAAAAGCCTTACTAATCCTTCAGTTACTATTCTCTTCTACTTACATAAGCATATATATATATATATATATATATATATATATATATATATATATATTTTTTTTCTTTTTGAGGGATTTTTTTCCCCCCTCTCATTGCTATATAGAGCTTCCCCCTGGTATTTTGAGGAACTAACGAATGAAATTCCATTATAGTATAACTAAAGTATCGATTCTGTATTATCTGTGTGAAAGATGGTTCTGTTAACCTGCTCTCAGTTGAGCATGAGTTGTTTTCCAGTAGTGGTGATGAATTTGCACTGAGTATCCATATTCTCTCACTTGGATTCCTCGTAACAACTGCATGGATTTACCAGATGGCTAATCAACATTAGAAGTGCAATCTGTGACTGAGAGGGTGGGGGCGAAGCTGACTGGTCTAGACAGGGAACAAAGCCACAAGCTTAACCTTGTTAGCGTGGCATGCTAACCAGTGGAACTAACTGGCAACATTGAGGCTTGTCCACTGCATTTTCTGAGTAGGAAGTGATCAAACGCACCATCTCCATTTATGATGTGTGCTCATGTATCTTATCTCATGAGCAAACATGTTCACATAATTTGTATCCTTTGTTTTTCTTTCAGTTCTTTTTCTTTTTAAAATTAATTAATTAATTAATTAATTATTTTAATCCTCACCTGAGGATATTTTTCCATTGTTTTTTTTTTGTTTTTTGTTTTTGATAGAGTGGAAGAGAGGGAGGGAGGGAGAGAGAGAGAGAGACAGGAGAGAGAGAGAGAGAGAAACATCGATGTGAGAGACACATCAATTGGATGCCTCCTGCACGACCCCCACTGGGGCTGGGGATCAAACCTGCAACCCAGATACATGCCCTTAATTGGAATTGAACCCAAGGCCCTTTGGTCCTCGGGCTGACGCTCTAACTGCTGAACCAAAGCGGCCAGGGCTTCGCTAAACATTTTAATCAAGCTTCGAATTCTTTTTGTCAGGGACTTGAACAAGTCACATTTGGCTGACTTGCTCCAGCCTCATTCATGCACGTGTGACTTATTCCAAGTCACTTCGGGATTTGTTGTATTGAACAAGCCCTCTATTGGGAATACATTTTTTAATGTTACTTAAATCCTTTCATAAGAAAACACACATACATAGACATAAAACAAAACAGAAAACGTTTGTCTTTTCAAGATGAACTTCTTTGAGATGGCTTCGTTTTTAATATCTCACCAGAAAAATCTTTTTTCAACTGTGTGTCCTAGAGTTTAATTTTTTTTGGAAAATCTGTGATTGCAGAGATCATCCTCTTTCTCTATAAACATGCGAGGGGCACATGTACTGTCCTCACTAAATAATCATATCGGTGTGTGTCTTTCAGAATGCAGCTCTTCAGCATCTGTTTATTCGGAAGTCCTTCCGGCCTTTTAAATGTTTGCAGTGTGGGAAGGCCTTCCGTGAAAAGGACAAACTGGACCAACACTTGCGCTTCCACGGGCGGGAGGGAAACTGCCCGCTGACCTGTGACCTCTGCAACAAGGGCTTCATCAGCAGCGCATCCTTGGAGAGCCACATGAAGCTCCATTCGGACCAGAAGACTTACTCTTGCATTTTTTGCCCGGAATCCTTTGACCGCCTTGATTTGTTGAAAGATCACGTGGCCATTCACATCAATGATGGCTACTTCACCTGCCCAACTTGTAAGAAACGGTTCCCAGATTTTATCCAGGTGAGTGTCCATTACTGAGATTCCTGTATACTTCCTTCTTTTGGTGAAAGGAACTTTGCTTTTTGGAGAATTGAGGCTGCCTGTCACCTGCATTTTCATCCCTTCTTTGTGACAACTGTACAGTTGAGAACAATATTTCTTCATTCCATCTACTTTTGTTAAACAAAAGATGATTATGACCCTTAATTGTCCAAGTCAGACATTGGCATTTAAACATTTAAGTTGTATGACAAGTAATAAACGTCCTTATCTGATTATAATTTTTAAAAAGTGTGTACTAGCAAAGATTAAAAAAATATGCTTCCAGTTCCTGGCCTGGGGATATTGTCTTCCTACCACTGTTTTCCTATCGTACTTTGCTAGGGTCATGCATTTTGGAAGAAAACAAGGGAAAAGTTGGTATATAATATACTTTTGTGTGAAGCACTGATCTCCTCCCCTCTACTATATTCTGGAGCAACATGGGCGAGGAAAAATTCCAGAATATTTATGATTTCATTTGAACTTCAAGTGATTATACTGTTACATGCTAGTCAAAGAAAAATGAAATCTAAATATCTAGTAAAAATAATCTTTTTAAAAAAATTCCCAAAGCAAAAGGAATCTACAATTTAATCATAGTTCTGCTAGTGTTGAAAGTCTTGGTAATTTTATCACTTCGCACAAATGATTAGAAAAGTTGCCTTCAGGCAGAATCTAATGGCAAAAAGACTGGAAAATAATGAAGCAAAATGTCTCATAGGAATAGTTTCATATGACTTGCTGCATAGCCCCACCCATAATTCTTCATTGGATATTTGTGGCTAAGGGAGGTCCAAGGACATATGCCTTTATTTAAATCATCTAAAGGTACATGGAACAAGTTCCAATTAGGAGGAAATAATGCTGGTGTTGTATTGTTCTTATAAATGGGTAATGTGTTTTATATTATCCATTTCATGTCTTTAATTCTTCAGAACCTGATTATATAGAAAGATATGAAAGTTCCAATGACTAAAAGGGGCTAAATTGTTTCTATACATGTTGGAGGCAGGAAAAAGTGAGAAAGAATTATTTTATGTCTTTATATATATATATATATATATATATATATATATATATTTTTTTTTTTTTTAGCAAGATTTAAGTCCAAGGGAACTCTGCTTTTAATCTTAAAAAAAAAAAAAAAGTTGGTTCCATGTAATCAGCTTTGAGTGAACAAGCACTCTTTCTTCCTCCTCTGGGAGGTTAAGATTTGTAAGGCTTTGGGCTACTTGTTTGGTCACTTTGTGGGAGGGAAAGTATGTTACTGAGGCCAATTATCAATGGCAGTGGATTGCACTGCCCAGTTGGTGCAAGTCTGTGGCAATGCCTTTGGCGCCCTCTAGAGTTGACAAGCTGCCTTTTGTCATTTCCTTTGGTGCCGGAGTACCCTGACTTTTTCTGTCTTCGCTGCCAGGTGAAAAAACACGTGCGAAGCTTCCACTCAGAAAAGATCTACCAGTGTACAGAGTGCGACAAGGCCTTCTGCCGTCCTGACAAACTGCGACTCCACATGCTGCGACATTCAGACCGCAAAGATTTCCTGTGTTCCACGTGTGGAAAGCAGTTTAAGGTGTGTAAGTGGGAGCGGCCTGAGGTGGTTCTCCTGGCCTCTGAAATCCAGTCGAGCTAAGGATCAGTGCTTGTTTGTTTCATCAGCTTATCACCTACTTTGAAAGAACTGGACTGGAGATACATTGTGTGCCTCATGTTTGAGTTAGTTATTATGATAAAATTAAGGGGAAAAACTCACCTTAATTTCCCAAAATTATTAATTCAAATCCCCAAACAGATAGAGTAATGATACATATCCTAAAAGAATCCAAATGTATGATGCATAGAACTAAATGGCTGTTGAGGAATTCCTAAGAGAACAATCCATTTACTTACCAAATCAAGAGGTTTTTATTGAGCACTTATTAGATATAAGAGGCTGATAATTGAGCCCTGAAGGCAGTAGGACTGTCATCTAATGGAGGTGGGAAATATGTAGGGTGTTGAGAGGGCTTAGACTACTTTGGGAATATTAATGACTTCAAAGATTAAAACAAAAAATAAATTCAGTAACCTGCCTGGAATTTAGAAGAAGCAAAGGAAAAACCCATGGGAGACTCAGAGATAGGAGTTAAACAAATAAATGTAAAAACAGCACAAATGCCTCATTGGGAAATCAGATAATTCTGCAAAGATGTCAGGGAGGGACACTCTACTGGATATGATTGTAGGTTGTGGTGTCATAGAAACTAGAAAAGAATCAGAAATGAATTCAGGAGGGGAAAAATAATTTTACAAGGATATATTTGTATGGAATGTGGAAACATTAAAGAGTAGTAGAAATATTTTCAAAGCTTAAGTTTTGTGGCATGTTTGTTACAGATTATAATCTCAATGGCTTTTAATATATAGTAGCATGATTTAGAACTTTGTAAAGGACTCTGTTGTGAAAAGTATAAATGAGTCTAGGTTTTTCTGTTTCTTTTTTGTTATTGATTTGTGAGGGAGAAAGGAAGGAAGAGGGAGAGAGAGAAACATCAATGTTTGAGAGAAACATCCACTGGCTGCCTCCTGCACGCCCCCTACTGGGGATCGAGCCAACCTGGCATGTGCCCTGACCGGGAATTGAACCAGAGACCTTCGGTGCATGGGAGAATGCTCAACCAACTGAGCCACACTGGGCAGGGCAGTTTTTCTGTTTCTTAATTTAAAAAATGATAACTTGTCTAAAAGAATCCCTATTTTGTGGTGCTAACTGGTTGTCCATCTAGCCTATCCATGTAACCTTTTTAAATTATCTGTTTTGTGCCAGATACCATTTTAGTACCTGGGCATTAAAACAACAACAACAACAAAAACCTTTTCTGCTTCTATTTTACTTTCACCCAATATATTAGACAGGATTCAATAAGAATTATGGAATAAGCCCTGGCCTGTTTGGCTCAGCGGTTAGAGCATTGGCCTGCAGACCAGAGTCCCAGGTTCGGTTCCCGATAAGGGCATGTACCTTGGTTACAGTTTGTTCCTGGCCCTGGTTGGGGTTGGGTGGGTGGCAACCCCTCGATGTGTTTCTCTCACGTCGATGTTTCTCTCTCTCTCTTCCCCCCTCTCTCCCTCCCGCTCTATCTGAAGATAAATGCAAAAATGTCCTCGAGTGAGGATTAAAAAAAAAAAAAAAGAATTATGGAATAAGGGATTTACTTATAGGAAGGAGAGCTTAATTATAGGAGAAGTTGTAGAAGTAAAGGTCTGAAAGGAGAAGTTGGACGATCAGAGAAAGGTCACTAATGTACCTTTGTGAAACCCTTGCTGGGTGCACAAATGGGAACTTGGGAGTCTGCAGGGTGGGTCTGTGAAGGAGAGCCGGTGCTGCCTGTGGACAGCTGTGTTGCTGCATGTGTAGTGGACATGGACTTGGCCAGCAGGACTGGTGGCTGGAAAGAGAGCTGGTGGCCAGGTGGGAGAGAACAGGGATGCTCTGGCACCTCCACACCTGACCTGCAGAGCGTCAGGGCTGCTGTTTCACTTCCACCTCCCAGACTGTTCAAAAGATGGGAAGAACTGGTCTGGTGGAAAGGTTCAAAATCTTTTTTTTTTATCCTCACCCGAGGACATTTTTTTTTTTTTAACATTTATCTTCAGACAGAGCAGGAGGGAGAGGGGGGGAGAGAGAGAGAAACATCGTTGTGTCATTGACCCCAACCAAGACCAGGGACAAACTGCAACCGAGGTACATGCCCTTAGTGGGAACCAAACCCGGGACTCTCTGGTCGGCGGGCTGATGCTCTAACCGCTGAGCCAAACCGGCCAGGGCTCAAAATCTTCACACGTAACAGTTTAATCATATGTCCAAGAGCAGAGGCTCACTGGATAAGGGAGCTGGCATTTTTTGTTTTGTTTTGTTTTTAGTCAGGATGGGCTCTGCCTATTTTTTCCCTATGGACTCATGTCAACATGTATCACTAGATTAGATGATCAGACTGTTCCTAGACCATATGCTATGCATAGTGGACAGTATACTTGTTTGCTTGAACTTCTGAATCCATAAGATAGAGGAATTTCATTATGTTTGTTAAAATGTGTGGCAACTGAGTATACATACGGCTTTGTAAAGTCAGTATTACCTATCATTTACTATCAATTGGCTTGTAGTTCTTAATACCAAATTTACCCCATGTACCCTTTGGGATAAGATCTCTTCTACATAGATGCAAAGTCTTTTTTTTTCTCAAAAATCAATATCTTTCAAGTTGAATGGTCATTTTCAACCAAGGCTCAGTGGAATGCACTTATTTGCTAGTGAACAGTGTCATTCCTGGTCACTTTTGCCATGTGCTTGTATATTCCTGCCCTCCAGCAACTTAGATGCATCTCGGGAGTTGTGGTTACTGCTGACTTGTATTGATTTTTTTATATCCCTTCAATTAAAAAATTTCTATCCCCACTTCTCACCCCCGACTTTTCAACAATTTCCTCTCAATAGCGAAAAGACAAACTACGGGAACATATGCAGAGGATGCATAATCCAGAGAGGGAGGCCAAGAAAGCTGACCGCATCAGCCGCTCCAAGACGTTCAAGCCCCGAATCACGTCCACCGACTA
Organism: Tadarida brasiliensis; assembly: GCA_030848825.1. NCBI lineage: Eukaryota > Metazoa > Chordata > Mammalia > Chiroptera > Molossidae > Tadarida > Tadarida brasiliensis. Next base: position 28,392,654 of record CM061277.1, on the reverse strand, counting down.
CGACAGCTTCACGTTCAAGTGCCGCCTGTGCATGATGGGCTTCCGGAGACGAGGCATGCTGGTCAGTGCCCAGGGCTCTGCCCCCGCCGCCACCCCCACAGCCCCGTGTCTGTTTCATGGTAATGGCTTTGCGCTGTGCTCTGTACAGCTCTGCCAAGAGGTTTTGTCAGTGGCCAGGGGGAAAAGCAGGCAAACAGTTCCCAATTTGGAGTTCTCTCCTTCCACTCTCCCTTCACCCCGCCTCACCACCTTGGAAGAGGTCCACATCTGTCACTTTCCATTACTGCTTTTGCTTTGCTTTACCGTCGCAGCCTCTGGTCTTACGGTATTTTATTCTCCTCTTCTTGTTTGTGTTCTTGAATATACAGTCATCCCTCGTTTATTGCGGTTAATCCGAGCCAGAATCTAGCGGTCGCACCCGGCGTTGAAGGATTCCTGGGGTGCTCGAATACATAGGCCTACAGTCCATACGTACAGTAATTTTTTTTTTTTATCCTCACCTGAGGACATTTTTCCATTTTTTGTTCAGATAGAGTGGGAGGGAGAGAGGGAGGAAGAAAGAGAGAGAGAAACATCGATGCGAAAGGGACACATCGAGTGGCTGCCTCCCGCACGACCCAACCAGGGCCGGGGACAAACTGCAACCAAGGTATGTGCCCTTAGCGGGAACCGAACCCGGGTCTCTCCGGACCGCGGGCCGACACTCTAACTGCTGAGCCAAACCGGCCAGGGCCGTACAGTAATTTTAATTTTAATTGCAATACAGGGGTGTATAATTGACTCAGACAACCGAGCACGCGCTGTATCATTTTCACTGTCTCGATCAGCTTTTTAATGAATATATTTGAAAAAAACCGCGATAGAGTGAAGCCACGAAAGTCACAGCGCAAAGTGGCGAGGGATGACTTGTACTATCTTGTGGGTCTTCGCCTGCTCCCTGACTGCTTCTTTTTTTTTTTTTTATCATCAGATAGAGAGGGAGGGGTAGGGAGGGAGGGGGAGAGAGAGAGAAAGAAAGAAAGAAACATCAATGTGATAGAGCCACATGGACTGGCTGCCTTCCAAATGACCCTGACCAGGGCCAGGGACGAACCGCAACTGAGGTACGTGCCCTTGACCAGAATTGAACCCGAAACTCATTGGTCTGTGGGCCAACGCTCTAATCGCTGAGCCAAACGGACCAGGGCTTGACTGCTTCTTTTAATGCCCCTTTTCCAGCTGTGAAACAGCGTGGACCGGGTTAGCCGGCGACAGGGTAGCCAAAATGCAGCAGGCCCTCCAATCGGGGTTTGTTACACCGTTGATGAGATGCCAGAGGAACTTAATTCCCTATTTTTGTCAATTAGCCTGTAGTAAAATGGGTTTTGTTGTAGTTGTTTTGGTTAAAGTCGGGCAGAACCTATTGACAAGATGTTAAGTGAGGACTTTATATTTCTGCCAGGAGCTAAAGTCACAGAGCATCATTTAAAATTCAGAACCTTAATTTTTATCTCATTCAATGTCCTCCCTAAGACTGGGGCACTAAATAAGGAAAGGCAGGTTTGCATCAGGAGAAATCATCAAAGAAGTTCGTGCTACTGTAATTTCCCTTTCCAACAGTCCTTTCATCAAAGACGATTAATGGGGTCCACAGTGACCCAGCTCACTTTCAGTGATTTGCTGAGTCCCGGTGAATTCCTGTTAACAGGCACTGTTAACACTGTGGGGTCAGATGGGCCTGGTAGCGCTGGTTCTGGCCAAATGCCTCTTGTTTTGGGCACTGCTTCAGAGAATTTCAACTTCTAGCAGCCGCTTGGAGACACTTGTTTAGCTTCTGTTCGTAATGGGCTCTCTTTTTCTCATGTTCTCTTTTTCCAATTAGGTAAATCACTTATCAAAGAGGCACCCAGACATGAAGATAGAAGAGGTGCCAGAGTTAACCCTGCCCATCATCAAGCCCAACCGAGACTACTTCTGTCAGTATTGTGACAAGGTAAACCGAAACCGTCCCCGGCAGGAAGCCTCTGTGGGATCCCAGCTCAGAGCCAGCTTGTGTGGGAACATGTACCAGGACCTGCAGTTCCCTAAACAGATGGGTCCCTGGCTCCCGGTATTTTTCCATTCAGACAAGAAAGGGCTACAAGTGTAGCTTCGTTTTAAGCCAAAATATTTTTCTTCAGAATGAGTTGACTTTGTTTTACTTGTTTTCCATTCTCTCTGTGATTTTTGTTTACAAAAGAAGAGCCTTAGTACCAAGAGAGCTTAGTATATGCATTCATTTAAAATTTCTTAGCTGTAAAATGAGTATTTATCATCGGGTTTGTAAAATATGTGGTAGATTTTGGATTTTTAGAAGATTGAGTAGGATGTGAAAAGTTTTGCGGTGGAATACTCTATTTGTACTATTTGCTTCTTTATTTTTGGCAGTTACAAAAAAAGACAGAAAGAGAATACATGTTTATTGTTTCATTGTAATATTGTTTCCTTATACAACGTGGATTCACCACTAGAGGTACTGGTTGCTGTTAGACTTTTCATTTTGGAAGGTTCTTTGGCCTCTAGCAGTCAACCATATATGTCACATGAGAGCTTTCACAGAAAGGCTAAAGGAGACCTGGTCCTGCAAACGGTTCTCTTTCCGACTGTGTATCTGAAACTTTAGGGTGAAGGCTATTTTTACTATTACTATCTTAGATAAATTCAAGGAAGTTGCCTGGCACATCTAAATGATGCCCTTATTTTATTCTAATTTATATTATAGTAAAAATTTTTTTTTCTTTATTGATTTTAGAGAGAGAGGAAGGGAGAGGGAGAGAGAGATAGAAACATTGATGAGAGAGAACATTGATGGGCCACCTTCTGCATGTCCCCACTGGGGATTTGGCCCAACAACCTAGGCATGTGCGCTGACCCGGAATCGAACCGGCAACCTCTTGGTGCATGGGTCGATGCTCAACTACTGAGCCACACTGGTTGGGCCTAATTTATGTTATATATTGTCTTTCATTTTATCTGTTTATTTTGGGTGACATGGTATCTGTTTTATTTTGGCCTATACTAACACTTATTCTCATTTCCTTGTGCGGAAATTATTAGATGGCTTATTTAAGCAGGAAAGTGGAACTATATACTGCTTTCATGGCAAAGCATTTGAATTTTTAGGTTTATAAAAGTGCCAGCAAGCGGAAAGCCCACATTCTGAAGAACCATCCCGGGGCGGAGCTCCCACCAAGCATTCGGAAACTGCGTCCTGCTGGCCCTGGAGAACCAGACCCCATGCTGAGTACCCACACCCAGCTCACAGGCACAATAGCTACCCCTCCTGTCTGCTGCCCCCACTGCTCCAAACAGTACAGCAGCAAGGTATGGGAAGGTTTCTGACTCAATCTGAATCAGGCCACTGGTTAAGGAATCTCGAGAGAAGATGGCTTTGCCCAGATGCTCTGGTGGCTTCTTCTGACTTGATGGGGGACTCACAGGTTCTAAAGAGCTGTTTCCTGAGAGCAGGGACCATAAGCAGAGAATGGGAAGAGACTGTGGTGGACTTTCCCCAGAATTAGCACCATCTGATAGCCTGAGCACTTGACTAGATTCCTTTTTCCTTGGCCTGCCTGCTGAGGGTGCCCTCTGTGATAGTCCAGGCTCAGAGGTGATGAGCTCAGGCTTCCAGAGTACTACATAGGAACTGAAGTGATAGTTCTTGCAAGGGGGGCTTGTGATTGGCTGCTGCAGCTGTTGGTGGACCAGGGGACGCCGTGAGGTGTTCTCATCTTGCCTGATGGTGTGGGGTCACCTGATTCTTTCATTTCTTTTCAGCCTCTTCTTTTTTCCCTTTCATAGCATTGTGCTGCCTTAGGCAGGGCAAAGTCAGCATCGCTCTGATTTATTTATTTTTTAATGGATAATGTAAGAGAATTTAGGAACCTTTGGAGGTTTGCATTTGAGAAAGAGTGAGAATAACTAATTCCAGTAATTCTTCTTGGTTTTTGCCATAATTTTTCAGACTAAGATGGTACAACACATTCGAAAGAAGCATCCAGAGTACGCCCAGCTCCCTAACACCTTACACACGCCGCTGACCACAGCCGTGATCAGTGCTGCTCCAGCTGTTTTAACTACTGACAGTGCTACTGGGGAGACTGTGGTGGTAAGTGTGCACTGGTGAGGGCAGCTCCTCTCCTTCAGTGGTCCTCACCTGGCTAAAGCCAGGTCTGTCTTGCCATTTAATTGGCTGGAAATGTAGCCCACTATGCTTATGATTGGCTCCCCTCTGTGAAGAGGGTAGTAAGAAATTTTCAGTGCTGCTCATTGGCTGCAAGATTGATCCACATTTGAGGGTAACTCCCCTGGGCCTGACATAGACAGAGAGATATGGATATATAGGTAACCTTCCAACATCTTCTCAACTTAGGAGTTTTTTTCTATCTGAGCTCAGGGCTGCCTTGTAAGTTCCATCGTCCACCAGTGATTCGAATTACATTTCTGTAGGACCTCAGAGCACTGAAGTAGCTACACGCAGGACTGCTATCCACTAATGTGTTTTGTGTGACTTTTCCAGACAACAGACCTGCTAACCCAGGCCATGACAGAACTGTCCCAGACCTTAACAACGGATTACCGAACGCCACAAGGGGACTACCAGAGAATTCAGTACATCCCCGTGTCACAGTCTGCGTCTGGTCTCCAGCAACCTCAGCACATACAGCTTCAAGTGGTGCAAGTGGCCCCGGTACTGTGTTGCCTTTCTCTCTCGTTACCTTCACGAGGGCCACTGTGTCACCTGCGCATATGGCACTGAACCCGAGCTGGCGTGGGACCCTCTGTATCATGTGCTTCTGCATGCAAATTCCAAGTCTGCGGCATTTGTAAAACGTCCCTCTGCATGCCTGGAGGGCTCTGGAGTGCGTGGCAATGTAAGAGATGTCTGTCTAGAGTAGTCAGAGCCAACTCCAGCACCGCTGTCACCCTGCTCCTGCAGGACAGCACAGCGCTGACTCTGAGCCTCTTCTGCATCCCTGTCCTGGACCACCCAGGTTGACTACGTGGTGAGGGGCCAGTTTGATTAAGTCCCTACACAGGCCTTGAATGACTTATCTCAGTGGGAGGCTGTAAAGGATAATTTTGACCCAATCTTTGAATATCAGTCAGTACCTTATTGGTATAGACTGGCAATTTTCAACCTGTGTGCTGCAAGAATTTTTGTTTCTTTATTGTTATATTTATTTATTTATTTATTTATTTATTTATTTATTTATTTTTTGGTACGTGTCCCTAGCGGGAACCGAACCCGGGACTCTCTGGTACGCAGGCCGATGCTCCAACCACTGAGCCAAACCAGCCAGGGCTATTTATTTATTTTAAAAAATATGTTTTTATTGATATTTTTTTAGAGAGAGAGGAAGGGAGAGAGAGATGGAAACATCAATGTGAGAGAAACATCGATCGGCTGCCTCCTACCTGCCCACTACTGGGGATTGAACCCGAAACCTGGGCATGTGCCCTGACCGGAAATTGAACCGGGACCTCTCAGTCTATGTGGTGATGCTCAGTCCACTGAGCCACGCCAGCTGGCACCGCAAGAATTTTTAAAATATGCAACACATGACTATTTAGTCAGGGGCACTGACTTCTTTTCCCTTAGATTGTCAAATAAAAAGGTGACAACAGCCAACACAACAATAGCCATCCAGTGTGAATGAATCAAAATTATACCTATTTTTTTTTTTTTTTTTGTCAGGTCAGCAATAAATATATGTTTTGGTGTGCCACAGAATTTTAGTAATCAGTTTATGTGTGCCATGAGATGAAAAACGTTGAAAATCACTGGTATAGATGTATAACTATGTTCCTTCTCCCAGATTATTAGTAGCTCGTTCTTACTGATTAGGGAGCCGAAAAATGGAATCCTCCCAGAACTTTTGTTTCATTTAATGATGCTGAGGAAGTGTCCTCTAGGCACAAATGAACAAACCTGTTGTAATTTGGTCTCTGAAAACTGGAAACTAATACCAGAGCAGGGAATTGGAAGTTGCCACTCACTGACTATTCTTCATCTTGTTTATCTTTGGGAGGATTCTTAATTTTAGGCTTTGGAAGAATCTAGGGATCCCTGGACTTGCCTATGAAATACACTGTTCTGGAAAGAAGGTTCATACTTTAGCCAGATTTAAAAGATGTCTGTGATACATAAAAGGTTAGGAACCACTGTTCTAGTGGTTTAATAGTAACAAGCTGAAAGCAAATTCTCTTCTTTGATATCTTTTAACTCATAAAGGGTAGGTCATTAAATTTAATTGAAATTGAAGGGAAAAAGATTTCCGATTCCTGAGAGCTTCTCATGCAGTTTTTATTAAGGGCTATATTTCTTCTAGCTCCTTCTCTTTCAGAATTTAATAGCGTTAGTGGCTTATGTTTTATAAGCTTAATTTAAAAAACTGTCTTTTTCTCTAATGTTTGCCAGCTTGGCTTGGGTGTGGGCTCACTGGGAGTGAGGCATTGGATCTAAAGTTCTATTCTCTCTCTCTTGCATTTCTGTTGGGATATTGGTTTAGCTGAACTCCTTCTCTGGAAAGATTTCCCTTCGCCTCAATCAGTATGCATTTGTCTTCCCCTCCAGGCCACCTCCCCTCACCAGTCCCAGCAGTCCACTGTGGACGTGGGCCAGCTCCATGACCCTCAGACCTACACCCAACATGCCATCCAGGTGCAGCACATCCAGGTCACTGAGCCCGCCGCCTCGGCCCCGTCGTCCTCCCAGGTACGTGTCTGCACAGACTGCTCACAGAGGCTCCTGGGGCTTCAGGGACCTTGAAGAAGGAGTAAGAGTGACGAGACAATACCTTCAGAGCTAGACTCCCTGACTATTGAAATGATTTTGTTATTTTGGACCTTAATTTTTATGTTGGTATTATGGACACACATTAAGTGGTCAGCTTTTATCCAAATGAACCCTGTGATACGATATCCTAGAGACTTTGCTTCCTATGCTAAGTGGCCGGATGATAGTGTGCAATTGCTAAGTTGTTTCTGTAGTTTTGGAACAGTGACTTTTTGAGGAAGAGGATTACTGTGCTTGCATGATTGGGTCTATTATTAAGATAGCATAGCTAGATCCATTAAAAAAATTTATGAAATCCTTATCGTTTGCATGAACTTTGCTAGGTCTTGTCCTGAAGGAGCTTAGAGTCAGTAGGAAGATAACACAAGTATGGAGTAAATGGACTGGGAAGTGAAGGTGTCTGCACCATAAAGGAGGCACGTAGGCCCACCCCTGGTGTTCACAGGTTCCAGGATAAGAGTACAGATGAAGACCTGCTTGCCATGTGTTTGAGTACTAAAAAGTCTTGAATCAATCCAACAAACCATTAAATGAAATGTTCTATCTTCCTACTTGACGCATTTACTTTTATAATGACACGATTGAAAAATATATGTGAAGTAACAATTGATACTAAGTAACATGATATATGGGTAGTACCAGTTCAAAATTATTTGTATGTTCTGCCAAACACCTTGGATGGCACTAGCAGCTGCCAGGCTGTCATAGGAGGAAGCTGAGAGGAAGGCTTTCTCCTTCTTTTGCTAGCTCTGCCCCTTCCAGTTGCTGTGGAAATTCATGGGATACTCATGCATGTTCTCTACTTTCCTGTTTATTGAGGGGTGGGGGGGAGGAGGCCATGCTGCTTGCCACCGATGCCCTCCCCTCCTAGTGTGAAGTTTGGTGGCTGTGACATTTCTCCTTACTTGTCCCAGTCCAAGACTGGCACCCTCTATTCCCACCCCCACTCGCATCCCACTTTTAAGTTTCTCAAAGGAAGCTGAGGCTGGAGGGCCAGGAGGAACTCCTTGTGTACCCACATGGACACCCTGACCCACAGGTCTCAGCTTTGTCCACACCCCTGCATATGGCGAACTCATGGCCACCTCCTAGGTCTCAGGTGCCCGAATGCCATGAGAAGAGCCCACATTCAGAAGACAGGACCTCTGAAGGAGGACAGACCCAAGGAAGAGACTTGGATAGGCCCTTGAAGTGGGTGCAGGGCCATTCCCAAAGCGAGGCCTACAAGGGGATGTGCATTCCAGGGGGCATGTTCATTTGGCCTCATAGGAGGGGGACACAGTGGAGAAGGGCCGACCAGGATTTCTGCAGGGGTCCCTCGGGCCCAGGTCTAAGAGTGATACGGCTATATAGATAAATGTGGGAGTTCAGAAGACTATGTTTAGCAGGGAATCAAGGACATTTTTGTAGAAGTGGTGTTTGAATTCGGTCTTGAAAGGGAGGTATGATTTTGACATGGTAGTTAGGGAAGGCATTATGATTTGAATATGGTCTCACTTGAGTAAAGACACAGAGATGGGAAATTGTGGTGTATTTATAGAAAACTGTTTAGGTTAGTAACAGGAAATGGTGTTTGGAAAAAAAGCTGGAGCGGTGGTTTAGAGCTGGAGTGTGGAAGGCTTGAGTGGCAGACTGGGTGGGAGCCTGGGCTTTACCCTGTAGACAGGAGTAGCCTCTCCACCCGATATCTGCACGTCTCCCTGTGCTCAGCTCCACTAACTCCATGGGACCATCCAGTTCACTTCAGTGGAAATTAGGACTTCAGTTTGTTACAGATTAGCTTGGGGACATAGGCAAGTAAGTTAGCTTCTCAATTCGTTTAACTTCATTTAATACAGCTAACTATATTTTCACTCATTTATCTTTCTAACAAGCTTACTGAAATTAATATTTTGGATACTCTTGGAGATACTCCTTTGAAAACAAAGTAGGATTTCATTGTTATGATTACTTTTCATTAATTCTGTTGCTGGTTAAAATATTATTATTTTAGCAGTGGTGGTACTTTTAGTGTTATAATGCATATTAGCCTAATTTATTTCCCTCAGTTATTTGTGAGTCTTAGCTCTGTTGGGAATTCATCACGTTCTACTGTTGCTTTGTCTGTAGGTAGCTGGGCAGCCGCTGAGCCCCTCCTCCCAGCAGTCTCAGCAGGGGCTCAGCCCCTCCCACATCCCAGGCGCTTCCTCTGCACCAGGCCAGGCTCTCCAGCAGCAGCAGAGCTCCTCTGTGCAGCACACATACCTGCCCAACACGTGGAATTCCTTCCGTGGCTATTGTAAGCGAGAAATGGGGGTAATGCTGCAGGTCATGGTTGGGGAACCTGAAGCCGTGGGTCATCAGCTTTATGATGGATTTTCTCGATGAAAGTATCATTGACCATTTTCTTCACTCTGTAGTGCATGTACTTGAGTGAGTTTTATGACAGAATTCAAGGTAGCATTCTGATCTGAGAGCCACCCAATTCAGAGACACTAGGAGTATTGCTGGAGGAAGTGTAGACAGGTAGTTTAAATAGTAGAATAAGATGGATGTAGGATATGTTGACAGTATTGACTCACCCCTCCCACCATTATCTATTGACTGCCTGTATATCAATCAGTGTGCTAGACTCTGGGTATACAAAAGATTAACATTCCCGTGACTAACACCGCACAATAATAATGTTAGCCAACTCTCATTAAGCTCTTACTATGTGCCAGGAATATTTCTAAACCACATATATACACATTCAGTATTCACAGCAACCTATGTGATAAGCACAATGGTTATTTGTATTTTACAGATAAGGTGATTTAAGCACAGAGTAACTTGTTTGAGGAACACAGCTTATAAATGGAGGTTTGTAACCCAGGCAGTCTGGCTCCAGGGTTAGACTGAACCACCCTGCTGGGCTGCCTCTCCCAAGGAGATGGTCTTTGGCTCAAAAAGGTCATTAGCTGGCGGAGAGAGATTTTTGAGTAGTTGCTTTAAAAACCCTGAGGTTGGTGCTGTGGAGGCAGTAAAAGGCTGGCTGCTGAAGGTCAAAATAGGTGGCTGTCTTGGGGATGACAGCCTTGGGGATGAGCTGGACAGTAGGAGACCTTTATGACTGAAGATGTGGAAGGATGCCCTGGCCAGTTTGGCTCAGCGGTTAGAGCGTCGGCCCTCGGACTGGAGTCCTGGGTTCGGTTCCTGCTAAGGGCGCGTGCCTCGGTTGCAGTTTGTCCCTGGCCCCGGTTGGGGTCGTGTGGGTGGTAACCAGTCGATGTGTCTCTCTCGCATTGATGTTTCTCTCTCTCTCTTCCTCCCTCTCTCCCTCCCACTGTATCTGAAGATAAATGCAAAAATGTCCTCCGGTGAGGATTAAAAAAAAAAAAAAAAAAGATGTGGAAGGAACAGGACCAGAGGTAACAGACCTTGGTAGTGGGAACTAGGAGGGATAGGGGCTGAGAAGGTAGGAAGGCCAGTGATGATCTTCCCCTACTATTGATTTTTTTGGGGGCTCCTTCTCTGTTGTGATTGATCTTTGGCTATGTTATATAGATTCGGTATAGAATTAGGCTCTGCCCCTTCCATTTAGTTATTTTTAGTCTATTCTCTTAAATATTGGTAGATACAATGAGGGCTGAGTGTAGTTTCTAGTCACGGGAAATACCAGTAGAATCCTGGTAAATAGACTGACATTTATACTCAGTTTAAATCCTGTGAAAGAAATATGGAATGAAGATAGTCATGGTGATAATAATATAAACTAGCATTCTAACCTGAAGAAAAAATAGACAGTCATGGTGATGATAATATGAACTAGCATTCTAACCTGAAGAAAAATTTCTAAAACTGAAATTTTTTATTAGGTAAAAAATTTAAAATATGCAAAAATATAATAGTGTAATGAATGCCCCCGTACCCATTATCTAGCTTCAACAGTAATCAATTCATGGCCAATTTTGTCTCTTCTGAACCACCCCCATCCCCCCTCGTCATTCTCTCCCAGTTCTCCAACTAGATAATAATCCGTAAATATTTTAGTATGTATCTCTTAGACCAAAGGAATTAAAAAAACAAAACAAAACACAACTCCAGTACCGTGATTGCACCTAAAAATAAGTAACAGCAGTTTTTTTGATACCATCAGATATCCAGTCAGTGCTCATATTTCTGTGATTGTCTCAGAAATTTTTTTAATAATTGGTTTGTTCAAACTGGGTTCCAGATAAGGGCCAAATGTTGCAACTGATGTGTCTTTTGAGTTTCTTTTAATATATGTGTTGCCTCTCTCTCTAAGTTGCAATTTATGTGTTGAAGAAACTGGGTCATTTGTCCTGTAGAGTTTTTCACATTCTGACATTTCTCAAAATCCCACATGGATTTTGCTATTGGCATTCCTATATTGTCATTGAAGATGCTTTTTTCTGTCCCTCTTTTCTCCAGTAGGCTGGCAATTAGATCTAGAGGCTCGACTTGAATCAGGTTCAGTCCCCCCCCCCCCCCCCCGACACTTCATAGCTGGTGGTGTGGACTTCCATTAAGAGGCACACATGTGGGGTAGTCTCTCTTTTTCCTTTGGCCCACTATTTCATTAGGGATTGCCAAGTTGTCCGAGACCGATTCTGTCATTTTTATACAGTAATTAGCTAGGAAACTGCAATAAAGAAAACAGTTTTACTGTAATGACCAGTTACTCTGCGGTATAGTTTGTACTTGTACAGGAATGGCAGGATAATGCTTTAAATATCTGGTTCATCTCCTTCATCTACCAATTTTCAAAATCATGCATTGTTTCCTGTTATTATCCAAATGACCAATGAGGGCTATGTGTGTGTGTCTTAGTATCAACACGTCTGATGTTTCAGACCACTGCAGTTGTTTCCTTCTTTTTTTTCTTACTTTTTATTATTATTATTTTTTATCCTCACCCGGGGACATTTTTGCATTTATCTTCAGATGGAGCGGGAGGGAGAGAGGGAGGAAGAGAGAGAGAGAAACATTGATGTGAGAGAGACACATCCAGTGGCTGCCACCCACACAACCCCAACCGGGGCTGGGGACAAACTGCAACCGAGGTACGTGCCCTTAGTGGGAACCGAACCCTGGCCTCTCTGGTCTGCGGGCCGACGCTTTAACCGCTGAGCCAAACTGGCCAGGGCTGAACTTTGTTTTTAATTTGCCTTAATAACACTGGTGCTGAAATAAAACTCAAGTTAGGTTAATTTGGGATTTCTAGGCAATAGTGGATACATTGTGTCACTAATTCAAATTTGAATATAAAAGATAAAAATAATAAGCTAACAGGTAAGTTTTTGTGTCTTATTTCAAGGTTTTAAAAAACTGTTGAGTATTTGTCTTTAGGGATGTTCAGAAGCCACATCTGAGGGAGAGGCATTGATTGTTTTCAATATTTGGTAATTCCCTAGTAACCTCATGTGATCAATTCTTGTCAGAGATCCTTTCACTATATCAAGAAATCACATCATCATAAGACTCAGTGCCTCAGTGGGGAATGTGGTCACGTGTTAGGGATTTTTGTCTACAACTTGTATTAAAATCTGAGACCACTGAAATGTGGATATTTCATATTTTTCAGCATCTGAGATTCAAATGATGACACTTCCCCCAGGACAGTTTGTGATTACAGACAGTGGTGTGGCAACTCCTGTCACAGCTGGCCAGGTGAAGGCGGTCACTCCGGTAAGCTGTGCTGCTCGTGAGGGCTTTCCTGTCCACCCTATATATTTTTAAAAAAACGTTAACAAAAGGATATAGCTAGCTGCAGTCTATGAGGGAGATTTCATGATCAGAGGAAAAATGAGGAAATATAGAGACAATGTTTATTCAGTGTAAAGGACTGTTCTGATTCTGTGTTCTTCCTATGCTTTTGAATGTTAAAGTGTCTCTCATTAGACAACAGCATTTCAAAAATGACTGCATGGCAAAATCGAATTTGGAACCATTTGCTATTACTTTTAATTTTGCCAGTGTTTGAAATTCTGATCTTGACTACATATTTTGGGGGCTGTTCTGCCTCTTTTTTTTTTTTTTTTAAATATTTTTCTTTATTGATTTTAGAGAGAGAGGAAGGGAGAGGGAGAGATAGAAACATTGATGAGAGAGGACATCGATTGGCCACCTCTTACATGTCCCCTACTGGGGATTTGGCCCACAACCTGGGCATGTGCCTTGACTGGGAATCGAACCAGCAACCTCTTGGTGCATGGGTCAACGCTCAACCACTGAGCCACACTGGCCGGGCTGTTCTGCCTCTTTAATGAGACTTTAGATAATAATTCTTCTTTGATCCATTTTATATTAATCTTAAAATTTAATTGACAGATAGCAAGCAATCTTATTTTAGGAATCTGAATTCTTAAGAGTAGTACAAGGGCAAATGTTTCTTTTGCTAAGTAGGTTACCATTGTGCTGCCAATCTCAGTACCTGAAGTTCTTCACTGTATCTTTTGGTGAAACAACTATGGTGCCCCCTTAAATCACCTTTGTAGTCAGTTACTGTGACTCATCCATTCTCTCTGAAACATTTTGGTAGGGCATCTCCCATAGGTTTCTACTTCAGCTCTCCTTGTAACATTTCTTTACAGATTCCTTCTTTCTGTCTCCAGGACCCCCTGCTGCCATTAGGCCTCAGATTTCTAATGATCCTTTCTTTTTGCTGTAGGGTCATTATGTATTATCAGAAAGTCAACCAGAATTGGAGGAAAAGCAAGCCTCTGCTCTCTCTGGGGCAGTCCAGGTTCAGCCAACTCCGCACAGTGACTTGGATCCCCAGACCACCAGCCAGCAGCAGCCCACACAGTACATCATTACAACCACCACCAACGGGAATGGGAGCAGGGAGGTGCATATCACCAAACCTTAACTTCCATCCTTGAGCTAGAATCAAGCAGTCACATCATGTCTCTTCTCATTCGTAAATCGGAAAGCTTCTGACACTTACAACTCTTTTTTAAGATTTGTCATTCATTCGAGTTTGGAGGTTACAGTTTTGACACTCATACAACTATTGGGGCTTGTTTTATCCAGATCATCTTTACCAAATTGACTCTTCGAACCCTAGGAGTTGTCATGGAATGGAGATCTTTCAGTGGCTAGCAGAGTTCTAGATGGAGACATTTTGCCTTGCTCTTGAGTTGGTTTTTTAACACGTTGATAAGCCTTACTTTCCTTTGTGGAACTATTAAGTGGTGTATTGTGTTTGTACCAAAGGTGGAGAAAGGATGTGACAAGTCCGTGGCCACTGGACTTCATTCCAAGCCGTGGCACCAAAGGAGAAGGGGCATTTTATGGGGTGTGTTAGGTCAGAACTGCTTCATCTTTTGAGTTTGCAGGAACTTAACAAAGGGAGCCTATTGAATATGAAAATAACAATAATGAAACAAAGGGTGACAGTGATGTTCTGAAGGAAAAACTGTCATCTAAATTTTTTTTATTGCTGATTAAAAAAAATTTGCCTTTTTTTTTGAAAATCATTGTTGGGCTATTGGTAGTACTTTCCACAGATGCTGGCCCTCAGCAGATTAGGCCCGAAGACCATGTTCTGCTAGATCTTTATTATTCCACAATGGTGGACTCCCTGTAAGAGAAAAGTTTGCTTGATGTCAGCAGAATTTAAACTCCTACATTAAAGCTTTGCCACCCATTCTCTGATGTGGTTGTAATAAGGAGATATTGGAGATATCAGTACCAAGTAAAATTACTGAGACAATATATGTACACATAAAGTAAAAAGCACTGAAACCTAGTCCTGCCTTCCAAGATCCATTTGCCATTCATTGGTGAAGGATGAATTTCTTTCTCTTACCAGGTGTACATTCAGCCCTCGCTCACAGCATTCAGTGTATTTTAGAATTTCTAATGCTTTCTTAAAATGAACATTCTTTAGGTTGGATGGAAAGGTGGCCCTCTTTATTTCTTACCCCTTTTAACTTAAACATACTGCAACTCATCTGGACCCTTTGGTATGACCAACTTCACACTTAGGGGAAAAATAAGACCATTTATAATACAGTAAGGCAGTGATTTTCAACCTTTTTCATCTCATGGCACATAAACTGATTACTAAAATTCTGTGACACACCAAAAAAAATATATTTTGCTGATCTGACAAAAAAGTAGGTATAATTTTGATTGATTTACCAAAAAAAGTAATTACCTACCCTTTTTACTCCAAAGTGACTTTAAAAAAAAAAATCAGGTGCCTATACTTATATATAAGAATTTCTGGTACCAAGACTTTACCAGTCAGACAAAACCTTATTATGCAATGTGACCAATAAGATACAACTCATTATTATATGACCTATATATTTATAGTCAAGACAGGGCATTCATACCAGATGGCTATTGTTGTGTTGCCAGTTGTCATTTTTTTATTTGACAGTCTAAGGGAAAAGAGGTCAGTGCCCCTGACTAAATAGTCAGGTATTGCATGTTTTAAAAATTCTTGCAGCACACTGGTTGAAAATCACTGCGTTAAGAGATCTGGAAGAAATCCAGTCTTGATGAATATTACACTGTCAATAGAGAAAGGAAAAAAATCTGCCTCAGTGATAATTTTGCTTATATGTATTCCTCTTTGTCAGCTATGAATTCAGTGGGGAAAAACATTTCCCTTCTTTTTACTGTACATTCCAAGTGTACACATAAAACATTGCACAGACCAGAATGTATTTTAACAACTTTTTGTGATATACTAACACATTTTTAGAATAATTACTGATGGTAGAATTTGTCACTGCAGAACAGAAAGACCTAACTTAAATGTCAAATGAAGTTAATTTATTTTATTTACATTCCTGGGTAAAAACTGGTTCTATAAAGTAAGTATAGTAGCTTCTTTATAGTAAAGATAACCTTTCTGAAAAGTAAACAATTCTATTGAAATGACTTTACTAATATGTAGATTTTGCACTTTATTTTTGAGACCTCATTTATTTAGTTATCCCTGAAAATTTGGGTACTAAGAGAACTTGAGAAAGTTACTTGGGAAATGTATAGAAACTGAAAATGGACTCTATATCTTTGGTAACAAAGAGGTAATGTCAATGTTTTTAATAGAAAATATTGGCCCTGAATCACAAAATAGAGACTCTGGGTCCCAAAGTCCCACGTTGTAATGTAATGTATCCTAGGGTCCAGTCTAGAATGACTTGCTAGGATGAAGAATACTAAACTTTCCCAAAGATCTAGGTTAGATTTTAATACCTTAAATTTGGCCCTATTGGGTCCTTTTTAATTTCAGTCAGCAAGGTATCTTCCCCTCCCATCCCCTCAGGAGTAACATTGATAAAAATAGAAAACTATCACTAAATGGAATGTTCATTTTTTGCCAGTTATTTCAAGTTTTAAAATACACAGAAGGAAATGTGGAAGGACCTCTTTGTCTCTTTCCAATCTAAGTTTGTTTGTTTGTTTCTTTTTTTGTCCTTATGTGGAATAAGTAAAGACTCTAAAACTAATTTGTATATTATCAACCGGAGATAGAGGTGTCAGTCAAGCCAAATAATACTGCTTTAAGATCAGGTATTCCGCACATTCATCCAAGGTAATAGATTTTCTAGAGGACTTGGATTTGAAGAGATGGCAAATTATAAGACCCAATTTTGGGGAAAAAAAATGTATGTAGCCAATGTTTATATTGTTTCCTTCCTTAAGACACATTGGCACTGTAGACTTCAATCAGTGCAGTGTGAAAATTTTGGAGTAACACAGATTTTACATTTTTATTGTTTGATTTGTGCCTACATAATAGACATTTTATCATGTAAAATTTCTGTTATCCAGGAAAAACCTATTGTTTTGATCTTGAATTGTTTTCTGATTTCCAATTATCCTTTCAAAAAACTCTTAGGGCTAAAAAGCACTTCATGAGATGCTAAAGCTGACCCACAAGTTAAAAATGTTGACCCTATTCTGTTATTTAAATGTGAACATTTATTGTACATTCAGTGAGTTATAGTGTTAATAGTCTTGTGCTACTCAGCAGGTGAAAAATTAATAAATATTTTTTTAAATAAACATCTTCCTTGTTTGTATGTGTGAAGCTACAAGAGCTACTGAGATTGTTACTTTTTTTTTCTTCTTCCCTATTACAACTTACAGTGTTTTGACTCTTTGATTTACTCTAGTCTGGTCAGAGACTCCCAGTGAGAATTATGGATGACAACTGTGGAATGATGTTCTTCTGCTTATTCACTTGGTGGTTTCTAATTCAAGAACCTACCAACTTTTGCCCTTGCCCCTGTGACTCAATGGTTAGAGCCTCTGCTGGCAGACCAGACTGAAAGGTAGCAAATTTGATTCCCTGTCAAGGGCATTTACCTGAGTTGCAGGTTCCATCCCTGGCCCTGGTCAGGGCGGGAGGTCTCTAAAAATCAGTGGAAAAATATCCTGGGATGAGCATTAACAAAAAACAAACAACAACAAAAAGAAAAAAGAACCTACCAACTTTCTAACAGGAAGCAAGGGCTGGCTTGCAGCCAGCAGGGAAGCAGAGATGGGGCTTTATTTGGAAACTTCTATTTTCCAACAAGGGAGGGACAATTTTGGGCCCTCCAGCTTCTCTAACATAGTTGTATCCAATCAAGAGAACTGAGGGTGATCTCTGCACGATGGGTGGGAGTATGAAGCCGTTCTAAGAGCCAGGGAGTAATAAGAAAGATAAATTCTTAACAAGAGGGACGTTATCCAGTTTAGTTTAAAATGTATTTCTTCAATGTGTGTACTTTTTCGGACATCTAGGGCCTGGGGACGGGAGGGAGAAATGGGGACAAGCCGGGGGCATAGGCTCGAGTCCCCGTCCTCCTTAATGAAACTCGAGAAACCGCCGTTTCCTCAACTGTAAAATAGGAACTAATAGTGAGTGCATAGTACTAAAAAATACAGCAGTAGTACAAAGATAGTGGATAGAAAGCGCTTAGCATAGTGCCTAGAACAGGGTACGTACTGCATTCAGTAACTCTGGTCTTGAAGCCTCTGTTCGCGGCCAGGTAAAAACTACCGATACCGTCTCCACTCTCCGGAAGCTCCTAAACCGGGTGAGACCATCAAGACGACTGCAAGTTGCACCCCCAGACCCAGCTGCGCGAGCTCCCGTCGCCCCAGGCCCTGTCCCCCCAGGCCCAGTCCCCCCATACCTTCTGGCCCCGCCCTGCGACGCGTCGCTCCAGGCTCCGCCTCGCGCAGCCCTGCCCCCGGACACCCAGGCCCCGCCCCTCTCAGCCCCGCCCCGGCACCCCATGCCCCTCCCCTCTCAGTCCCGCCCCCGGCATCCCAGGCCCCGCCCTTTCCGCCGCCCGTGTCCGGAGCGTGCACGCACAGAGACGCCTAGCGAGAGCGAGCGCGTCCAGGAGCCCGCGGGCCGAGAAGCGCAGCGGGCTACGAGACCCGCGGCTGCGGCAGAGGTGAGGGCGGGCCTTAGGCGGCGAAAGGGTTAAGTTGTTGCCGAGGGCCAGAGAGCCGGGGCGGCTGGGTGGGTCTCCGAGGGTCGCTGCTACGGTGGGCATGTGTCAGAGGAGCGGGCCTGTGGAAGCCGGGTGGCCCGCGTGGGTGGGGGTTAGGGTTAGGTGTGGTGTGGGGGAGGGGCCCTGGGTGCAGAAGTGCAGTTTGGAGGGGCGGGACCCGGGCCTTGGGCTAGGGCGGGGTTGACTAGGGGAGGCTTTGCTTCTGGGGCGACGGATTTGGAGCCGGGGGTTGCCCCGGAAGGAGCCTAGGGTTTAGCTTCGTTAGGGGGAGGGTCCTGGGGGAAGGTTAGTTCAGGTGCAGAGGGAAGGCCTTTGGGAGAGGCCTTCCTGGTTTAGTAAAGAGGTCCAGACCCCACAAGACTTAGAAATCCTTGGCTTCCGGGGTTCCAACATCTGGCAGCTGCCGTTTTGTATTTGGAGAGCCTTTAAGAATAGTAGCAGGGCAAAGGTTTGCCACTTGGATAAGATTCAGTTTAACTGCACATCCACGGAATTGAAGAAACTTGTGAGCAAGTAGTGAAACAGGTGATCCTCCTAACAGTCAGATAAAAAGCACTGGCTTTGCAGCTGTTACCTTGTTCTGGGTCAGTTCTTTTAAAAGGACTTTATTCTAAGCATCAGGTTGCTTTGGCATTTTTTTTTCTTTTCTATTTTAAAGTTTTGTTAAACACATATGTCATGTGCTTTCTCACCTGCTTCAGTTATTTAGGCACAGGGAATGTTCAGGATATTGTAATTCACCTTGGCTGAAAGGGGTACCATTGCAAAGGTACTACACAGCTGGATCTTACATAGATCTGAAATCTCTTCAAGATAACTTGAAATAATTTAGTGGAAAGGTGCTTATTTTAGTAGTAATTTTACAGGTTTGCTTTTTATCATTTGAGAGTTTCAGAATGAGAATTCATTGCATTACTACGTTACATGTCTACATTTAGTCATTATAAACTGTCATCTAGAGGTTATTCGTTGCAGGAATACAGGATTGGTCCAACTACCCTTCATTAATTGACACCTGGTGAAGTAAGATTTACCCAAAGTCACTGAGATTAAGCAAGAAGTTTGGTGTTTAGACTGTTGTCTATTTTTTTCTTTCCGTTTATACTGTGCCTGTTAGTTCCTTTGGTAGGAATAGGAAATAGAGAATGGACTTAGAAAATGTTTTTAGAGTGATTGAGTTCAGGCTCCTTGTTCCTGTTCAATCCTCTGGCCTTGGCTTCACACTGATTCTAGCTATCAGCCTTATGAAATGTTCTTTGAAATGTGTGTTTTTTTTGTTTTTTTTCCTAATCCTCACCCGAGGATATTTTTCTATTTATCTTCAGATAGAGTGGGAGGGAGAGAAAGGGAGAGAGAGAGAGAAACATCGATGTGAGACTTACACATTGACTGGTTGCCTCCTGTGGGACCCCGACCAGGGCCAGGAACGAACCGCAGCTGAGGTACATACCCTTGGCCGGAATCGAACCTGCAACTCATTGGTCCGCGGGCCCATGCTCTACTGCTGAGCCAAACCAGCCAGGGCTGAAATGTTTTAATATGTACGTTTCTAAAGGTGGCTAGCTGTATTCAATTATTACAGGAAGGAGAAAGGTAGCATTATATTTACCTGGTTATAAATATCAGATGGACCAGCTAAGACGGGTTGGCTACTGCTTTACTGGTTGTCATGGTCAGATTCTTGTAGCCTCTGGAGTTTATTTGAACTATAAAGTCATATTAAGGTGCTCCCTTTTCATGATTTAAATTGGGAGTTTATATAGGACGTATTGTGTCGTATTGTGTATAGTGTTAAGACATGAGTTTGCAGTCAGACTGACCTGAGCTTCAGTCCTACCTCTGAAATTGGGCAAGTTACTTACCTACTTTGATCCTCATTTTAATATCTGTAGAATAGATATAATAGCTCTGTCTTTCACAGTTGTCAGAATTAAATGAGATATATGAAAGCCCTGGCACATAATAGACCTTCATTAAATAACTTATTGTTAGTGTCTGAGCTTTATTAATCTGTGTGGATTTTCAGTGAATTTTCTTTTTTGAAAGAACAAAGAATTAATTGCTAAAAAACAATTAATTGTTAAATTATGTTATAGTGGAGAGATTATTGGCCTGGGAAGTCTAAATAATGGACTCTGCTGATCTGTTTTTCCAGTCTCATTTTGCTTATGTGTAAAGTGAAGTTAGGAGAACGTCTATAAATTTGGGAGTTACTGTGGAAGCATTCTGAGTAACGAGAGATCTGATAAGATTTGAAAGCTCAGATGAATGTGCAGTGGTGGAAGGGAGGGAGAAGAGCTGCTTAGCTGTAGTTAGGGTATGAAGATAAGGTGTAAGAGTAGATTTGAGATTGAATATTTTCTTGGCCAGAATATTTTCTGGAGGAGCGTGTCAACCAGATCCCTGGGGTATGACTGCATATATTTGTCTAGATTACCCGTGGAACATAAGAAATGGATTCCTTGGACCACATGCTGACGGATCCCCTGGAACTGGGTCCATGTGGAGATGGCCATGGCACACGTATAATGGAGGACTGCCTCCTCGGAGACACCAGGGTTAGTCTGCCAGAGGACCTTCTGGAGGATGTAAGTTACAACGTTGTCACCTCTCTCAGCTTCCCCACAGCCAGTATTCCAACCCTTTTCAGTCTTTGGTGCTCCCTCTGTTTCATTTTCCACATTGCAGCCAGAATAATCTCTGTCTTTTTTGTGTGTAGAATCTATTTAATATTCTGATTAAGGAAGAAATCATAAGCTACATTCTGCATGTTTAGTAACATGTCACCATAACTTGGTAATATGATATAAGCTCTATTTTTAACAAGATAATTTTCGGCAATTAATAAGTTTTAGTCTGACCGGTGTGCCTCAGTGGTTGAGCATCGAACCATACACCAAGAGGTTGCTGGTTTGATTCCCGGTCAGGACACATGCCTGGGTTGTGGGCCCGATCCACAGTGGGGAGCGTGCAGGAGGCGACGAGTCGATATTCTCTATCATCAATGTTTCTCTCTCTCCCTCTCACTTCTCTCTAAAATCAATAAAAAGGAAACAAAAAAGAAGATTTATTTATTTATTTTTAAATCTTCAGTTGAGGATATTTTTCCATTGATTTTTAGATAAGTGGGAGGGAGAGAGAAGGAGGGAGGGAGAGAGAGAGAGAGAGAGAGAGACATCCATGTGAGAGAGACACATTAATTGGTTGCCTCCTGCACGGCCCCACCCGACCCCGGCCAGGGCTGGGGATTGAACCCACAACTGAGGTATGTGCCCTTGACGGGGAATTGAACCCATGACTCTTTGGTCCTCCGGCTGATCTCCAGCCTCTGAGCTAAACTGGCCAGGGCAGGAAGTTTTATATATATAAAATATATATATATATATTTTTTTATCCTCACTAGAGGACATTTTTGCATTCATCTTCAGATAGAGCAGGAAGGAGAGAGGGAGGAAGAGAGAGAGAGAAACATTGACGTGAGAGAGACACATCAAGTGGCCGTCACCCACATGACCCCACCCAGGGCCCAGGACAAACCGCAACCGAGATACGCGCCCCCAGCGGGAACCACACCTGGGCCTCTCTGGTCCCCGGGCCGACGCTCTAACCGCTGAGCCAAACCGGCCAGGGAGAAGTTTTATATTTTAAGAGCAGAATTATATGTATGTTTACATTAAAATGGTTACCCATGTTGTGATTCATGAAACCAAACCCAAACCCAAACATTATTCCTGTCTATAAGGTGACCCTCCAGTCAATTATAAGTATGTGCCCGGGGGTAGCATATCAGCATGCTTTTGACCACTTTCACTGGCAGGCAATGTAATCATTATTATTATTTATTTATTTTTTTAAGATAATTTTTTCTTCCTTTATTGATTTTAGAGAGAGTGGCAGGGAGAGGGACAGAGAGATAGAAACATCGATGAGAGAGAACATTAATTGGCTGCCTCCTGCATGCCCCCCACTGGGGATTGGGCCCACAACCTGGGGATGTGCCCTGACCGGGAATCGAACCGGCAGTCTCCTGGTGCATGGGTCGACGCTCAACCACTGAGCCACACCGGCTGGGCTGTAATCATTATTATTAAGGTGGCTACCATTTATTAAGTGCTTAATATATACAAGGCACTAGGTGTGCTAAAACTTCTGTTTATTTTTCTTGTTTATTTTGCCGTATTTCAAACATAGGTGTAGAATGTCATAAAGCTAACATACATCTGTGCATCATCCAGTTTTAGGAGATAATTTAATTTAGTCATATTGGTTCAGATTTTTCTTTCATAACACGTCAAACATTTAGGTAAAATTAAAACCACCTTATTCCCTCTCCCACCTGAAGTAACAACCACTGAAGTTGGTATATATCCTTCTGTGTTTTCTTTGCATACTCTTTCAAGTAAATCTCCTTATGTCATTCAGTCAGCTAACACTTGTTTCATTAAGTACCTACTTGATGCCAGGCACTGAGATGCTAAGAATAAAGTGGTGAGCAGAAACAGGTTTCCAGGGGAAGATGTTGGACACCGAGCCTGAGGTGCTTTGGTACACGCATGCAGAGACACCTAAAAGGTGGTTGGATTTCCAGGTTGTCTCCTGTTTAAACCCTTTGGTGGCTCTCCATTGTCCGTAGGATAAAGGACTTACCATGTTTACAGGTCTTTCTGCTGTCTGCTGCTGCCCCTCACCTCCCCTGTCCTTGTGCCAGCCACACATTGCCTGGACTCTTTTTGTTCTTGGATTTTTAACCCTCTTGCCTCAACATGTTTTTTTCTTATCCCTCACTACATTAAATGTCACTTCCTCTGGTAGGTGTTCTCTAAAACCTTCAGTCTGGGATGTGTGTTTCTCCTGTGTGCTTATAGGTAAACTCTTAAACTACGTTGTAATTGCTTGTTTAATTTTTCCCACATCCAGACAATATGTATGCAGTACTAGTGTGTCTTAGTACATAGCAGATAGAAGACATCTAGTATATAATTGTTCAGTTGAAACTCCATCCCGCTGCTTCTCGTTCTTAGCGGGTGATCTCAACTCCTCAAGTCCTTTCCTCCCATGTTAACTTTTTCCTGCCACTCATTTTAAGCTGAACGTGGATGTCTGCCATCATGTCCCTTGTTGGCAGAAATGGTTTCCGAATGGGATTCTCTCTACTGAGATTATTTTCGTCTGGATTATTATTTGCTATTGGGTGTAAGACTTTGGTTTATATGTAGTCTTTACTAATCTCTACATTTTGAGAATTGAGTAAAGATCAGTAGAATTTTAGTTTGTTTAAAAAACTTAAAACTTGGACAGTGGTGATGGTGGCATAGCAATGTGAATGTACCCAATGTCACTGAACTGTACAGTTAAAATGGGTAAAATGATGCCTAGCTGGTGTGGCTCAGTGGTTGAGCATCGACCCATGCACCAAGAGGTTGCTGGTTTGATTCCCAGTCAGGGCACATTCCCAGGTTGTGGGCCAAATCCCCAGTGGGGGGCATGCTGGAGGCGGCCAGTCGATGTTCTCTCTCATCGATGTTTCTATCTCTCTCTCTCTCTCTCTAAAATCAATAAAGGAAAGAAAAAAAAATGGGTAAAATGGTTAATTTTATGTCATGTATATTTTACCACTCACGGAAAACTTAAAAACCGATTTTTCTCATTTATTTTTCTCCTGCTTTTCCTAATTCTCCTAGCCTGAGATATTCTTTGATGTGGTCAGCCTCTCCACATGGCAAGAAGTATTGAGTGACTCTCAACGTGAACACCTCCAGCAGTTTCTGCCTCACTTTCCTGAAGACACTATTGAACAGCAGAATCAGCTCATCCTGGCCCTGTTCAGTGGGGAGAACTTCCGCTTTGGGAACCCTCTGCACATTGCCCAGAAGCTTTTCCGAGGTGTGTAGCTCAGCAGTCTCTGTTTGAGAGGGGTGGAAGGTGGGAACACATTCACTTCTGTGAACACTGCTTTCTTCATTTTAGTTTATTTGTTTTTATGTACAGATACCAACTTAGCAGACAGTAGATTTGTGCAACATTTACTGCCTAGGCCATTCTTTTTTTTTTTTTTTAATAAAATTTTTTAACTTACATAGGACATACATAAATCATATAAATCAGCGATTTATTATTAATATGAACTCAGCTGTGTAAAACCACCACCCAGATCAAGAAATAAAACATTACCAACATCTTAGAGGCACCTTTAAAATTAGTTTTTAAAGTTTTTTAGTAATAGTTTACCTTTTGTGTTTTTACATGTATGTGTGTGTGTGTGTGTGTCTGAATCACATACACGTTTCTGCAGAAAACATGCCACTACTGCCAAGCCCTTTAGCATCTGTGTATCTCTTAAAGACATTCCCACATGATCACAGTCCTATTATCACACCCAAGAAATTTTACATTGAGCAAATAATATCACAGAATATCCCATATGCAGATTTTCTCAGTTCCCAAATGTCCTTTTTATTTTTTATCCTCGCCCGGGGACATTTTTGCATTTATCTTCAGATAGAGAGGGAGGGAGAGAGGGAGGAAGAGAGAGAGAGAGAGAAAGAAACATCGACTGGCTGCCACCCACACGACCCCAGCCGGGGCGGGGGGACAAACTGCAACCGAGGTACATGCCCTTAAGCGAGAACCAAACCCGGGACTCTCCGGTCTGCGGGCCGATGCTCTAACCGCTGAGCCAAACCAGCCAGGGCCCAGATGTCCTTTTTAGTTGCCTCTTAAATCCAGGACCAATTCAAGATTCATACATTGTGTTTGGATCTCATGTCTCTTCGCTTCCTGAGTCCAGGGCCCTCTGCCTTTTTTTCCCCTTTGTCTTTCAAAACACTGATGTTTTTGAAGAGTCTAGGACACTTGAATTGTAAAACATCCTGTTTTCTGGGGGATTGTCTTCTTGTTTTCTCATGATTAGATTTGGGTTAAACATTTTTGCCGAATACTGTTTGGGAAATGTTATTTCTTTCCCACCATCCTCTCTAGGCACATGATACCCGTTTTTCCATTGTTGGTAATACCAAGTTTGATTCCTTGTTTATGGGATGTCTGCCCGACTTAGTGTTTGGACGGTACCTTTTTTTCTTTATAATTAAGAAGCAATCTGTGAGGTGATACTTTGGGACCATGTGATAATCTTATTTCCCAAAAACCTTTGTTTTACTCAGTGGTTTTAGCACCCAGTAATGATTCTTTCCCGAATCAATCATTACACTGGGGATAGCAAAGTGGTTTGGAGCCACTCTCAAGTCAGTTTCTCTCTGCCCTGTAGAGAGGAGCAGGGGAAGCCTCTTCCTCTCCCCCTTCTGCGGTGAAGCTGCTGTGGCAGGAGGCTTGAAAGGAGAGTGTATCTCCTTGGGTTTTATTAAACTGGCTAAGTCGACAGCTGCAAAAGCCTGGAGTGAACAGGCTTATTGTTCAAACCTCTCATTATCTTAAGGTTTAAGGTCAGCAGTCTTGCCTTTGGTGGGTTGTTAGTGTAAAGAGGAATTTCCCTCCGTGGTTGGCAAAGGTTTATTTCACTGAAGCTAGGGGTCTCAGGTGGGAGTAAACCAATTCTTCTAATAGAGCCTGCTTGGTTTTAGAGGGTCGTGTCAGGGACCTTATGTGATATTACCACTATTTATTTTGCTGTCATGTTTCCCCCCCAGACAGTATGATAGGCTGGTAAGGATAGAAGCAAGAAGTGTTGAGACTGGAATTTCTGTGCATTTCACTCTGTCCAGGGTCATATTTCAGTTCCACTGTTGCTAAAAGCAGTGGCATTACTGTGGTTATTGTGGTTATCAGTCTTTTTATTTATTTATTTATTTATTTTTGTTACAGATGTTTCTCCTTTCCCCCCCCATTGACACCCTCCTCCCCATCTCCTCCCACCCCGTCCCCAGCTTTGTTGTCTATGTCCATCGGTTTTGTTATCAGTCTTAACTGAGCTATCATTGCTTTCTTTTCTAATGAAAAAAATTTTTTTTTCAACTACATCTGGTATACAAAACTATATTAGTTTCAGGTGTGAGCTATCATTTCTTTTTGGTATTCTTTTACCTTTGGTTATCTTTCCTGATTGTTTTTACAATATTCACCTTTTCCTTAAGTTCTAAATGCTCATCAGACTCCTTTGCCTCCTATTTCATAAAGGAAAGGCTGATTCATCGTAAACTCCAACTTCCCTCTTCCATCCTTCACCCCAGTTCACTGAGTTCATTTCCATTCTGACCTACTTGTCTCAGAGGATGAAGAATTTTTCTTC
Organism: Tadarida brasiliensis; assembly: GCA_030848825.1. Taxonomy (NCBI): domain Eukaryota; kingdom Metazoa; phylum Chordata; class Mammalia; order Chiroptera; family Molossidae; genus Tadarida; species Tadarida brasiliensis. The sequence goes on along the minus strand of CM061277.1, from coordinate 28,366,139 downwards.
TGCTTAAGATTAACCTCTGGCCCTGGCTGGTTTGGCTCAGTGGTTAGAGCGTTGGCCCGCGGACCAGAGAGACTCAGGTTTGGTTCCTGCTAAGGGCACGGACCTCGGTTGCGGTTTGTTCCTGATCCTGGTGGGGTTGTGTGGGTGGCAACCACTCGATGTGTCTCTCTCATGTCAATGTTTCTTTCTCTCTCTTCCTTTCTCCCTCCCGCTCTATCTGAAGATAAATGCAAAAATGTCCTCCGGTGAGGATTAAAAAAAAAAGATTAACCTTTGCTCTTGATCCTTTTTTACCTTTTCTGGGACCTTGTTTTCTCAGGTAACCATTCTCTCTGCCCTCTGCATTCTCTCTGCTTAGATACTCACTCCACTCACTCTTTTTCAGCCTCTAGATATGCATGGCTCTCATACTCAAGAAGTCATTAACCATCTGTCTTCTTTATTGTCTTCTATCATTTTTCTTGATCTCCATACTTCTGGAAAGATGTCTATAGCTGTCCCTTTCAGTTATTCTGCCCTGACCCCTTTTAGCTGTTCCCCTACTACCCCCACAGGACTGCTCTTGCCAATGCCACCAGTGACCTCTTTTTACTTTCCCTTCAACTTTTTACTTTTAAATTTCAAACCTACAGAATTACAAGAATTTATAATGGGTACTCATATACTCTTCACCGGGTTCACCAGTAATTACAGTTGGCCACATTTGGCCCTGGCATTTAGCTTAGTTGGTTAGAGTGTCTTCCTGATACACCAAGGTTGCAGGTTTGATTCCGGTCAGGATACATACAAGAATTAACCGATGAAAGCATAAATAAGTATAACAACAAATCAGTATTTCTGTCTCTGCTTGCCATCCTCCCCCCTTTCCTTGTCTCTCTCTAAAAAAATCAATAAATAAAAATTTAAAAATATTTTGCCACATTTACTCTCTTATCATTATAGTACTTGTTACTGATATTATTTTTGCTGAAACATTTGAGAGCATTGCAGCCATAGCACCCCTAAATTTGTTAGTATTAATTGCTGAAGAATAAGTACATTCTCTTATATAACTACAAATGATCAAATTCAGAAATATAGGAAAAACAGGAAATTTTTGTATTTAAATATGAAATTTAACATTGACATATTGTTATATATAGTCTATATTCATTACATCTCACCAGTTTTCCCATTAAGCATTTTTTCCTGCTCCATGTCTCTTTAATGAACATGTAATTTCCAAACCAGCAGATGCTTTCTAGTTCTCCTCTGGGTCCTCGGCAGCATTTGATGCCTTTTCCTGCATCTTGACATGTTTCCCCATTTGCATCAATGATTCTTCCCTGTCCTGGATTTCTTCCTGTGTCTTTGACACCCCGTGCCCCCTTTCTTTGCTAACCCCTCTTCCACTCGTTCCTGCCTGTTGCTGTGGTTTGTGTTCCATTCTTACCTCTACTCTTGCCGCTTCCACTCACCGCTGTCACTGCTGACTCTCTAGGGCTGCTTCAGCAGCCACCTTCACATGCTGCCAGAGTGAGCTTCTGAAACTCCACCTTTCAGAATATTTGCCAGTTGCCTCCCTTGGAATAAAATGCATAGCCTACAGTGGCTTGGCCCCTGCCCACTTACCCAGCTTCATCTGGTTCTGCCCTCTACCTTCTTCACTGCTCTCTAGCCCACTGCTGCCTGATCGACACAGCATGTGAACCATGTGTTCAATTTAAAATTTTCCAGTAGCCACATTAAGAATGGTAAAAGCAGTTAAATTAGTTTTAATGATACATTTTAATTGATTAATAACAAGTTAGTATTTTCTTTTTTTAAATCTTCACCCAAGGATATGTTTATTGATAGTAGAGAGGAAGGGAGCGAGCGAGAGAGAACCATCGATGTGAGAGAGAAACTTCAATCGGTTGCCTCCTGCATGCATCCTGACCAGGAATTGAACCTGCAACCTTTTTGGTGTATGGGAGGATGCTCCAACCCACTGAGCCACCTGGCTGTGGCAAATAATATTTTCTTTAACTCAGTATATCCTAAATATTATTTTAACAAAGGTGTAACATTTAATAACTGTCTAAAAGTCAAGGAAACTAAAGACTGAAGGAATATAACTTCAAAGAAGCACAGAGGCAATGAAGTAGAATATTAGTCCAATTTCTATATATCAAATAGCATCATTCACGTTAAAATTGGCTCACTTCTTAAAGATCAAATGTCCAGTTTCCCTATAGCTTGGTGGTGAAGAGCTGGGGCTCTGGAAGTGCCGGACTACCTGGAGTGAAACCTAGTTTTCCCTTGTATTAGCTGTGTGACCTTGGCAAGTTATTTAACTTCTCTATGCCTCAGTAAAGTGAGGATTTAGTGGTACCTTCTTTGTGAGGTTGTTATAAAGATTAAGTTAATACAGGCAAGGCCCTTACATGGTGGCAGTTACGTGTACTGTTCTAAGTATTTGCTGTCATTAGTTACCTTGGATGCAATTAGGGTAGTTGGGGAAAAAAACCACCTTGTGCTTTGACCCCTTACTTTAGCTTTCTGAGATTAGCTTCTCTATCATTCCTTCTCAGTTCTCATCAGAGCCTACCTGCTCAAATCTACTGTGTCCAGAGTGGACCTTTTTTAGACCTTCTCTCGGCAGTGAGTGGTACCAGTTACTCATGTTCAGTGATCTAGGTACTATGCTCACTTGACCTCTCCATTGCTCCCCGTCCTGCTCCAGCATCTGCACTATCAGCAGCCCTAATCTTTCTCCCTCAAAAATGTGTTCCAAGTCTCTGCTTCCATTCATTTAACTACTATTTACTAATCAGCCAATATGTGCCAGGCATTCTTTGTGGTTCTGGAGATAAGGTAATGCTCTTACAGTCTAATAGAGAAAAACGGATGATAAATAAGCAAATATTTGTTGGTTTAAGTGCTACAAAGAATAAGAAAGGGTAGTGGGACTAGAGTGCTGGAAGGAGCTGTTTTAGGAATGGCGTTTGGGCAGGGCTTCTCCAGTGAGGTAACATTTGAACAGAAACTTCATGAAAGTAGGAGGAGCAAGCCATGCAAATAGTGGGTGTTAATAGGGAGCATCGCAGGCAAGAGAGAGCTTTAAATACAAAGGCCTTGAGAGCCCTGGCCGATTTTGCTCAGTGGTTAGAGCGTTGGTCTGTGAAACCAAAGAGTCACGGGTTAGATTCTGGTCAAGGGCACGTACCTCGGTTGCGGTTCATCCGCGGCCCTGGTTGGTGTCGGTTGGTGTCGTGTGGGAGGCAGCCAGTTGATGTGTCTCTCCCACGTCGATGTTTGTCTCTCTCTCTCTCTCTCTCTCCCCCCCTCCCCCCACTCTATCTGAAGATAAAAGAAAAAAGAAATACCCTCGGTGAGGAATAAAAACAAAAACAAAAAAGGCCTTGAGAAAGTAGGGTATGTGGACTGTTCAGGAAACAGCATGGAGGCCAGTGGGGATGGGGTAGAGTGAGCAAAAGGGAGACTGCTGGAAGATGAGGCCAAAGATGGCTCAAGACAGGTCATGAAGGGCCTTGTAGACCCCCTTTAGGGTCTCAGCTGTTATTGAATGTGGAGGAAACCATGGGACCAAGCCGCCACCATCTCTCCCCTAGACCGCTAGAGTAGTTTTTCTTTCTCTGTTGCTCCCAGCCATGTCATTCTCCTGCTTTAAATCCTTCAAGTTATTTTTGTTGCACTAAGGATAAAGTCCATGCATGGCCTAAATGTTTCTGTGTGGTTTGATCTTAGCCCACCTTCCCAGGTCATTTCGTGCCACTCAGCTACAGCCTACTCTACGTTAGTCATCAGGCATTTCTTTCAGTTTTGGAACATGCCGAGTTCTTTCTTGCTTCAAGGCCTACTTTAGCACATACTGTTCCTTTTGCCTTTTCCCTATTTTTAGTTCTTATTTTTTAAATTCCCATATACTTTATATTCCTCCCAGTTTTTCATTTTGAAACTTTTTTTTTAATTAATTTATTTTTGTTATAGATGTTTCTCCTTTTTCCCCCATTGACACTCTCCTCCCAATCCCCCCCTCATTTTGAAACTTTTACGCATGTGGAAAAGTTGAAAAATAATATAACAAACATTCAGGTAACTTTCACCTATATTTATCAGTTGTTAATATTTTGCCACAATTACTTTAATCAGGCTTCATTTTATGTATCATTCTTTGAGACCCCTTTCCAGATTTAACTCTCCTTACCCTTCATAATTCTCTCTCTTTTTTTTTTTTTTTTTTTTATCCTCACCCGAGGACATTTTTTCATTTTTTGTTCAGATAGAGTGGGAGGGAGAGAGAGGAAGAGAGAGAGAGAAACATCGATGTGAAAGTGACACATTGAGTGGCTGCCACCCGCACTACCAACCAGGGCCGGGGACAAACTGCAACCGAAGTACATGCCCTTAGCGGGAACCGAACCCGGGTCTCTCTGTACCGCAGGCCGACGCTTTAACCGCTGAGCCAAACCGGCCGGGGCAGTTCTCTTAAGTTAATTTCCTTATAGTACTTAAGAGAGTTGAATATTATTTACCTGTTTACCTGTTTATTTTCTGTCTGTACTACTGGACTGTAGGCTCCACATAGACAAAGGTCATCTCCCCCTCCCACACACTGTATTCCAGTTTAGTAGAGTTGACCACATTTTAAACACATTAAATATTTGTTGACTGATGTGTGTATATATTTGTACCTGTTCGTTTAAGATGGGCACTTTAACCCTGAGGTGGTCAAGTACCGGCAGCTGTGCTTCAAGTCACAATACAAGCGATACCTCAGCTCTCAGCAGCAGTATTTCCATCGGCTGCTGAAGCAGATTCTGGCTTCCCGGAGTGTAAGTAATGCTGGGAACTGGGTGTGCAGCGGGGGCAGTGAACGCACAGGTTTCAGGACTTTAACAAGTGGCTCAGGTACAAATACAAAAGATACCACTAAGAAAAGAATACTACCAATTAAGCCAAGATACAGTTAAGCTGTATTATCCTGTTTTATGATTAATTTTAAGATGTACCCTGATTTCAGAGGTGTTAAAATGGGGGGAGGGGATGGTACCTCTTAAAATTGATGAAATACTGTAGCTTCAGTATTTACCAGCATAAATAAGTGGCTTTCAGAGCCATCATGGCGTATGAAGAGAACCAGATTGCTGTGGAATTGATGTGTACATGGGCCTTGGGGTGACTTGGTGACTTGGGGTGTGCGTGCACCGAGCTCCGTGGCCCTGGGACTGCCCCAGCCTGGTAGCTCTCGAAGACAAAGGCTTTAAATGGTTTAAGCTTCAGTATGGAAATATTTGGGTGTCTAGTATAATAAGTATTCATTTTTGGTGGAGCAGTTCAACACTCAGTTTTAGGATTTTCACCATGTGATAATCTAAATAGACCGTTTTTATTTGACATAATCATACGTGCATCTTTCTTTGTGATCTGGAGGGAAGGAATTGAGCTTGTTAAACAGTGAAGAGAAGAACATGTAAACTTGAGAGTGTACCAGAACAAGTTTCTGGTGACGATGTGTTCCCCATCGGTCTCTTCCTAGGACCTATTGGAAATGGCCCGTCGGAGTGGCCCAGCCCTTTCCCTCCGGCAGAAGCGCCCTTCGCCATCCCGCACCCCTGAGGAGCGGGAGTGGCGGACCCAGCAGCGCTACCTGAAGGTGTTGCGGGAAGTGAAGGAGGAGTGTGGTGACACAGCCCTGTCCTCTGATGAAGAGGGTGAGTGTCTTGGGCACTTGGGGTAGCTGAGGTATTGGATTGACACCAGCAGCCTGTGGTTTGTTGGAGCCAGTGGTAGCCATTTATCTCCCCAGCAAAGAAGCCACCCCAGTTGTCTGTCGGGGGGGTGGACATTCCTGTGAAGTGGGGCGTGACTACATACCTTTTTTTTACCTTTGATTCTTCAGTAGCACTTGGTTTAGATGAGATGAATCCCTGCACAGCAGGGCTCTCCACAATAGGCCTGGCTGGTCCTGTTGTGCCACTTGAGAGAACTGCTTTTCCCCTTACAGGAGAGTAGTAGTGACTGTTGGCCTGCTGCAATGCGACCCCATCACTCTGTTGAAGTCTCTCTTCCTGGAAGAGCCGTTTAAATGACCTAAGTGTGCTCCAGTTCGCCTGGGGAAGGGTCAGAAAGGAATGGTGGAACCCTGGCCTCCATGTTGTTGGCTTACCCTTGTTGAACCCAAATGGCCACTTACCCAGTCTCCCCTATTGGAGTCCACAGCCACGTTGGATTTACAAGAAACATTTTCTTTTGAAGATCTCAGCTCATGGCTTCCGAGCTCTCCAGCGCGTTCTCCTAGCCCTGCGGTGCCCCTGAGGGTGGTGCCCACGCTTTCAACCACGGATATGAAAACTGCAGGTGAGAACTAAGTTGATGCTGTCGACATTCTGGGGAATCTGGAGGGAGATTTAACTCCTTTCGAGGGAGGTGGGTACCAGATTCTTACCTGCCAGGAAACAAAGCAGTGTTCCTTAGAATTGGAGAGTTTTTATATAGTTCCACCTTTTTATAATAAGTATGTAGGCCTGCCTTCCTTCCTTTGAATTTTTTTTTTTAAATCCTCACTCGAGGATTTTTTTTTCCATTTCTCTTCAGTTACAGTGGGAGGGAGGGAGGGTGGGAGAGAGGAGAGAGAAGAGAGAGAAACATTGACGTGAGAGAGACACATCGATTGGTTGGCTCCCGCATGACCCTGACCAGGGCCAGGGACCAAACCGCAACTGAGGTATGTGCCCTTGACTGGGATTGAACCCATGACTCTTTGGTCTATGGGCCGATGCTCTGCCCGCTGAGCCAAACCGGCCAGGGCTGAAATTTTTTTCTTAGGAGCTGATCAGCTGGTATTTTGGGCTAAAGCAGAATTTTAAAATAGCAGTACTAAGGGACACTTCAGTAATAGAACAAAAGGGGTAACTGGAGCCATAGCAATTTCTTAGAACATTTGTGAAATTAGAGAATAATTTTTTAAAATATGTTTTTATTGATTTAAGAGAGAGAGGGGAAGGATGAGAGACAGAGGGAGAGAGAGGAACATTGATCGGCTGCCTCTCGCACACACCCTGGCTGGGGATTGAGCCCGCAACTTGTGCATGTACCCTGACTGGAATTGAACCGGCAACCTTTCGGCGCACAGGGTAATGCTCAACCAACTGAGCCACACTGGCCAGGGCAGAGAAGAATTTTTTTATTATTATTTTATTTTATATTTTTATCCTCACCTGAGGACATTTTTGCATTTATCTTCAGATAGAACGAGAGGGAGGGGGGGGAAGAGAGAGAGAGAAACATCGATGTGAGAGAGACACATCGAGTGGTTGCCACCCACATGACCCCAACCAGAGCCAGGGCCAAACTGCAACCGAGGTATGTGCCCTTAGCGGGAACTGAACCCGGGACTCTCCGGTCCGCGGGCCGATGCTCTGACTGCTGAGCTAAACTGGCCATGGCCAGAGAAGAATTTTTAATTGGGATAGGGATCAAAGAAGAATGTTAAGAACCTTTAATGTGTTTTAGGAGCAGCTCGGTAACTGAGGTCATGATTATTGAGCAATATATAGAAAAACTGAAGAGTTGACCCTGTGACTACTCAAGATTGTAGTACTTGTGGTACATCGTAGTCAGAACGGAAACTCAGAAATATCTTACTTCTGACTATCACAGGTGACCAGAAAGATTTAAATTTCAGCATCATATTAGTGTATGACCTAGTGTATGTGGTTTGGTTCATTTTCTCTCAGATAAAATAGAACTGGGGGACAGTGACCTGAAGATAATGCTAAAGAAGCACCATGAGAAGCGGAAACATCAACCAGTAAGATTGGGGGCAGGGTGTGTGCTCATTAGTAGTTTTTCACTATAAAGTCTCTGGATTGGCTGTTATAAGGAAGATACAGGTAGTCACTTCCTTATTTCTGCTTCTTTCCTTATCGTTGCTAGAGGACAGGATAACCAGAGAAGCTAGCAGACACTTACTTTGACTTTATAAGGCATGTTAACGTAGTGTCTGATTTAATCTTTATTCAAGACTGGTGTATGAGTCAGATTCTTTTTACCAGTGCTCAGAGAGGTTAAGGAGCCTGTCCTTGTCCCTACAGCTAGTAAGTGGCAGAGCCTATGCTCTTCCCACTTTTTACTGTTTCTATTACTCCACCTAATCGAAGTTCATACCAGTGCAGCCAGAGAGCACAGTGGAGGAAGAGGGGCAGTTTGTCTAAGGCCCAGTGGTGAGACAGGAAGAGTCCTACAGTGGAAGTCAGAACTGACTTGTCTGTCTGTCTTTCCCGCTTACTCGATGGCAGTGGTTCTCAACCTTCCTAATGCCGCGACCCTTTAATACAGTTCTTCATGTTGTGGTGACCCCCAACCATAAAATTATTTTTGTTGCTACTTCATAATTGTAATTTTGCTACTGCTATGAATTGCCATCGGAAATATGTGTTTTCCAATTGTCTTAGGCGACCCCTGTGAAAGGGTCGTTCAACCCCCAAAGGGGTCATGACCCACAGGTTGAGAACCACTGCTCTATGGCATTAGGTAAATCCCTTTACTTCTCTGAATCCCATTTTCAGACTGTAAAATAGGATCTTTAGCAAGACTATTTGAGGAGCACATGAGATAAGGAATGCGGAAGAGCTTTGTAAACTGGGAATGCCATACAATAGAAAGGTTGGAGCTGGGCTCTCCTCTGCCTTGTTAAAAAAGCAGTTTTTAGCTCTGTATATTTTTAATTCAACATGATTTTCTTAAGTACACGTAACAGCTAATTATCTGTTAGGTAATTTGGCCAAACCTCCAGCAGTTTCAGCTCTGTATTGAGGCCTCCATTACAAATCTCTGAATATCACATCTAGGATCACCCGGACCTTTTGACGGGGGACCTGACTCTCAATGACATCATGACTCGAGTCAACGCTGGCAGGAAAGGTTCTCTAGCAGGTAAATGACGTCCTCCATAGGTAGCCATCATCTGACTGTGGTGTTAAATTACGTGAACCTGTCTACATGTTGAAAAATAAATGAAATCAAGGTTTCTTCTTGCTGATAACTTTTTTTGGCTATTGCCTCTAATGGATTTATAGGTGGAAAATCAGTATAAAATCAGAACAACCGATCATTGGTGCCTTAATAACTATTAAAATTAATTTGTGAGTCACTCTTTGGGCTTGGTAAACAAAACTAAATATCTTATTGTTGAGATTTTTCTTTTACTGATGGGCCTGAGAAAATAATATGCTGATGAGACCCCTCACTTCCTGTTGTAGAAATTGCAGTTCTGTGATTTTTATTGCTTTTTCTTCCCAGCCCTGTATGACTTGGCTGTCCTTAAAAAAAAGGTTAAGGAAAAAGAGGAGAAGAAGAAGAAGAAAATAAAAATGATCAAATCAGAGACAGAGGACTTGGCTGAGCCCTTAAGCAGTACTGAAGGGATCGCATCTCTCTCACAGGCCCCATCTCCATTGGCAGGACCTGCTATCAAGGAGGAGTAAGTGAGCAACAGAGGTTACTGCTTGAGGGTGGAAGCTGAAGCTGAAGGGTGTGCCCAATTCGGTGTGGACTGGTTTGTGTTGAACCTGTGAGCCGGGAGTCCCAGTGTCCTGCTAGGACAGTGTATTGTGTGGTCTTTGGTTGAACTTTTTGTGACTGACAGGAGGCTTGGAGGGCCTAAACCAATTCTAGGGATGTGTTCTTGGTCTTCTTGTTCTTATATTTTTCTTCCCTCATTAGGCCTCTTGAAGACCTCAAGCCTTGCCTTGGAATCAATGAAATATCTTCCAGCTTTTTCTCTCTTCTACTAGAGATTTTGCTGCTCGAGGGGCAGTCTAGCCTTCCTGTGGTAAGTGTTTTGGAAAAGTCAGATGTACATCAAAGTTTTCAAATTGTAGAGATATTTAGTAGTTTGTAGCTTGAGAAGCAGAACCCTGGGTTATTCCCAAAGCCCTGGAGCTTTTTTGCTCTGTGGCTTGGGCAGACTGACAGGCCCACCCCAGCTTGCTCTGGCACATCTGGAATTGCTAGTGTAGTGTAGGAGTCTAACCGTCCTGCCTTTGCTTTTCTGCAGCTAGAGGAGCGGGTTTTGGATTGGCAGTCATCTCCGGCCAGCTCCCTCAATAGCTGGTTCTCTGCAGCCTCCAACTGGGCAGAGTTGGTGTTACCGGCCCTGCAGTATCTTGCTGGAGAAAGCCGTGGTAAGGTACTTTTTTCTGTAGGGGCAGTATTTTTCAGCCCACTTTGTCTAATTAACTCTCACAGTGAACTGCAGCTTTACTGGTTAAAACCATTATGGCTTTGCATAATGCCATGCCTTGGGGGTCTCTGCTACCGTGCTACCCCGTAAACATCTCGGAGCTCAGGGATGTTAGTTACTCTGAGTTTAGCACTATCTCTGACCCATGTGGCTTGTTCATGTAATCCATTTCTTGCAGCTGTACCTTCCAGTTTCTCTCCATTTGTTGAGTTCAAAGAGAAAACCCAGCAGTGGAAATTGCTTGGTAAGTAATTCATATTACCTACCTGTAACACTAGGTTTTCATTCTCTCATTTCCTCCCCTAAGCTTTTTTCGCCTTCCATTTAGTATTATAGCCCAGTAAAAGTTTGAAAAGGGTGATGTTAAATCTTATTTTGCCCAGTAAATGACTCCTTTGTGTTCCCTTTGGTACTCAGAGTCAGAGTTTCACCCCTTCCACACACACCCCCATTGGATTTTGGTGCACCGAAGCTGAGATGGAATAGCCCTTTGTTACAGTGTGTTCTGGTGCTGGCTACATTTAAATACACTTATATTAGTTGTACCTGTGGTTTTAGATTAATTTGTAATAATGTAGTTTTTTTTTTTTCTTTTCTCCTTAAAATGGGCTTTGCTATTGAGGATAATGTGCAGCAAGAGGTTGGACAGCTCCGAAAAAGCTGTTTTTAGGAATAGGATCCTTGGTTTTATTTTACGTTTGTTACACTTACTGTGTAATTTGTGGTGACTGTTACCTGGTGATAAGAGGAAAATCAGTGTTGGTTTCATATTGAAATTCGTAAACCTTTCTCTTTACTCTCTCGAGCAGTCTGTGAGGAGATGTATGGAGAGAAGCAGTAGATTCATTAATTCTTATAACATGTATTCAGCTTCTACGTGTCAGGCCCTGTGTTAGGTGCAAGGGAATATAATGGTTTCCAAGTTATAGACAGTGTGCTCCCCTCATGGGGTTTAAGGTTTGTTTGGGAAACAAGTAGTCATTCAACTTAAAAAGCAGACTTGCACACCCTGTAAGGGAAGAGTACCAGAAAGGATAGAAGTTATAAAGAGGCATTGGTGTAGTCTGTAGAGTCAGGGAGGACCTTCCTGAGGAAGATGGTTAGGAAGGAGCCAGGCAGACAGAAGAGAAGGACATTCCAGGTGGAGGAAGCAGTATGGGCTCATGGTGTGGAGAAGCTGCAGTTCATAAAGATCACACAGGCCTGCGCAGAGATAAGGATAACCTGACCCTGGGGGGGAGAGTGGGTAAGTTCAAGAACGTTTTGGGTGGTAAAAGCCGCAGGAGTCAGTATGAACTGGATATGGGAGTGCAGGAAGAGTGCTGTCAAGCGTCCCTTCGCTGGATTTGTATTTCTTGGATGAGGTGTCAATTATGGAAGTAGGCAGCTGTGGAAGACGTCCAGACTTGGGTGAGGGTGAAGGTCATGAGTTTAGTTTGAGGTGTGGTGAGTTTGAGCTGCCTTTGAAGCATTTAAGTGGAGATATTGAATAGGCAGTAGGATATATGGCTAGAATCCAGACCAGAGTCAAGGTGGAGAGTTGTTGGCACATCCAGTACTTAAAGTCAGTGGCATAGGGAGAAAGTGCAAAATGGGGAGGAAAGAGGGCCAAGGACTAAGCCTTGAGCAACTGGAGGCAGGGAGGCGGATGGGAGCACGTGGAGAGACAGTCAACTCTTGGAAACCAGGTAATGAGAGAGTCAGGAATTGGGGAGTGGTCATTAGCTTTGATTGTTACTGAAAGATTCAGAAAGGTAAAGACTGGGGACTTGTAGACATGGAAGAAGTGATGAATTTCTTGTAAGAGTGATTCTTACCAGAATGACAAGAGTTAAGGACGGTGGTGAGCTGAAGGCGACTCCTGATAGCTGACTGCAGCTCCTTCCGACTGTCAGGCTGGTGCTTGAAAGCAGCCATGGTGGACACCTGTGCCAGGGGTGGCAAGCATGGTAGGAGCAGATAAGTGTTTTAAGTTTGTGGGCCGGATGCTTTCTGTTGCAACTACTCAGCCCTGCCATCATGATGCAAAGCAGCTGTAGACAGTATGTAAATGAGCAGACATGGCTGTGTGCCTGTAGAAATTTGTGTACAAAAACAGGTGGCCTGTTTGCTGATCCTTAATGTGCCCCGTGGAGATTTGCAAATGCTGCCAGTCAGGGCCTCTTTCTTGCAGCCAGTGAAACATTTACCTGTACACACTGGTTAAAGAGACAGTGAATCTCGTTAACCTAAAAATAAAAGCCTTTCAAAGTGAGAGGCAACAAGCATTTATTTGAGATTAAAAAAAGAATAGTTATTTGGGAAGCATTGATTCAGGCAGAAGCCCAGATACTGTTCCAGTTAGGAGACAAAAGCAGTGGGTATTTATGAGGAAGGGAAGGGGAACAATCACATCAGAAGGAAGGTGTTTCTTTTGGTGCAGGTAAACTAACAGTGAAGGGAACTGGTAGTCACCATACTGCTTTCTTGTTATCTTTGCACACAGTTCTTTGGGGGACAATATTGCTTTAGGCTCAGTGCAAAGATTATTTGCCCTGTTTTAACATTCCAAAAGTTTAAGGCATAAGACGTGCGAGGCAGTTCCTCTGGCACGGCAGCTCTGCTCCATTTTAAAGTGTCTCCATTTATTATTTTTATTGACAATTTGAACAGCTCTAGAGATTTAGCAGGGAAGGGGAGGATAGTAAGGGGAACTTGTGGCCAAGAGAGAAATTGTTTTTTAAAATGTGTATTTTTATTGATTTTTTCAGAGAGAGAGGAAGGGAGAGAGAGAAACATCTATTGGCTGCCTCCTGCACGCCCCCTACTGGGGATTGAGCCTGCAACCTGGGCATGTGCCCTGACTGGGAATCAAACTGGGACCACTCAGTCCGTGGGACATGCTCAATCCACTGAGCCACACCTGCCGTGTGAGAGGAATTTTTTTTAAATAAGAGAAACTTTGAGTGAGTCTGAGTGTTGGTGAAAAGGGTGCAGTGGGAAGAAGGAGGTTGCAAATACAGGAGAGAAGGGAACATTAATTGTGCGAATTCCTGAGATGAGGGGAAGGGACTGGCCTAGGATGGCAGGAGATAGCACATTTATTATAATAGGAGGAAATAATGGATTCACAGCAGTAGGCTTATAGTAGGAATTTGTGGGGGAAGGGGATTTGGTCTGCTGGCTTTTCTGTTAAAGTAGTAGGTGAGTCTGGTGAAGGTGGTCTGTTGTGAGAATGGAGGTTGAGGCAAGTGGGGAATAGTTACTACCGAGCGTGGGAAACCAGCTTGACAGAGATGACATTAGATAGCTGGGCATTGTTGGGGCCAGTGGAGGCTGCTTGTGTTTCTCTGACAGCCCTCAGCTGTCCGAGCTGAAGCCTGGAGAATATGGATTGTTTAGAATTTGAGTTTTGCCAGATTGGAACGATGAGATAGAATAGCAGAGTTATTAGATATTACTGTATTGGTAAGGGTGTCATTGAAATGGTGGCCACAGACTCTGAACTAAACAGGGAGGGAGTGGGAAGGGAGAGGGCTAATGTGATCCGAGAAGTGGCCTAGCAGTTCTGTTGAGTCAGAATAATGTTTTGGTAGGAGGAGCTAAACAAGGAGGAAATCTAGGTGATTGTAGTCAGGGGGCAGAAGGTGTGGATTAGCATGAAGGTTCTGAGCCCTGGCTGTGTACTGCAGTCTGTGAGGGAACTTCTAAAAAGTACTGATGCCTAGGCCGTACCCACAGACCTGCTGGTTTTTAAAAAAATTTTTTTATCGTTGGAAGTATTATAGATGTCCTCCTTTTTTCCCTCATTGACCCCCTCCACCATGCTCCCGCCAGGCCCCAAGGCCTTCACCACACTATTGTCTGTGTCCATTGGTTATGCATATATGCATATAAATTCTTTGGTTAATCTCTTCCTGCACCCTCTCCCTGCTTCCCTCTGAGATTCCTCAGTCTGTTTTGTGCTTCCATGTCTCTGGATCTAGCTGGTTCGTCAGTTTATTTTGCTCTTTAGATTCCACATATAAGTAAAATCATGTGATATTTGTCTTTCTCTGACTGGCTTTTTTCGCTCAGCATAATACTCTCCAGGTCCCTCAATGCTGTCTCAAAGGGGAAGAGAGCCTTCTTTTTTATATCTGCTAGTATTCCATTGTGTAAATGTGCCACAACTTTTTTATCCACTCATCTACTGATGGGCACTTGGGCTATTTCCAGATCTTAGTTAGTGTAAATAGTGCTGCTATGAACATAGGGGTGCAAATACTCTTTCTGGTTGGTGTTTCAGGATTCTTAGTATATATTCCTAGAAGTGAGATCACTGAGTCAATGGCAGTTCAATTTTTAATTTTTTGAGGAAACTCCATACTGTTTCCATAGTTGCTACACCAGTCTGCATTCCCATCAGCAGTGTAATAGGGGCGCCTTTTCTCCACATGCTCCCCAGCAATTGTCATTTGTTTATTTGGTGATGGCAGCCATTCTGACAGGTGCGAGGTGATACCTGATTGTCCTTTTAATTTGCATCTCTCTGATGATTAGTGACATTGAGCACTTTTCATATGTCTCTTGGCCATTTGTATATCCTCTTTGGAGAAGTGTCTATTCAGGTCCTCTGCATATTTTTATTTTCATTTTTATTTATTTTTTTATTCCTCACCCGAGGATATTTTTCTATTTATCATCAGGTAGAGTGGGAGGGAGGGAGAGATAGAGATGCATCGACTGGTTGCCTCTCACACAACCCACTAGAGCTGGGGATGAACTGCAACCAAGGCACATGCCCCTGACCAGAATTGAACCCGTGACTCATTAGTCTGCGGGCCGATGCTCTAACCACTGAGCCAAACCGGCCAGGAACTCTGCATATTTTTAAATTGGATTGTTTGTCTTCCTTGTGTTGAGTTGCATGAGTACTTTAGATATTTTAGAAATGAACCCATTGACAGATATATCTTTGGAAAATGTGTTCTCCCATACAGTGGGCTCCCTTTTCATTTTGATGTTGTTTTTTCTTTTTTGCTGTGCAGAAGCTTTTTAATTTGATGTCCCATTTGTTTATTTTTTCCTTTGTTTCTCTTGCCCTAGGCTATGCATTGGTGGAAATTTTGCTACATGAGATGTCTGAAATATTGCTGCCTCTGTTTTCTTCCAGGATTTTTATGGTTTCACAACTTACATTTAAGTCTTTTATCCATTTTGACTTTATTCTTGTGTATGGTGTAAGTTGGTGGTCAAGTTTCATTTTTTGCTGTGCCTGTCCAATTTTTTCAATACCATTTATTGAAGAGACTGTCTTTACGCCATTGTATGCTCTTGCCACCTCTGTCAGATATTAATTGAGCATAATGGCTTGGGTTGATTTCTGGGTTCTCTGTTCTCTTCCATTGATTTATGTGCCTGTTCTTGTGCCAGTACCAGGCTGTTTTGATTACAGTGGCTTTGTATTATAACCTGATATCCAGTATTGTGATCCCTCCTACTTTGTTTTCTCTTTTTCAAGATTGCTGTGGCTATTCGGGGTGTTTTTTTGATTCCATATAAATTTTTGGAGTTCTAGATCTGTGAAATATGCCATTGGTATTTTAATAGGGATTGCATTGAATTTATAGATTGCTTTGGGTAGTATAGACATTTTAATGATGTTGATTATTCCAGTCCATGAATGTGGTATATTCTCTTCCAATTGTTTATATCTTCCTCTGTCAGTGCAGACCTGCTGAGTAATTATTCGGGTGCAGCTTGAGCCTTGGTATTTTAAAAGTTCCCAGGTGATGCCCTTGCTGGTTGGGCTCAGCAGTTAGAGCATCAGCCCAAGGACCAAAGGTTGCAGATTGATTCCCAGTCAAGGGCACGTACCTGGGTTGCAGGTTCGATCCTCGGCCCTGGTCGGGGTCATTCAGAAAGCAACCAATCGATATGTCTCTCTCACATCGATGTTTCTCTCTCTCTTTTCCCCCTCCCTCCCTTCCATTCTATCTTTTTTTTTTTTTTTAATCCTCACCCGAGGACATTCTTGCATTTATCTTCAGATAGAGCGGGAGGGAGAGAGGGAGAAACAGTGAGAGAGAAACATCGATGTGAGAGAGACATCGAGTGGTTGCCACCCACACGACCCCAACCAGGGCTGGGGACAAACTGCAACCGAGGTACATGCCCTTAGCGGGAACCGAACCCGGGACTCTCTGGTCCGCGGGCCGATGCTTTAACCGCTGAGCCAAACCGGCCAGGGCCCATCCATTCTATCTTTTAAAAAAAAGTCAATGGAAAAATATCCTCAGGTTAGGATTAACCAACAAAATAAAAAATAAAAGTTCCCAGGTAATCCTTATGTATGGCCAGGGTTGAGAAGCACTGGATTGGGCACTTTGAAGATGGAACAGTTTTAGGTAATGGGACAGCCCAGTTGTGATTGCGGGAGAAAGCGGCTGGCCTGGGTGGAGTGGAGGGAGGAGGTCACTGAGGTCACGGAACTGAGGGATTAGGATAGTGGATGGACTGTCTGTATGGATGGGGCAGTTATCTCGCATGCTGCCAGGAAGTAGACTGGTGAGCAGGGTGGGCCAGCTCTCCGTGAGGAGGGTGACTAGGTAAGTACCTACGAGGACCAGGGAACAGGGTGGGTGTAGGTGGATGGTAAGAGCCATAGGGACCAGGCTTTTGTTTTATTTTGATATTTCAGAAGAGCTGGAGAGAAATAGTGTGGCCTCAGTTACAGGGTTGAGGGCAGAACTGAACTCTGAAGGACACGGCTGTGCGAGAATAAATAGCCAGCATCCCACAGGTGGAAGGACTAGGGAGAACCAGATTTCACACCAAACAAGGACGTGGAGGGAGTGTTACGAGAAGATTAGGCTAGAAGAATTTACTGAGGATGAAGTGGCATTTCTGGAAGGCTGAGGGGGGGAGGGGGAGTAAGAGGAGTGGTCTGTCCCAGGGTAGGGAAGCTCCGAGCTCTCTGGGATGGTGGTGGTGTGCATTGGCTAGTGAAAATTGGTAGGAGACCTGGCGAGGTCATCTCAGCAGCCTTTGAGAAGGGTAGGCCCTGGAGGATGCCTTCCTCACCCAGGCAGACCTGGTGACGTTGATCCCTGTGGCTTCTAGTCTGGGCGGGAGACATAGGTACCATCATGTGGTATGCACCGCAGTAGGAGTTTGAACAGAGTGGTAGGGGAGGAGGGCACAGAGGCGAAGTGCTCATCTCTTTCTAGGCAGGTCAAGGGGAGTCAAGCTTTTCTCCTCCTTGGGCCTCTTCATTGCTGTGCCGTGCGTACAATGCCTTTGTGCCCTCGTTAGCCAGAAGAAGCCTTTTCTGACCCCTCAGGACAGGATAACTTCCCCGGGGTAAGCTTTCATGACATCATTGTGATGCCTGCCACTTTAGATTCTATTGAATATGTGCTCTTTCCTCACTTGCCTGTGAACTTCATGAGGGAAGAGACTGAATTTACGGAATAACCCTAACCTAGCACGCAGTGTGGCGCACAGTGGCTGCTCAGCAAATGCTTATTGAATGAGTGATCAAATTAGGGGACATCCCAGAGTGGTGGTCCAGGCAGACAGTGATGGAAGGGCAATGTCGGCTGAGTGGATAGTATGTGCAAAGGACCGTTGCTACAGCTCCTGGCAGGTTCTCTCTCTGATGTAGCAAGTAAGGAGAAAGTGCGATTCTGAGTAATATCTTAGCTTATTTTACTATAATTTTTTGCCCTTTAATTCTTCTAATAGGCCAGTCCCAAGATAATGAAAAGGAATTAGCTGCACTCTTCCAGCTGTGGCTAGAAACCAAAGACCAGGCCTTCTGTAAGGTATGGTTTTTAAAGAAATATCAGATCTTTAAGTTAGCTAAAATTCTTCAGTCTGTTTACCTGTTAATGTTTTTCTTTTCTCCAGCAAGAAAATGAAGAGAGCTCAGATGCCACAACACCTGTTCCTCGGGTGTGAGTATAATTCTCGAACAGGGGTGGTGTCCTATGAAACCACAGTTTACGATACTGCAGTGGTTTTTCTAACATTTCTTAGTATAATGTTAGAGTTGTCATGGACTTGAGAGGTCCCAGGGGCCCGCGGATTCTTGCCTGCCTCAGCATACCTGAGGACAACACGCTTCCATCATTAAGAATGGCTCACTGAGGAAAGGATTCTGAACTGGGAGGGGCCTGCATAGTAGTTTCTGAGGGGGATATGATCTACCTTGTAGGTGGGCATACTTTTTTCCCAGAGTTCCCCTCCTTCAGTTCCCATTTGAGAATGATTCATCCAGTCCATCTTCCTCGCTTTATCTAGAAAGAAATTGAGTCATGAGTCTAAGTGACTGGCTGAAGGTTAGGGACAGGACTGAGGCTAGAATTTAGGTCTCTTTGACCTCTAGTCCTGAGCTTTTTATATTACAGCATCTCATGTGACTGTTCTCAGTCAGGTGTGGTCCCTTTTCTTTCCCCCCAGCTTTGTGAGATATAATTGATATATAATATTATGTTGATTTGATACATGTACACATTGTAAAATGATTACTACAGTAAAGTTAGTTAACACATCCGTCACCTCACAGAATTACCAGTTGGTTTTGTGTGTGTGTTGAGAACATGCAAGGTCTCTCTTAGCAACTTTCAAGTACATGAAATGGTATTGTTAACTGTAGTCACTATGCTATGCATTAGATCGCCAGAACTTAATCCATCTTATAACTGGAAGCTTGTGCCCTTTGACCGACATCTCCCCATTTTTTCCATCTACCAGCCACTGGTAACTACCATTCTACTCCTTGTTTTTTTGTGAGTTCAGCTTTTTTTAGATTGCTCAAAATTCTTTATGTTGCAGAAGAACTGACTATGTGGTGCGACCCAGTACAGGGGAGGAAAAACGAGTTTTTCAGGAGCAGGTAAGAAATAGCTAGAGCCCAGTGTCCATCTCTGCATCTATGAGGCCATGCGGGAAGCTCTCCTTGAGTCCACATTCTTAGAGGAAACTCACACCTTTAACCTTAGATACCCTGTTGTCTGGGATTGTTTTGGGGGGCAGAAATGGTGTTAGAACCTCTTCTTCTAGATAGCAAAGTACATTTGTTTACCTTTTTGTCTCTTTGCTAGTGATTAAGGCATTGGGGACCATCCTTTTCCCACTGTTGTTGGCTCAATATTCCTAGTGGTACAGCTTGTTTCCTTCTTATTTTAATCTTTTCAGGTTGATCCCTTAATGTATAGGAGCTCTAGAGAGAACCCCACTAATTCTGACTTATGAGCCTTGGCCCTTTTCTCTCGATAGGAGCGTTACAGATACAGCCAACCCCATAAGGCATTCACTTTTCGAATGCACGGCTTTGAGTCTGTCGTGGGACCCGTGAAGGGTGTGTTCGATAAGGAGACCTCGCTCAACAAGGCTCGGGAGCACTCCCTGCTGCGCTCTGACCGGCCTGCCTATGTCACCATCCTGTCTCTCGGTAGGATCACTTTTCCCTCTAATCAGCTGTACTTCTTATCCCCACCACCCCCCACACAGGAAAGCTTTGAGAGTCAGGTGTAGCCTTAGGAAGCTTTGGAGTTTGGGATGGGGCGTTCTGTCCCCAGAAGTTTCTCAGGAATCAGTGTTTCTTTCCTGAGGTCTGCACTTCAGTTTATTTTCATTCAGGAATTAATTGTCCACAGGCCAGCTAAATAGTAGTTAGCTTATGTATAGGAATTTGCTTCCTCCAGGCTATGATTCCTTTCAAGATGACATTTTCAACCTTTTCTTATATCATGAATCTTTGACATTCTGGTGACACCTGTGGATCCCTTCTCAGAGTTAAGTCTTTAATGTGTAAAATAGAATGCATAGACTTACAAGAGAAACCAGTCTTATTAAATAATTGTCAAAATATTAAAACAAATTTCTTGTGCAGGAATGTGTGTATTTTTACTGTTATTAAATGACAAGATCTAGCAGCAGGTCTTATACCTCCTGTAATTTCCAAATAGTGATGCATGGAAATGATGTTTTGAGTTGTCTGCAGCAGCTGTAATGTGATATGAAGATATCTGATTTCTGTTATAACATCACAGCACTGCAATCTATGGTTTGTTATCTGTTTGTAATAGTCCTAGGCCTCATGTTCAAGTGTTGGCTGAAAGTGAGGAGTGTATAGGGAACTGCCCCTGGAGGGCAGTGTCCACCCAGTGCTGAGTGAGTGAGGCAGAGGAAATCTCAGGGCACTTCACCCACCAGTGCCAGGAGAGGAGGTGGTCCTCATGGCAGCCCTGCTTGACTCTTGGACTCTCATTCTCTGCTGTCTCCAGTTCGCGATGCTGCAGCTCGGCTGCCTAATGGAGAGGGCACGCGAGCAGAGATCTGTGAACTGCTCAAGGACTCCCAGTTTCTTGCCCCAGATGTCACCAGCACTCAGGTAGGATGGAGAAGAGATTATTTTTGTTTTGTTCCAGAAAGGAATTAAGAAAAGTTACAAGGAGCTATAAAAACATAAATTTAAAAAAAAACTGAATGAAGAAGAGGAAAGAAGGGTATCTGAAGGAATATGAACAGTGTTAACCTAAGACTGTTGCTGTTAGGGAAGCAGCACTGTGACTCTCAGCTTCCAAAGGTCATAGGTCATCACCTCCTCCAGGTGACAGCAGCAGCTCCTTTCAGGAACCTCGGGGTTTCTGGCTTTGTCAAGTGATGTGTAGGGAGTTTTGGGAGTGCCACCGCCAGGCTGAGATACGATCAGTATAGCAGCTGTGACTTACACCCAGTGCTTTCCCTGCGGTGCCCGAGTCTGACTGCCCCTCATCCTCGTTCTGGTTCCTAGGTGAATACCGTCGTGAGCGGTGCGCTGGATCGGCTGCATTATGAGAAAGACCCGTGTGTGAAATACGACATCGGACGCAAGCTGTGGATCTACCTGCATCGCGATAGGAGCGAGGAAGAGTTTGGTGCGTGAGGCCTCTAGGCAGCGTGTCCAGCTGGACTAGGGATGCCTCTGGCTTTCTGCCCCAATTCCATTATGCTTTTCAGTGACATTTAGGCAGGACAGAATTGTAGAGGCAGGACTTGGCCCACCAGCGAGGCCTTGGCTCTTAATGAAACCACCCTTCTTACTGTGCTGAGGTTAAACGATCGCTGAAGCTTGTCACTCTTGTTCACAGAGCGGATTCACCAAGCACAAGCAGCAGCAGCGAAAGCCAGAAAAGCCCTTCAGCAAAAACCTAAGCCCTCATCTAAAGTGGTAAGTGACCTGCTGAGAAAGCCTGACTCAGTGGTTTCAGCGAAGGCCGCAGTGAGGCCTCCCCTCAGCTAAGTGCCTCAGGACCCACAGGGCCATGCCTTCCTTCAGTACACCCTCGTCACATCTGCACATGAACTTCTCTTCTTCTACCTGCAGAAGTCCACTAGCAAGGAGAGCTCACTGAAGGTCCTCAGCAGCGGCCCTTCTGAGCAGAGCCAGATGAGCCTCAGTGACTCCAGCATGCCACCCACCCCAGTCACACCTGTGACCCCCACCACCCCAGCTTTGCCCGCCACTCCGATCTCCCCTCCACCAGTTTCAGCAGTAAACAAAAGTGGCCCCACTACTGTCTCAGAACCAGCTAAATCCAGCTCCGGGTAAGCACTGCCATTCTTCCCTGGCGTTCTCCCGCCAGAGTCCTTTTGTGTGCATGTCCTGAGTTGGTTGTTTTATGTTTCCCCCGATTTTCCTCACAGTGTTCTTCTGGTATCTTCACCAACAATGCCACAGCTAGGGACAATGCTGTCTCCAGCCTCCAGTCAGACTCCACCAAGTTCTCAGGCCGCTGCCCGTGTTGTGAGCCACTCTGGCTCTGCGGGACTGCCCCAGGTGCGGGTGGTGGCCCAGCCCAGCCTTCCTGCTGTCACTCAGCAGTCAGCAGGGCCAGCACAGACCCTGCCACCGATTCCAGCAGGACCACAGATTCGCGTTCCAGCCACTGCTACGCAGACCAAAGTCATGCCCCAGGTAAACGGGCAGTGGACTCAGAGGTGGGCCAGTGAGTCCAGTGGGCCGTCTGTGTAAGGACTTGAGAGTTGTACTTTCATACACGTTGTACTTAATATGTTGAGGATCAGAACTTCTGAGAAGCTTGGTGATTTACCCAGGCTTGTAACATTAGTCCCTCATAGAGGTGAGATTACATCCAGACCTGTGATTCTAACTCTCAGGCTCCTTCTGTTGTGCCTCTAGCCTTAGCCAGGCCCCTAACTAGTTGTGTGATTAGAGAGAAAAGTCTTACCTTCTGCCTCAGTCTCCTCTACTATAAAAGGGGTATGATATTTGTCCTCAGTGTGTAGGAGTGAGGTATGAAATGTGGAAGCATTCTGAAAATTAAAGATGTATTACACAAAAACAAAAACTGGACGGTGTCCGATTCAGAGAAAAGCGAGCGTTAAGCACTGTTGCATTGGAAGTGCCTTTGGAGGCACACTTCTTGGGTGGTGGCCTGGTGGTCTACGTCTCAGTGTCTAATTAAGCTCTTGGCCTCATGCTCTGAACTAGACAGTAATGGCCACCGTCCCAGTCAAAGCTCAGACTGCAGCGGCCACTGTGCAGCGGCCGGGAGCCGGGCAGACGGGACTCACGGTGACGAGTCTCCCCGCCACAGCCAGCCCTGCGAGCAAGCCAGCCACAAGTTCCCCTGGAAGCTCTGCTCCGAGTGCGTCCACAGCTGCCGTCATTCAGAATGTTAGTGGACAGAACGTTATCAAGCAGGTGGGTGGGTCCGACTGCTCGTCCTGAAGCAGAGGACAGTGGAGCCCCGTAGTTCACAGGTATTTTGAGTTCGAGTTCCCACCCAGGCAGTTCGAGTTCTAGATGCCGAAGAGATTTGTTTCTGCTCCTTTCCGTCTAATTCAGCATTTAGTAGCCGAGTTTCTGAATTTGAAGGAGACTCTCCATGGATTAATTCAGTTAAAATTCCATGGTATAACTTTATATGCTTTATTGGTATTTCAGTTTACCACTTGTAAAAGAATATATTTGTGCTGCTTTCTTGGTTGTGAATATGCAAGGCTTACCATTGAATTCAAAGAATTGTTAGGCAAAATGACACCTAGTGCCCGCACTGTGCCAGACATTTTATGGATACAACACCGTGGGGTAGGCACTTTTGTTATCCCCATTTTACAGATAAAATGGAACCACATAATGATGAAGTAACGATTTTTCATTAAATATTTATTGAGTACTTTTTGTGTGCCAGGCACTGTTCAAAGTTTTGGGGATTTAGTGGTATATTACACAAAGTCCCTCCTTCGTGGAGCTCACTTTCCCATAGAGCTAGGGGACACACGTGCCCCAGGGGCAGGTGTAGAAGGGGCTTGATCGTTGGTAAGCGGGAGGGGAGGGTGCAGTGTGCTGCTTAGCCAGGGTGACCGGAGGAGGCCTGTCTGGGGAGCTGGCCTTTGGGAAATGAACGAGGTTGGGAAGTGCTGTGTCCACGTAGCTGGAGGTGGAGCATTTCCGGTGTAGGAAGAGCAAGCGAAAATGTCTTGGGTCAGGAGTATGTTTGAGGACCAGCAGGAAACCAGTTGTGGCTGAGGCCTAGTGGGCAAGTGTGGATATGTTGGAAAGTGGTTTCTTGAGAGGCTGCCAGCGGTTCAGTCATGTTGGACTCTGATTTTAACTCATGTGATGGGAACCATCAAAAGATTGCGACTCAGAATGACTTGATCGAGTTTACGTTTAAAGAAAGCCCTGGCTGCTGCGTAGAATGGACTTCAGGGGGCAAGAGCGGAAGCAGGGAGACCAGGTTGGAGCAGTTGCTGGAGTTCAGGTGAAGTAACTCTGGCTTCCTGTGACTCGTCATTGTGGGAGGTGAGAAGTACTGGGGTTCTGAATGTAGGGTGCAGGTATAGTCATTGTGATTTTCTGGTGGTTTGATTGTGGGGTCTGAGAGAAGGGAGTCCAGAGTGACCCTGTGGCTTTTGGCTAGAATGACTGGGTAGGTAGTGACATTATCCGAGGTGCAGAGACTGTAAGGCAGACCGAGAGAGAGGTGTGCTCTTGAAGTCAGGCCATGCATCACGTGTGAGCAAGTGTGAGTGACACGAGGCCTACGAATCGACCGCAGCCCGGCTGTAGTCGATGAGTGGACTTGACTGGGTCCAGTGGGTTAGCGGCGTTTTGGGAATGTGTTCAAAGAGAATGTAAGGCAAGGGAACGGAGAGAGTGGTGTAGATCGTTTTTAGAGTGATTTGCTTTTGAAGAGAGCAGAGAACCGGCTGCGGTGGCGGAGCGGAGCGGAGCAGGGGAGGGGCGTGGGTGCAGCCAGGGCTAGTGTCCGGGAGGGAAGTGTTGCAGCGCGTCTGCATTCCGCTGGCAGCGGCCCAGCAGAGGGGAGTCGCTCCTGTGACACAGTCCCTGAGGCAGGAAGGGCTGCATCTGGCACACAGGGTTGGCCATGCTCCTGCTCTCAGAGTGAAGGTTGGCACCACTCGAGACGTTTTTAAGACATTTGGGAAAATGTGAATATATATTGTTAGGTAATAATAGGTGATTTAAAAAAATTTTTAAATGTCCTTTTCTAGGTTAGAGATATGTACAGAAATATTAATCAACAAAATGCTATATATTAGTTTACTTAAAATATTCCCACTCCTTTCTCCTCTGGCCCCCCCAAAATAGGGAAAGGTAGATAAAACAAGATTGACAGAGTGATAACTAATGGAGCTGGGTGATAGGTACATAGATTTGTTATACTATTCTCTTCCTTTGTGAATGTTTATCATTTTTAAAAATAAAATGTTAGAAAATATATGAGCACACTACCCATGAGATGGAGGTTTGCCTAATCATACTGTGTAACCAATGTAGCGTTGGGAATCCTCTGGTCAGTGCTGTTTCTTCCCTACCCAGGTGGCAATCACGGGGCAGCTTGGTGTGAAGCCCCAGACAGGCAACAGCATTCCACTCACAGCCACTAACTTTCGTATCCAGGGTAAGGATGTATTGCGTCTGCCACCCTCTTCCATCACCACAGATGCCAAAGGCCAGACGGTTCTGCGAATCACTCCAGACATGATGGCCACGTTGGCCAAGTCCCAGGTGACCACAGTCAAACTGACCCAGGACCTCTTCGGGACAGGAAGTGGCCCTGCAGGCAAAGGCATCTCTGCTACCTTACACGTCACTTCCAATCCAGTCCATGCCACGGACAGCCCTGCGAAGGCCAGTTCAGCCAGTGCCCCTTCATCCACTCCAACAGGTACCACCATGGTCCAAGTGACTCCGGACCTCAAGCCTGCAGAAGCCTCGAGTTCGGCTTTTCGCTTGATGCCGGCACTTGGTGTAAGTGTGGCAGACCAGAAGGGGAAAAGCACAGTGGCATCTTCAGAAGCAAAGCCAGCTGCCACCATCCGCATCGTGCAGGGCCTGGGAGTGATGCCTCCCAAAGCGGGCCAGACCATCACAGTTGCAGCCCATGCCAAGCAAGGGTCCTCGGTGGCCAGCGGCTCTGGAACTGTTCACACGTCAGCAGTGTCTCTGCCTAGTATGAATGCTGCTGTGTCCAAGACTGTGGCTGTGGCTTCTGGGGCTGCGAGCACCCCCATCAGCATTGGCACAGGAGCCCCCACGGTGCGGCAGGTCCCTGTGAGCACCACGGTTGTTTCCACGTCTCAGGCTGTGAGTACCATTGGTGGTGAAGAATAAATAGCCCTTCCACTTAGGGACTTTCTCTTTTTAGGAATGGAAATGTCTGCATCACCTCATTTACCCAGACAGGCTTATTTACTGTAGACTTTTTTGTTTAATTTTGAAACAAATTTATGAAAGTAGTACATGCATCCATTCTTAAAAAATATTAAAACAAGACAGAAGTACAGGGAGTAAAGTATAAAATTCCTTTCACTACCCTCCAACTCTCCCTTCATGAGAGCTGATATCTGTTGGTATTTTGGTGTTTATCCTTATAGTCCTTTTCCATAGCATTTCATACATATCCATACAGTTTAAAAATGCCTGTGAGAGACCTTAGTCTGATTTGCTTTATTTATTTAAAACTATGTCTTGAGGATCATTCTAGATCCTGCACAGATACTGACTGTGTTCTTGAGGATACCATAGTATTTCATTGAAGGGATATGCTTTGACCATTCTACCAAAGGGCAATTTTCGTCTGGCCGGTGTGGCTCAGTGGTTGAGCATCGACCCATGCACCAAGAGGTCGCCGGTTTGATTCCCGGTCAGGACACATGCCCAGGTTGTGGGCCCGATCCCCACAGGAGGCGGCCAGTTGATGTTCTCTCTCATCGATGTTTCTATCCCTCTCTCCCTCTCACTTCCTCTCTCTCTAAAAAAAATCAATAAAGGAAAAAAAAAATTAAAGGGCACTTTTCACTGTTCAAAACCAGTGCTACAACAAATGCTCATGTGTGCACATATGAACACGTAGAAGTGTTTCTGGAGCAGCGGTGCCTGGACGGCCACGGAGGTATACATAATGAAAGTTCTGATACTCCAGTTGTGCTACGAAAAAGCCCATTCCAGCCTACAGCCCAGAAAGTCTCCTAGCCTAACCAGTGCTGGTTAGCACGTGTTGTTTTAGCTTGATGTAGCTCTCTTACTGGTGAAAGAGAGTCCTTTTTCTATCTCGTTTTCCTGATCTTGAGTGAGGTTGAGCATCCAGTCCCCTGGAGACTGGCCTGTGCTCTAGCAATGGATGTCTTTGCCAGTTTTCTTCAGGGTACTCGGCTTTTTCATAGTTTGGGTGACCTTTTCTATCTTCTGGGTGTTAATTCTGTGTGGAAAGTATTTTCTTCCGCTCAGTCTTTTTTTGTTAATCCTCACCTGAGGATATTTTTTCATTGATTTTTAGAGAGAGGGGAAGGGAGGAAGAGTTGGGGGGCAGAGAGAGAGAAACATTGATGTGAGAGAGAGACATCGATTGTTTGCCTCCCTCACGCACCCCAACCGGAGCCAGGGATTGAACCTGTAACCTGGGTACATGCCCTTGACTGGGAATTGAACCCGTGACCCTTCAGTGCGTGGGTCAACGCTCTAACCACTGAGCAACACTGGCTAGGGCACCACTCTGTCATTTTTTAACCTTGCATATTGAGCCTTTTGCTCTACAGGTATTTTATCCGATTAGATCTCTCTATCAACATTTCTTTTATGGTTCCTAGGTTTTATGTCTTTTGCCTTTCTTACCCCAGGGTTGTAAAGATAGTAGCTTGTCTTTTCATAAAATATTTTCAGAGTTTTTAAGAAAAGTATAACTGATAATTCATTTGAAATATAATATTGTGGATAGCATGTGTTAGAGATCTCATTTTATGTTTTTCAAATTATTCCAGCATCACTGACTAATTTATCCCTTCCCCACTAACGTGAAATACTACATACATTTATTGTACATCGGAGTCTCATGTCAACATAGTTGTGTTTCTGGATGCGTGTGCGTTCACTTAGCTTCTAGGTGAGCAGCACTGTTCTCTATTTTATATGGACAGTATAAAACATAGTTTCACTTTTCTAAATAAGCTACGTAGTAAAACCTCAGTAGTTTGAGTGAAAGCCAAAGTGGTGGAGGTCAGAGGACATGCACTTTAGTAAACACAGCCAGTAACCCTGAGATACAGTGTGGCTTGAAAGGAAAGACTGAGGTTCTCATATCACAGAAGTTAGAATGAGGAAGAAAGGAAACTGCACACTTGGTCCACTCGTTTCCCTCGAATCCTTCTCGTGACGGAGACAGCTGCTGTCCAGTGGCATGTGCCCTGTTAATTCCATCTGGGTAAATACCAGGGCGGGGCAAAAGTAGGTTTACAGTTGTTTGTATGGAAAATACAATAACTCATAAATAATGTAAGAGTAAAAACTTTGATTCATGTACTCATAACTGTGAACCTACCTTTGCCCCACCCTGTATGACCAGAGCATTTAGTGGGGTAGGAAGTGTTGACTTCTCTCTGTCTAGTCAGCTAGTTAGGCTGGTTCGTGAAGGGACAGTTCTCACTGGTATACTGGTGGCCTGAAATGTCTTTAAGCAGCCAAGGCATGAAGAAGAGAAAGCCCCCAGTCAGTGCACCCGGAGGCACCTTCTGTTGCCTGCTGGCGCCTTTCAGTGCCTCCAGGCGCTGCAGCTGCGGGCGGCTCGCCCCGAGTGCCTGGCTGCTTTCGAACTGGCTTTCCCATGGGACATGCCGATGCCTTTTCTTAGCAGCCTGTCAAACCATCCCTCTTCAGTCGTTTTTTAAAATCAGATTTACACAGGATTTTACTGTATATAAATTTTATTGCCCACCAAGGGTTAAAAAGCCAGGCAACCTAAAAACAGGTGATGCAACACCGAATCTTACCATCCTGAAATCGAAAGACTAGGCTTTTCTACCTTTTTGTGCCTCTTAGGCCTTATTAGCTTTGCGGTTGGACTTTTCACCCGGATGTGTTTATTATTAGTGTCCCCTAGCTAACCTTTTTTTTTTAATCTCTGGGAGAAATGGAAAGCACCTGCAGAATGTGTCTGTCCCCACTGTCAGGCCCTGCTGTAGTGCCGTGCAGCAGGGGTCCACACTGACGTATTAACTCCTGAGTGCCTGTCCTCCCTCATCACTGCAGACGGTTGTTGAGTGCCAGGTATTGGGCTACACAGGTGAGCAAGACTCTCCCCTCTAAGGAGCTCAGACTCTCACTGCGTAAGTGAACACACATCTTCCTTTGTGATTTAGGCACTCATTTGATCCTGGTGAGAGCAATTCTATATGGTTACTGCTGCTTGAGGCAGCATGAGAGGATGCTAACAGATCACACGACCCCTGAATGTAGCACAGGGGCCTTTAACGACAGCATGTGAGCAGCGGTTTTGTGCGGCCTCCCTGGCCGCACCTCAGGAAAGTCGGAAGCCTGCAGAGTACAGGGATGAGAGCATGTGTGTGCTGGCGCCTCAGCTCTGGTAGCTCCGGGGGGGAGTCTGGGTTTTATCATAAACTTGATTCCTTTTTCTCTAGGGGAAGCTGCCTACACGGATCACAGTGCCACTCTCTGTGATAAGCCAGCCTATGAAGGGCAAAAGTGTGGTCACAGCCCCCATCATCAAAGGCAACCTTGGAGCCAAGTAAGTGCTATAGGGAGAGGTGGGCGGGGCTTCTGGGTGGCTCCTTGTTGCAAGTGGGAAGGCAGCTGGTTTTCCGGGGGCTCTCCTTTGCTAGTTCTCCTTTGTTGTGTTCAACAGGATTTATTGAGCACCTAGTATTGTTTCAGGTGTTGGGGATATAGCAGTGATTAAAATAGACAAAAAGCCATGCTGTCTTCAAGTGGGGAGAGAAATAATAAAGTAAAATACTATATGGGTGGTGAGACATACTATGGAGAAAAAGGAAGGAAGCGTGCAGGAAGTGCTGTGATGGGGTCAGCACTGCCATGGCTCACTGCAGTTCTACTGCGGGTTGCTAGGGAAGGCCTCCCTTGGACATTTGAGCCCTGTGGTGTGATAGGTCAGAGGGTGAGGGCTTATTGGGAGCCTGAGCTTTCTGTGGCCCTGACTTAAACAGGGATAGAGGGCATGATGAAAGAATTCTGATAGTCTCAAGGCAGCTGTTTGGGGGGTGGGTTTCTTGTTAAAAGCACATACCTATTCATGACTCCCACTGATCGAGGCGTGGATATCAGGGTCATTCTACCCAGAGCACTGGGAGCCTTTGGGCTTGCTCTTCTCTTGTCATGGGACGCACAGAAGCTGGAAGAAAGGTGGTCTCATCAGCTGGTTTCCATTTCAGTCCAGAATGCTGGGATTTTTGCTGGGCACCAGACCTCCCTGTTTTCCTTCAATGCCTGGCCTGATTCTGGGCGGGAGGTAATACCCTGTCCTGCTTTCCATCCACAGCCTCAGTGGGTTGGGCCGCAATATCATCCTCACCACTATGCCAGCGGGCACTAAGCTCATTGCTGGCAATAAGCCTGTGAGTTTCCTCACTGCCCAGCAGCTCCAGCAGCTCCAGCAACAAGGTCAGGCCACACAGGTAAGGTCCAAGGCGAACTGTTGGCCATACCAGGATTCTCTCCTTTACTGTTTGTTCTCAACTGATGACCCTGTTTGCAATCTGATGACCACACATTCTCTTTGCAAACAGGTGCGTATCCAGACTGTCCCCGCGTCCCATCTTCAACAGGGAACAGCCTCTAATTCCTCCAAAGCAGTCTCCACTGTTGTTGTGACCACAGCTCCATCTCCGAAGCAGGCCCCTGAACAGCAGTGATTCTGAGGGAAAGATGGCTTCCACAAAAGCCCATACCTGCTCTGCCTTCTGGCTGAAAGGAAGGGAGCAGGGAGGTCACATCCTTCCTCCCAGCTCATCTGTCTGAGGAAGGCCAGTAGTGGGATGGTGGCAACAGTGGCTGGGATTCTGCTGCCACACTCCACGTGGAGGACACTGAGAAAGGTTCACTCCAGGTCTGTTCTGTCCTGATCCAGGAGAAGCTTCTCTCAAAGTTGTGTGAGGTCCTAGTTGTGTCACACAAGCCGGAGTCCTGTCCCGAGAGCAGGGTGCCGAGGGAGGGATACAGTGGCGGAGTGCGGACAGTGAATAAGCCTCGTTCCATATGTGGATCGAACTTTTTAGCTTGTGGTCTTCTCTGTGACTAGTGGTCTGGATAGAAGTTTTGTGTCCAGAAATTTTTATGTAACTTATTTTTTTAAAGAGCCTATTGTACATCTTTGTCAAATAGAAACCTGGGTGTTAGCCACCCCTTCCCCCCAAATGGATTCGTTATTCTTTTGACCAGAATGTGAGACTAGCAAGATTCTTTTAAGTTGGTGGCTGACTTGATAACTACATAGTAATGGAGAGGCTCCAACATGGGGAAGAAACATAGGAAGTGAGATTGTGTGGGTTCCCTGAAGTGGGATTAGTTTTGCACTACCTCTTAAAGGTGGGGTGTCAGGACCCTGACTGGGGTCTGTTTCCTCACGTGCTGACCGTTCTCATCAAGCCTGTTCGCATAAGCCCAGAGCCGGTGGGTACTGTAGGTGATGACCAGCAGAGATGCTGCTTCTGCAGCACCCACTTGATTTCAGTTCAGAGATTATACATTCTGCTTTGCTCCAGAACAAGAGTCAGCCAAACACGGCCCTTGGGCTGGCTACCCATTTTTGTAAATAAAGTTTTATTGGAACACAGCCTATGCCCTTTCGTTTATGTATTACCTATGCCTGCTTTCAGCTCAAAGGCAGAACTGAATAGATGCTATATGGCCCTCAAGTCCAAAATTATTTTTATGTAGTCCTTTAAGTAAAACTTTGCTGCTTTTTTTTTTTTTTTTTTTTTTTATCCTCACCTGAGGACATTTTTTCATTTTTTGTTCAGATAGAGTGGGAGGGAGAGAGAGGGAGAGAGAGAGAGAGAAACATCGACGTGAAAGGGACACATCTAGTGGCTGCCTCCCGCACGACCAACCAGGGCCGGGGACAAACTGCAACCGAAGTACATGCCCTTAGCGGGAACCGAACCCGGGTCTCTCTGGACCGCAGGCCGACGCTCTAACCGCTGAGCCAAACCGGCCAGGGCTGCTGATTTTTTTTTTTTATCCTCACCCGAGGACATTTTTGCATTTATCTTCAGAGAAAGTGGGAGGGGGAGAGGGAGGAAGAGAGAGAAACATCGATGTGAGAGAGACACATCGAGTGGTTGCCACCCACACGACCCCAACTGGGGCCGGGGACAAACTGCAACCGAGGTACGTGCCCTTAGCAGGAACCGAACCCGGGACTCTCTGGTCCGGGGGCCAACGCTCTAACTGCTGAGCCAAACCGGCCAGGGCATCTTACTGACTTTTATTCCAAAGTAGAGGTGGCAAGAAGAGAGCAGGTGTCCCTACCAGACAGACATCACCAACCCCAAAAGAGGTCAGTCTGGATATACAAGTTATTTAATCCTGGCTATTTCATGCTTCTCAGCCTCCATCGAGCTGCAGGCAGAGCGCTTAGAATGGTATTTTAAAGTGTCATATTTAATTAAAGCACTGGTTGCTAAGAACATATGCCTCTTTTGTGTTGGAGCAGGGGTTGGGTGGTAGAGCTTTTCTGCAGTGACAGGGCTTCCCTAACTCTTGCAGGTATCCGGATGATTAAAGATGTGTCTTTGATCTGTAGAAGTCAGTGATGACACCTCCTGGGGCCTGCGTGAGGAAGTGGGGTGGGGGCGGAGCATCGGAATGGCCTGCTTCAGGGCGGGTTGCAGAGCAGCAGAGGCCTTTCTATGGCTTGTTGGTGTCACTGGTTCTACAGACATCTCATTTGATTCCTAAAGCAGTTCTGTGAAATGGTTACTATCGTCCCTGTTTTTACTGTGAGAAAATGCGCATTTCAGTTGGAGTTAAGGAGAACCAGGATGTAAATGCACTCTTGATCCCAAGTCTGGTGCCCCTTCTGTTGCCTTCCCAAGAAGGGAATGGCTGTGATGTGTTATGCTGAGACTTGGGGACGATCCAGAGTTGAGGGTGGTGAGCCTGGATTGCAAAGAGCCTCGGTGGACTGGCTGAGGCGAGAGTGAGCGTTGAGGGGCAGTAGAGAGCTGGCTCTGGGCCAGGATGGTGATGGCGAAGGTGGGGTGCAGGGAAGGAAACAGATTGTCTTTCACCAGGGCAAGGAGACTGCACCTGTTGTTCGAAGTACTTTGCTATTTGTGTGTCATCACTCCCTAGAGTCAGTTTCACATGAAAAGTTCATGTGACAGGTTCTAAATGAGAAAAAGGTAGAAATTTGAGGAATCCTATCTCAGGTATACACTGCTGGTTCAAATAAAATTCCTCTGAATTAACGAGTGATTTCATAAAAGTAGTTCTAGCATTCAGCCCCAACCTTACCCCACACTCTTTTTATTTTTTTTATCCTTACCTGAGGATATTTTTCCATTTATTTTCAGACAGAGTGGGAGGGGAAGAGAGAAAGAGAGAGAGAAAGAAAAACATCAGTGCAAGAGAGACATTGATTGGTTGCCTCCCGCACGACTCCGACCAGGGCTGGGGACTGAATTGCAACCAGGGTACATGCCCTTGACCAGAATTGAACCTGCGGCTCTTTGGTCTGCGGGCCGATGCTCTAACTGCTGAGCTAAACCGGCAGGGCACACCCCACACTTTTATTTGCTGAAGTCACCTGACTGCCCGTCTCCTTAGTGGCCACAGGCGTTTATATCCAAGGAGAACAAATAGGTTTCAGGACGCCACTGTGGGACTGACCCCTGGGAAGTATAATTGGGTTCTGGCCAGCCTGTCAGTGGAGCACCACATTGGAAACCCCTGTTGGAGGTGTTCAGGTGACATCACCAGCCTTTGTACCAAACATGGTTCCTTGGGCACGTACCTCAGGGGTCATGAGGGATGTGGGTGGGTGTTTGGGGAACAATTCCAGAAGAACCTGTGGCGGCCATTGAGACTTTGAACCTCTGGTTGACACAAGTTGGTAAAATTGTTCAGACCACGTGTCTAAGCCTGGATTTGGTGAGTAGCATTGTGAGGGGTTTGCCGGGGTGGTCACTTCTGTGACAGTATCCAAACCATGCTGTGACGGTGGCATCAGAATAAACTTTAATGATTTAGGTTTGATCTTCACACCTCCACCTCTCACTCTGGAGAAAAGACTGCATTTCCTTGAAGTATTCTGACCCACCCCTCTTAACTCAAAATGAAGATCTTCACTTGGAAAGTAAAACCGAGAGTAGGTTCCTTCCTCCCACCTCCAGTCTCTAAGGAAATAACGTTTACATTAATTGCCAATAATAGGTCCTCTAGTACTTGTTGGAGGATGTTTGGGTTTCTGCTCAGCAGGCAAACGAAAGCGGGTCCAGAAAGGGCACCCGCGGGCTCTCTTCTGAATATTAAATCAGTGTTTTCAAGTAGCTCATTCTTAACCTCTCAGCTGTGACTTCAGCTCTGATTGCTGGCTGACGGGGCGGGGGTTCTGCGGTGAGGGTTCTGCGTGCCGCGCTCCTTCCAGAGCGCATGGAGTGCTTCGTAGAGGTGATCGCTGCTGCGCTTGTGTGGAGTGGCAGAGGGTGGAAGCCAGCAGTAGGCTGGCCTTCGAGTCCTCCTGAAGACTGGTTCTGCAACGTAGTGTGTGTAACGGACTGATCAGCTCTAAAGAACTGCTGTACTTACATTGCAGGTGGTTGTGAGAAACAGATGAGATACATTTCCATCTGAAAAATGCCAAGTGAACGGTACTGTTTGGTCTATAAGACCAGCTTTCAGATTTGTCCTAATCCACTTTCATCAGCAACATACGGATCTCTGCCTGGATCGTGCCCTTTCTGTGGGGCAGGCTCTCTGTTTGTCCCCCTCCTTGGTCTCCTGGTGGTGTCACTTACCTCATGGCACCAGTTGGCCGGTAACTGCCTGAATTCCTTGCTGGGCACATACTTAATCTGCACAACCATGGCCGTGCTGGTGCAGAGTAGATGTGTGGTAAATACTTGGCGAAGGAAGTTTAAAAACAAAAGCCAGAACCAAGACTGGAGTGTCAGGACTTCTATTACTAGTTCAAGCTTACGGAATTCTTATCCCTGTTTTCAGCAGTGTTTAAAGTCAAGGCCTTCCATAACCTGACATTTTTCTCTCTGCCTCATTATACAGATTTCCTGTCAGCATCCTCTTATGAGGGTACTTTTTGGGAGTCAGAACATCGGAGTTCCAGCTCTCAGCTGGGCCACTAACTAGCTTCCTAATTTAAAGATAAAAATCACCTTTGGCTCGACTTTGTCACTCATCAACAATGCTATTGCAGTACTGTGGAATAGGATTAGTTAGGAGATGTTTAACAAGTAACATTTAAATACCAAAGCTTGTGAATTATTACTTTAAAAAACACATGTTAGAACTGCATCTCTAAAACGAAGGCACCGTCGCTCACTTACTTTATAATAAGAAAGTACCTGCTTTCTTGAAAAGGGATACATTGTCAAAAGCAGTGAGTTTTGCTGGATTCATATCCTGGATTAGTCCGCGAGACTACTTCTGTGCATCTGATTTCTCTGTACTCGATACAAATAGAGGCTGGCTTCGTTTTTCTTTATGAAGGATACCACACCTACACAGCCTTTAGCCAGTTGAATGAGAAGGTGCAAATATATAGGACCTTAACAGCAGACCAAAGCAAGCATTAAAATAAAGGAGATGCGCTACACCTGTGAGCACTCCAGCTGCGTGCTCAAAGGGACATGTCCACTCCTACGTAGGACTCATGGCCTCTTCTCATTCCTCATCCGAGCCATTCAGGAGGGCCTTCTGGTACGTGGGGTCTGACTTGAGCTTCTGAATGCCAATGATTTCTCCTCCTTTCTGCTTCTTTAACCGAGTCAAAAGGCTGTAATAGAGAAACAGACAAATCAGCCTCCCAAGCTCCCTTTTCCTTCACTCAGAATGTGAAGGCAGCTAATGGTTCTGAAAGCGTTTTTGTTACGTCTCTCAAATATTGTGATTACATATCTGACTTCTCAGTATTCACTGGTAGTAGATAAAGGGCTCGTGACTAATATTTAATAGTTAATGTTGTAACTGAGATTAAACTTAGGTCTCCTGCCTCCGTTTTTGTTATTTCACTGACCAGGCAGTAGACGGAAAGAAACCATGACCTCGAGTTGCCTTCTGTTTGGTCCGTGTGGAATTCTTTCCGGGTGAGGCGTATGTGCGTTGGGTAGGGAAATCAGGACCCCGGGAAAAGGATAGGGCAGCTGTGACAATAACTAATAATTAAAGATGGGCTCTACCATTTACTCATTGGGTGACCTTGATCAAACTAGTCCTCTGAAGCCTTGCTTTTCCATCTGTAAAACACTGTATTTCATGAAGTGATAAGGATTACATCGGGTCATGCAGTTGCTTCCAGCAGTGCCCGGGACAAAGCAAGTGCATAGGAAGTGTGAGCTGTTCCTCGGAGGAGCGCTTAGCACCTGCTGCCCTGTTTCTTGCCCGAGTGTCACGAGGTCTCTGGGAAGTAGGCAGACAAACCCAGGAGTAAGGTGACGGGCGCAGAATGAACCAGGACAGAGCCCGCACTGCAGTCCAGTGCTGATGCCTCATTGAGACTTTTTTCTGTCACACCACAGGCCTGACATGTCAGAACTGTATTGGAAGCCTGGGTCTCCCAGGTCACTGACGGGGCAGGTCCTTGACCACCTCAGAGCCTCAGCACCCTCACCTGTAGGGGTAGAGTACCTGGCACAGAACCTGGCTTTCGTTGGTATTAAGTAGACAGAGTTAGCACTGCATGGTTATGAAAGGTGGGTCACTGGAAATAAGACTGATGCAGTGTAATAAGTGTTGGGGGCAGGGGCTTGGGAAGGAAGGGAAACCTTGGCGACAGCCGTCTTCTCTCGGACGTACCAGTGAACAAGAGAGAAGTTGATGGCCACAATGCAGAGCGCGGCCAGGTAATGCCAGCAGAAACACATGGTGATGAACATGAGGTTCCCGTGATCCTCCTGGTCCCATCTGGGTGTTCCAAAGGGTGGGAACAGCACAAACCCAATCTGGTGGATTATGCAGAGAAGACAGCTTTGTCATTAGTTGCTTCCTTCCTGTGGTTGCCAGAGGCATCCAGATGTTCCCCATCACCTCATTTCCTATACCCATGTCAGCACAGAAAGACCTTTTTGCACAGGAAAATGGCTAGCTCAATTCTGGGTTTAGTATAAGCTTATTTCAAACAAAATTCCAGGCGAAGTTGAGCAAGTGGAGCGGATGGTGTCAGTACCTCCACTGAGGTGGGCAGGTAGGAGAAGATCTACCGTGCTCACTGTGTACGCGCCATGGATTCTTCTTACTGCACCAGCAGGCTGTTCGTGGATAAAGCTACACAGGTCAAGGGCGGGCATGGGCAGAAAAGTGGCCATCTGAACCCACCCACATGGTATGCTAGCGCTGCATCGTCAGGACTTCCCTGGGACACGCTCCGTGGGGCCCCTTATTCCATACAGAGTTAGGAGCATTGTTTAAGTAATTACCTGCCAGAACCAAGTGCCTTGAAGAATAACGAGAGTGGTTCGGAAAAGTTCCAGCACAATATTGTCCCGAAGGATCACCTCCAAGAAGATACTGAGAGCCCCTCCAAACACGGCGCACAGCAGGAGCGAGTGGATGTACTGGTCCAGTGGCGGGCGGTTGTGGACGTGGTGGTAGAAGAGAAAACCTGCCGCGGAGCCAGGCACAGGCGTCAGCATCCATCCTGGACTTCCCGCTATCTGAATTTCCGCAGCCAGACTTTTCAGCACTCGGAAAGTCAGTTTATTACAGGACATTAAATGTGCAGATAAGATGTGTGTGTGTGTGTGTGTGTAAAGTGGGTATGAGCAGCAAAGGATGTATCTTCAAGTCTCTAGAATCTATGGTAGGGTTCAATACAGGATGGGTAAATGAAATATGGCTGATTTGTGACAAATCGTGTGTTTACTTGAAATTCAGTTTTGTCCTCATTCACCTTTTTTCAGCTCTTCCTGAGGTACAGAAGTAAATGAGGTTGTTGGAATACAAATGCTTTTTTAGGATCCCACTTAATGTGAGTTATACTGGCAGTTGTGTCCTAGCTCTGGGCGGGTCTCCTATTTGTGATGGAGTCCAGACAGTAACGCTCTGGGCGGGTGCAGTGGGGTAGAGTGCAGTTTCTCATCCCAACCACAGGGAGGCGTGCGTGGTGGCATGCACCCCGTCTTCAGGCAGTTCGTGTTTGTGTGTGGAGGGGCGGGGGAGGGCAGGGAGAGTGCACTGTCAGCCAGCGACTCGGCTAACAGCCGGATGCTCTGTGCACTCTGTGCAGTGTGTTATCTGTACCATCCAGAGCACAGGGCTAAGCCTGCTCAGGTGGTTGAAGTTCAGAGATTTGGATTTTTCTGGGGAAGTTTACTGTATTTGGATAGTTCTGGTCAACTGTGCCCCAATCCCTATTAATCACAACTTGTCAGTTTCTTCCTTTTTTTCCATCCTTACCACTAAGTTACCTTCATTAAATGTTGCCACAGCCATAACCAGTCTGTCGACCCCTAAGGGAACGTGATTGATGAGACAGGTGAGCATATCAGTGATTCCTGAGATTGCGAAGAAGAGATACATGGTGCTGTGTTGCCAGTTCATTAACTTGATCCAGTGGTTTTCAGTGTACAGGTGGAGGTGGGGCCCATCTGGGACAAACTGCTCTGCGAGGATCCCTGCAGGGAAATGAGAATGGAAATTGAGGAGGAAGTCGTTCCAGGGTACACAGGAGACGGGGAAAAATAACCCCGAGTCATGAACCAAGTCAAGATGTGAAGGTGGCCTGTGGTTCAGTGGCCCTACTTTGCGACTTCAGTGTCAAGTAAGGTACTTGCAGAGGAACCTGTGTAACGTCTTGCCTTTGTTGCTGCTGCTCCTTGCACCGGGGCCCTGGGGGAGGGGAAGAAGCAGTAGGAACGCAGCCACGCAGGTCCACAGGAAACGGTCAGGTAGCTGAGATGAGAGTAAGGCATTGTCACCTAAGAGAGTGTGGCAGGTAACAGTCTTCGGGCTTCCTCTGCAAAGTGAGCAGTGGACAGCCCTGGAAGGAGACGGGGTGAACAGGTAGAGTCCGAGCGGACGCTGGTGAAGAGCTGTGCACGCCCGAGGGAGGGGAGCTGCTCCCAGGTACGTTCCCAGGCATGGAGTGGGCTCTGTGGGCCTGGGTCCTAAGCCCTTCACGTGGTGTTTCTGCCACACTGTATCTCCGGAGCGGCAAGCCTTAGAGCCGGGCCAGGAGATGGATAAGCTGTGCCAGGAGATGGATAAGCTGTGCCACAGGGTAGGTTGCCATCCTCATCCCTTCCACTGTCGCCTGCTTCGGAAGGCAAAAGATCTGCCTTTATGCCTGGTGCCCAAGATGTTCTGAGGCCTACATGACAGCATTCTGGACTCTGTTCCCCAAACATGTTTTCCCCAAGCCCAGCCCCTTTCTGAATTTATGTATACAGGATCAAGGAGTTGAGGAAAAGGAAGTCCGGTGAGAGCAGAAACCATGTTCAGTTCCCCATTGTAGCCCCAATGTCTAGAACAGTGAGTTCCTGGCACATGGTGGGAACTCGAGAAATAATTGGTGAATGAGTATTATTTTCACCCAAATCCATTTTTTCTAGCTTTGTTTAGGCCAAGTTGATGCTGTCCTTACCATTTAAGGCATAGGGTCCCTGTTGCCTTCTCAGCTCGAGAAAGACCAGAAAGCCCTTCTGATGCTCAGGTGGCTGCCGAGTGGGAAAATCCAGCTGGGCCTGGCAAACCAAGCCGTGTACCTTTGCTGACGGCCACAGAAGCTACTGTTACTGCTTCAGCTCCTCCCAGGAAACTGTAGGCTGAAGATGGTGAGTGGCAAATGCCGTTGCAGAATAAGACCTGTCATTGGTATGACTCATTCCTTGAAGGCCACCCACAGAGTGGAAGTGGGTGGATTTTGTTAGGATGGGCACTAAAGGAAGGTCCCTCTCAAACTGCCCTCGGTGGGCTGCTTCCGTCTCTCCCACCGCCTCTTACCAGCCTGCTAGCACCACGCCCCTCTGTGATTGCCTGAGATTGGGGATGGAGGATGTGCCAGTGAGTAGGGTGTTTACTCCTCAGATTCTAGTGGAGAGACGCGAAAAAAGATGATTTTTCTAAAACTAAATTTAGTACTTTCTCATAACTCATGTACATGAGCTTATGCGTTCTTTTTTTCTACTTTTGTGTTTTGTCTTTTTCGTCAAGTATGTCTTCTGTCCCTATAACCTATACCCACGTCCTTCAGTCTATTTGGTAGTTTTTCACAATGCATTAAGATGTAAGGTGCTAATGACTTAATATTACAACAGTTGGTACACAAAA
Organism: Tadarida brasiliensis; assembly: GCA_030848825.1. Taxonomy (NCBI): domain Eukaryota; kingdom Metazoa; phylum Chordata; class Mammalia; order Chiroptera; family Molossidae; genus Tadarida; species Tadarida brasiliensis. The sequence continues at coordinate 28,326,156 of CM061277.1, read as the reverse complement.
AATATGTTAAAATATTTAGTGACCAACTGAAAATTCGTTATCTGTTATTTCTGTCAGTGGAAACATCCATTTCACAGGGTCTAGAAACTGGTTAAAGGTTCTAGGTATGGTGGGGAGATCCCTGGACCATAGGACCCCCATTCTTACCGATGACTGGAAATAAAGTTCTGATTGCAGCTTCAATGATCTCGAGACGCTGGTAAGAACGAATCAGTTGGCTCCTTTTTCCCTTGTGATGACAATACTTCAGTGGGTACTTCACTGACCACCAGAGTCCAACTATCAAGAAAAAACTCCCTGGGAGAGCGTGGCCCTTGAAGTTTGCCATCGGGGTTCTAGGTCACCTGGAAAATAAGGGTTGCTGTTAGGTGGCTGAATGAAGAAAACTGGCAATCTTGGCAGGAAATGCAGTATGTGACAGGATTCCAACTCATAAGCCATATCAAGAAGGGTCCACTTGTTCTCATAGTCAGCCTTGGTCGCATCACCGAAGTCTTGCCTGCTGAGGGAGTTACATGCTGGCCCTGAGGCTTTGAAAACGTTGGTAAACAACAGGGGTTGGGGTGGGGGGATGGAGGATAGATAAATATTCACTGATTTCAGGGTAGAAAAGCCCTCCTAAACAAGGAGGGAACCAGAAAAGAAATACTGACAGTGGCATTTTATGGATCATAAACATCAGCAAGCAAGCCAATGGAGCAAAACTGCCAGCTGTGGGATTATGACTGACCTCCTCCAAGTCAGAATCCCGCCCAGGTGGAACCAATGGGCAGCACCCGGAGCCTTGGCTAGCCAATCCCCAACCTGCACAGTGGTGAGCCCCACGACGGAACGTGCTTGGAACCCTGTCTGGTGCGGAGAGCCCCTCCCAGGAAACGGGAAGGGGGCCCCCTTGCCCTTCAGCAAGGGGCTGGGAACCTGGTGCTAAACCATCCCTGGGTGACCTGCTTCTGGGTGGGTTTCCTAAGCAGCAGAGCAGCTCCCTAGCTGCCATCTTTTGAAAGTCAGCCCTGGACACACAGGTTTAAAAAAAAAAATTTTTTTTTCTGCCTTGGCCAGTTTGGCTCAGCGGTTGGAGCGTCCACTGGTGGACCAGAGAGTCCCGGGTTCAGTTCCCGCTAAGGGCACGTACCTCAGTTGCAGTTTGTCCCAGCCCCTGTTGGGATCATGTGGGTGGCAACCACTCAATGTGTCTCTCTCACGTCTTTGTTTCTCTCTCTCTCTTCCTCCGTCTCTCCCTCCCACTCTATCTGAAAATAAATGCAAAAATGTCCTCACTCGCTCTATCTGAAGATAAATGCAAAAATGTCCTCACTCGCTCTATCTGAACATAAATGCAAAAATGTCCTCACTCGCTCTATCTGAACATAAATGCAAAAATGTCCTTGGGTAAGGATAAAAAAAAATTTTTTTTTTCTTCATTGATTTTTAGAGAGAGAGGAAGGGAGAGAAAGAGAGAGATAGAAACATGGATGAGAGAGAACATCAATTGGCTGCCTCCTGCATGCCCCCCACTGGGGATCAGGCCCACAGCCTGGGCATGTGTCTTGACTGGAAATCGAACCTGTGACCTCTTGGTGCATGGGTCAACGCTCAACCACTGAGCCACACCAGCCGGGCAAGGTTTGTTTGTTTATATTTAAAAAAAAAAAAAACCATTAGAAGGCAAACAGCAAATAAGGAAAATGCTCATAATAGCTATGATAAATGGGTATTCCTGTTGAGAAGCAGAGCTGGTGCATTGAATTAAGAATATGCTGCCCTGGCCGGTTTGGCTCAGCGGTTAGAGCGTCGGCCTGCGGTCCAGAGAGACCCGGGTTCAGTTCCCGCTAAGGGCATGTACTTCGGTTGCAGTTTGTCCCCAGCCCTGGCTGGTCGTGCGGGTGGCAGCCACTAGATGTGTCACTTTCACATCGATGTTTCTCTCTCTCCCTCCCACTCTATCTGAACAAAAAATGAAAAAATGTCCTCGGGTGAGGATTAAAAAAAAAAAAAAAGAATATGCAGATTACTTGGCCGGTGTGGTTCAGTGGGTGAGCATCGACCCATGCAGCAAGAGGTTGCCGGTTTGATTCCCGATCAGGGCACATGCCCCGGTTGTGTGCTTCAGGAGGTGACCAATCGATGTTCTCTCTCATCGATGTTCTCTCTCATCGATGTTTCTATCCCTCTCTCCCTCTCCTTTCCTCTCTCTAAAATCAATAAAAAAAAATATTAAAAAAAAAAAAATGCACACCCTGGCCGGTTTGGCTCAGCGGTTAGAGCTTCGGCCCGCGGACCGGAGAGTCCCAGGTTCGGTTCCCGCTAAGGGCAGGTACCTCGGTTGCAGTTTGTCCCTGGCCCTGGTTGGGGTCGTGTGGGTGGCAACCACTCGATGTGTCTCTTTCACATCGATGTTTCTCTCTCTCACTTCCTCCTTCTCTCCCTCCCACCCTATCTGAAGATAAATGCAAAAAAAAAAGTGTCCTCTGGTGAGGATTAAAAAAAAAAAAGAATATGCAAATTATGACCTGGTGAATGAGAAGGCACAAGCAACCCACACAGCTGGCAGGGAGCTCCCTTAGCATCCAAGCCAGGCGCCTTGGGGGAGTGAAAACCACAGGGTCATTTTGATTGAAGGCACAGTTGCAGTACATTTACACAGAGGCAGTAGCATCATAAGGTTTATTACTCAAGAGAGATCCCAGAAATAGGGGTAGGGGCTGGGGGGGAGGCCAATGAGCTGGGAAGGGGAGCCTTCCGTGCCAGATCACCAGCAGCAGGAGACCGACAGCAGGGTAGCAAGCACCTATTATTTTTAAGATGGTCGGGCCTCTAATGGTGGGGTAGCGCACCTGCCAGAGCCACCTGGAGTGGGGACTCCGCGCTCCCAGCACAGTGGTATGGTTATTTAAAAGGTGCCCCAGGAAAAGCAAAGCCATGCCTTGGGGTGGGAATCCCAAGCTCAGGTCTTGTCTAAATGTCTGCACTATGGGTGTGAGTAGGCTGTCACTCGGTGAAATGCCTAGGCAGCAACTCCAGAGTGGTTTTCTCCTCCCAGTATTCCCTCAGAGAGCCTTTATAAGTCGATAAGGAAAAGGCCATGGAAGGATGGGCACATGTGAACACAGTTCACAATTAATACAGATCGACTAAATCTCGCTGTAACTAAAGACATGCAAATGAATGACAATATCATTTTCACCTAATTGGAATGTAATTCGAAAAAAGAGAGATTTGATGCAGCTCTAGTATAAATGAATATGGTCAAATGGTTCAAATTCAGTAAAAGTCAAAATAGTTATACAAACACCATCTATTCTACAAAAGATTTCAGGCATGCTTTCCTTTCATCCTATTTACAGTAGCATAGGCTATGGGATCAAAATGATGAGTTATATAGAATTTATTCAGAAGGAAAATGACCTTCTCCTGTGCTCTGGGTGGTGATCTACATACATGGAGGGTGGGAGAAAAATAGCAGTCGATGGCGATCTAGAAAATACCACTCAGGAAGTTAGAGTATCCGCGGTCTGCACAGCTTCTCCAACCCTGCCATCGGGCGTCCCGTCCCTCTGTCCCTGGCTACATTGTCAGGGCTGATTCACACCTGATCCATTTACAGTTCAGGTTTCCACCCTTCATCAAGAACTTTCACAAGCTTTTAAAAATCACTTATAACATAGTATTTAAAGGTTTATAATGAGAAGCAGCAGCCCCATGTTCCCTCCCTTCTCGTCCCCCCCCCCCCCCCCCCCAGGGAAACCACTTTAAATTCTTTCTGCTGTTTTTTCTGGTAATTACCTCTATAACTCTAGTTAACTTGTGCACACTGCCATCTGTTAATTTACTGTTGTCAGGCATTCTCTGTCAACTTGGAGCTCTGTACAGCCTCTCTCTTCACTTCACAGTAGTTACATTATACCCATTTATTGAAATCATTAGTCTCCTTATTATGGCTCTGTAAATCCAAAACCCTTCCCAGGGCTCCACGTGATCCTGTGTGCTCTCTTTGATCTCTCCCACCCCTCTGTCCCTGTGACACAGGGTCCCCTCTATCGCTTCGAGAAGTACAACCCACTCCTGCTTCAGGGCCACGCAGTCTGTTCTTTCTGGAACAGTTTTCCATGGACAGCCAACTGTTCGATCCTTCACTCTGCTCGGGTCTCTGCTCAAATATGTCTTTGTTCCCTGACTGCTTTATGTAAAATAGCAGACATGTCCATACGTACTTCTAAATTTCTTTAATGAATCGCTATCTGTAAGCTCGAAAGTAGGGATTTGACCTGCTTTGTTATTGCTGGTAGCACAGTGCTTACAACAGGGTCTGTCGCATAGTAAGCACTCAAATATTTGTGGAATGCATGCTGATCCAAACACTATTATGGGTTATGGTTTCTTCTTTTAAAAAGTGTTTTTATTGTTTTGGTTTTTTTTAGAGAGAGAGGAAGGGAGAAAAAGATAGAAACATCGATGTGAGAAACATCGATGGACTGCCTCCTGCACGCCCCCTCCTGGGGATCCAGCCCACAACCCAGGCATGTGCCCCGACCAGGAATCAAACTGGGACCTCTCAGTCCATGGGACTACGCTCGACCCACTGAGTCACACCAGTCGGGCATGGGTTATGTTTTCAACATTTTTGTTTTTATTCTGGAGTTAATAGTTACCTTGCTTTTCTTTTGTTTCATTTCCCATATACCTAGTCACTTTCTTTTTCCACCAAAGAGCTAATAGAGCTGTCAAATGTCTACTAAATGAATGTCTAGACATTCTAACATCAGATAACCTGTTAGTTCTGCTTTATTCCAGAGGCCTCTCTCCCAGAGCCTTCCGGCTTCCCTATCCCAAGCTGGATTGTTGTCTGTCACACCGTCTTCCAAATTCTCGCTGCCTTTTTACTGTTTTGGACCCTCTGTTTCTTGGATGCCATGTATTTTTCTTTTTTGGTTTACTTCCATTAATATGTATCTAGTTATTCCTCCAAATATGCACAAAACGTAGATTCTTTGAGAATTTGCATAGCTAACAATCTCCACCTGTTTTAAACAAAATGGTTTGTTTAGTCTATTAATATTTAATATAGTTATCAATAAGGTTACATTTACATCTGTCATTTTGCTATTTATTTCCTGTCTCATGTATTTTTTTAAAGACTTAATTTTTAAAGAGCAGTTTTAAGTTTACAAAAAATTTGAGAAGAAGGTACAGAGACTTTTCATATGTGCCCTGCACCCATTTATGCAGTCTCTCCCATTATGGACACCACTATCAGAATGGTAACGGTTTTACCAAGGATGAACCCACATTGACACAAAGTCCACGGTATACCTTAGGACTTACTCTTGATGTTCCACATTGTATGGGTTTGGACAAATGTATAATGACATCTATCTATCTTTATAATATCATACAGAGTATTTTTACTGCCCTAAATATCCTCCATGCTCTCCCATTCATCCTCTCCGACCCCCTCCCCTGGCAAGCACTGGTCTTTTTATTGTCTCCATAGTTTTGCCTTTTCCAGAATGTTATATACTTAGAATCATACAGTATGTGGCCCTTTCAGATTGGTTCCTCTCTTAGTAATATGCATTTAACTTCCCTCCATTTATTTTTTATTCCTCACCCGAGGATATTTTTTTCTATTTATCTTCAGATAGAGCGGGAGGGAGGGAAAGAGAGGAGAGAGAGGGAGAGAGAGAGAAACATCCATGTCAGAGAGACACACTGACTGGTTGCCTCCCACATGACCCTGACCAGGGCTGGGGATGAACCGCAACCGAAGTGTGTGCCCTTGACTGGACTTGAACCCGTGACTCATTGGTCTGCAGTCCGACACTAACCACTGAGCCAAACCAGCCAGGGCATAATTTCCTCCATTTTTTTGATCGCTTGATAGCTTACTTATTTTTAGCACTGAATAATATTCTATTTTCTGGATGTACAACAGTTTATTTATCCATTAACCTACTTAAGGACATCTTGGTTGCTTCCAAAAATTGGCAATTATGAATAAAGCTATTACAAATATCTGTGTGCAGGTTTTTGTGTGAACATAAGTTTTTATCTCCTTTAGGTAAACACCAAAGAGTGAGATTTCTGGATCAGAGGGTAAGGGTATGTTTTGTAGAAACTGCCAAACTGTCTTCCAAAGTGGCTGCCCCATTCTGCATTCCCACCACAACGACAGCGTTCCTGTGGCTTCACATCCTGGTCAGCATTTGGTGGTGTCAGTGGGGTTTGGCCATTCTAATAGGTGTGCAGTAGTGTCTCATTGTTTTAATTTGCATTTCCCCCATGACCCCAACCAGGGCCGAGGACGAACTGCAACCGAGGTACATGCCCTTGACTGGAATCGAACCTGCGACTCACTGGTCCGCGGGCCGGCGCTCCAACCGCTGAGCCAAACTGGCCAGGGCTTCTTAGTACGTTTTAAGAGTTCTTTGTTTATTTTGGATAACAGTCCTTTGTCAGATGTGTCTTTTGTAAATATGTTCTGTCAGTCTGTGGCTTGTCTTCTAATTCTCTTGATTTTGTCTTTTGCAGAGCAGAAAATTTAATTTTAAGGAAGTCCAACTTATGAATTATTTTTTTCATGGATCATGTCTTTGGTGTTGTATCTATCTCTCTAGTTATTATTTTTTTATTGAATTTTTTTAGAAAGAGAGGAATAGAGAGGGAGAGATAGAAACATCAATGAGAGAGAACATCGATTGGCCGCCTTCTGCATGCCCCCCACTGGGGACTTGGCCCACAACCTGGGCATATGCTCTGACCAGGCATTGAACCGGTGACCTCTGGGTGCATGGGTCGATGCTCAGCCAGTGAGCCACACAGGCCGGGCTGGTGTTGCATCTAAAAAGGATCACCATACCCAAATTCATCTAGGTTTTCTATATTATCTTCTAGAAGTTTTATAGTTTTGCATTTTACAGTTAAATCTATGATCCATTTTGAGTTAATTTTTGTGATCAACATAAAAAAAATTCTCCATTTTCATTTAATATTTAGAGCAGATCCCTTTCAAGATCAGGCCTGTTGTACTCCTTTGTTTGTCTAGCCAGAAGTACAGAAAAATCAGCTTTGCAAAACATCCCTGCCCTTCCCCGTTCTTCTGAGGAACGGTACCCTAAATACAGGCAGAGTCCTCATCTGCCTCTAGGTCCCTACCGAGGCTCCACCCTTCCCTTTCATCTGATTTAAGTACACACCAGTAGGGCCTGCAGCACCTCTGTAGAAACTACCTTTAAATTTACTTTGGCTACTTGGAAAGCTGAATATCCTGATTTGATAAGGGGAGAGGAGTGGGGTGTGTGTGTGTGGAAGATTTCTTCCACTAACAAATGATTAGATTATTAGCTGCATTATAGAACATGTGGCAGAGATAGAGAACAGGTCAGTTTTTGTGAGGGGGCACAAGTCAATAATCTCAAATGAACAATAACATTTAGACTTCTATCAAATTGGTGGGGGTGCCCATCAGTAAATGAGTGGACAAAAAGGCTGTGGTACATTTACACCGTGGAATACTACTTGGCCGTAAAAGAGAAGGAAATCTTACCCTTTGCGACAGCATGGATGGTCCTGGAGAGTATTATGCTAAGTGAAATAAACCAGTCAGAGAAAGACAAGTACCATGTGATCTCACTAATATGTGGACTCTAATGAACAAAATAAACTGATGAACTAAATAGAAACCAAGGCATGGACACATGGAACAGACTGACAGCTGTCGGGGGTGGAGAGGGGGAACTGGATGAAAGAAGGTAAGGGATTAGCTAAAGAACATATATTCATAAGCCATAGACACAGACAACAATAAGGTGATGGCCAGAGGGAAGGGGGGGTGCAGAAGCTGGGTGAAGGTGGGCAAAGGGGGAAAATGGGGACATCTGTAATAGTGTAAATAATAAAGTAAATAAAATAAAATTTAAAAAATTTAGACTTCCAATAATTTGGTTAACAACATTCCAATATGCTAAGTTCTTGAGAACTCTATCTTTAAAAAATAATTTTTAAAAATATTAAATAAAAAATCAAACAGTGAAGGAAAGAGTGCCCTAGTATACACAGAATGGTGTGGGCATTACACTATAAAATATATTCTAAGGAAAATCCACAGGTAGGAAAACATCATAAAGTGCTTCTGCAAAGACAAATCTTTTAAATTTTAATATATTTACTCTTTTTTGATACCACATGAGATAGAGTGTGAGTGTGAAGGGGGATTAGACATTTTGGAGAGGTAGTACCTTTAAATAGATTTTTAAAATTAATTTTTTAGAGAGAGAAGAAGGGAGAGAGAGAGAAACATCGATGTGAGAGAGAAACATCAATCAGCTGCCTCCTGCACGCCCCCTACTGGGGATCGAGCCCGCAACCAGGGCATGTGCCCTGACCGGGAATCTAACTGGGACCTCTCAGTCCATGGGACGATGCTCAGTCCACTGAGCCACACCGGCCAGGCAAGAGAGGTAGTAGCTTTAAGTTGAAGCTGGCAACCAAGAAGGCTAGCGGTTTGGTCAACTTTTTATTTCATGCCTAAAGAGATCTCTGGGGAGGGAACATAACTTGAGTAAGACGTTTGATGTGCTTTCCTTGTACTTGTTTTCAACCACCTTCCCATCTACACGCTCTGTCTCAGTTGAAGTAAGTGAAATGGAAGACAAGTTGAAGGTGTCAGAAAGAACGAGGAGGTGAGAGGGGAGCGAGGAGAGGAGTCACAGGAGGAGAGGACATGTGAGAGGAGAAGAGAAATCATGGTTGATGGCACTTTGGAGTTAAAAATAAAACTTGACATGGTCCCTTTGGTTTTTTATACAGCCCAGACTTCCCCATAGGTGGGGAAAGGAGGAGTGGTGAAGGAAGGGACCCGAGTGAGCAGAAGTGAACTGTTTTGTGCCTGCACTTAGTGCCAGCACTCTTCAGCAGGGGGAGGGCAAGGACTTGGCCTTCACAGCAGGGCAAGACTTCAAGCCCATTCCTCCCGACTTGTGTTGACAGGATAAGAAATATGTGGACTACCGAATATCACAGGGAACCTGGAACTCGACTTAGTTCCAGTCATACCTTTGACTTAATAAATGATGGTTTAGCTTCACCATGGAATATTATGTAACCATTCAAAAGAATGAATTAGGACTGGACCAGCTGTTCTGGAAGGTTTTCCATGAGATAATGTTGGACATGCGACAGCGTTCTCCGTGAGACAAGCGAGAGGAAAACACGACTTACAATGTGACCCCAATTTGCACAGCAGTAATAGTGTCCTGCATATATATACACATACGAATACGGGTGTATGATTATATGAACAGGGAGGGAGCAATGTGGAAGAGTACTTTTTTTTTTTTAAGAGTGGGAGGGAGGGGGGGGAGAGAGAGAGAAACATCGATGTCAGAGAGAAACACTGACTGGTTGCCTCCTGCACAATACCAACCAGGGCCGGGGATGAACCGCAACGGAGGTTCATGCCCTTGACCGGAATCGAACCCATAACTCATTGGTCTGCCGGCCAATGCTCTAAGTGCTGAGCCAAACCGGCCAGGGCGGAAGAGTACTTTTTAAAAAAATATGTTTTTTATTGATTTCTAGAGAGAGAGGAAGGGGGAAGGGGAAAGAGAGAGAGAGAGAGAGAGAGAGAGAGAGAGAGAGAAACATCAATGAGAGATATCAATTGGCTGCCTCCTGCACGCCCTCTACTGGGGATCAAGCCTGCAACCAACCCAGCCATATGCCTGACTGGGAATCGAACCAGGACCTCTCAGTCCATGGGACGATGCTCAATCCACTGAGCCACACTGGCTGGGCAACACTAATCTACTTTATATCTCTCTAGATTTGCCTATTCTGTCCCTGCCAACATTTCATATGAATTGAATTGTACACTGCGTGGTTTTTTTGTGACAAGCTTCTTTCTCTTAGGATGTTTTCAAGTTGTATCCATGTTGTAGCATCACTATTTATTCCTTTTTATGGCTGAATGTTTCATTGTGTGGATCTACCATATTTACTGGTTTGCTAAGCACCCCAGAATGGGTGGCTTAAAAAAACAAATTTATTTTCTCACAGTTCTGGAGGCTATAAGTCTGGGATCAAGGTGTCAGCAGGTTTGGTTCCTTCTGAGGCCCCACTTCTTAGTTTGAGGATGTCTCCCTTCTCCCTGTATCTTCACAATATCTGTGACCTCTTCTTACAAGGACAGCAGTCATATTGGATTAGAACCCTCCCTAGTGCCCTCATTGTAACTTAATTACCCCTTTAAAGGCCATATCTTCAAATAATACAGTCACATTCTGAGGTATTAGCGGTTAGGACTTCAACTTATAAACATTTTTTGGTAAGGGACATAATTCAACCTGTAACACCATATTGTATTTATCTAGTCATCAGTTCATTGACATTTCCATATACTTTTATTGATTTCATTACCAAATCACTACAACAGACAACTATCAGGTGTACCAAAGAAGATACTTTAAAGGTTTCAACAACCTTATTAACTATAATTTTTATTCCTAGGACAGTTTTTCCTAATGAATCTGAAAGTCACACTCAGAGAGTTTTAAATATTCTAACAGAGTGTACAGCGTGTTGTAACAATCAAGGGAGGAGAAACAGGAGACAATCATAAGGGGAAGTGCCACTACAGCTTCCTTGAAAAGCAAGTGAACAGGTAGTGTGGGCGGAGTCCCAGGAGAGCAAACAGTACCTGCAGAGTCTAAGAGGGAGCGCGGCCAAACGTCCAGTGGTCAGAGCTGCGCCCATACTGTTGCTTAGTCTCTTTAACCTAACACTCCCAGCTCCTTTACAAGGAGCCCACTTGTCATTCTCTCCCAGGGTGGAAGGCATTAAACCCTGAGATCATCTTAGGTTGGGAATGAACAAAACAGTCCACTTAAACGTCAAATCAACTAGACACTGTGGTCCTATGTGCCCGAGTCTCTGGGAAGGGATTAAACCAACTCACAGATGGGCCCGAGGAAGGCTGACCTGGAAAAGATGTAAGTCAAGTGTTATATTAGTTTGGGCGCATTCTATAGGGTGTCCCCCAAAATGTATACACACTTTGAATAATTATAAATTCTAATGGGTTCAAGCTGAAAAGACTGAAACATCAATCGAGCTATCAGCTGTTAAGTGTGTATACATTTTGGGGGGACCTGTATTTCTTAGATTTCCCTACGAAAACTGGGTTCCTAAACTTTTCTTTAAGAGGAGATACAGTCACATAGTGGAAAGAACAGTGTCAGACCTCAGTTCAGTTCAGGTCTTGCCACTTCTACTGGTCAGACCTTCGCAAGTTCCCTAACCTCTGCGCATCTCAGCACCCCTCCTTCTAAACAGGGACATTAACACCTACCTCAGCGGGCTCTTGTGAGGATTAACTGACAATGTCTGCCACAATTAGAATGTGTTTAATAAATGTTGGTTTCCTCTCTTCTCTGGTGCTCTTATACCTGTTCCCACAGGTAATAGGGGAGAAAACTGGGCTTCTCTCAGGAGAAGTATACGTATTGAACTAAGGCTGCTGTCCTTTGCTTGTAGTAGCTGCCACTCCCCTAAAGGGTGTGGGGAATCGCTGTTGAAATTTTACCTAGTCCTGGAGAGTGGGATGTGTGTTTGGTCAGTAGGGAAGTAGGTCATGGGGAGAATATAGCATTTTACTGCAGAACATAATTTTTATACAGTCTAAATCTGTCCTTGCCAACAGAAACACTCATGGTTTCTGGTCTGAGTTTACTTTGGAATACAACCAACCCTGCCTGACTCAGCTTTCTGTAACTCTGCAAATAATGAGGGCTGTGCCCTCCTTCCTCTATGAGCAATGTAGTAACAGAATGCAGGGGAACCACAGGACAGTTTTGGAAGTCCTCTGTTGCTCACAGGGGTGTGACTGTGACTTAGTCCTGAACTTCAGTAAGGTGTACCCTGCTCTGCAGGCCTAAGTAACTCTGGAGTCCATCATTCTCTTCCAACTGACAGCTACTACTATCATTATTTTCTCTGCAGGTGTAAGACCAGAATAACAGTCTGAACCTTGTTTTTGCATGAGTTCATGATGGTACTGAACAAAATTACCATGAACAAGAGCTCATTTGCCTCCTAGCTCAGTTTGGTTCCTTCCTGCCCTTTTTTTTTCTTCTTTTCCCCAGCTTATTAAATACAAGACTCTATAGTGGGTGCCAAGGAAATAATAAAACGAATAAGAAATGGTCCCTACACTGAAGGAGTTATAATCTAGTAGGGAGCTATATACCTGTGAAACATTGCATGTCATGAGATATACTGACAGCGATCCTTGTGGACACAGAGGAGCGAATACCTCTCACCAGAGAATATGAGAGGGCTTTGCAAGGGTCCTGGCGTTTGAGCTGGGACTTTCTTGATTGCTTCTTTCAAACTGTCATGAAAATTAGGCAGTCTTAACTGGAATCCTGAATTAAAGAGGGAAGAACAAATCTTGTCTAAATTCAATTATTTCTCAAGATCTCATAAAGCACACTGGCCTCTGAGTTAGAAGACCTGGGTTCTAGTCCAAGTTCTGCTATGCACTCTGTGACCTTGAGCAAGAGATGTAACCCCTCAGGATCACAATTTCTTTCTTTGTTAAATGGGTAGTTTGGAAGAGGTCATCTCCATGGCATTTCCTAGTTTTAAAATACCTTTCTTCCCTTGCTTCTAACACATTACAAAAATGAGTGAAATGAAAAAAGGAAAGAAATTAGAGCAAGTTCGGTCATGGTGGGGGAAGAAGGGAACTAAGGCGATGGATGCCACCAACAAAGAAGCAGTTACCAGTTGCCACTTCAGCACACCTTAGAGGAAAGGGGCGTCTCTCAACTTGAAAGCCTTGGCTTATTTTTTAAGCAACAAGGAAAAAAAGTTTGATATATTTTTCCTTCTTTCTCTACTGGCATTGAACTTGTTCAGCACTTACATCAGTGAACAAGGTGGATGCTGGGCCTTCCACTTCACTCAACAGCCCTTGTCATGTGCAAGCTCTTCCTCCCATTTCCCATAGACTAGGTTTTGAAAACCCATCACTTCCCTCAAAACCTGAGTTCATTCAATTCTGGGTAAACCTTTTCCCTCATTCATGAACATAATCAAAATTCATCCATCACTCACCTCAATTTCCTCCTCTTCACCTACAGATTCATATGTATCCACACCCATTCTTCTCTTCAGATTCATCCCTCCTCCTACAGGCCAATCTTTCATCTATGCTTTTGGTTCCATCTGTGCCCTCTGGGTCCTGGTTCTATCAGTCCTGAACTTCTCCCTCCCTTTATTGCCTTCCCCCTTCAACTAAAACTAGGCCTAAGACTTTTTCACACAAAATGAATGAAACAAAAATCTACTTTGACCCTGCATCTCCTAAGAACCACCATGTATCTCTTTTCCTATTTACTATTTCAAACATAAAGCAATACATCCGATGTACGTAAGAGGTATAAAGAATAATTTAACAGCTGTGTCCCAAATGGGACCCAGCTTAAGAAACAGAACACTGCTAACATCTTTGAAGCTTCCTGTTGGCCCTTTAATGGTTTCCCCCACCCTTCCCTTAGTCCTCCCTCTTCACCACACTGAAACGATATTCATGGATGTCACCAAATGCCCTCCATATTGTCTCATCCAAGGGAAATCTTAAAAATATTATCTTAGTAGACCTCTCTTGATCTTGATACTACTCTGTAGTTGACAAGGTCAGCTAGTCACTTCATCTTTGAAATTATCTATTCCCTTTGGCTCTCATGATGCTATTCTCTCCTGGCTCTTCATCTTCCATAATCTTCTTCTTCTTTAAGGAGTCCTCTTCTTTTGTCTGCCTCTTAAACACAAGCTGTCTCTGGCCCACTCTTCTTTCATATATCTTTGTCTTGCAAGAACTCACACACACTCATGGTTCCATTAGCAGTTGCATGCTGATGATTCCCATGACTTTATCTCTAGCCCTGATCTTTCCCTAAGTTTCAGACTCCTGTATCTAACCTGCTGAACTGACAGACACACACATAAACACAAAGATGCTTCTTAGACACCTTAAAGTCAACATGTTCCAAACTGAACTCATTATCCTCCGTCCCCACCAAATTGGCGTTTCTGTATCCTGAACTTGGGCAATAGCTTAACATCCAGTCATTCTTAAAGCCAGAATCCTGGGAGTCATACTAGACTCTTCTTTATCCTTCACTCTGCCCTATAGTGTCCCTGTTCCCCAGGAGACTAAAAAACACATTTTCTGGTGTTCTCTCTTTCCTTTATATTCCTGCAGTTATTTCACTTAGGCTCTTATGTCTTTTGCCTGGACTACTGCAATGCCTCTAAGTCCTGATGCTTATAAACCTTTCCATTCTGCAGCCACAGTCATCTACTTACCATGTAACTCCGACTCGACCACTATAGAATTTAAAATATTTCATTGACTGCCCTGGCCAGTGTGGCTCATTTGGTTGAATTGTCAACCCATACACCAAAGGTGGTGGGTGGGTTCTATTCTTGGTCAGGGCACATGTTCAGGTTGTGGGTTTGAATAGCCAGTCGGGATGCATGCAGGAGGCAATGGATCAATGTTTCTCTCTCACATCCATGTCTCTCTCCCTCCCTCTCTCTAAAAATCAATAAAAAATTTAAAAAAATTTCATTGACTAATCAGCACATAGATGTAGCTCACCCCCCTTTGCATTGCATGTACAGTAGTCCCCCTTCTCTGCAGGGGATACATTCCAAGACCCCCAGTGGATACCTGAAGCCACAGATAGTAACCAAACCTATATATACTATGTTTTCTCCTATCCTATGATAAAGTTTATAATTTAGGCCCAGCAAGAGAAACAACAACAATATTAGAATAAATATAAAAAATGCTGTAATAAAATGATGTCAATGTGGTCGCTCTCAGAAGATCTCATTGTACTGTACTACTACATCGTCACTTACAGGAAGCACTTTACAGCTTCTCTCTGGAAGATGTGGATGGCCAGCGTCACTACTCTCGCACTTTGGGGCCATTAGTAAGTAAAATAAGGGTGACTTGAATCCAAGCACCAGGATACTGAGACAGTCTGACTGATAACCGAGGTGGCTCCGAAGTGACTATCAAGTGGGGACAGTACACAGCTGGAGACGCTGGACAAAGGGGTGATTCACATCCCAGGCAGGACGGATCAGGACAGCATGAGATCTCATCGCTCTGCTCAGGATGGCATGCAATTTAAAGTGTATGAATTGTTTATTTCTGGAATTCTCAATTTAATATTTTCGGACTGTGGTTAACTGAAGCCATGGAAAGTGAAACTGTGGCTAAAGGGGTCAACTGTACCCAGGACTGGGCTCTTTGCCTGTCTCTCTGTCCTCATCTCCCATTTTCCCCCACCACAAACCTTACAGGGTATACTGTGCTCATTCTATTCCCTCCACCTAGTCTGTCCTTTTCAGTTTTCCTCGGCTGACTTACATTTACTCAGTTTTCAATACGTGGGCCTCCTCTCCTGTGCAAAGTCCTCTTGTGAACTCCAGGTTGAGTTCACATGCCCTGCCTCTGTGCTATCATCATAGTACCTTATACATATCTTGATTTTTATCACTTACTTTATATTACAATTACACATTTACATGTCTTACTCACTAGACTATTGGCTCCTCAAAAGTAGACCTTATCTGCTTCATCTTAAATGTCCCATGGCTTAGCACAGTGCTTGACATATAATAACAGTTCTTGATCTGAAATGAACAGGGGCAGCTTAGCCTTAACCCTGAATCATGAGGAATGTAGCTTCTAAATCCAGTCATTAGTGAGGTTGTTGGTACCATTACATTTTCATATAATTTTTAGAGCTAGATGAGTCCTTAAAACACCGTCTAGAACTGTGCCTCTTAGACTGGGGTATGGGTCAGCAAAGGAATATCTGAAATCATAGGACCAATGTGGTATATCATCCCGGAGTACCAATTTCACCTAAAGCTTTTGGGGAAAATGATTTTCATGTTAAAACAGAGAGATGTATTTTGGGGTAGCATAAATATTCAAGTATTGGGAGAGACTTCGGTTTATTCCAGGCTGTCTCAGCCAAGCCTCCGTGTTGTGGGAGCACAGTTCTATGATAAGCGGTAGCATTTGAGAAACACTGATCGACAGACCATTGTTTTACACTGTAGTTTAGTTCTTGTCCTAGAGCCTTTCATATAAAAAATAAACAGCCCCAGTGAGACCAAAGCATAAAAATGATCTCAAAAGCATCCAGAAGAGAAATGTTTTTTATCCTGGGCTTGGGTTAGGTGTGAAAAGGTGTCTGCCTGAGAGGCAGGGCAGGTCTTCTGAATGAGTACGGCACTATGCTTCGTACAAAATATTCCAGGTGTTAGATAAAGGTAAACAGGAGGCAGGAAAACAACGTTAAAACAGAACCAAGAGAAGGCTTGGATCCAAGTGGGGGCCAGATCAAAGAGAGTGAAGGAAGGAATGGACAGTAGAGATGATGTGTGGAAAGAAAGGACTCCAAATAGAACTGTGGTTAAAGATGGGATTAGGTGTAGGGTGGTTGGTGATAACCCAAGAAATTGTCTCACCTTTAATAAAACAATAAGCAGTTTTCACCCCTGGAAGTCCTCCCTGGAGTCCTGGTTGCTTGAGAACTTCCTAGTCTGTTTTCTTACAGCTGTTCCACATATCAACTTTGAGAATGAGGGAGCATCATCCAAGGGGAAATGACATAAAAAGATGCAGCAGCAGCAGAGGAAACAGCAAGGGAACAAGGAGGAAGGGCTAATTAAAAATGGATAATGGAATCAACTGAATTCAAGCAACATTTATCCAGAGCTTATTATGCATCAGGCATTGTTCTAGGTGATGGAGGTACAGGGATAGCAAGACTGAACCCCAGCCTTCAAGGAGTTTGCAAGTCTTCTTTGAAGGTGCCTGAGAAGGAAAAGCCAACAGGAGAAAACCCAGTATCTAATGCATGGTCTTTCCAGTGAAGAGATCTTTGAAAGACAAACCAGGAGTCATTCCTGCAACACATTATCTGGTGTCTCCATGTGATCTAAACCTTTCCCAGCAAAGACAGCGATGAATCTGCCTCATGTTTTGATGATCACCTGTCAGGCTGCACAAGGGAAAAATGGTATGGACTTGGAGAGTGACTTTCAAGGACAGAAATTCTCCCCCAGATCCTGTAACCAAAAAATTCTCTAGGAAATTTCTAGGTATTAGAAAAAATTCTCTAGGTATTAGGAAAATATTTTCCAATAAAGTCTTTTAAAGAAAAGTACTAGGTGAATTATTCTTTTCCATCATAATTAAATCTTCTCCTGAACACTGGCATGATGTGGAGTTTCTTCAAAGGCCCTGATATATTCCAGATTAATGAATATTTCGTTACAGGTGGGTAATGAATGTTTTGAAAACGGTTCCAAAACAATTATTTGTACATATGTTCACAGGATTTTCATTTCCCTAGAATCTCTCTTTTTATTTTATTATTATTATTTTAAAAAATATGTTTTTATTGATTTTTTTTTTTTAGAGAGAGAGATAGAAACATCGATGTGAGAGAGAAACATCGATTGGCTGCCTCCTGCACGTCCCCTACTGGGGATCAAGTCAGAAACCCTGGCATGTGCCCTGACCTGGAATCGAACTGGGACATCAGTCCATGGGACAATGCTCAATCCACTGAGCCACACCAACTGGACTCTCTTTTTATTTTTTAATAGAAAAGAGCTCAGTCTTCATGGAAGCCTTCTGATGGTCTCCAGGCTGCTGTCAGAAAAACACACCGGTGCACAGAAGCCCCGGGTACTTCACAGCGGGTGGAGTCAGGAACAACATTCTGATCTTGAATCCTAGACTAACTACCACTTACCTGCCTTAAAATAAGAACCTCTACTGTTAAACAATTATATAATAAATAAATCGAAGGTATTAGTGGCCTTTTCTCAAAGAGGACTAAATGGCCAGAGATGGGCCCTTTCTAATGAGAAACTGATTGTACTAGGAAAGATGCGGGAGACAACCATGAGCCACCAAAAAGCCTCGCTCTGCCTAATCGCCCTGCAATGAAGTGTGCCACTTCACAAACCCCCCCAAACTGCATTTTAGTACACCATTCCTTTTTTTTTTTAGTACATCGTTCTTTTTTTTAGTACACTGTTCTTTTTTTTAGTACACCATTCTTAAACATGGACATTTGAATAAAACACCCAACATAAAAGACAGAAATAAAAATAACAGAAAAAGAGACTTTGAAAATAAACAGACATTGTAGGCAGCTGAAGAAAACTTCAAATGTAGAAAAAATACAAAGTTAATATTATCAGAGAAATATGAGAAGATGCTGCATCCATGAAATAAAAACAGGATGCTATAAAAGAAAACATTTGGAAGGCCCCCTGCCCAGATAAAAGCCCTTGGGAATTAACATATCATGATAGAAATGTAAAAATGTAATAGAAGGGTTGAAAGACTTATTAGAACTGTAAGACGAGATATTTTTGAAAATGGGAGAGAAAAGATAAGAAACTTAGAGGACAGATCCAAGAGATCCAACATCTAAGTAATGAATGTAAGTTTCAGAAAAACAGAACAGAGGAAATTATATAATGGAATAAAACCACCCAGAACTGCAGAATATGATTTTTAGATTGAAAAGGACTTTAAAGTATCTGGAACAATGACTGGAAAAAAACATCCTATCATCAACTATCAACATTGTGAAATATCAGAACAGGAGGAATAAAGCAAAGAAAACCTTATAAACTTCCAGAAATTAAAAAAAAATCCAAGGGGTCAGAATCAGAAAGGCATCAGCTTCTCAACAGCACTCTAAAGAAGCAAAAGAAAATAGGACAATGCTTTAAAAACCGAGAGAGAATTCCTTCCAGTTAGTATCTTCTATCCAGCCAAACCATCACTCAAGTGTGAAGGAAGAACATTGACAAATGTGCAAGGTCTCAAAAAGCAGCACAGGTCGGCCTGACTTTATGATTTTGGGAGTGCCCTTTAAGAAAAAGAATTATAAAACTGCAAACACAAAATTGGGTGTGAAAGTGAATATTTATTCAGATTGAGAAATCACAACAAATTGGAGCCATGGAGGTTTAGGACTTTCTTTGAAAACTTCTTTAGAAAATTTACCAAAAATGCTTCTTGATGGCAACCTGGCTTTTTCTCCCCACTCAACACCTTGCTGCGGTTTCAGCCCTCACAGGGGCCCACACGCTTTGTAAGCTCCAGGAAAAACCTGCCTCTGTCCCCACGTGCCTTTTCTCAGAAAGCTATGCTCCAGCAAAACCTAGGAATGAGAAGGCATGGAATCCAAGAAACAGGAATCCAGGCAATTCACAGGGTGTAGCAAGGGAGCTCCCAGCATCACAAGGGGCCCAGAGAATAACTGGTCCCAGAGAATGGGGGACTGAGCAGGGATGTTTCCAAGAGAGAGGAAAAAAATCAATCTGGCGACTTGATGTTTAACTCTATTGAGAGGCATTTTACCATCCTGTCAAAATGTGAACAAGAATTGGTAATGAGTACTCCAAAAGCTAAGCAATGGAAGAAGACGAAGGAAGCAATGACGACCTCCAGGGGACAGAAAACGGTTGTACAGTGGGCCCGCTTATCGCGGTTAATCAGTTCCAGACTCTACCGCGATAAATGCATGTCTGCGAAGTAGGAGTGTTTATTTATATACTACTATATTTGAAAACACCGCGACAGAGTGAAGCTGCGAAAGTCGAAGCGCGAAGTGGCGAGGGCCGACTGTCTAAGAAAGTGTAAAAATCATGGTTTAACGTAGGGCACAGTTGTGAATAATATTTGCATAGTCATAATAATGTGAACACTAAATAAACATTGCTCTATCAAAAATAATTAGAATAGCCCTGGCTGGTTTGGCTCAGCGGTTATAGCGTCGGCCCGTGGACCAGAGAGGCCCAGGTTCGGTTCCCACTAAGGGCATGTACCTCGGTTGCAGTTTGTCCCCGGCCCCTGTTGGGATCGTGTGGGTGGCAACCAGTTGATGTGTCTCATATTGATGTTTCTCTCTCTCCCTCCCTTTCTCCCTCCCACTCTATCTGAAGATAAATGCAAAAGTGTCCTTGGGTGAGGATAAAAAAAAAAAAAAATAATAATAATAATTAGAATATATTGGGACCTTGCAGGAAACGGAAGTGTATCTGAAATAAAATAGTGGGCGTATAAGGAAGCTAATTCCTCATCCTCCAAGGTAGGAAGTCAATAGACATTATCTAGAAGTGGGAAAAGAAATAGCCAGTAGCATGTTATTTGGGACTATGGTAGTAAGTATGAGAAAAATGTAGCCTAAAGCATTCCGAGCAGTTGCCTCCAGGGGGCAGCTCAGTATGGCCTCCCTAAAGACCTTAGAACTTAGGACTTTTAAGAGTATACTTTTATTTATGTTGACCAAAACAGAAAAAACTTAAAATAAAGGAATATCCTCAAGAGGAGTGATACAGAAAGCTTTTGGAAATAAAATGAGGTGCCCCTGCTAAAGCACCCCCAATTCATTGTTTTTCAAGTTGTGCTCTGGCAACCACTTGCATTTCAATGACCCGGAGCGCCAGATTCATAGGCCTGTCCCAGACCTAAATAATCAGCATTTCTTGGGGTGGGCTTCAGAATCTATAATTTTAAAAAGTTCTCTAGACCCACTGCATTACCTATTACAGATATGACTAAACTTACCTTTTCGCAACACCTGTATTCCTATTATTCTTCCAACCCCAGAAGCAACTATTTGATAGATATTGAGCACATTTCATTGAGTGCCTACTACAGGCACTGTGCTAGGAGCCACACAGTGGGCCAGATAAATAAGGCTCTCTCTCATGGAACGTGGAATACAATAAGAACAGAAGACTACAGATATCTGAGTCCAGGATTTAGGGAGGCTATGGTTTGCTGTCACAGATCCCTGCGCCCAAAGCAATAGTCAATCAAAGTAAACAAGTTAATTTATACAGCTTGGGAATCCTCAAGGGACCACATGCCAAGAAAGAGCAGTAGTCTGAAATCGAGAGACTAGGTTTGAGCTGTAATTCTTCAGCAAAGTAGATTTGAGGGAGCAACATGAGGTACTTGGTCAATTTTCCTGAACCCACTTTTCTTCTTCGGAAAACAAGAAGATTGGGCTTGATCATCTTTAAGGCTATCCTTAGCTGTAAACTATTTTTGTGATTATATTGAACAATGATGGGCATGAAATATACCAAATATGACTGTCTTTAAATTTATATTCTAAGAGTTCAAGTCAGAGAATATATTAAATAAATGTTCAGGAAAAACAAATCACAACTCCTCACCCCCAAATTAAACAAATAAACAAACAAGAAAACCACCCTGGAGGGAGCTGTGATATTATGGAGGAGTTCTGCTTTGGTCCTGGCTGCCCCTTAACAGACGCATAAGCCCAGGCCAGATGCTACGCGTCACTAAGTTTTAATTTCCTTATTTATGAAATGGGCTATTACTCTTCCCCCACAGTGCTGCTGTGGAAATGGCCTTGTGCTCTGTAAAGCCCCCTTATGCTTTGATGCCAACAAGGTATTGAAAATGGCTTATACTATCTCAATCCTGCAAGGAAAATAACACAAGTGTGCTTTGATATCTTCAGTTTAATTCTTCATCACATAAGGCTGATAGATCTTTCGAGTTTCCTTCTCCTTTGTGACCCATTTTATTTTTACACAAGAGAAACAAAAACAGCTAAAATTCAAATAACCTCTGTTTGTTTTAGCCCCAGTAAAGTTTTGGGGGAGAGGGTGGGCGGTTAAAAGGAAGCTGAGTTCAAATAAAGTGTGCGGATCACAGCATTTACCCGTGGCCTCTGATTGTTCAGATTCAGTACTGTATTGTGAATAATCTAGTTTTTGTTTTATGACCTGTCTATAGAAAAAAAGTATAGATATGAACTCTGTCTACATATGTAGTCATTAGTTGATGACACAGTAGTGACTTTAGTTCTCTCACCCACAATTATAAAAAGTTTCACAATAAGAGGAACTTTGGCTACGGGAGTGGCTGTACAGACAGTAAAACTGCCCTTATCCATTTCGACCAGCAGATGCGTTTGAGGAAGAGATAATCCTTTCATTAGAGCCAACCTAGGTAACACCTGTACTTTGACCAATTAAACAGGGCGGCCGATGTTAGCTTGAAGTCGGGGGGAGAAAAGAAAGCAGAAGCCTTTCTCTTTACTGGTTTTCTCTCCAGCCCTCGCCAAATTCCAACTATCTCACAGCGCTGTTTGCTGAGATTAGGCAAGAGACACAACCAAGGACATATTGGGGAAAACACCACCTGGAATAACTAGTGCTAAACGTGACATTCAACAGCTTCACCTCGGCCATCACAGCCAACATCATCAGATGGGCGAGGCAGGAACCCACAGAGTAGAAGGCACAATGCACAGATGAGAAGAGTAGCCGGTAATACTGTTTCCAGCTCCCACGGAAGAAGTGAGAGGGACACAAAGCTCTTTAAAAAAGGAAATTGTATGCTTGGCTCCCAAAATACCAGAACAAATAAGCACAACCAGAAACCACGCCTCACTCTGTTTGTCAGGCACTCCCCCCTTGCGAAAGCAAGGGACCATATTGGACACAGCGGATGTAAAATTCCATCCGTTCCAGAAACACTAGCAGCAGAGGGCCAGCAGCATGGCTAAGCACCGGCCTCCCCTCTCAGTGTGGTGTACTAGGGTTCGTTTCTTACGAACACTAAGCCATACTACCTATTAAAATGAATGTGAAAATACAGGTAAAATTCTTAGGCCACTTCATGAGCCAGACGGAGTGATGAGTGGGACAGTGGGACAAATGGTCAGGGAAGAGGAGGGCAATGGTAGAAACTGAGGGGCAGGGTGGAAGAGAATGTGAAGGGAATGGTGATTTCTGGGACTTTTAGAAGAGGTGCCTGGCTACATTTTAAAACGGTCTATTTCATAAAGCCACGGGTTTCCTTTGCTGAAACACAAATATTTCTTACATCTAGGGCTGCTGGGTCCTATCTCCTCTAGACCCAGACAGGGTCACCTAAACCTATCTGAAGGTCCTACCTAGACCTCTCCAACCACTGCCAGTCGCACCCCTTCGCTCCCGAGCCGTGTCTACCCACTGGCCCACAAACGGAAGCGGAATACTGCCTCGGGAGACTGGACAAATCAATCGCCTCTCATTATTAGACTCCAGGCTTCCTGGCTGCAGGCAGCCTCTGGGTGGTGGACTTGTGGATGGGCGCTAACGAGGGGACACGGCAGGGTGGTGAGCCCACCGTCACGGCGAGCAGCTCTGGGCCTCGGGCCAGACAAGAGCCATCACCGCCCAGGTGTTCTCTAATCCTGGGGTGCAACAGAAGGAGGGGCTCCGCACTTCGAAGCTCCTCTCACGCGGCAGCACGGGCAACCCCACTGCCCCGGGACGCCGCACATTCATCCCAGGGCCAGGCCGTCCGCACGGGCGCGGGGGGCTTCCTCAACCACGAGCCCTCCAGCTTGTCCCGCCTAGGCAATGTCGGGCCGCGTCCCGTCCGAGCCCCTCCGCGTCCCAGCTCTCCGGGTCCCAGCTCTCCGGGTCCCAGCTCTCCGCGTCCCAGCTCTTCGGGTCCCAGCTCCCCGGGTCCCAGCTCTCCGGGTCCCAGCTCTCCGGGTCCCAGCTCCCCGGGTCCCAGCTCTCGGGGTCCCAGCTCCCCGGGTCCCAGCTCCCCGGGTCCCAGCTCTCCGGGTCCCAGCTCCCCGGGTCCCAGCTCTCCGGGTCCCAGCTCTCCGGGTCCCAGCTCTCGGGGTCCCAGCTCCCCAGGTCCCAGCTCCTCGCGTCCCAGCTCTCCGGGTCCCAGCTCTCCGGGTCCCAGCTCCCCGGGTCCCAGCTCTCCGGGTCCCAGCTCTCGGGGTCCCAGCTCCCCGGGTCCCAGCTCTCCGCGTCCCAGCTCTCCCGGTCCCGGCCCTTCTCCACGTCCGAGCCCCTCCCCGTCCGAGCCCCTCCGACTCCCGGCCCTCCCCCGAGTCCCACCGTCCTGGTCCCAGCCCCTCCTCGGCGTCCGAGCCCCCTGCCCACAACGGGCATCTCACCGGTGCTGAGTGCCTCCAAGCGACCCGCTGGTGTGCTGCCGCCACCCAGCAGGTGCGTGCGCCCCACCCGCCTGGGCCGAGCCACTAGCTGGCCCTCCCCGCCCCTGACCGCTTCTAACCTCCCCTCCCCGCCCCTGCCCACGTGCTGTTCCTCCCTTCTCAAAGGCCTCACTCTCCTCCACTCCCCTGACCTCCAGCTGACTTGTTCCCTGGCCCCAGACACTCCCTAAGGTGTGTGCTCCAACAGGGGCCAGTCCCTGGGCATCCAGCGCAGACTGTGACCAACTGTGACCTCCTAAGGTGCAAAGCAATTATAGAGCCCGAAAGGACTGGGAGCAGAAGGAAGAATGTGTCATATCCTGGACCAGAATCCAGTTTTGTAGTTTAGGCTTGGTGCCACATGGGCGCGTTCATTCGTTCATTCCTTCGTTCATTCATTCATCAAATCTGCCAAATGCTAGGTAGGGGTGGTTCTAGGTGCTGGGGTTAGAGCTGCGAAGGAGAAAAAGTCCCTGCCTTCAAGGAGCTACTTCCTACTAAGAAATGTATACTTTTCTTTGTAGCATCATGTGGTCTCAATGCTCTCACCTGTAAGTTAAGGATTGGTTGGCTTAGTCGAATAGTTTCCCATCGTGTTGCTCATAACCCGCTGTGGAAGTTGAAAGAGTGCGAGAGCTAAGGCTCCATCTCAGACCTCCTGATCAGACTCTGGGAGGAGTGCTGGCAGATGTACCTCTTACAGGCTTCTCCGGTGACCAGAGGAAGTCAGGGTTGAGAACCTCCCCTCCAGATCTCTCAGATGCCTTCCATCCATCCATTGTTGAGGGCCCTGGAAACCAAAACAGTCTTGGTGGAAGAGATGCTGTATTTAGGTTTTAAAGAAAGGCAAAGGATATACACCAGCTGGTGGTAGGGAAGAGGATCCCAAGTGCAGCTTCTTTTAATCAAATAGCTTTCCTTTTCTATAAAGTCAAAGGAAGGCACTTTTGAGGATAAGGCAGACTGAGCAAACCTCCTCTCTAAAAGAGTAGGCGCACTCTCCCTCCTGGGAGCATGTCCACACCTTTCTGTTCCCCTTTTCCCCCTACAGGCGTGCATCTTCTCAACTCTAAGGGACCCCAGGAGACTTGCAACCAGGGAAACAATGGGCAGTGGCTGTTTGTCCTGGGATAACCCCCGAACCTGTCTCCAAGGCCCCCTTTTCTCTGACTCACAAGGGAGCTGACAGCAGTTCACTTCTTTCCCATAACTTTCTAGAGAGCCAAAGCAGCCCCATTTAGCCTGTCTCCTGTAGCTTCTTCCATCCTAAGCCTTTCGTTGTTTCACTGTCCCTGGCTTTAATAAATGTACTCTCAAACTAAGTACATAAATAAATAAATAAATAAATAAATAAATAAATAAATAAAATAAAATAGTGAATGCAGCCTGATGGAAGGAGATAATGACAGAGAGACACTGATACCAATGAAAAGGCTAATGGAGCCACACACTTCAGATGGATAATGTGCCAGAGCTGGGAGAGCACCTCTTTAATCCCATCAACTCAGGAATTTTTTTAACTACCAGGCCTCATCCAGGCACTTGCTCACACCCATTGTTTTTTAAATGGATGATAAAGTGGAGTCTTGGATGCCTGTTACAACAAATGTGTGACCTCTTAATTGTAGTTATTGGTGGGTAGAGGTACTTCATAACATTGAAAAATCAGAACTAGGAAAATGCTCTCTGCCTCAAATTATAACATCCAAGTGCCAGAACAAATTAGTTTTTACAAAACAAGTTTGACCATCTTTAACTTGATCTGTTAAAATAATGTAAATCAGCCCAGCCAGTGTGGCTCAGTGGATTGAGCAACGTCCCATGGACTGAGAGGTCCTGGTTCAATTCCTGGTCAGGGCACATGCCCCGGTTGTGGGCTCGATCCCCAGTAGGGGGTGTGCGGAGGCAGCCAATTGATATATCTCTCTCACATCGATGTTTCTATCTCTCTCTGCCTTCCTCTCTCTCTAAAAAATCAATAAAAACATAATTTAAAAAATTGCAAAAGACTTTAGAAAATAATGCAAATCAAATAGCTTAAATCAAACAGTTAATAAAAGATAAATTACTAATATATTAACAACTATAAATTAATGCAATAGAAGCAGCTAACAACACTTATAAAGCTATTTTAATATAATAGATTAGTGTCTAGAAACAGATCCAATTATATGTGGGCCTTAATAAACACGAGGCATTTTAATTCAATGGAAAATGGTTTATTTTATAAATATTGCTGACATGATTGACTGTTCTTTTGGAATATCTTATCAGAGAATTGCTCGGTATCCAATCTCCCTTGGCCATTGTGGTACTAAGTGGGCACATGGCCATCCAGAATGAGTGTATTTTTCCCAGTCTTTCTTTTAGTTAGGATGGGCTACGTGACTAAGTTCAGGACAATAGGCTATTAGAAGTGTTACAGGCAACTTCTAGGTAGAGTCCTGAGAGGAAGTGGGTGTGCCCATCTTCTCTTCTGCTGCTGAAGGAATCTGGACATGGCAGTGAGCCATCTTGGACCATGAATGGTGAAGTAAGGATAAAAGAGGCTGGCTTCTTGGATGATTTCATGCAGAAGTTTCCACACCAGTCCTGGAATGCCCATAAAATTACATCCTGTGTAAGTCACAGCTATTTGAGATTTTTGTTATATGCAGCCAAATCCATAACCTAACTACTGCAGAACATCTTCCCTCCTGTTTTATACCACGTACAAACAAAAATTTAAAATGACTTAAAGAAACATCTAAATGTATTATTACTTTGCCCAGTAGTCACAGTTTGGAGATTCCTAATACATCATAAGAACCTTAAAGGTTCTGACTGCAGCATTATTTATAATAGCAAATGTTTGTCACTATGGGAGTAAATATAGTATAACATGCCCTTTATATGATAGATTGTGTAGTTATTTAAAAGGACGAATTAGATTTATACTTACTGACCAGGAAAATAGTCACGTATTGTTAAAGTTAAAAAGTTCACAGACTAGCCCTGGCTCGTTTGGCTCAGCGGTTGGAGTGTTGGCCTGCGGACCAGAAAGTCCTGGGTTCAGTCCCCGCTAGGGGCACATACCAAAAAAAAAAAAGTTTGCAGACTAGTGAGGGATTTGTGTGTGTGTGTGTGTGTGTGTGTGTGGTAAATATTTATAACATAAAAATTACCATTTTAATCATTTTTTATTTTTATTTTTTAGAGGATATTTTTCCATTGATTTTTAGACAGAGTGGGAGGGAGGGAGAGAGAGAGAGAGAGAGAGAGAGAGAGAGAGAGAGAGAGAGAGAGAGAGAAACATCAATGTGAGAGATTCATATCAACTGGCTGCCTCCCGCAGGACCCCCAACCAAGGCAGGGATCAAACTGCAACCGAGGTACGTGCCCTAGACTGGAATCAAACCCGTGCTTCTTTGGTCTGTGGGATGATGCTCTAACCGCTGAGCCAAACTGGCCAGGGCACCATTTTGATCATTTTTAATTATACGCTACAGTGACATTAAGTACATTCGCATTATTGTACACTCATCGCCACTATCTCCAGAACTTTTTCATCATCCTATACTGGAACTGTATAGCTTTTAGATAATAACTGCCTGTTTCTTGCTTCCCTAGCCCCTGATAACCAGTGCTCTACATTCTGTCTGTATAAATTTGACCACTAAAGGTGTTTCCTACAGTATTTTTTTTTTTTTGTATCTAGCTTAATTCACTTAGCATAATGTATTCAAGGTTCACCCACGTTATAGCACGTATCAAAATTTCATTTCTTTTTAAGGCTGAATAAGATTCCAGTGTGTGTATATACTACATTTTGTTTATCCATTCATCTGCTGTTTCCACCTTTGGCTATTGTAAATGATGCTCTTATGAACCTTTGTCTACAAATATCTGTTTGAGTTTTTGCTTTCAATTCTTTGGTGTATATACTCAGGAGTGGAATTGCTGAATCAAGTCTTTGTTTAAGTTTTTGAGGAACTGCCATACAGTTTCCATAGCAGCTGCACCATTTTACATTCCCATCAGCAGCGCACAAGGATTCCAGTTCCTCCACATCCATGCGAACACCTGTTCTCTGCTTTTTGATAATAGCCATCCTAGTGGGTGTGGCTTTGATTTGCATTTCTGTAATGATTAGTGCTGTTGAGCATCTTTCCATGTAATTGTTGGCCATTTGTATATCTTTTTTGAGCAATGTCTTTGAATTGGATATATTGTTTTGTTGTTGCTGAGTTTTAGGAGTTTTCTACATATTCTAGATATTAATCTCTGATCAGGTACGTGATTTGTAAATATTTTCTCTCACTTTATGGGTTACCTTTTTACTCTGTTGATAGTGTCCTTTGATGCAAAAAAGTTTAAATTTTGATAAAATCCAATGTACTGTTTTTGCTTTTGTTCCCAGTGCTCTTGATGTCATATTCAAGAAATCGACACCAAATTCAATGCAATGAAGATTTCCCCCTATATTTTAATTTAAGAGATTTATAATTTTAGCTCTTATGTTTAGATATTTTACCCACTTTTAGTTAATTTTTGTATATGGTATTAGGCAAGGATCCAACTTCATTCTTTTGCATGTGGTTATTCAGTTTTCCTAGCACCATTTGTTGAAAAGATTGTCCTTTCCGCCCTGGCCAGTTTGGCTCAGCGGTTAGAGCACCGGCCCGCGGACCAGAGAGTCCTGGGTTCGGTTCCCGCTAAGGGCAGGTACCTCGGTTGCAGTTTGTCCCTGGCCCCGGTTGGGGTCATGTGGGTGGCGACCATTCGATGTGTCTCTCTCACATCAGTGTTTCTCTCTCTGTCTTCACCCCTCTCTCCCTCCTGCTCTATCTGAAGATAAATGCAAAAAAAAAAAAAAAAAAAAAAAGAGAGAGAGAGAGAGAAAAGATTGTCCTTTCCCCCATTGAATGGTCTTGACACCCTTGTCAAAAATCACTTGACCTTGCATATATAAACCCTATATGCAAGGGTTTATTCCTGGGATCTCTGTTTTATTACATTGGTCTATATGTCTGTCTTTATGCCAGTAAGACACTGTTTTGATTATTGTAGTTTTGTAGCAAATTTTGAAATCAGGAAATATGACTCTTCCAAATTTGTCTGTCATTTTCAAGATTGTTTTGGCTAGTTGGGGCTTTTAAAGATTCCATATGAATTTTAGGATAAATTTTCTATTTCTTCAAAAAAAATCTTTAGGAATTTGATAGGCATTGCATTGACTCTGTAGATTGCTTTGAGTAGTATTAACATCTTAAAATTTAGTCTCCCAATCCATAAACACAAGATGTTTTTCCATTTATTTATGTCTTCTTTAATTTCTTTCAGCAATATTTTATAGTTTTCAGTGTACAAGAGTTTCACCTTCTTAAGTTAATTCCTACATATTTTATTCTTTTTGACGCTATTATAAATGGAATTGTTTCCTTTCTTTTTTTTGTTAATCCTCACCTAAGGATAGTTTTCCTATTGATTTTTAGAGGGAGTGGTAGGGAGGTAGAGGGAGAGAGAGAGAGAGAGATAGAGAGAGAAAGAGAGAGAGAGAGAAACATTACATCAATTGGTTGCTTCCTGCATGTGCCCTGACCAGGCTGGGGATCAAACCTGCAACCCAGGTATGTGCTCTTGACTGGGAATTGAACCTGTGACCCTTTGGTATGAGGGCCTATGCTCTAACTGCTGAGCCACACCAGTCAGAGCTGGAATTGTTTTCTTAATTGTCTTTTCAGATTTTGTTGTTAGTGTATAGAAATGCAACTGATTTTTAAAATTATTATTATTATTATTTTTTATCCTCACCTGAGGACATTTTTGCATTTATCTTCAGTTAGAATGGGAGGGAGAGAGGGAGGAAGAGAGAGAGAGAAACATCGATGTGAGAGAGACAACATCGAGTGGCCACCACCCACACGACCCCAACCGGGGCTGGGGACAAACTGCAACTGAGGTACGTGCCCTTGACCAGAATTGAACCCACGACTAATTGGTCCGCGGGCCGATGCTCTAACCGCTGAGCCAAACCTGCCAGGGCGCAACTGATTTTTGAGTGTTGATTCTGTACTCTGCTGCTTGGTTGAACTGTTTATTACTTCTAACAGTTTTGGTGTGGAATAGTTAGGGTTTTCTACATATAAGAGCATGTTATCTGTGAGTAGAGATCGTTTAAATGTTTTATTTCTATCTTGGATGCCTTATTTTTTCTTCTTGCCTCATTACTTTGGTTGGAACTAATACTATGTTGAATAGAAGTGGAAAAAGCAAGCATCCTTGCCTTGTTTCTGACCTTAGAGGAGAAATTTTCTGTCTTTTACCACTGAGTATCATGTTAGCTGTGGATTTTTCATATATAGCCTTTATTGTGTTGAGGTAGTTTTTCTTTTTATTCCTAGTTTGTTAAGTGTAATTTTCTTGAGAGGTTATTGGATTTTGTAAAATGTTTTCTTTTTCATTGATTGAGATTATCTTTTTTTTTTTTTAATCCTCACCTGAGGACTTTTTTTTTTTTTTTTGCATTTATCTTCAGACAGAGCAGGAGGGAGAGAGGGAGGAAGAGAGAGAGAGAGAGAGAGAAACATCAACGTGAGAGAGATACATCGAGTTGTCGCCACCCACACGACACCAACCAGGGCCAGGGACAAAGTACAACTGAGGCACGTGCCCCTAGCGGAACCGAACCCAGGCCTCTCTAGACTGTGGGCTGACGCTCCAACTGCTGAGCCAAACTGGCCAGGGCGATTGAGATTATCCTACAGGATTTTCCCCCTTTCATTTTGTTAATGTGGTGTATTACATTGATTTTCATGTGTTGAACTATCCTTGCATTTCAGGAATAAATGTCATTTGGTAATGGTGTATAATTCTTTTGATATGCTATTGAATTCTACTTGCTAGAATTTTGTTATGAATTTTTGCATCAATGTTCATAAGGGATATTGGTCTGTATTTTTCTTTTCTAGTGGTGTTTTATCTGACTTTGGTATCAGGCAATGCTGGTCTCCTAGAATCAATTAGGAAGTATTATTTTTTCTTCAATGTTTCGGAAGCATTTGAGAAGGATTGGTGTTAGTGCTTTTTTAAATGTTTGATAATATTAACCAGTGAAGCCATTAGGTCCAGGGCTTTTCTTTGTTGGGAGCTTTTTTTTTTATCCTCACCCGAGAACATTTTTCCATTTTTTGTTCAGATAGAGTGGGAGGGAGAGAGAGGAAGAGAGAGAGAGAGAAACATCGACGTGAAAGGGACACATCGAGTGGCTGCCTCCCGCACGACCAACCAGGGCCGGGGACAAATTGCAACCGAGGTACGTGCCCCTAGCAGGAACCGAACCTGGGTCTCTCTGGACCGCAGGCCGACTCTCTAACCGCTGAGCCAAACCGGCCAGGGCTGTTGGGAGCTTTTGATTACTGATTCAATCTTCTTTAATAAATTTTAAAAAATTACAGTTTACATCCAATGTTATTCTGAGTTAACCTTCTTACTAGTTATAGGTCTGCTCAGATTTCTACTTCTTCATGATTAAGTCTTGGTAGGTTGTGTATCTTTAGGAATTTGTTCATTTCTTCAATGTTATCTGATTTGTTGGCATACAGTTATTCACAGTACAATTATTCTCTTATAATCCTTTTTGTTTCTATAGAATTGATAGTAATGCCCCCCTTTATGTTTCAGATTTTAGTAATTTGAGTCTTCTCTCATATTTTTTCTTAGTCAATATAACTAAAGGTTTATCAATTTTGTTAATCTTTTTTTTTTAGCATATGCTTTTGTATTCTGTTTTTATTATTTTTAATTTTTTTTTAAAATTTATTTTATTATTAATTTGTTTTTGTTACAGATGTTTTTCCTTTTTTTCCCCCATTGACACCCTCCTCCCCCTCCCCTTCTCTTTCTCCCCATCCCTGTTGTCCATGTCCATTGGTTATGCACCCATGCACATAGGCTCTGTGATTTATCTCTTTCCCCGGCCTCCCCCCCTCCTCTGAGGCCCGTCATCCTGTACTCCACCCTCCATGTCTCTGGGTCAATTTCGTTGTTCAGTTTGCTCAGTTCTCCTGTGTGTTGCCGGCTTCCTCCGTTGGTGGGGGGGTCACCCGGCTCCCCTGCTCCGCCTGGGTTCCCCCGCGGTGGGGGCTTGTTAATCTTTTTGAAGAACCAACTTTTGGTTTCATTGATTTTCTCTATTGTCTTTCTGTTCTCTATTTTACTTATTCTGCTGTAATTTTTTATCACTTCCTTCTGCCACCATTGGATTTAGTTTTTTTCTTCTTTTTCTAGTTCCTTGAGTTATATAATTAATTTGAGATCTTTCTTTTCTTTAAAAAAAATATTTTTTCTTTATTGATTTGAGAGAGAGAGAGGAAGGGAGAGGGAGAGAGAGAGAGAAACATCGATGAGAGAGAACATCGATTGGCTGCCTCCTGCATGCCCCCCACTGGGGATTGGGCCCACAACCTGGGCATGTGCCCCGACCGGGAATCGAATGGGTGACCTCTTGGTGCAGGGGTCAATGCTCAATCACTGAACCACAGCGGCTGGGCTGAGACCTTTCTTGATTTTAATGCAAGCATGCATAGCTACGATTTTTTCTTTTAGTACTGCTTTTGTTGCATTCATCCATCTCTATGTATTTTCTAATTACCCTTGTGATTTCTTCTTTACCCTTTGAGTGTGTTTGTGTGTGAAGTTTAATTTTTCACAAATTTGTGAATTTTAAGTTTTCTTTCTGTTACTGATTTTTAACTTCACCCTGTTGTGATCAGAGAAGATGCTTTGCTATCTTTTAAGATCTACTGAGACTTGATTTGTGGCTTAACATATGGTTTATCCTGGGAAATGTCCCATTTGCACTTGAGAAGACTGTGTATTCTGTAGTTGTTGGGTGGAGTGTTCTGTATATATCTGTTAGATTTAGTTTATTTTTCTTCTCTTTTTGTTTTTCAAAAATTAGATCATATTACACACACACACACACACGTGTGTGTGTGAATGTTGCATGTATGAACATGAAGGTGTGGAAAGCTACCTTGGTTATATCATGGGGATAACACTGGACAGAGGGTGCAGGGGAGAGGCTGTTAACTTCTTTTCAGAAATGTGTTTCAAGCTGAAGTACTGGTGAGGGTGAAAGAATTTGGATTGGGTCATATATAATGGCTATCCCACTCATAGCCTAGGATCAGCTGAACAGTGGGGACTGTAGTTTGTTCCACCAATCATCTTACATGGAGTCCTTGCAGAATTTGTGACTGGCTATTACATGGAAGGACAAGACTGTGATGGACAAGACTTAAGAACGCATGAGTGGCTGAAAGTGAACAGGCCTAGACACCTCTTGTACAACACTTCATAATCCTCTCAGCCTTGGCTGCATGAACAGTTCATGCATGCTTTGACAGGCTGTGTGCAGGTATAAGTTGATAGTCTTCCCTGTCTGCTTGTGCTATGATCTCTTACTTCCTGCCTTGAGGCTTCTTTAAGCTTGCAGGGTACATGTAGAACCATGGCAGGAACCCACCTGGTGGTTATGCATATACAACTAGGAATTTGTGAGGAATCAATGCCCAAGAACCACTCTCCATCAATGGAGAATAGTAGCCAGCCCATAAATGCTTCACTCTTGTCCCATGGGTAGATAGTTCTCAGACATATTTCAAAAGATTCCTTTAAAAATATCAGTCAGAAAAATGTCCCAAAGGCCAACTTGTCCCTTTTTCCTGGTGACACTCTCTATGTCTTTCACTCCTGCTCTCTGGAATCAACTTTGCATGTACACTACAGCACACAGACTTTTCCCTTAGCTCTGACTTGGGGAAGCCTAGGTAAATACAGAAGCTTTGTCAAAGGGACACAGGAATTAGCTTGAAGGAACACTTGAAAGATGAAACAATTGGAAAATCCAATGGAATGCCAACAATTTATAAAAACAATGAATATATTAAAGTTATTCATTCATAATGATACTCAGAAGAGAAAGACAAAACTGTCCTTTGGAACATGGTACATTGGTTCTCAATCCCAGAGGAGTTCTCCAACTACATGGAGAATAGCAAAGCTCATCACAATGCCACCTACTGGGAGTAGAAGGCCAAATGTTTGCTCACTGCATCTTGGTGTCAGAGTCACCAAGGAAAACACAGCAGAGCAGTGGATGGAACAATGCTGTACTCACATGAAGAAGAGACTGAGCCAGATCAGCTCCAATAGTGTGCGTTGGTCCCCCATGGCCAGAAGGGTCCCCCTCCATCTTGGCCGTGGTCACAGGACATATAGCCTACATGCACCCCTCTTGTGCAGGAATAGAAGGACCCCAACTCCTCCCCCACGGAGTCTGAAGTACTAAATGCTGGGGGTGTGCCTGAGAGCATTTGTTTAAGCAGAACAAAGGAGAATACCTTGAGTCTGCAATAGGGAAAGATATTCCCACACAAGGGTATACACCTGGCACAGGTGTGTGGGCTCTTTGTCTTGTGGTAAGGAAATGTTCCAGGCCCAAGGCCCATCCTTATGTGACCAAGAGGAAGTTGAAAGACTGCACATGACACTGCCTTTTTCAACAGCCCACCCCCTACCCTCACCCGGCCACCGAAACATCAGATAAAGCTTATCAAATCCAGTGGGACCATCGCTCACTTTGAATTTGGAGGTGGAGTCAGCTCCCATGGGAGCCCCTAAACAACCTGTGCAGATAAGATTTACTGGCAGAGCCTTCATGTCATTTTGAGACAGCACTTTACTAGGAAGACCAGACCCAGGAGAATGGCCAGCCCTTCCTGGAGGATGGTCTTCAACCAGGAACCCCAAGTGCCTGGGTTAATCCAACAAAAGGAGTCAAAGAACAGGGCCTATACAGCTGAGAACCATACTATCAGAGCATGGATTTTCTGCAGCTCTTCCCTGAACTATTGAGATATACACAAGACATGTTGGCAGTAATACGAATGCTACCTTGTTCTGCCAGCAGATAATTGAGGGCTATAGAGTAGTCCATCACTCCCATGGTTAGTGAGTTCAGTGAGAATAGCTCGAGCAGTAGTTAGGTATCTCCACCATTGTCAATGACAAGTTGCGTACTCCCTCCCCCAGGCACATATATGGCATGAGGATACAAACAGCATAATAGAACTGGCTGTGTGATTATTTTCCTGGAAGAATGTTTCTGGCAACCCTGTAATATGTCAGAAGTGTGGGGCCCTTCCAATGTAGTGTATCATTTTGTACAAACAACTGGGACACTGAAATTCCCAAACAGCATGTCCCATCTAAGCACCCTCGGAGCCTAGCGCAGACACTTTGTAGCCCGTACACCTACCCCTCAGAGGAACACTTAACCCAGAGGCGCACATGTCACACTGGTCAGGGAGCGGTTGTAAGAGTTTCTAGTCCAATTGCACAAAGCCTGTGTGGTTAAGCTGTGGATTAAGCAGCCAAGTCAAGTTGCATGACATAAGACTCTCCCATACCAGTGGTGATATTTAAAGTCTGCCTCTCATTTTCTGTCTATGTTCAAGGTAAGTGTCATGCACGGGGTATTAGGTATCCTGTGGACCTGACCCTGTACAGAGGGTATCACTCTGATCAAAACCATTGATGGTTGTTGGGACCTCTGTCAGATTAGCAATAGGCCACACGTGGAGTCTGGAGAGGAAGTGCCTTGAACACGTGGGTGACAGACCTACAACACTTCAAACTTCCCCCTGCTGCTGCTGCTGTGCTAATTGTCTTCACCAGTGCATTGTCAACCCGGGCACCACTGGTGTTCTGAAGGGACAAAATGAGGAGAGATTCTTTTCCCCCTACCCACTTCCTGTACTTCCCATGGTGAGAGGTGTTCCTGTCTATTACTTGGGGTGCTAGCTATCCAGGTGTTGCAACCCAGGCTGTCTGCCCAGTTTCAAGGCTCCTGCCTTCACAGACATTCAGTGCTCTGTTGCTTGACCCAGACCTTTCGGCCCTGGTCATCTAGTCCAGGAGGAGAGGACATGTGCTGCACAAGCTTGGCATGTGCGATAAAGTCATCCATTTGAATGGAAGAATCAGATGTCCTTGGTGCCACAACAGAGACTATTGCCCAGAAGCATCATCTCCAGATTAGAGCCAGGGGGCCCTGTTCAGGGTACTATGGCAACTTGAATTGCCTTATGGGGGAAAAAGAAAAAGAATGGTTGGATATATTGATATTGGGGTTTCGTAGGCACAGCCTAATCAGGTGACTTCATGATCCACCTCCACCTCCTCCAAGCTCAATATTTCCCAACGTGTGTTGCAATGACATGTTTCTTTCGCACTGGAGTGCAGTGGTTAGTGTTCATACTGCCCTGGTCAGGCAGGGCTACGACCACACCAGTCTCCACCAATGCCTGACTACAAGCAAGGGGCTGCTCTTCAAAGAGAGCCCTCCAAAGGTGTGGCCTCAGGCAAATAATGGATCCAAAATCCAAGAGGTCAGCTCACCCTAGTGGCAGTTTCTTGTTGCCACATTCACCATTTAGCGTGAGTGGAGGTTGTGGACACCTGTGGTTCCACTGTGCCAGTAAGCTCCAAAGGGTCCAAGACTTTTGGAACAGTCTTGTTGAATAGCTGCCAAGACTTGTTGCCTCCTTCAAAATTGGTGCCTGTGGGTCACCTTAACTAGTGGGGGCAAAAGAACACCCACGTGGGTACATGCGGTCTCCAGTACCCAAAGGGGCCTTCCAGATATTGGATTTCTTTTTTATTAGTTAGTGCCACCAGGGTCAACCATTTTTTGCTTCACTGAATCTGGGATGTTTCTTTGGCTTCCCGCTCAAGTGGCCCTTAGGAATTGCACCTGCTGTGCTGGGCCCTGGACTTTATTTGGGTTTATAGCCCAACTGTCACTAGTCATTATGACTAATTATAGCACCACATCCACCTGTTTTTCGGTGGGCCCTACTATCAGGATGTCATTGATACGATGGATAACCAAAACTTCTGTGGTGACCTAGGCTTGTTGAAGGTCAAGCCCTACCCACTGGTGGTATATTGCCAGAGGGTTGAGCTGTGCCTGTGGAAGCATATTGAAAGTATACTGCAGGTCATCCCATGTGAATGCAAATTGGTCCTCTTCGTCCTGCAGGTGGAATGAGAAATTAGCATTAGCCAAATTGGTAACAGCTGTACCAGTCTCCAGTGTAGGTTGTCACTATTTCAGTGAAGGAGATGATACCTGGCACCTCAGGGGCCAAGGGCACAATCTTGGCATTCAGCCTGTGGAAGTTCACTGTCAGCTTCTGTGCCCTGGAGGCCTTTTTGACTGGCAAACCAGGCTAGATTGTGACATCATAAGTCTTGATATCTGATCATGTAAATCCTTCAGCTTTATTCTTGGTTTGTCTTAGCTGTTCTTATCCTTTTTGCATTTTCATATTTATTTTAAAACAGCTTATTGTACACACATACACACACACACACAATCTGTCAGTGGCTGACTGAGATTGCATTGAATTTGGGGAGAGTTAAATGATTATTATACTGAGTCTTTCGACATATGAACATAGTATATTCCTCTTTTATGTAGGTCTTAACATTCTCTCGATATTGTTGTATAAGTTTCAGTATATACGTCTTGGACATATTTTGTTAAATTTATTTATTAATGGTTATTACCTGAATCAATTATTTCATTGGAAGTTGCCAAATGATGATTTTCTGTCATTCATTATGCACTTATTAGTGAAAACATTTCTACGCATACTCACCTTCATCCTCTAAAAGTATCTAATTTCCCTGATACAGAGTTCAAACCCAAAAGGCAGGATAAATGCTTAATTCTCTTTCTTTAGTTACTAATTTTTAAACTAATGAGTTGGTTCCCCAGCAACATCCTTAAACTATCTAGTTTTGTTTTTGTTGGGAAAGACAGTTTCATGTGCAGTCTTTCCACCACACTTCCCAGAACATTTGCCATTTAAGGGCTCTGGAGATTGACCAAAGGGGCATATGACCAATTTAGAAGGGGTTATTAATGAAACACTGAAATATTTTTTTGCATGTTGAAGTAGTTTTTATGTGTAATAAGAATTTTAATCATTACATTATATTTTAAAATATAATTAAACAATAATTTGATTTAGCATAGTGGCTTTAATTTATTTGGATAACATTAAAAGTTATTAAGAAGTTATGTCACAAAATATGTAAGAAACATAATTTTTTTCTTTTTACATAAAATTATTTGTTGTGGCATATTACATTTTTATTTGAGCACCTCTAACATAGAGTCACTTAATTCTTGATTACAAGACAAGCATTTATTCACATAAAGGCAGACAGTGTGGTAAATGGAAAAAAAAACCCATACGCTATAGGGTCATAGACACCTGGGCTTAGACGTTTAGAGATTTCTCACTGTACAATCTTGGAAAAGTTGTTTAGCTTTTCTGAGCCTAGTGAAACACTGAACTTCGAGTAAAAATGGTAGGTTCTGTGGCGATCTTCCCCGGACAGTTTCTATTTCTTCCACCCTCCACCTAAGCTTGTGGGAGGTACTTCCGGGATGTCCAGGCCGTGAGAACCCGCAGCCTCACTGCCAGAGGGGTCTCACTTGATTTGGAATGAGCTGGGGAAACCCACGCCCAGCAGTGCTGTAAGCAGTAGTCGTGATCTCAATGACATCAAACGGGTAAAACCAGTGGCTCAGCCAGTAATTCTGGCCGGGACAAGCAATGAACTGGGGGACTGCCCAAAAATTTAACAGGAAAATCTGGAACATGAGACAGTCAAAGATCTGGATATGTTTCCACATGTCTGCATAGCATAGACCAGAGAGGACCCAAGCTATCTATGTCAACAGCGTGGTTGATAGAAGAAAAATCTGATAAATTGGACATTATCAAAGTTAAAAACTCAAAAGAGACCATTGAGAAAATGAAAAGTCAAGCACAGACTAGGAGAAACGATTTCCAAGTTATATATCTGAAAGAGGTCTTGTGTCTAGAGTTACAATGAAGTCTTTTTTTTTTTTTTTTTAATTTTTCCTTTATTGGTTTTAGAGAGAGAGGAAGGGAGAGAGAGAGAGAGATAGAAACATCGATGAGAGAGAACATCAGTTGGCTGCCTCCTGCATGCCCCCCACTGGGGATCAAGCCCACAACCTGGGCATGTGTCTTGACCGGGAATCGAACCAGCGACCTCTTGATGCATGGGTCGACGCACAACCACTGAGCCACACCGGCCGGACTACAATGAAGTCTTATAACTCAATTAATAAAGAGGCCTAATGCCGCAACCTGCACGGCTAGTCGAACTAGACCTGAGGAGGGGCGATGGGAGACTGAGAAAAACACAGAGACTAAGAAAGTCACAGAGACATTCTAGAGAGAAAAGCTGGGGCAGGTGGACACTGCTCTCTGATGGAGAAACAGTGACCCCGAGCTAGCTCGGCCAGTTTATTAAATAGCCAATTGAAAGGAGGGGAAGTTCAAAAGCTTCATTGTTCTCAAAGACCAAATGTTTCCCTCGGCCTCTGAGCTCAAAGTCCAGATTACTTGGCCGCAGCTCAGGACGCTCCTGTGTGGGCCTTGCCCGCACACAGGAAGAACAAGAGGTCTTGGGACAGAAGACTCCCGGGCGAGACCTTGCAAACACCACAGGAACAAGGGACCTTGGCTCAGCCGCCCTCCACAGCCTAATTAAAAATGGGCAAAATATTTGAATAGATACTTCACCAACAAAATATATGAGTAGTTAAAAATCACACGAAAAGATGGTTAACACAATTAGTATTAGAAAAATGTAACTTAAGCCATAATGAGATACCAATGCACCCACTAGCATGACTATAATAAAAAATACAGTAAATAATAAGAACTGGGGTGGATGTGAATCAAATGGAACTTCATATATTGCTTATGGAAATGTAAAGTGGTATAGCCACTCTGGATTACAATTTGACAGTTTCTTAAAAAGTTAAACAAAGTTATTATATGACTCAGCAATTTCATTCCTAGGTGTGTGTCCAAGAGAAACGAAAACGTGTCCACACAAGACTTATATGTAAATGTTCATAGTAGCATTATACATAACATTCAAAACTGGAAACAATTCAAATGTCCAATGTCCATCAAATGGTGAATAGATAATCAAAATGTGGTATATCTAGCCCTGGCTGGTGTGACTCAGTGGTTAGAGCATTGGCCTGCATACCAAAGGGTCACAGGTTGGATTCCTGGTCAAGGGCATGTAACTGGTTGCAGGTTTGATCCCCAGCCCCGGTTGGGGCGTGTGAGGGAGGCAACCAATCGATGTGTCTCTCTCACATCAGTGTTTTTTTTCTCTCTCTCTCTCCCCCTCCCTCCCTCCCTTCCCATCTCTTTAAAAATCAATGGAAGCCCTGGCCTGCTTGGCTCAGGGGTTAGAGCGTCAGCCTGAGAACCAAAGTGTTGTGGGTTTGATTCCATGTCAAGGGCATGTACCTGGGTTGCAGGTTTGATCCCTGGTCCTGGTGGGGTGGTGCGGAAGGCAACCAATCAATGTGTCTCTCACATCGATGTTTCTCTCTCTCTCCCCTTCCCTCCCTTCTACTCTGTCTAAAAAATCAATTAACAACAACAGGATTAACAACATCACCAACAACATCAACAACACCACCAATACCACCACCAACAATCAATGGAAAAAATACCCTCAGGTGAAGATCAAAGGGGAAAAGTGGTATATCTACAAAATGGAATACTATTTAACAACAGAAATGAATGAACTACTACTATAGTCATGCAGTGCGTAATGATGTTTCAGTTGACGACAGACTACATGTACAATGGTGATTCCACAAGATAATAATGGAGCTGAAAATTTCCTATCACTAGTGACATTGTAGCCATTACAACAGCATAGCACAACACATTACTCAGGTGTTTGTAGTGATGCTGGTGTAAACAAACCTACTGTGCTGCTAGTTATATAAAAGTATAGCACATGCAGTTATGTACAGTACATAGTGCTTGATAATGGTAATAAAATATGTTACTGGTTTATGTATTTACTACACTAGATATATTATTGTTATTTTAGACTGTACTCTTTCTACTTATAAAATTTTTTGCTCTATATTATGCCAGCAGCAGCCTCAAGCATCTTGTATTTACCTTGCCTCTTGATTGCATCATTTCTCTTGTACTTGATTAAATTTCATGCTATTTTATATATTTTGTATAGCCTAAGTATACAGTGTTTATAAAGTCTACAATATTTCTTTGAATTTTTAATATAGTTTATTTGAACCAAAACTGAAGCCAATTGCCAGGGAGCAAGATCTTAAACATTCCAGGAAATAACAATTTTACAGTTTCTTTTATGTATTTGAAATTAAGGGAGAGATCCAAGATGTGGCAGACTAGGTAAATGTTACACTCACCTCCTCTCAGGACCAAACTGGAATTACAACTAAAATATAGCACAATCAACCTGAATAACCAACTGAAGACTAGCTGAATAGAAGTCTTATAACCAAACATTTATAGAAGAAGCCACATCAAGGCTGGTTCTGGAGACAGGAAAAGGGCTGGCCCTGCTCCCATGAGATCCAGGAGGGATATTTCAGCTGTAAAGGTTCCCCCCGAGAAGCTTGAGGTCTCAAACCCATGCCAGGCTCCCCAGGCCCATAACCAGGAAGAGATGCCCACATGACATCTGGCTGTGAAAATCTATAGGGATTCTGCGCACCAGGGAGAGGCAAAAATCCGCTAGAGACACAGGTGCCCTCTTAAAGGCCAACACACAAAATCTCGTTTGCAGCTACTCACCCTGGGATCCAGCGGAGGGAGGGCAGAGTGGACTGGAGTCATGTGAGGAGAGACTGGGGTTTATGGCTCTGGGGAGAGATCTGAGGGGACAGCTGCAGGGACCCCTGTGCTGAGTCACTTTCCCACACTACAGACTCCATCTATCTTTTTAAAAAAATAATATGTTTTATTGATTTTTCAGAGAGAGAGGAAGGGAGAGAGAGATAGAAACATTGATCGGTTGCCTCCTGCACACCTCCTACCGGGGATTGAGCCTGAAACCCAGGCATGTGCCCTGACTGGGAATCAAACGATGATTTCTCAGTCCATGGGATGACACTCAATCCACTGGGCCACACTGGCCAGGCCAGACTCCATCTATCTTAAGTGGAACACTCCCCTCCTTACAACATCATCCTGGGGGGAAGCAATAGCCTCACCCTCTGGACTTCCTGTCACTCCGCCCTGTAGAGATCATGCCATGCTGAAGAGTCACCTGCTTGGGCTAGGGGTAGAGGTCTGGGTAGACTCGGGGTGTCATTGACTGAGTGGTGTGGCTTTGGGGCAAGAGACTTCCTCGCACTTTCCCATGAACCTGACTGGTACAACCCCGTCATGGAAGATCCTCTAGCCCCACCCTCTGGGCTCAAGGTGGCCCCACCCTCTAACTCCTGGTGGCCCCACCCTGCCAAAGTCAGCAGCTTCCAGGACAGACTGAGTGTCATGGCTCTGGGGCAGGGGCCACTCCTCTCACTTTTCCCCAATTATGACTGGCAACTCCAGCAACTCCCCATCACAGGATACCCAGCAGCCCTACCCTCCTGACCCCACAGTGGCCCCTCTCCACCCCCTGTTGAGCTCAGGCTCCTGGCAGAATCTTTAACTGACTAAGTTGTATGGCTCTAGGACAGGGACCATTTCCCCGCCCCCCCCTCACATGCCTGACTGGTGCAGAACCATCCCTTTACACAGCCAAATCTTGGTCCATTTGGGCCTGATAAATTCTGTTGGCCTCACCCTGATGACTCCCTGAGACCCTGCCCCACCACAAAAGTCTGCAGGCACCCAGTAGGTGACAGCTGGACTCTGTATACCCTGGGACATTTGCTGAGTGGCCTCAGACTGAGCACTGGCACTGAGTTTGAATCTGCATCTATTTGGTGAATGACACTCACCCTACCTGGTGACTCACTGAGAGCCCACCTCATGCAGCTTGAATACCACTAGAGGTTCTTTCAGTGACTGAGCCTATTAGGCAGCTGGTAGGTGGAGGCAGGCAGAGGCAGATCTCAGGGTACTTTGGGACTTTTGCTGACTTGCCTCTTGGCCTAGTGCTGGTAAAAGTTGGCATTGGTGCACAGCTTGGTCCTTCGTGCATACACCCAGGCCCAGCAGAGACAGCCACAAACTGTGGATCATTTTGTAGCTCCAAAGAGGTTGCCCAGGGCCAGTTACAGGCAATGTATGGCATTGGCCTGCACCAGAGTACCTCCCAAGAGGCCCTAGAACCAACATACCTAGTGGCCAGCTTCAGACAACATCAGAGCGAATCCAATTAGCTTCACAGGCAGCATATCCAAAGGGAGATCTTTGCAGGCACCAGACCCTGCTGAGGTGAATTGCACTTCATTTGGTCAGCAACTATACAGCAGCTCGTACACTATGGATTGTCAGGGACAATCCTTACAGCCAGGCATTCTGAGGGTCAGCTCCACAAACAAACAAGCCAGTAGCAATCAAGACCCAATTACAATGGGAGGGTCCACATAACCCACACAAGGGACATTCCTGGAACACCCATATCAGGTGATCAAAGAGACTGTGCAACTGGGTCCCATAGGACACCTACTACATAAGGTCACCCTACCAAGACTGGGAATCATAGAAGATCTACCTAATATATAGAAACAAACACAAAGAGGCAGCCACAATGAGGAGACAAAGAAACATGCCCCAAATGAAAGAGCAGGAGAAATCTCCCGAAAAACAGCTAAATGAAATGAAGGTAAGCAATTTATTATATATAGAGTTCAAAACAATGGTTATAAGAATGCTCAAGGAACTTAGTGAGAACTTCAACAAAGAGAGAAAACATAAAAAAGGAAACAGAAACCATAAAAAAGAACCAATCAGAAATGAAGAATACAATACCTGAAATGAAGAATATACTAGAAAGAATAAACAGTAGATTGGATGAAACAGAAGATTCAATCAGCAGTTTGAAAGACAAGGTAGCAGAAAACACCCAAACAGATCAGCAAAATGAAAAAATAATTTAAAAAAATGAGGATAGTTTAAGGGACCTTTGGGTCAACATGAAGTGTAACAACATTCACATCATAGGGGTACTAAAAGCATAAGAGAGAGAGAGCAAGAGCGAGAGCTCAAGAGATCAACTACCTACTTGAAGATATAATGACTAAAACCTTCTCTAACCTGGTGAAGGAAAAAGACACACAAATCCAGGAGGTGCAGAGAGTTCCAAACAAGATGAACTCAAAGTGGTCCACACCAAGACACGCCATAATAAAAATGGTAAAGGTTAAAGACAAAGAGACAGTCTTAAAAGCAGCAAGAGAAAGGCAGTTAGTTACCTACAAGGGAGCTCCCATAAGACTGTCAGCTGATTTCTCAAGAGAAACATTTCAGGCCAGAAGGGATTGGCATGAAATATTCAAAGTGATGAAAAGCAAGAATTTACAACCAAGACTACTTTACCCAGCAAGGCTATCACTTAAAATTGAAGGAGAAATAAAGAGCTTCTCAGACCAGAAAAAGCTAAAAGAATTCGTCACAACCAAACCAGTATACAAGAAATGTTAAAGGCCCTGGCCAGTTTTGCTCAGGGTTAGAGCATCGGCTCGTGGATCAGAGAGACGCGGGTTCGGTTCCCACTAAAGGCATGTACCTCGGTTGCAGTTTGTCCCTGGACCTGGTTGGGGTTGTGTGGTGGCAACCAATTGATGTGTCTCCCTCACATCGATGTTTCTCTCTCTCTCTCTTCCTCCCTCTCTCCCTCCTGCTCTACCTGAAGATAAATGCAAAAATATCCTTGGGT
Organism: Tadarida brasiliensis; assembly: GCA_030848825.1. Classification (NCBI taxonomy): domain Eukaryota; kingdom Metazoa; phylum Chordata; class Mammalia; order Chiroptera; family Molossidae; genus Tadarida; species Tadarida brasiliensis. The sequence goes on along the minus strand of CM061277.1, from coordinate 28,281,259 downwards.
GAGGATAAAAAAATAAATTAAAAAAAGAAATGTTAAAGGGTGTTCTTGAAGAAGAAGAAGACAAAGATGAAGAAGAGGAAGAGGAGGAGGAAGAAGAAGAAGACAAAGGAACATAGTTAAAAGAATAAAATGGCAATAAATATGTACCTATCAATAATCACTTTAAATGTAAATGACATAAATGCTCCAATTAAAAGGCATAGGGTAGCTGAATGGATAAGAAAACAAGACCCATATATATGCTATCTACAGGCGACTCACTTAAGATCAAAAGACACACAAAGACTGAAAGTAAAAGGGTGGAAAGAGATATTTCATGCAAATGGAAATAAAAAAAGCTGGGGTAGCAATACTTATATCTAACAAAATAGACTTTAAAACAAAGGCTACAGTAAGAGACAAAGAAGGACATTATATAATGATAAAGAGAATAATCTGACAAGAGGATATAACCCTTGTAAACATTTATGCACCCAACATAGGAACACATAAAGCAAATCTTGATGGACATAAAGGGAGAAATAAACAGTAACACCCCACTGACATTATTGGATATATCTTCCAGACAGAAAATCAACAAAAGAAACAGTGGCCTTAAATGACACACTTGATCAGATGGATTTAATTGATATCTTCAGAGCATTTCACCCCAAAGCAGCAGAATATACACTCTTTTCAAGTGCACATGGAACATTTTTCTAGGATAGACCACATGTTAGGACACAAAACAAGTCTCAATAAATTTAAGAAGATTGAAATCATATTAAACATCTTCTCTGACCATAACAGTATAATACTAGAAATCAATCACAAGAAAACACAGAAAAAACATACAAACACATGGAAGGTAAATAACATATTACTAAACAGTGAATCAGTTAATAATGAGATCAAGAAAGAAATAAAAAGATACCTTGAAATAAATGAAAATGAAAATGTAACAACCCCAAAATCTGTGGGACACAGTGAAAGGAGTCCTAAGAGGGAAATTCATAGCATTACAGGCCTACCTCAAGAAACAAGAAACAACTCAAAGAAGTAATCTAACTTTACACTAAAAAGAACTGAAAAAGAACAACAAAGTTAAAAATGACTAGAAGAAAGGAAATAATAAAGATCATAGCAGAAACAAAGGAAATAGAGTCTAAAAGAACAATACAAAAGATCAACAAAACCAAGAGCTAGTACTTTGCAACAATAAACAAGATTGACAAACCTTTAACCAGACTCATCAAGATAAAAGGAAGGAGGACCCAAATAAAATCAGAAATAAAAGAGGAGAAGGAACAACTGATGTCAGAGAAACACAACGGATTGTAAGAAAATATTATGAATAACTATATGCCAACAAATTGGACAATCTGGAAGAAGTGGATAAGTTCCTAAAAACATACAATCTTCCAACACTGAGTCAGGAAGAATCAGAAAATCTGAATAGACAGATAAGTACTAATGACACTGAAGCAGTAATAAAAAAAACTCCCAACAAACAAAAGTCCTGGACCGATGGCTTCACCGGTGACTTTTACCAAACATTCAAAGATGAACTAACATCTATCCTTCTCAAACTATTCCAAAAAAATTTAACAGGAGAAAGGACTCCCAAGCTCATTTTATGAGGCCAGCACTATCCTAATTCCAAACCAGATAAAGATACTACAGAGAAAGAAAATTATAGGCTGATATCTCTAATGAACATAGAATCCTCAACAAAATATTAGTAAACTGGATTAAGCATTACATTAAAAAGATCATACATCATTACCAAGTGGGCTTTATTCTGGGGATGCAAGGTTAATACAATATCTGCAAATCAAAAAACATGATACACTACATAAGCAAAATAAAGGATAAAAATTACATGATCATATCAATAGATGAAGAAAAACCATTTGATAAAATCCAGCACCCATTAATGACAAAAACTCTCAAGAAAGTGGGAATAGAGGGATCATACCTCAACATAATAAAAGCCATATGTGACAAACCCACAGTCAACATCACACTTAATGGACAAAAACCAAAAATTGTTTCCCTTCAGAAAAGGAACAAATCAGAGATGTCTGCTTTCATGACTCTTATTCAACATAGTACTGGAAGTCTTAGCCACATCAATCAGACAAGAAGAAGAAATAAAAGGCATCCAAATTGGAAAAGAGGAAGTAAAACTGTCACTATTTGCAGATGACAAAATACTGTATATAGAGAACCCTAAAGATTCCACCAAAAAACTACTAGAACTGACAAATTAATTCAGTAAAGTAGCAGGAAACACAATAAATATCCAGAAATCAGTTGCATTTTTATATACCAATAATGAACTATCAGAAAGGGAAACTAAGAAAGCAATCCCATTTACAATTGCTTAAAAAACAAGTAAAATACCTTGGAATAAATTTAAGCAAGGATGTAAAATATCTGTACTCATAAAATTATAAGACACTGAAGAAAGAAATTGAAGAAGATACAAATAAGTGAAACTATACACTGTGTTCATAGATAGGAAGAATTAACATCATTAAAATGTCATACTCCCCAAATTCACCTCAATTCCTATTAAGATACCAATGTGTATTTTGCAGAACTAGAACACATATTCCAAAAATGTATATGGAACCACAAAAGACTCCGAATAGCCACAGTAATTTAGAGAAAGAAGAGCAAAGTCGGAGGAACCACACTATCTGATATCAAACTATACTACAAGGCCATTGTAATTAAAACAGCATGGTACTGCCCGGCTGGTGTGGCTTGGTGGTTGAGCGTCGACCCATGCACCAAGAGGTTGCTGGTTCGATTCCTGGTCAGGGCACATGCCCAGGCTGTGGGCCAAATCCCCAGTGGGGGCACGCAGGAGGTGGCCAATCGATGTTCTCTCTCATTGATGTTTCTATCTCTCTCCCTCTCCCTTCTTCTCTCTCTAAAATCAATAAACAAAAAATTAAAATAAAAAAACAACATGGTACTGGCATAAAAATAAACATACAGATCAATGGAACAGAAGAGAGAGCCCAGAAATAAACCCACACCTTTATGGTCAATTAATATTAAGCAAATGAGGCAAGAACATACAATGGAGTAAAAATAGTCTATTTAATAAATGGGTTGGGAAAATTGGACAGATATGTGTAAAAAATGAAATTAGATCATCTTCTTATAAAATACACAAGAATAAACTCAAAATGGATTAAAGATTTAAATGTTAGACTTGAAATCATGAAACTCCTGGAAGAAAACATAGGCAGTAAAATCTCTGATATCTCTCTGAGCAATATTTTTTTTCTGATATGCCTCCTCAGGCAAGGGAAACAAAAGAAAAAATAAACAAATGGAACTACATCAAACTAAAAAGTTTTGCACAGCAAAGGAAACCATCAACAAAATGAAAAGACAACCCACTGAATAGGAGAACATATTAGTCAATGATACACCTGATATGGGGTTGATTTAAAAAATATATAAAGAACTCAATACCAAAATAAACAAAAACCCCAATTTAAAAATGGGAAAAGAATCCAAATAGACACTTCTCCAAAGAGGACATACAGATGGCCAATAGATATGAAAAAATGCTCAACTAATAATCAGAGAGATAGATGTAAACTAAAACCACACCTGTCAGAGTGGCTACCATCAATAAAGCAACAAACAAGTGCTGGTGAGGAAGTGAAGAAAAGGAAACCCTCGTGCACTGTTGGTGGGAATGCAGATTGGTGCAGCCACTGTGGAAAACAGTACGGAATTTCCTCAAAAAATTAAAAATGGAATTGCCTTATGACCCAGTGATCGCACTTCTGGAAGTATATCCTAAGAATCCCAACACATCAATCAGAAAGAATATATGCACCCCTATGTTCATAGCAGCATTACTCACAATAACCAAGATCTGGAAACAACCCATGTGCCCATTAGTAGATGAGTGGATAAAAAACCTGTGGTACATTCATACAATGGAATGCTACTCGGCCATAAAAACAAAAGGAATCTTACCTTTTATGACAGCATGGATGGACCTGGAGAGTATTATGTTGAGTGAAATAAGCCAGTCAGAGAAAGACAAATACCATATTACATCACTTCCACAATGAACAAAATAGAAACAGACTCATAGATACAGGAAATAGACTGACAGTTGTTAGAGGGGAGGGTGATTAGGGAGTTGGGGGGAAAAGGTGAAGGGATTAAGCAAACAAAACAAAATAAGAAAACATTATAGCCCTGCCCAGTGTGGTGCAGTTGGTTGGGCATTGTCCCATGTACCAAAAGGTTGCCAGTTTGATTCCTGGTCAGGGCACATGCCTGGATTTTAGGCTCGATCCCTATAGATGGCGTACAGGAGGCAGCTGATCAATGTTTTGCTCTCGCATTGATGTTTCTCTCTCTCTCTTCCTCTCCCTTTCTCTCTCTCTAAAAATCAATTTTAAAAATAACCCTAACAACTTATAGACACAGACAACAGTATGGTGATTACCAGAGGGAAAGGGGAGTTGGGGGAGGTAGAGAGGGTAAAGTGGGGATAGATGGTGATGGAAGACTTGACTTGGGTGGTGAACATCCAATACAATATACAGATGTTGCATTATAGAACTGTACACCTGAAACGTGTATACTTTTATTAACTAATGTCATCCCAATAAATTCAATAAAAATAAAAAGAAGGAAAATAAACTTTAAAAATCCCTTTTAAAAAAGTAAGCAAATAAGTGGAGAAAATAATACTGTGTAAGAGGTATAAAACATTTCTGCCGACCAGATTTGCCTAAAAAATGTGTTTGCAATCTCTAGTGTACATGGTACATCTCTCTAATAAATTTACCCTTCAATAAAGAAAAAAATAATAAATGAAAGAGGGAACATAAGGAAGGTTACATGGAGGTAGGCGGAAAAGCAAGGCAGGGATTGCATTGCAGGATAGTAAACACAATTAAGTGCTCTCTTGAAGGTTAACACCACATTTGAGGGGTATTACTTCTGGTATTTTAAGTGTGTTAACCTAGATGCACAAGAACAATGGGCAAGGCTGGCTTAAAACTTTTCACTGAAGAAGTTGTAAGCCTGGGGCATGGCTGCCCATCATGACGTGCCAAATTAGGAATTTATGATCAGATCACTCTGTGAGGTTACTTTCCATGGCTCCCCTTTTCTCATCCACAGTTCCCTCTTTTGATCATAAATCAATTCAAAGGATGCATTGATGACCAACATTTTGGTCACATAAAGTCCACAGTATTGTACAGTAATGCCCTAGGCCTTCACATACACTCACCACTCAATCACTGACTCACCCAGAGCAACTTCCAGCCCTGCAAGCTCCGGTCATGGTAAGTGTACCATTTTTTCTCTTTATTATACCTTATTTTTACTGTACTTTAAAAAATGTTTAGATATGTCTCAATACAAAGATACTTACCATTCTATTATAATTTCTTACAGTGTTCAGTACAGTAACATGCTTTACAGGTTTGTAGCCTAGGAGCCATAGGCTAGACCATCGAGCCTCAGTGTGTAGTAGGCTATACCATCTGGGTTTGTGTAAGTGTGCTTTATGATGTTCACACAATGATGAAATCACATAATGACATAATTTCTCAGAATGTATCCCTGTCATTAAGCAGCACAGGACTGTATATGTTTCAACATGTATGACTAAAAAATATTGCAGTAAGTGAAAGAAGCCAGATGGAAAAGACCATATATTGCATGATTCCATTTGTAAGCGATTTCAGTGAAGACGAATATATAGAGAGTGGAAGCAGATGAACAGTTGTCTGGGGCTAGTGTGGGAGTGGGGTGCAGGGACCGACAGCACCCGGGAAAGATGGACTATTTGAGGACAATGGAAGTTTTCTAAAACTGAATTGTGGTGATGTTTGCACATCTTATAAATTTACTAAAAATTGGATCAATTTTTTCATAGGTAAGTTATACATCAGTAAAGGTATTAAAAAATCATAACCAGCAATGGGTAAGTGGTGGAGAAGTATAGATGTTTGTTGAAGCTAGGTGATGGATAATGAAAGCTTATTACACTATTTTTTTACTTTTGTGTATGTTAAGAAAAATGACATAAAATGTGTTTAAAAAGTTGGGGGCTGCCCTGGCCGGTTTGGCTCAACGGTTAGAGCTTTGGCTGGCAGACTGGAGAGTCCCAGGTTCGGTTCCTGCTAGGGGCACGTACCATGGTTGCAATTTGTCCCCGGCCCCGGTCGGGGTCATGTGGGTGGCAACCAGTCGATGTGTCTCTCTCACATCAGTGTTTCTCTCTCTCTCTCCCTCCCGCTCTATCTGAAGATAAATGCAAAGATGTCCTCGGGTGAGGATTAAAAAAAAAAGTTGGGGGCTAATCCACGCTCCAAGAGTTCACCGATTCAATTCACATTCAGGGCACATGCCCAGATTGTGGGCCCGATCCCCAGTGAGGGGTATGCAGGAGGCGGCCAATTGATGTTCTCTCTTATCAATGTTTCTCTCTCTCTCCCTCCCCTTCCTCTCTCTCATATCAATAAAGAAAAAAAAGTTGGGGGCTAGCTCTATTACATGTGAATAAAGTTGGAAGATTTACACTGTCTGATTTTAAATTTCAATATACTAGTCGAGACAGTGTGGCACTGGTGTAAAGATAGGCATGTAGATCAGTAGAACAGAATTGAGAGCTCAAAAATGAACCTTTAATTTATGCTCAATTGATTATATTTTTTAATTTTAATTTTTATTTATTGATTGATTTTAGAGAGAGAAAGAGAAACATCAATCAATTTGTTGTTCCACTTGTTTGTGCACTCATTGGTTGATTCTTGTATGTGCCCTGACTGGGATCAAACCTGTAACCTTGGCGTATTGGGATGATGCTCTAACCAACTAAGCTACCTGGTCAGAGCTATACTCAACTAATTTTAGACAAAGGCAATTCAAAGAGGACTAACAAATAGCCTAACAGAACAGAATAGAGTTTAGAAATAAACCTACCTGTTTATATAAACATGATATATGATAAAAAGTTGGTAACACAAATCAATGCTTATAAGGTGTTAAAAAAATTGGTCCATGAATAGAAAAATGAAACTGGATCCCTCCTTCATTCTTACCGTATCTATAGACTTCAGATGGATTAATGTGTGAGGCACATTTTAAAAAAAGCTTATATATAACCATCTTTGTGACTTCTTAAGATCATAAAAGCACAAGGCATAAGGCAGAAGCATTCAGTGGCTATCACAGCATCACAATGATAGATACCTGTTAAACGAAGAACCCCACAGACAAGATCAACACACAGACAATAGACTGAGATGATATATTTGCAATACCTAACACTGACAAGAGACTGCTAGTCTCGAGCTGGTAGCTAGACTATGAAGCAGCTCGTGGGAATCACCAATGAGAAACCTGACAGAAAACCGAGCACATGATAGAAAGAGGAATTTCCAAATGGAGACACCCAAATGAAAATAATTAAAGACATACTCCATCTCATTAGCAACGTGTAAAATGTACATTGTGTTAACACACTGAACATCAGATTTTCAAAATTTAGAAGTTGGATAATGACAAATGATGTAGGGATGTGGGAAAAACAGGGTCCTCCTGCATTGCTGGTAAGTGTTGACTGATGACAGTTTTCTCTGGAGAGTAGGTTGTAAGTGTTTGGTTACATTAAGCACTTACATGTTCCAGAGAAATTCTCAGGCTCGTAGCAGGACAAGTACACAAACAGTCATTGTGGTTCTGCTCGCAATAGGGAGCAGGAGGCAATTAGACAAATGCATTCTGGGAAATACCGTGCGGCATTAGGAGATGTACACAGCAACATGGATATGGTGTGAAAACAGTGCTGAGTAAAAACAGTAAGAAATAATACAAAGTCTATATAGTAAGATGCCCTTTATATGAATTTAAATTACACATACATCATCACTACCATCAATATGGGCTTTACAAAGAAATATGGAATTCAAAAATACATATAAAGTACATCGGACCAGTTAACTGTGGAGGAGAACAATGTGGGAATGAGGGACTGGGGATGGAGAATGGGGATAGCAAGGTCTATATAAATTCATTTGCCAAAAATTAAGAGGGGGGTCTTGTGTACCGATGAAGATTGATTGTATGCTAAAAACTGTGTGATATGATTTACTCAGACGGTTTCATCTAGAGACCCAAAGGTGGGGGGATGGGAGAGGGAACATCGTGTGTGAGAACTATCTGCACCTGCAGATTAGTGGTTACTGTGGGGGCTGTAGGGAGGAAAAAGAATGGGAGGAAGCTGCAATCAGTTACATCTGCACAGTTTTATTTAAAAAAATAGATAATTTATTCCACAGCCTGTGTGTTCGTTAGAGGCAGTATAGTATAGACGTTAAAATCATGGGCTCTGACATAGAAAGGAATACGGTTCAGACTGCCAGACCTCAGAGGAGGGGGGCGGGGGAGGGATGAGATGAACCAAAGAACTTACATGCATGTATGCCTAACCAACGGACATAGACAACAATGCTGGGAGGGGGCGGGTGGGATGGGGAGGAGGGTGTCTAGGGGGGAAAAAGGAGAAACATCTGTAACAAAAATAAATTAATAAAAATTGAAAAACAAATACAAAAAATCATGAGCTCTGGTGGTCGATTACCTGAGTTCAAACCCAAGTCTGCCAGTTATTCACTGTGTGACTTGAGCGCAAGCTTCTGAACCTCTGCATGCCTCAGTTTCTTCACCTGTAAAATGGAACTGATGATAACATCTACCAGATAGGGCTACTGTAATAACCCAAATATACGTATTTTATATGAGAATATATACATACTCACACGGCACTTGTGTGCTTGGCACATAGCAGCATAGTATATTTTTTTCTATTCTTAAAGAGATCTGAAGCAAAATGACAAAATAGAAGCATCTCTTTAATAGTGGACATGCATAAATTAGTTATAGGTATGTTTAAACATTTTTGTTTCTGAAATATTTTTAATAAAATATTTTTATTAAAAATAAAACAGGAATATACTTATCAAAAAAGAAGGAATGCAAGAAGAATGGAAGGGAGCGGAAAGTGAAGCAGGGTTTAAATTGTGAAGATCAGAGAAGTCTGAGGAAGTAACATACCAGCTGAGCTTTTGTTTTCCCTTCTTCTTCCTAACTTTTTGGTTTGTTAGCACTAGAAATCAGGGAATGGGGACCTGCTATTCCTGTGGTTTTTGAGTCAGCTCTGCTGCTAAAGGCGGTGATGAGGTGAGAAAGCTTGTCCACAACATAGTTGTGTTCTCTGTGCCCTTTGGCGTTGCTTTTTTGATCAACAGGTTGACTTCTTTTCTTGCTTATAGGTCGTGTTCCTGCCTATTTGCATTCCTGGTAATATTTGATTGGATGCCAGGCGTTGTACATTTTGTTATCGGGTGCTGGATTTTTTGAATTCCTTTACCTTTTTATGGGTTTGGTTTAGAAGGTAATAAATTAATTGGAGTCAGTTTTATTCTTTGGAGGCTTGTTTATAGACTGTGTAACAGGTGTGACAGCTTTTCACCGGGGCTCATTCGGCCCCACTGACAGTGAGCTTCCGAGAACAGGGCCCAGGTCTCAGGTCTCAGGCCGTGTTTCCTCGTGGCAGGTGGGAGCACATCCCCGGCTCCGTGAGACACCCTCGGGTGACGGGCCTCCCCGTTTCTGGCGTTCTGTCCGGGTCTTGGAGTTTCCTCAAACACGCAGGACTTGAGGGACCCCCTGGAGATCTGTGGAGCCCCCCTGTATGATACTTGGCCTCACAGATGCCCATCACCTTGCCCTGCCCAAGCCCTGACCCTTGTCTCCTTCACCCAGTGAGATGCTGGGCTCGGCTTTGTTTTCCGCTCTGGGCATCAGCCTGGAAACTCTGCAGGCGGTGAGCTGGGGGTCCTGGCGCTCACCTCCCCCGTCGTCCTCGGGGATCACTGCCTGCGCTGCCCGTTCCGCAAGGTCAAGGTCGGGAAGCTTTGTTTCCTGTGTTTGGTCCAGCATTTAGCTGTTTAAGGAGGTGAGGCTAAAGCGGCCTCTGTTAGTCCATTGTGATTGAAAGCGGAAGTCGAATGTTGAGTTTTGGTGAACAGTTTATCCCATTTAAGTAATTTCTTTATAGTCCTATTTTAATTAGTGTCTTTATTAGTAATGCTATTAAATATTAGGAAAACACTTTTTTTGTTGTTAATCCTCACCTGAGGATATTTTTTCCCATTGAGAGAGAGAGAGAGAGAGAGAGAGAGAGAGAGAGAGAGAGAGAGAGAGAGAGAGAACTGGGGAGTGAACCTGAAACCCAGGTATTGCCCTTGACTGGGAATTGAACCTGTGACCCTTCAGTTCACGGCCAACGCTCTAACCACTGACCAACACCAGCCAGAAAAAAACTTTTTTGAATTGATTCATGAAATAATGTGGGTTTTCTTCTTTAGTGTTAAAATGTAATGGTTTATGTTGGTAGGACTTCGGTTGTTGAACAACTTTTGTGTTTCTGAAGTGACCCCTTCTTGATCATATATTATTTTTACATTATTAAAAACACATTAACAAACGAGCAATGTGATGGTAGGTCCTGGGATGACAGCTGAGTCAGCCTAAGAGCAGACTGTCTGGACTGGGGTTCCCTTACCAGGTTACATCAGAAAGTTTTGTGTGTTGAGGTCTTGGGCATTCCAAGACATTTTTTCTCTCTAATAAAGCTAATTAAAAATTCTGATGGGCTCTCTGGCTTATACAGGATTCCTTTTTAGATTTGGAAGCTTTTCTTTTCTTTTTATTTATTAAAAAATTTTTTTTATCCTCACCCGAGGACATTTTCTTTTTGCATTTATCTTCAGATAGAGTGGGAAGGAGAAAAGGAGGAAGAGAGAGAGAGAAACATCAATGTGAGAGAGACACATCAGCTGGTTGCCACCCACACAACCCCAACTGGGGCCGGGTACAAACTGCAACTGAGGTACGTGCCCTTAGTGGGAACCGAACCCAGGACTCTCTGGTTCGCGGGCCGACGCTCTAACCGCTGAGCCAAACTGGTCAGGCCTGGAAGCTTTTCTTTTTTTTTCTTTTCTTTTTGGTATATTTCTCTCTTAATTTTTTGTGTGGATGGTTTACATTGCTATGTCTCAAATTCATGAATATTTTCTTTTTCAATGTCTAATGTGCTGTTAATCGCATCCAGTATATTTTCACCTCAGACATTGTAGTTTTATTCTCAGAAGTTCAATTTGGGTATTTTAAAAATATTTTTCACACCTCTACTATCATGGTCAGCCTTTCCTCTAATTTCTTGAACATATAGGATACAGTTATAATAATGTCCTTGTGTTACCAGACAGGGGTGGGGCCAGAGCGGGTCTGCCTGAGGCCGGCCTGTAGGGTGTAGGTTCTTGAATTCATGCAGGAAAGATTTCAAAAGATGAGTCCAGGTGATTTTGAGAGTACATTTATTAAAGTTGGGGACAGTGAAACAAGGAAGGGCCTAGGACAGAAGAAGCAGCAGGAGAGCCTGGGCTGGGCTGCTCTGGCTCACTGGGAAGTCAGAGAAAAGGGGCCTTGGAGACAGGCTCAGGGGTTAGCCTGGGACGAGCTGCCACTGCCCATTGCTCCCCTGGTTGCAAGTCTCATGGACCTTTAGAGTTTAGGAAGAAGTAAAAAGTTCATGTCTGAGAAGGGGCATAGGCGTGCTCTGGAACGAGCCTTCACTGATACCCTTTGTCTTGAGGGTTTTATCTCTCTCTGTGGGCAAGAATCTTAGGGGAGGGGTTCAGCAGAATATTCATCAGCTTTCCAAGTGCGTTTTAAATATGACGATGAATCAAAATGAGTGTATAGGGAGTTTGGGATTATCCTTTGGTCTGCTTTACTGTTTTACTTTTTATCTTGGGTCTGTCTGGCTCTGGTTGGGTTTTTGTTGCTTGTTCCCCTGATTTCATCTGTCCTTGGGTTTGGCTGGCACAAATGGCATTAATTGGGTTTCTGTTCCCTATTTCCCCAACCAGGGTGATTTAAGCTATGTGTTTTCTGGTTAGGGAGGAGAGGTATAAACCATTTGCACTCAAGTGTCTTTGGTTAGGGAAGATAAGGTCTTGCGATTCACTAGCTGGCTGTTAAGTTGTTCAAATTGTTTGGCCTTGTTTAAGTATCTTGTCTCAGTTTCCCCACTGCACTTGCCCAGGGATTTTCCTAGCTTATTACTGTCCTGCCTCACTTGTCCACTAATTCTACAATCTGTGTCATTTCTAGGTGGCTTTCATGTTTGCTTTTTGTCTTCCTCATGGATGATATTTTTCTCTCTCTCTCTCTTCATGCCTGGTAATTTTTGATTGGATGTGAGACATTATAAATTTTACCTTATTGGGTGCTATACCTAAGAGAGGAGAAGAGGAGGTGTCTTTGTGGCTACCATTCTGGCTGGAGAAGCTGGCACCAGGCTCCCTCTTGTGGATGCAGTGAAGAAAGAAAGAAAAGTGGCCGTCTTTGTGGGGAGTGGCTGCCTCCAGTCCCTGTGCTAGGCTGAGGTACCCACTCTCATGCTGTGGCTTAGCTAGGGTCTGTGGCTCAGGCTAGAAGCAGAGATGGTGACCAGAAAGGAGTCCAGTGAGAAAGGTGGTGGTCTCAGCTTCAAGACACAGTAGAGCTCAAGTGACAGTGAGGGGAGAGATTTTAGTGTCAGTCAAGTGAGCCATGCAGAAAGGGGAAAGCAGCTTTATTAGCAAACAGAGGAAGAGCAAACTGACCAGAGGTGGGAGCTGCTTGCAAGGAAGGTTGGTGGTGGTGTCTAGTGGCTATGGGGATCATTCTTGAACCACCTAGGAACCCTGGTCATAATAGGCAAGATTAGGAGGAAACTGGAATTTCACCGTCTTTGCTAGGGTGAGCTCAAGGCAGAGGCTATGCTATTTTTTAATGCCATTATCTTGTCTTTGATATTAACACTCTAAAGTTAATGAACTTAAAGAATATCTGTTATAAATGAACTAAAATTCTGAAATGTTTATATATGATATGTTAATATGTAAAAACTAAGGCTTGAGAAATATAGCTTGGAAACTTAATAATGCTAGATAACTTACTCCCTATGCCACAAAGTTCTTTGGACATCCAGGTGGCCCTTTACTGTTACTGCAGTATGTGCTTATTTTTTGACTGAGATGAGAGAAGTCTTACCGCATAATCCCTAAAGGCCACGTGTAAGAGTAATCCTAGCTTTGATGTTTATCAGTGGGGATGAAAAATCCATGGAAAAATTTCTATTTCTATTTCATTATTTATTATGAAGAATGTCAACTCTTTGCCTGGCCGGATGTGACTCAGTGGTTGAGCATCGACCTATGCACCAAGAGGTTGCTGGTTCGATTCCTGGTCAGGGCACATGCCCAGGTTGTGGGCCAAATCCCCAGTGGGGGGCATGCAAGAGGCAGCCAATCGATGTTCTCTGTCATCGATGTTTCTATCTCTCTCTCCCTCTCCCTTCCTCTCTCTCTAAAAATCAATAAAGAAAAAAAATTAAAAAAAAAAAAGAATGTCAACTCTTCAAGGGATCACGCCTTATACTGCTCAACTTATATATGCCTAAGAAACTGTTTTGGTTTCTTACTTTCATCCTCAATTTCAGGTTTAGGAAACTGAGACACAGCGAGGTTAAATAAATTGCCCAAAGCCATATGGGCATGAAAACTTGAACTCTAAAACTGTCTACTCATCTCTGTATGCCCTGCACCTACGTATTAGTGGGGCATAGTCCTCAACACTGAGTAACTGAGTAATGCTTGATAGACTATGTACTTAAAAAGTAGCTGCCTCACTGTGAACACAAGGTGGCGCTGTAGGTTCAGCCGCGCTGCTTGGCTGGGGTGGAAGGTTGAGCCGGTCTCTGGTTCACTGGCTGGGCCGCTTCAGTTGCCAGGACAGAACTTCCAGGATGGTCGACTAAAACTGAAATTAGAAAACGGAGATTCCCTCGAGGCTTCATTTTTCTATTTTTAAAATGGGAAGATTAATTCTGTTACTTTCAAAAATAACGAGAATGACATAAAATTGTTCATAAATATTTAGCATGGGTCCGTGAGGGATCTGCTAGCATTAATGAAATTATTTCACTCGCACACAGTAGGAGGGTTCAGGACAGAGAATGGTGACATGGATCTTCTTTTCTTAAGATAACAGAATCTTACCTGCCTCCTTACCTCCGTCCAGAATTATTAAGAAACTCTCAGGGCAGATTTTCTGTTCAGAGCCCACTTTTCTCTCCTTTTGCCAAGACTCAGCTCTCACGGTCAGAAAGGTGAGCATAGAAGGATGAAGAATAACTGCGTGATCTTACACCGTCTCTGAGGACAGTACCGACCCCACCCATCACCTTATTTATCTGAATGATTCTGTGATCTTTTTTCAGAGTTGTTTCCCATCATTTTATTATTTTTTATTTTTTCTGACCGAATATATTCAAAATGTATTTTTAAGAAGTCATACAAGGAAAAGGGTAGAAATATTTTTTAAAGTCCTTATAATAATTTACTTAAAATAAAAGTCAGAGAAACATTACATTATAGCAAGCTAATAGCACTCCTTTAAAAGCTGTTTTCCCAATTTGATTTCTCCTTAATTAAGGGCTTGTGATATTTATGCTAATGAAAGTATATGGTATATAACTAGGAGATTCTTTTTAACATGAAAAATTATGTGGCCTGATACTGTTCTAAGAAACAATCACTTTAATAATGGTAAAAAAACAAAAACAAAATAAAAAATAAACCCTGGTACTTAAAAATAACATAAAATCAGACTGTTCTTGATTTTCAAAAAGTTTTTTTCTTTATTGATTTTAGAGAGAGAGGAAGGGAGAGAGAGAGAGAGAGAGATAGAAACATCTATGAGAGAGAATATCGATTGGCTGCCTCCTGCATGCCCCCACTGGGGTTCGGGCCCACAACCTGGGCATGTGCCCTGACCGGGAATTGAACCGGTGACCACCTGGTCCATGGGTCGACGTCCCACCATTGAGCCACACCGGCCAGGCAAAACTGTTCTTTATTTTGGGAACAGTCTCAAAATCATCAATTATATTTTAAATTCACTCTAAGTTATAAAACTGTCTTGGAATAAGTTTGTTTGCATTACTACATAATTTCTATAAACTTAAAACTCTCTTTCACCTCCCCCCGAGCTTTAATAAAACAGGCAAATATACATCTCAATGGCAGATTAAGGCTCTTTGGTAGCTAAGCCTAATTAAAAATTTCCCATCACGTAAAATAAATATGACACTTCTTTGAACAATCTCCTTTAGATTTGTATGTCTCCCAATATTGCAATTGTCCTTTTAACAAGCACACTGCTCGTGGCCAGCTTGGGTCCACTGCAACTCACAGAAGCCATTTCTTGCAACAATCAAGTCTATATCCAACCCGAATTTGTTTCCTTTTCTTTGAAATATATTCTGAGAACTGTAATCCCGCTCCAAGGTATATACCAACAGAACTGTATGCATATGTGTACCAGAAATCATGTTCTGGAATGTTCACAACTCTTCTGTTACTAATGCCGCCAGAATGAAAACTAGCCCAATGCCCCGCAGTAGTATGGATGAATAGGCGGTGATATACTTATTCAATGAAATACTGTACAATAATGAGAATGAATGAACTGCAACTACATACAAGAAGGATGAATTTCACAAACTTATGTGGAGTAAAATAAAGCCAGTCATGAAAGTGTACATATTCTATTATTTTACTACATAAAGTTCAAATAATAGGGCAAGTAATTTACGATGTTAGAAGTCAGGATAGTGGTTACCCTGGGACAGGTGTGCAGTAGTGACAGGAAGTGGGGTTGGGGGGGCTTCTGGGATTTTGTAATATTCTGTTTCTTGATCTGGGCACCGATTTCACAGATGTGTTCACTTGGTGAGAATTCATCAAGGGGTAAACTTCATGACTTATGCATGTTTCTGTTTGTATGCTTTATAAAACTTACAAAAAATAAAGAAGAAATATATTGCTATTGTCAACTGAAAAATAATATTGACTAGGTGTTTTGTCAGCAAAAAGGATTTATTCTGGGAAAAAATTTATTCTGTGTGCCCAGATGGAGGAGTGTTTATAGGAGGGAAAACAGAAGTTAAGGGAAAGAGAAGTTAGAACCATAGAGCTTTATTATAAACAGAATTCTTCCTATAGGATTCTGAGCGCAGGGTTCTTGTGTTTACGCAGAGTGTGAGAACTCCCATAAATAAGCCCTAGCTCCTCCCATACACCCTCCTGACTGAGTTATATTTGCATAAAGTTCCAGCTAGTCTTTCTCACCATGTGTAATTGGACTCCAACCAAGCTGTTCTAGAAACTGCAGTTTGAAGAGTGCTAGTGTTCAGATAGGCCCTCACCTTCTGTAATTCAGACCCTCGATTCTGGTCACCCTGTGAGAATAATAAAGGCAATTTTAAAGGAAGCTATTTCTATGTCTTTACAGTCTGTGTGTATTTAGGGATGGGAAGCTGTAGGGACCTGGTTGTGGTTTTATTCTTATGTTCATTCATTCTGTGGTCATCCTTTAGGAAAAACGCAGGCTTTTGAATTCCTCTGCACCAACAGTGGGCCATGCTGCCCTCCCACTGCGCCACCCGACTGTCTTTCCTGCATTGTTCTGAGTCCTGGCCACACAGACCTTCCAAAATAACTGCAGTTGTCATCATTGTTCGGGAGACTATTTTGGAACATTGGCTTAGCTTGGTGATGTGAGGGGATCCAGGAAGGACTCAGCTGTCGGGAGGCCTGGGACGTCAGGGAGCTGGGGGCAGGCAGGAGGCTCCCAGTGACCCAGAGGTAACACAGTTTCTGACAAGTGTTCAGTCTTGGTGTGGAAAATTGGGAACGAAGAGGAGAAAGGATGGGGCGCATTCTGGAGGTTGGAGGGAAGCTGTGGAAGATTATTGGAGCTGGAGGGAGAGAGGCAGAAGAACACAGTGGTTAACAGAAGAAGGGTAGGGAACTGACGGCGGGTGTTGAGGGGCACTAATGGTGTTTTGACATATTATCTAAAGAGTAATTTCTACAACTTGGAACTTTGAGACAGCTGTTCTATGGGATGACAGTAAAGTAACTGGGAGCGAGTGGGTATGAGATTAGCAGGCAGGCTCACGCTGAATCAAATGACATCCTATCATCTTTAGCAACTTCAGAGGTGGTCAGACAACTTCCCGGCATCGAGAACTGTGAAAATGTCAAAAACAGATCTCAAAGGTGTTATGATGGAGGACGGGGCTGATGAGTTCTAAGGGGACAGTGGAGAAATTCCCCTTTCTATTTAAAAATTTCTCTTGACTTCACAGACCTGTAGAAACACGTATCATGAGTTCAAGACTTCAATTTCACTGGTCCTTGTTCCCGGTCATGATCTCCCAGAATCACTAGAGCCCCTGAGAGTCTGCATCAAATGTCTGGGGTCTTGTGATACTGGGATTTATAATAAGAAATATGCATTTGGTGTTTGCCCCTCCCATCTGGCGCAGAGCTCCTAAAACCCTTGGAATTTTCTTTGATGAAAGCAATAAGGGTTTCTTTTGTTGTGTTAATGAGGTGACTTTGGAAAGTACCTAAGGGTGAGAGGGTGGTCACAGGGGAACCAACCCTCTGGGTAGAGGGTTGGCACTTACATACCCACCCCCAGCCCCATGTATCCAAGCCTCCGTCAAAACCCACAGGATTGGGTTAGGAGAGCTTCCGGGTTGGTGAGCACGTGAAGGTGCGGGAGATCCTTCCCATCTGGCTGTTCCTGAGTTATAGCCTCTTGTAATAAACTGGTAATCTAGTAAGTAACGTGTTTCTTTGAGTCCTGTGATTTGCTCTAGCAAATTAATTGAACCTGAGAGGGGGGTCGTGGGAACCTCTGATCTGTAGGCAGTCCTTCAGAACACAGGTGACACCTGGACTTGCAGTTGGTTTCTGCAGTGGGGGATGGGGTACAGTTTTGTAGGACTGAGTCTCTCTCGGTAGATATTGTCAGAATGGAGTTGAACTGTAGGACCCCCAGATGGTGTCTGAGAATTGCTTGGTGGTATGAGACTCCCCTTCCCCCCACTGGAATTGCGTGCAGAATCCAAATTGGAATTGGTGTCCAGAATTGTAGGTCCCTATGGAGCATTCCAGGGCTCACCTAGGAATGAGCTCCACAGGACAGCACCGCATCTCTCCAGTTTCGCTCTGCTGGGTGCTGCTGCCAATGCATTCTGTTGGTCTATGGGGAACCTCTCTCTACCCGGAGTTATGGGATGCTCATGTCCCAGAATTTCAGACTTCAGATGAATTTTTTTTGCTCTTGTGTTTAGAATGCTTGTAGGCTTTGTTCCTGGGCAAGCTTGCAGTGCCTGTTCTCTCTTTTTGTCTGATTGTGACTTCTGTCCCCCTTCACCCCAACCAACTTCCCCCCAACACACTTACAAAGACTTCCACTGGGCATCCTGCCATATGCCAGACTTACCTGGGACCCTGTGATGGATTCAACTGATCTAGCTTCAGTTTAAGCTCAGATTCCTGCTTCATCTGAAAGCCTGGCTAAGGCTTGTTGAGAACAGGCGAAGTTTGGCTTTAGACATCGTCTGTTCTTCCCCTTGCCTCCTGCGCCACTGTCTGGACCGTCCTTTCTAACCTAGAGTTTGAATCACTGCTCCTCACGACCAGCTGAGAAAACGCGTGTTCTCTGCTGCTTTCTCCCAAAATTGTCATGCTTTTCAAAAGGGCCAGGGACATTAACTGCTCTCATAAACGATCTAACCTAATAATAAAATCTAAAGGAGATGCCACCCTTTTACCCTGGACTTGCTTGGACTCTCCATCCCAACCCAGGTAAAATGATTCTGATTCATGGTTGACATATTGCGTATGCTGAAGTTCAAAGAGTCTGAAAAAAATTTCCTAGAACTAATAAGTGAGTTTAAGAAGACTCGATTCTGAGCCGACCCTGGTGCCGAGCGCTGGAAGCTCTGCAGGCGGCCGCGGCTAGAGCTCCAGGGCAGCCCGCTCCCTCCCGGTCTCTCCTTCCTTCCCCGCGGTCAGCATGAAAGCCTTCAGTCCAGTGAGGTCCGTGAGGAAAAACAGCCTTTCCGACCACAGCCTGGGCATCTCCCGGAGCAAAACCCCGGTGGACGACCCGATGAGCCTGCTGTACAACATGAACGACTGCTACCCCAAGCTCAAGGAGCTGGTGCCCAGCATCCCCCAGAACAAGAAGGTGAGCAAGATGGAAATCCTGCAGCACGTCATCGACTACATCTTGGACCTGCGATCGCCCTGGATTCGCACCCCACTATTGTCAGCCTGTACCAGCAGCGACCCGGGCAGAGCCAGGCGTCCAGGACGCCGCTGACCACCCTGAACACGGACATCAGCATCCTGTCCTTGCAGGCTTCTGAGTTCCCTTCCGAGTTCATGTCCAATGACAGTAAAGCGCTCTGTGGCTGAGTAGATGGTGCTCATGACTTTTTTTTTCTCTTTGCACAACAACAAGTCCACAGGAACTTATTTTTCAACCATTTCACAAGGAGGACAACACGTTGAATGGACCTTTTTAAAAAATGGAAGCAAAACTAAGAAGGATCAGATCATCTTCCCCAGGGTGTTTCTGACCTGGACTGTGATACTAGTTATTTATGAAAAAGACTTTTAATGCCCTTTCTGCAGTTGGAAGGTTTTCTTTATATACTATTCCCACCATGGGGAACGAAAACGTTAAAATCACAAGGAATTGCCCAATTTAAGCAGACTTTGCCTTTTTCAAAGGTGGAGCGTGAATACCTGAAGGATCCAGTATTCAGCTACTTAAATGAAGTCTTTTGGTCAGAAATTACCTTTTTGACGCAAGCCTACTGAATGCTGTGTATATATTTATATATAAATATATATATATATAGAGTGAAACCTTGTGAACTCTTTAATTAGAGTTTTCTTGTACAGTGGCAGAGATGTATATTTCTGCATACAAAGTAATGATGTACTTATTCATGCTAAACTTTTTATAAAAGTTTAGTTGTAAACTTAACCCTTTTATACAAAATAAATCAAGTGTGTTTATTGAATGGTGATTGCCTGCTTTATTTCAGGGGACCAGTGCTTTGGTTTTTATTATGCTGTGTTATACTGAACCCAAATCAATACAAGTTCAAATTTATGTAGACTGTATAAGATTATAATAAAACACGTCTGGAGTCAAAAAAAAAAAAAAAAAAAAGACTCCAGGATGGAAAGTCAACACACACACACACAAAGCAATGATATTTCTAAATACCAGTGTGTTACTCAGGGTTCTCCAGAGAAACAGAACCAAGAGGATGTGTGTGTGCGTGTGTGTGTGTGTGTGTGTACAGTATTTTAAAAATCTGCATATAAGTGGACCTACACAGTTCAAACCAGTGTTGTTAAGGTTCAGCTTTTTTGTTCCATGGTTGGCAATCTGAGGACACAGAGGTCCAACTGTAGTTATGCTTTTGTGGAGTCAAATGTTATATGTGGATTTTCAACTGAGTGGGGGTCAGTGCCTCAATCCTCGTGTGTTCAGTGGTCAATTGTGTGTGTGTGTGTGTGTGTGTGTGTGTGTGTGTGTATGGAACTGACTCATGCTATTGTGGGACTGGCAAGCCTGAAATCTTCAGGACTGGCCGGCAGGCTGGAGACCCAGGGAAGAGTCGATGTTGCAGCTCAGTCTGAAGGGCATCTGGAGGCAGAATTCCTTCTTCCTTGGGGACTTCAGTCTTTTCTCTGAAGGCCTTCAACTGCTAGGATGAGGCCCACCCACATTATGAAGGGTAATTTGCTTTACTCAAAGTCTACTGATTTAAATGTTAATCAGATCTAAAAAATACCTTCACAGCAACATCTAGACTGGTGTTTGATCCAAAACTAGTCTCCATGGCCTAGCCAAGATGACATAAAATTAACTATCACAACTAGGGATATATGAACAGAAAGCAAAACTAAAATATAATATCACTTACAAAGCTCCAAAAAATAAAATACTCAGATGAAAATCTCACTAAAAACTAAAAATGTTGATGGCAGAACTCAGAGAAGATGTAAATAAATAGCATACTGTGTTCATTATTGGGAGACTTAACATTAGAAATTGTCAATTCTGCCCAAACGGATCTATCGATTTAACACAATTCCAGTCAAAATCTCACCAGGACATTTTGTTGATATAGGTAAGCTGGTTCTAAAACTGACATAGACAGGCAAAGGGTTAGACTAGCTAAAACATTTTGAAAAACAGGAATAATGTTGCAGGAATCACACTCCCCAATTTTAAGACATACTTTGAAGTTACTGTAATCATGACAGAGCAGTATTACATAGGGTTACACATTGATCAATGGAACAGAACAGAGAGTTCAGAAACAGATCCACATAAATATGGCCAATTTATTTTTTATTTATTTATTTATTTTTAAATATTTTTTCTTTACTGGTTTTTAGAGAGAGAGAAAAGGAGAGGAGAGAGAGAGAAACATCGATTGGCCACCTCCTGCATGCCCCGCACTGGGGATCGGGCCCACAACCTGGGCATGTGCCCTGACTGGGAATCGAACTGGTGACCTCTTGGTGCATGGGTCAATGGTCAACCACTGAACCACACCAGCCAGGCATGGCCAATGTATTTTTGACAAAGGTGCAAAAACAGTGTAGTAGAGAAAAGATCATATTTCCTTTTAAAAAACCACTATTTTTAAATTACAGTTCACATAAAATATTATATTAGTTTCAAGTGTACAACACAGCAATTAGTCATTTATATACCTTATGAAATGATCACTGATAAGTCTAGTACCTATCTGACATCGTACACAGTTATCACAATAATATTATCGATTATGTTCCCTATGGTGTACTTTACATCCCCGTGACTATTTTTATAACTGGCAATTTGTACTACTTAATCCTTTTCACTTTTTCCACTTATCCTCCCAACCCCCAATCTGATGACTAGTTTGTTCTCTTTCTATGAATTAGTTTCTATTTGTTTATTTATTTTGTCTCTCAGATTCCACATTTAAGTGAAATCATATGGTATTTGTTTTTCTCTGTCTGACTTATTTCACTCATCACAATACCCTCTAGTCAATCCATGTTGTGGCAAGATTTCATTCATATATATATATTTTATCCATTTGTCTATTGATGGACACTTAGGTTGCTTCCATATTTTGGCCATTATAAATAATGCTGCAGTGAACATAGGGATGTATATATCTCTTTAATTTAGTGCTTTGGATTTTTTCAAATAAATACCTAGGAATGGAATTGTTGGGTCATGTGGTAGTTCTCTTTTTAAGTTTTTGAGGAACCTCTATACAAAAGCACAATGAGATATCACCTCACACCTATCAGAATGGCTATCATCAATAAATCAACAAACACAAGTGTTGAAATGATCATCTTTTCAAGAAATGATGTTAGAATAACTGGACATCCATATGCAAAATAAGTAAATAAATAAGAATGCTGACCTCATAGCTAATACAAAACTTAACTCAATATGGATAATAGATCTAAATGTGAAATATAAAACTCTAGAACTTCCAGAACAAAACACAGGAGAACACCTCTGTGACTTGAGGAAAACAGTTCTTTAATAGAATACCAAAAGTGTGTTTCATAAAAAAAAATGGATAAACTGGTCTTCATCAGAATTTAAAAACTTTACTCTGTGAAAGATGCTGCTAAGAGAATAAAAACACTAGATATGGCCTTGGAAAAAAATATTTGCAAGTCACACATCTGTTACAAGATTTGTACGCAGGATATATAAATACAGGTAAGCACACAAAAATATGTTTGATCATTGGGCATTAGGGGATTGTAAGTTAAAATCACAAATAAAATACTACAACCCACCGAACAGAAGAACTAAAATAAAAATAACTGGTGCTATCAGATGCTGGAGAGATTACAGAGCAACTGTAATTGTCATGCATTGCTGGTGGGAATGAAAAATGGTACTGCTGTTCCGGAAAACAGTTTTGCAGTTTCTTATAAAGTAATATAAACTTCCCATATACCCCAGGCCCTAGAAAAATGAAAACTTATGTTTACATAAAAACCTTTATATGGATGTTTATTGATGCTCTATTCATAATTGCCCCAAGCTGGAAACATCCAAATGTCCTTTAATGGTTGAATGGTAAAACAAGTTGTGGTACATCCATACAATGAAATGTTGCTCAGCAATAGAAAGGGATGGACTATTTATACATACAACAGCCGATGATACTCTGAGGCATTATGCTGAGTAGTAGTCTCATAAGTTTGCATCCTGTATTTCTCATTTGAATGTCATTTATATGACATTTTTGAAAAGGCAAATAGTGATGGAGAACAGATCAGTGGTTACCAGGAGGATGGGGTTGAGGAGGCTGTGATTATTATTATTATTATTATTATTATTATTATTATTATTTTATCCTCACCCGAGGACATTTTTCCATTTTTTGTTCAGATAGAGTGGGAGGAGAGAGAAGAAGAGAGAGAGAGAAACATCGATGTGAAAGGGACACATCGAGTGGCTGCCTCCCGCACGACCCAACCAGGGCCGGGGACAATCTGCAACCGAGGTACATGCCCTTAGCGGGAACCGAACCCGGGTCTCTCTGGACCGCAGGCCAACACTCTAACTGCTGAGCCAAACTGGCCAGGGCAAGGAGGCTGTGATTATAAAGGGAGATCATATTTTTGAGGGTGATATTATTTTGTACCATGATTGTGGTGATTGTTACATAGATCTACATAAGTGTTAAAATTATATAACTGTATATCAGAGGATCTTCTCCTATGATGATTTATAGATTAGTTAAATGACAGAGATGGCCTGGCCGGTGTGGCTCAGTGGATTGAGCATTATCCCATGGACTGAGAGGTCCCAGTTCGATTCCCAGTCAGGGCACATGCACAGGTTGTGGGCTCAATTCCCAGTAAGGGGCGTGTAGGAGGCAGCTGATATGTGTATCTCTCACACATCAATGTTTCTATCTCTCTCTCCCTTCCTCTGTCTCTAAAAAGTCAATAAAAACACATTAAAAAAATTACAGAGGATGGACAATGAATTCTGATAAAGGCCTCCAGTTCCTCCTTACTAACTGTGAGACTGATAATCTATAACCCATGCGGCTACTATAAAAATATTGATCCATGTATTTTAATTTGGAGTCTTGCTTTAAATCCATTATGACTGAACAGAAAGAATTCTTTTTTAAAAAAATATTTTTATTGAGTTTTAGAGAGAGGAAGGGAGAGGGAGAAAGAAATAGAAACACTGATGTGAGAGAGAACCATTGATCAGATGCCTCCTGCATGCCCCCTTCCGGGGATCGACACTCAACCACTGAGCCACACTGGCCAGGCCAAAAAGACTTCTGAAGTTGTCCTTGTTAACCCCTGGAAAGCTGCTTGTGGTCTTCCTCTCTCAACAGAGTGGCCTACAGGTGAGTTCTCACCCATATTGTTGTATTTTTCTGGTTGTTTGCCTTCTCTATTGTGCAGTAGTATTTCATTGTATGGACAGACTATAGCCATTTGGGTTTCATATGTTTCCAGTGCTGGGCTTTTTTTTTTTTTTAATGTTTTTATTAATTTTTTTTTTTTTAGAGAGGAAGGGAAAGAGAGAAACATTGATGTGAGAGAGAAACATTGATGGGTTGCCTCCCACACACACCCCAAGTGGGATAGAACCTGAAACCTGGGCATGTGGCGATCTGTTGGTGAATGGGTCAGCCCTCAACCACTGAGCCATACTAGCCGGGCAATACTGCCTAATTTAAGCAGGCAAGTTGAAAGTACCTACAGAAGTTTGGTTGGCAAATCAGCAAGCTATAGAGTGTTCAGCAGGTGGCACTGTTTCCATGAAATTGCAACGACATTCACACCCATTTGGTCACCAGGGGGTGCTGTGTTGCTCCTGGAGAAGTATTACTGCTAAGAGGCTGCCTCGGACTTCTATTTCCTTGAGTTGGCATCCGATCCAGTGAATCAATCTCAGTGTACTCCTTCTCTCCAGCGTGGGACCCTGCAGTCCCATCTCCCTGCGTCTCCAGACAGCCAGAGCTCTTATGTAAACAGGCTTCTGGGCCAAGTTTAATCCATAAAACAGGCTTACGTTCAGCTCTCCAGGAAAAGCACAAACTGTGCTCAGTGCCCCCACACCAGCCACTGGGCAAAAGTTCATCTCCTCTCTCCTTCTCCTCTTATCTTCCAAGATAGATCTTTGATTCTACACACCCCAGGTACAAGAAAGTTTCACAACAGCATTCTCTCCTGGCTTCTTAGGTTCTTATCACTCTGAAAACAGAGAGGACAGCGGGTTTGAAAACGTGAGGCATGAAAGGGTATTCTGAACAAGCCAGACGTAATGATCCTTAGAAGTGTCCCAGCTCCACCCTGTCATTGAAACACAGAACTCGATTCTTTGTACGTGCCATCACTCAACAAAAATGAATTTCTTTGGCAAGTGTTTCTTATCAAGGGCAGGAGGGCACAGGTCCTTTTTCCTGTTCTCGCCAAGGTGTCGCGTTGGAGGTTTTGGTGGAGAGAGGTAGAAACGTGAGGCCAGCAGCCTGCGAGACGTCAGTCGGGCGAGCGCGCACGCCCAGGGGCCCGGTGTCCAGCCAGCTTCTCCGCTGCCCTGCGCGGACAGAAGGATGCGACAAGCTTCCTGGCACCTTTCCTGCTCAGCTCATTCAGCAATTTCATGGAGTCCAAAAGGTCTCTCATTTACTACGTCCATAGGTTTTTGACTTGTAGGAAGTTCATCTTTCTCTAGAGGGAAGAGGGAAAATTCCACGTGGAAAATGAAGGGATGTGACTCTGGGCGGATAACAATATACTGAACTGGGCCGATCTGAGTATCAGAGGAGAGAAGGCAATTTTGGATGGAGAGGAACCTAAGAACATGGTGTCTGACCTGAACCTTCGCCCCGTTCGCAGGGGGGATGTAAGAAGGGCAAAAGGAAAAGGATGCAACATTCACTGAACTCACTTCTTCGGCATTGGATGGAAGGCTTCTGTGCCCTGTGTGGGCCCAGAGCCAGCCCCGGACGCGGGCAATGGAGCGGAGAGAGGGCACCCAGCAGACCTGAGTTCGAATCTGCCACTTCTGAGAAGTTTGACTGCAGACTTAGATTCGTTTTCTCACTTGTGGGCAGTAATTCTACCTTATACGTTTGTTGTGAGTATTAAATGAGATAAATATACAGTAGTCACCCCTTATTCATGGGGGATATGTTCCAAGACCCTCAGTGGATGCCAGAAACAGCTGATAGTACTGAATCCTATATATAGCATACGTCAGAGAAATTGGGGTTTGGTTCCAGCCCCCCACAATAAAGCAAATAACCAAAGTAAGCGAATCAAAGGAAGTTTTGTTTCCCAGTGCATATAAAAGTGGTGTCCATCCTATACTGTAACCTATAAGTGTGCAATATCATTATGTCTAAAAAAACAATGTACATATCTTAATTTTAAATGTTTTATCGCTAAAAAATGCTAACCATCCCCCGAGACTGCTGGGGAAATGGTGCTGATGGCCTTGCTCGAAGCAGCGTTGCCACAAACCTTCAATCTGCAAACATGTTGTATCTGTAAGGCACAATGGAATGAGGTGCGCCTGTACTATGCTTTTTCCTACACGTACCTATAATAGTTTAACTTATAAATTAGGCCCATAAAAGATTAAATAACAGTAACTAATAATAAAATACAACAATGATAACAATATACTGTAATGAAAGTTATGTGAGTGTGGTCTCTCTCTCTCTCTCTCAAAATACCTTATTGTACTGGCCTCACCCCCCTTCTTTCAGTGATGATGTGAGATGGTCCAAGGCCTACGTGATGAGATGAAGTGAGGTGAATGTAGGCATCTCCTTTCTTAGCATTATAGGGTTTGAAAGAAAGTCTGTGGCAGGGGCCAGAAAGTGGGTGAGAGATTGTTTTAATTTGGGGGGTGCTTTCCTAGGGCACTGAGACTTCTCTTGCCATTTGCAGTTTGGTGCAGCCTGGTTGGGGGTTATCCCCAAAAGGAGACTTCGAGGTGCCAGCTGGGGCTACCCTCCATTGACACATGCCACCCTCTTCTTTCCCTCCCTCTGTCCCTGCAGAGGCAAGAAGGATCTCTGCGAGGTGGGGAAGGGGAGGCTGCAGTCGGATGGCAGAGGGGAATGTTGCCCTCTGGGTGGACCTGTCAGGAGCTGGGAGCAGAGCTGGGACACTGGGTTAAGGTCACTGCCCTTTTGCTGCTGGTTATTGCAGACTGAGTTGGGGTAAAGATTCTGGGGGCTAGTTTCTTTTTTCTGGGAAGCATGTATGTCCTCCATTTCTCTGACCTCATCTGCTTTTCACGTGTCCACAGGGGACAGCTTTCCTTCTGCAGTGTGAGGGTGTCATACAGAGCATGGGCTCTGGAACTGGACTTCCTGGGTTCAAATCCTGCCTTCGCTTCTTAGCAGCTGTGTGACCCTGGGCAATTCAGATAACTTCTCTGTAACAGAATCATCTCTTTTGTAATGGGGGGGTTCACCTCAATAGGTATTTGTAAAAATTAAGTAGATTAATACACGTTAAATGCTTACAACAGGACTGGCACATTATCGATACTCAGTAAAGATATATATATATATATATATATATATATATATAAAATATAAATATATATATAAAAAATATATATATATATAAAAAATATATATATATATATATTTTTTTATATATATATATATATATTTTTTTTTAATTCTCACCCGAGGACATTTTTACATTAATTTTCAGATAGAGCTGGAGGGAGAGAGGGAGGAAGAGAGAGAGAGAAACATCGATGTGAGAGAGACACACATCGATTGGTTGCCACCTGCACAACCCCAACCGGGGCCGGGGACAAACTGCAACCGAGGTACATGTCCTTGGCCAGAATCGAACCCCGGACTCTTTGGTCCACGGGCGATGCTCTTACCGCTGAGCCAGACCGGCCAGGGCTCAATAAAGATATTATTATTACCTTCCCCTCTTCCCAACACTCTCCCTTTGATGCGGGCTCTCTGTTCAGCAGGTGCTCACTGCGGCTCACGTGTGAACTCCTGCGACAGACACCGAGGCAGATACTGAGATGACCAGATGTGGTCTCTGTGCTCAAGGGCCTTATAACCTGGAGACATGGAGGCAAAAGCAAAATACTAAAAATAAAGAATAAGTTTGTGCTAAACTATGTGCTGCTGATACATATGTGGCAGGAATTCTGAAGAGGGAGAGAGTGGTGTGGGTTCCAAAGGCTTCGCGAAAGAAGCAGGACTGGACTTGGGTCAAAAACAGGGCAGAATATGGAGAGTTGATTTGCTGACTTTACACCCTGCCATTTACAGCTCTCAGAATGGTTCTTGCTTCTATGTCAATATGGCAAAAACAGCTTTCACCCCTGAGCTCAGGGAAAGTCCACGGTGCCAGTTCACCTGGTAGAGTGAACACAGGCTTAGGCACGGCCATCTTTCTAACTGTGGGAAAGCGCACAAGGTCCAGGAGCTCACCCTTTCCACTGAGCGCCAGCAGCAAATGGTCCAGCTCTAGGGTTCAGCCCCTCCCCTAGGTCCAACCTACAGAAGATTGACTTCCTGGTCGGGAATCCCCTCCTCTGAGCTGCCCTGGTTCTCCTCCAGAAGTCTGCAAAGCATCAGGCACCATATCTAAAGAAAAATGCCTGCCCTGTGCATCCAGACCGGAGAAAGAGGACTGTCACCTCAAGGACACCCAATCATTGTTCACCCGGAGCCATGAACACACAGTTCTGGCGTTCTCTTCTACGCCTGGCTCTATCTTTAGCCTTTGGGCAGGATCAAGCAAAGCTGGGTTGATTTTTGTTTTGTTTTGTTAATCCTCACCCAAGGATATTTTCCCACTGAATTTTAGATAGAGTGAGAGGGAGGCAAGGGGGAGAGAGAGAGAGAAAGAGAGAGAGAGAGAGAGAGAGAGAGAGAGAGAGAGAGAGAGAGAGAGAGATAAGAGAGACACATCGATTGGTTGCCTCCCGCACAAGCTCAACCAGGGCTGGGGATTGAACCTGCAACCAGGTATATGCCCTTGACCAGGAATTGAACCTGCAACCCTCCAGTCCATGGGCGGACACTCCAACCACTGAGCCAAACCAGCCAGGGCAAAACTAGGTTGATTTTGGTGACTTGGGTAGTTAAGGTCTAGCTGGTGGGAGTGGGCAGAGCTCAGCACCATGGCAGAGCCCTGTGATAGACCCCAAACTCACAGGCAGGTGGGAACCGTGGGGGAAGCTTGTTGAAGTCGCGCGTGATGGGGCCTCACGCCCAGTGCTTCCGAGTCAGTCGGCCTGGGATGACGCCCGTGGACCTGCATCTTGACAAACAAATCAGGTCGTTCTGAGGAGGGAGGATCACCCACACTTGGTGACAAACATGGAAACTACAGCTAATGGGGGTTTTGTCCGAGGAGGTGAAGGAAGTGAAGCGGCCAGAGGTGGGATCTGACCAGAGGGAGTCCAGACTTGGCGGAAAAAGAGCTACCAGTGCTGCCGGGGACTTTGCAGCAGCGTGGAGGATCAGCCGCCCAAAGAGAGCGTTTCTCATAGCAGCTCCAGACCAGACCCATCTCTCAACAGCTGTCAACCATTTATTGGCGGGACTCCACTGAAGCCAGGGGAAGGTGGAGGGAGAGCGGACACCCGAGAAAATGAAGTTGTGTTAATTACCAGTCCATCTCCATGATGCAAAGGTGACCCAGTCTGTCATCTCCTTCCCCGTGGCTGGTGTTTGCTTGGGTCTGACATTTGCAGCCAGCCTCCCAGAGGGGCATCTGTTGCCCCCATTGCCATGGAGACAGCAGCTGCTGCGACGTCTCCTTTGAGAATGTACCGCCCAAGCTTTCAGGAACCATTTTGGAAGCATTTGTCCGACAGTGCCTGCTAATCTCCCTTTCATTTGTAATTATTTTATCGCCTTGGTTCTCTGCTTTGGCATCGTTCCCAAAGCTAACTCCACTCCCCGACATCGGGGTCCGCCGGGAGGTGTCAGCCGCCCCAGCCCCGTCTGGGTGGAGATGAAAAGGGAGTGGCAGGGAAAGCCTTACTGGGAGCGCTGCGGTCTTCAAACAGGCCTGGCTCCTGCAGGCAGCCCTGGGAGGGCCAGGCTGATTGAAGTAGCCCGAATTATACAGCCCAACGTCTTTGAGGCAAGCCGCCCCATCCAGGCCAAGAATAATTGAACAAATAGTTTATCTGGCTAACCAACAGCTGTAGAGCCTAGGCGATTTGGAGAGGATTAGGGGAGAGCAGAGAAAGGATACTCCCACAGGGTCCTTCAAATCCTCGTCCTGAATTCTACCAACCGAGAACACATGTTGAAACCCTGGAATTGCTTTTTAAGTCCGTTTTTCTCTCTTTCCAAGTGACTCTGTTCAGCGCGCCCAAGAATTTTAAGTGGCTGAGGCAACCGACTTTGGGGTCCCTGCTGTTGGGTTCCTCTCAGTGGCCTCCTTCAGTTCCCCAAACCTGTTTCGCTGCAGACAGCTCAAATTCGGTGGGAATTCGGATCGCTCTGGGAGGTGCCGGAGGGTCGCTGCCTTCCTGAAGTCAGCAGCTGTTGTCCTGTCTAAGTGAAGTGCAATGCCAAGTTCAGGTTAGGATGAAAGGGGACTTATGAGGGCGGCTGGATGGAGAGAGGACACGAGGAAGCCCCTTCCCTGTGTGAGAAAAAGTTGGGAAAATAAAAAAAAAGCTCCAAATGGGCCAAAGACTTAAATGTTTTTTATTTTTAAATGTTTTTTTATAATTAATTTTTTAGAGACAGAGGAAGGGAGAGAGAGAAACATCAATCTGAGAGAGATACATTGATTGGCTGCCTTCTGTATGCCCCCCACTGGGGATCGAGCCTGAAACATGGCATGTGCCCTGACCGGGAACTAGGACCTCCCAGTCCATGGGACGATGCTCAATCCACTGAGCCACACCGGCCGGGCGACTTAAATGTTTTTTTAAAAATCCATATAATACTAGAAGAAAATTAGGGAGACTTTCTTTGTTAAAAATCTTTATAACCTTGGGATCATGTAATGTGTTTCTAACTATACTTCAAAATCCAAAAGTCACCAAAGTCATAGAGGATTGATAAGTTAAATAATATTTAAAATTCTGCATGGCAAATGTGAAAAATTGAGAAACTATTTGCAACTCATATCATAGAAAAGTGCTACTTTTCCCAATCGATAAAGAACTCATAGATTCCGCCTGGCCAGTGTGGCTCAGTGGTTGAGCATTGACCCATGCATGCACCAAGAGGTCGACAGTCCGATTCCCGGTCAGGGCACATGCCCAGGTTGTGGGCCCCATCCCCAGTGGGGGGCATGCAGGAAGTGGCCAATCGATGTTCTCTCTCATCGATATTTCTATCTCTCTCTCCTTCTGCCTTCCTCATTCTCTAAAATCAATAAAAGAAAACAAAAATTTAAATAATAATAAAAAAGAACTCATAGATGCCTATCAGCAACACCACCAAAAACCTCAAAAGAAAAATGCTGAAGGATGTGGACAGTTCATAGGATAGAAAATAGAAATGACCCTTAAATATGTAAAAATGATGTTCAGCCTCACTCGTAATAGGAGCAATGCAAATGGAAACTATTCTAACATACTATTTTATACCTATTAGATTGGGAAAAGTCCAAAAATTTGGCAGCACAAACTGTTGGTGTGTCTGTGAGTAAATAGAACTCTTTTACATTAATGTTGACAGGTAAAATGGAGAATAATTTGGAGATATCTATCAAAATTACAAATGCATGTAACCTTTGATCCAGTAATAACATTCTTAGGGATTTACCTAAGAATATTGCACACTTGCATAGTAATGGGCAAAATTTACTGATTGCCACTGGTTTTTAATAGCAAAATATTGGAATCAATCCCTCTAGCCATCAAGAGCAGAATGGTATTATGGTACTTCCCCACAATGGAATATTATACAGCTGTTAAAAAGAATGAGGAATCTATCTAGGAACTGATTTCTAAGGTATATTAAGTGAAAAAAGTCAAAGTGCAGTAGAGTGTATAAAATATGCTATCTTCCTATAATAAGAGAGAAAATAAGATAACTTCTGCATTTGTATTACTTTAAAGAGACTCTGGGAAAGGACACACAGATGCTGGTGGAGGGGAAGAGACAGTAATTGGTCTGGAAGTAATATTTCACTGTCACCTTTCTGTGTGAATTGATTTTAGACCAAGGTAATACCTATTCTGAAACAAAATACAACCTCTGCATGTAAAAGACAAAAACAAAACATAATGAAAACATGACCCCAAGCCCAATGATGAGGTCACTGTTCCAAAGGGTTTGGGTGAGCACTCGGCGTGGGCTCTGAGGGGCCAGTGCCAGCGAGCAGTGTGGCTCCCCAGCTCTCAGTCTTTCCACAGCCGTCCATCCTAATCAGCCGGGGAAAGGCGCTGGGACTGGTGAATTGGAGCCTGGGGATGTCATGCCTCTAAGTACTCTTGTGTGGCTTTGCCAAAGCTCCCCACATTTTCTTTTCTTTGTAGGAATCTTACAAGTCCTTAAAAACAAGGCTCTGCCCACCATGAGTCCCATACCCAAGGCACTTGAAAATTCACCCGGCTGTTCAAGAAGGCCATCCGATGCGACCCAGAACTGCAGACTGGAGAGAACGACCCCGGTCTGAGCAGCGTGCTTACAGTGGGCGGAGGGACTCAGGTATCTACGTCTTAAAAACATTTCTATGAAAGCCCTGGTGTAGGTGCTTTACAAATGGTAACTCACTCCTTATAACAACTCTGTGAGGAAAGTATTTTTGGTAACCCCAACTTAAGATCAGGAAACTGAGGCATAGAGAGCTTACATGGCTTGCCCAGTGTCACACAGCTGGCTTATGGCAGAGCCAGGATTCCAAACTGGGCAGTGAGCACTCCACCAACACACTGTGCTGACTTTTATTTTTAAAATTGAGGTGCAATTTACATAACACAAAATTACCCATTTAAAAAAATGTACATTTCAGTGGCATTTAGTACATTCACAATGTTGTATGTGCATCACCTCCATCTAGTTCCAAAACATTTCATCACCCCAAAGGGAAACCCATACCCATCAGCAGTCACTCCCTTTCTCCCCTCTCCTCTGCCCCTGGCGACCTCTAATCCACTTTCTGACCCTATGCATCTGCCTGAGCGAGACATTGTATGTAACTGGAATCACACAGTATGTGACCTCCGTGTCTGACTTCCTTCACTTAGCGAATTTTGTCGTGGTTCATCCATGTCGGTAGCATGTATCAGTATTTCATTCCTTTTTGTGGCTGACTACTATCGCATGGACTTGCCAATGTGTTTGTTGTTCATCAGTGTGGGAGATTTGGTTTGTTTCCACCTTTTGGCGAGACCGAGTAGTGCAGTGATGAACATTTGTGTGCAACCTTTTCTTGAACACCTGTTTTCATTTCTGTGGTATTAGCTGCCTTTTTATTTTATTTTTAAAAATATTTTTAAATTGATTTTTTAGAGAGAGAGAAAGGGAAAGAGAGAGAGAAATATCGATGAGAAAGAAGCATCTATCGGCTGCCTCCTGCACGCCCCCTACTGGGGATCAGGCCCAGAACCCCTGCATGTGCCCTTACTGGGATCGAACCAGACCTCTCAGTCCATGGGATGGTGCTCAATCCACTGAGCCACATCAGCTGGGCATTACCTGCCTTTCTAATGGAAGGAAGAAGCAGATGCTCCTCCCTTCCTGAGTCTTTGCTCTAGGGGCTGTCACCTCCCCGCTACTCCTTATCCCTTCTCTGGAAAAAAAGAAGACAAGGAGCAGAAAGTTGTCAGATCACTGAGTGAGGACAGCCTGCTCTGGGGAGAAAAACAGGAAGAAGAATGGATGGTAGAGACCACAAAAGCCAAGTTGTTTGTCAGCTGCCGTTCAACCTCTTATTGCAGAGGGAGCCGGGTGGAGGCCTTCCTGTCCACCCCCTGGAGTGACATGAAGTGACGAGCTTGCTG
Source organism: Tadarida brasiliensis (assembly GCA_030848825.1). Lineage (NCBI taxonomy): Eukaryota > Metazoa > Chordata > Mammalia > Chiroptera > Molossidae > Tadarida > Tadarida brasiliensis. Next base: position 28,247,230 of record CM061277.1, on the reverse strand, counting down.
AGGCTGGAGCCTCCCTGGGTCCCTCTCAGCCCTCACGTGCATGTTGTTGCAAATAGATGCCCGGTCTCCCTGCTGTCCTGGAGGTCAGAGGCCATGCTGTGTCAGAAGACGGACAGTGGAAGGCCAGCTTCCCAAGTGCAGGCAGGCCCCTCCCGATCCCACTGCCTGCGAGGTCTTGGGAATCAGGACATCTTCTGTGTTCTTCAAAGTTTCAGGGCTATTTGTTCCACATTTCCAGCTTTGTGAATTTTGTCATTAAATCACCTTTCAGCTTTTTTCTCTCCCCGCCCTTTGGCCCACACAGGCCTCGTTTTCTAACCCCAAGCTCTGAGTGTCCCTTTTTCACCAGGTGGTCCAGAAAAGACCTGTTTGGCCTTTGATGGGATTGAAATGAAGTCAGAGACAATTTTGTACCAGAGATCAGGGCCTCTCTGTCCTGAAATTTTGGATCTTTGCTAAAAGCTTATTTCTTCTTTGTATCGTTGCCCTCCCACCCCACTCCAACCTCCACCAAGGTCATTGTCCTCTTTTTTTCTCTGAACTTCTAGAACAAAAGCCACAAACTTCTGACTTTAAGCTTGAATATGACCTAAAGATAGGTTTTTAAACATGTTTTTAAAAAGTGCTTTGAAAGAATATGAGCCACCATTGAAAAATTGGGAAATTGTGCATAAAAATCTGGTTATAGCTTCTGTTGGACAACCGGGAGGTCTGGCATGCAGGGCCTGTAGTCCATGTGGTACAATCAGCTGACCCTGGGTGGTGGAAGGGTCTCCAGTCAGAGACCCATGACTCATACCCGATCACCAGCTACCCTCCGCTGCCCCAGAGTCCCTGACCTCTCAACTACAGGCATAGGCAGAACAGAATCAACTTACTTTAAAGGTTTTGGGTAAAGAATTACAACCTATTTTGGACAAGTGCCTTTACTTTTTGGTGACTTCCTAAATCCAGCCATCAATCAGTGATCACTGACGTTAGCGATTTATTGTGGAGGCCTCTCCTAGGCTCGGATGGTGGAGCCCGAGGAAATGCTGGTTGGCATTTCAGTTATTTCTTCTTTACTTTTACATCCTTTGTTAATTTCGCAAGGTGTTCAGTGACACCCTGAGTTGGTATGTAAATGCTTTATTGTGATTGTTTTCGGCGGGAAGACGTCTTTTGGACACAGGGTTGCGTTCCTGGAATGCTCAGAGAAGAGAGAAATGTTGCCCGAGACTCTGGTAGCTCCTCCCTCATGGACTCCACACCTGCAACACCCAAGGAGTTAAACATTTTGTATTGCATATCTGGTCGGAACGGAAAGAACAGGAATGATGGCATTTCAGGAAAGAAAGAGAGAAGAATTTTTAAAAAAGAAATTCAATGAATGTGGGTGCATGCTTGATTTGAATGTATGTTTGCGTAGCTTAGTCAACAAATTAGTGTGAGTGTGCATAGATGAGAAATTGAGGGTGTGTGCATTTGTACGTGACAAAGGGAGATTCTGTGCTCATGTGTCATAGGAAGGGTTCTCTTGAGTTCCCTCTTTAAGATATTTACAGAAGGCAGAGCTATTATGAGATACTTCCACCACTATTATCAACTAAGTTTTGATTATTTTATTGATTTCTTTTTGTTAATCCTCACCCAAGGATATTTTTTTCCTTTGATTTTTGGAGAGAGTGGAAGGGAGGGGGTGGGGAAAGAGAGAAACATCGATGTGAGAGAGACACGTCAATTAGTTGCCTCCTGCATGCCTCCCGACAGGAGCTGGGGATCAAATCTGCAATCCAGGTACATGCCCTTGACTGGGAATCGAACCGGAGACCCTTCGGTGCATGGCTTGATGCTCTAACCACTGAGAACACTGGCCAGGGCTAACTTTAGATTCTCGACTGATGTGTCTGTCCAGAGTCCTCTCACTCAATGCTTCATCCTTTTTCCCTTTCCATAGTCTGTGTTGGCATAGGAAAGATGTAGCAATTCAAAAGCACTTATTGAGATCCTGTGACTTTCCTGAAATTGTTCTACATTCCGGGGATAGAAGATGAAGAAAGCAGATGAGGCTGCTGCTCTCATGAAGCTTTTATGCCAGTGCAAGAAGACAGGCACTACACATGGATGTAAAAACACAAATGAGCAAGATGATTTCAGGTAGTATAAGGTTCACACGTCAATGCTGCTTTGGAGGGGTTCGTGGAGGGTCCTAAGGCTGTGGCGCTGGTCGGGATGATGGCCAGGCTGCCATGCAAGGATCTGGGTGGAAAGCAAGTGCAAAGGACCCAAGTGAGAGCACATTCAATGTGTTCTGAAACAGAAAGCTAGGAGCTATGTGGGAGCTCAGGGTGGGGAGCACCAGATGATGGCAGAGGGCGACTGTGAGCCTTGTCTGCAAAATAGGTTGGAGTTTAGTCTAACTGCAGTGGGAATCCACTGAAAGATTTTAAGAAGGGAAGGGCTATAGCTTGGTTTATATTATAGCTACAGTGGAGTTAAGTACTAGAGAAAGTTTAGTTTTATTCATATATACTGGAAATTAAAACAGAAAAATTAAAAAGTGTTCATTAAAAATAAAATCAATAAACCCATTATATGTCAACATAAATAACATAATTTTTATACAAAATAACTATATTTTCCAAAGCAAAGAAACTTCAGTGAGGAGAGGGGCAGTGTTGTGGATGCTGCAACTCTAAGTTTTCAGTTTGGCTGAAGAGAAGACAGTTGATTTCTCATATTTGTTTCTGGAAAAAAAAAAAAGAAAACCCACAAAAAACTAAATGTGTTCTTTCAGTTGAAATATATGGAGAAAATCTGGCTTCACACAGCTATGTAGTTGTAAAGAGAAGACGTATTTAATAGATAATGACAGATATTTTTTATCTGAAAAATTGACAATTTAAGTAGTTTCTTAAAGGGTGGTTGCAATGCAGCATCTAAAACCATGTCAAGGAGTTCTGTGCTCTGTTACTATGAAATCCATTGACCAGTTATGCACTTGAAAGGATTTTTATCCATTCACGATTTGGTAACATCATGCATTGGTCATTTGGAAAATAATGACTCACTGAGTTATGCCGGTCTCCCAAATGTTGACAATTTCACTATACAAGATAAAAACAGTCACCTTTGTTAATAACACAACTGACTTCACAGGAAAAATCTTACAAGGATTGGGAAGCTGCCAAGTTTACAGAGGCGGTACCAGCTTTCCAACATTGTAATTTTTTTCTTGAAAGGTCAAATTTTATTACTGGCAACAAATATCGTCATCTGCTTTCATTGGACTGACGGGCTCAGTTTATTTATATTTTGCGAATATGTCTCTAAATATTCATGTCTGAGTATGCATAGTTTGTCAGCCACTCTTTCAAGTAAAATTAGAGGCAGTTCTATGAAAAAAGCAGCAAGTTCAGCTTGCAATTCAAATCACCCACGATTGCTTATTCTCTAGACAGGATCGCACTTCACGGTGCAGGCGGAGTGCTCAATGCGTAACACCTGTCAAAGGTGTGTTCTCAAGGACTGAGCTGTCATAAAATCAGTATTTTTTACCGTTTCATCAAGGACATCGTTAAATGAAACCTACATTTATTTTCTTTTTTCTGTGCGTGCAGGGCAAGGAAGAATGCAATGTCTGCTAGGAAAGTTGGGGATTACCACCTCGATTGGTCCTAAGGGCACCCGCAGTTTTTCCCACCAGCCCAACTGTGAATACAGCAAAAAAGACAAACAACCATCTCTGTGTTATTTGAAGATAGTTTTGACCTCAGACCCCCAGAATGGTTTTGGAGACCTCGCAGTGGTCCCCAAAACACTTTGACAAGCACTGATATAGGTTGCTGAGTGTTCAAAATATGGAAACATTTAGTGTCTTGACTCAGAGTTACATTGTGTTACAAAAAGCAATCTGACAACTTTGGCACATGGTAAAGAGAAAGTCTCTCTATGGGAAAGTCTGCTGTCCACGAATACATGTCTCCTCTTCTCACTGTCCAGTTTCATGTTGCTCACAGTAATACGTGTTAAATTCAGCTTGTCCTCTAGCCTCAAACCCAGTGAAATCGGTTCGTCTCCTTTCAGACTCAGCAGTGGTCGGGGGAGAACTGCATCTGACTTCAAAGAATATCTTAAAACAGCATTCATTTTATGTAATAACTCCATTCTGACCCTCAGTTACTGCATGTACACACCCTGGCAGTTTCTTTTCTGTAAACATAAGGGCTTTGAGACACCCAAAGAAAACTGTAAAGATAAGGGGTTGAGGATGGCCTTGGGAAACTCAGAGAAACCATGAGAAAAAAGAGATTAATGGTTGCCCTGCTCCTCTCCTCCCCTTCTCTGTATCAGCCCCCCTTCACGGTGCCAAAAGCGGCACCAAGAACGTAGGTTTTTTTTTTTCCTGTAGTTTGTGCCTTTAAAAGTGGGCAACAAAGAAGGCTCGGGGCTGAGGATTTGGGGAAGCTGTACCCCCCCAGCCCGCCGGTGTAACAGCCCACCAGTGTAATAAAGTGCTCCTTTACAATTCGGCCGTGCGTCTCTGTTATCTCACTGACACGTTACAATATTTTGTAGGTACTGTACATGTCTACAAGCAAATATTTCCCATTTCACAGGATTACTAAATTTGACCGAGTGTTTCATGTGTTTTGTTATATAGGTGATGGAGGTCTGTTAGAAATGAGGTTTTGCAATGCTGTTCCTTCTTGCATAATTCTGGGAGCTTATGGGCCAGGTTTCATCTGAGAATATAGCCAGCTGGACTAGAGGACTTCTAACGGTCCTTCCAGATTTACACCTAGTGATTCTGGAGGGATTCTGGAGGTTCTGACAAGGACCCAGGAGGCCAGATGATTTTTACAGAAGTACTCATTGTAGCCTCTAGGGGGCGTGCCAGCCCTCCCTACAGCCTTGAAAAGATAAGTTGCCAATTCCTCAACATTTCTCAATGCTTCTGGGGACGTCTGAGTTTCTTGGTGAGATGGAATTTACTGTCAAGGGAAGGCATGTGAGACAGTTAGAGAGGGGATAAGAAAAAGAGACAACAGCAGACAGTCCACAGGGAAGTAGGACAAGTACATCGGTTTAGTGCAGTGGAATAAAAGGACGATCCCAGATATGCAATGAACCTAGAACTAAAGGCTGACACTGGACGAGAGTTCTGGGGAGTCAGCAGAGAGCTGGAGATCCATCGCTGTTCTGACAAGGGGTTTAGTTTTCATCTGGCACACCGTTATTGATCCAGGAATGAGCTGGGCGCTGGTAACGCAGTGGTGAGCACACGAGACAGACCAGGGCTGGCTGTCAGTCATGTGGGAAGCCTGTCACTGGAAAGTGTTGAGGTTAAACAGACTAAGTTTAGACAGACGATAATAGATAACGGGGTGGTGGGGGGTTGTAACCTGGTCCGGGGATCAGAGAAGACCTCCTGAAGGCAGCGGACTAGACGGGTAAACGGGAGTTAGTAAGTGAAGAGGCCGTTAGCAGCAGCAGGGAGGGGGGCAGAGGGGGCAGGCGGATGAGTGAGGGGGAATGTTGCTGTAGAGGAAATAACACACTGGGGGACATGGAGAGGAGTTGAGTGGGGCTCTCCTCTTGAGTAAGACATGGAGCAGCGGGAATGGGATGAGGCTGGGTGGTTGGGAGGCGTCAGATCAGGTTAAGGACGATGGAGAACATTGGAAGGTTCTGGGGAAGGAGTCCAGGGGACATCTGTCAAGCTGGAGCGGCACATGGACTGAGACAGCAAGACTGCAGGTAGGGCACAGAGCACCGAGAGCTGATGTGGGCTGGGGTGTTGTGGAGAGAAGTGGAGGGCGCAGAGACATATTTAAAGGGTAGTCACACTGGGTTTTAGCTGAAGAACCAATGGGCATTCCACCCCCCTTCCCACCAGACTTATGGCTTCTTTGGCAAACAAGTAAAAGTAATAATGTTCTGTTCCCCTCAAGCAATACAGACAATGTGGAGAGATATTACTTCATGGCCCCGCCTCTCCCAGGAATAAAACTGCTGTCTCTGTGTGGAGGGTAATGTAGAGACCTGCCGCTCTGTCTCCGAGTCCCTAGTTGCTTCGCAACTAAAATATTCTGACACTTTTACCCTCATTAAAGAAAGAGGTGAAAGTCCAGTTGGCCGGTAACCAGAGAGTGGCATTAATGCAATGGTATATCTCTTACTGGGGAATGGTGGCAAAAGCCTCTCGACTCCTTTTAAAAAACACTTTCTCCTGTGAACTGTCAAGTTTTTGCAGCCCAGCTGTTCTCACCAGAGACGGTGGCAGAGCAAGTATGACACCCGGAGCCTGGACGAGGGAAGAGTGTGTTCCTCTCCCGGTGGGAGACCCTGGCTTGGCTGCTTCCAGCCAGGAAGCATGGGAAGCCTCACAAGTGGGCCAGAGGCACTCAGAGGACGAGGGACCAAGAGCCATGCCGTGTCTCAGGGCAGCGATGGGAATCCTGGGACAGGGGTTTCCAGCAGGCGCTGAACACGCTGCTCGCTGCATTCCCACGGTGCAATGTTAGCTGGCCCAGCAAACTTGAGTTTGCTCTAGGTGTGTCCTGGGACCCTCAGAGGTGTGAGTGCGCGTCCTGTAACTCTCCACCTGCCCAGGTCTTGGTGCAATTACATATTCAGCTCCGACTGACGTCGAGTCCCATCTCCTCACAGGCTCTAGCAAGTTCCCAGAACCTCATGGGCTTGGATTGCACACAGGCTGCTCTGTCTCTCCTCTCCTGTCCTTCCTCCCCCCAGCTCCCCTGCGAGAGGTGTGCAGTGACGCAGGCGGGAAACAGAAGTGCCGCTGTGCTTGGGTGCCATTTGATTTCTGTAGAACTTACACAATATACTCCTGCAAAGTTATTGCCATGCTTCAGTGAGTTGTTCAACAAAATATTCACTGATGCTACCATGTGCCAATGTGCCAGGCACTGTTCTAGGCTCATGGACTACATGGTCAATGAAATGAACCTCCTTTGTGGCGCTTTCATTGCAGTGGGAGACACCAGGGCTTAGACTCCAAACCAGGTCCAATCCATTCAGGAGGATGTCATTCTGTCCTGACCTCGGGAGTGGCAAGGGGGCAGTGCCCGTCAGGTCTCAGTGCTTGTGAAGAAACCTGAACTCCTGGTAGATGCTGTGCGGCCCCGGAGCAAGGAAAGTCTGTTCTGTTCATGACCTGGGAGACAGAGGGCGGAGCCGATGAGTAGAGAGTAATTTATGTACTGTGTGAGGAGGTGAGTGAGATGGTGAAAAAGAAAAAATATTGAGACTAGGTACAAGTTGGATATCGTCCCTGTGCCCAGTCGTCTATAAATGAGTGGAAATTTGGTCTAGGCGAATGTGGATCCACGCCAGAGAGCTGGGGTCATGGCCCCGCGCCAGGAGGTGCTGCTCTGAGAGGTGGGGGAGGCATCGGCTGAAGCAGTGACTTGGTGTTTACAGGGTTAATGGCCCCTGGCTTTTGCTTCTCCTACAGAATATACAGGGAGAGGCCTGTCGTTCTTCGTGTTCTTCTGTTAGAGGATTGGAATTGTAACCCACCGAGGGACAGAGGTGCTTAGAGAATTCTCAGGAGGGTGAAATGACTGGGCAAAGGGGCTGAGCATGGGCGTCACCTCCTGTGTCCCCACGCTGTTTCTTCCTGACCTTGGGAGGCACGGGATGTCAGGGTTTAGTTCATTGTCAATGAAACGAAAGTTAGGGGCACTTCCTAAATCTCTTGCTGTGTTTATTAATAATTATCACCCGGTTCCTAATGGGCCCTACGGTGCTCCCACTTCCTTTAATTAATTACTGGGGTATTTTATTTTGTAAGGGTGATGACTAACTGAGCCTGGCAGGTTCAGAGCCGCCCTGTTGGTACTTGACTGGCAAGGGCTTGGTCTTCACTCCAGCCCAGTCCATTCAGGAGCATGCATCCTTCTCTCTTGACACTGGGCGTGGCGAGGGGCCAGGGCCTGCCAGGGAACCTGGCCTCCTGGGGCAGCGATCTTGTGGGAGCTACTGAGTGGGGAAGGTCGTTCTGTTCAGGACCTGCATGGAGAGTGAGCAGCCAGTGAATAATCCCCCTGGGCTGGGGCCCCGCAGAGGAGCGGCTTCCAGGCAACAGGGTAGATGACTGTAGCAAATACCCGAGGCTCCTAACGCATCCCTTTGGTACATGGCTCTAAGTTCTTCGGGGAAGGGGAGGAGTAGTTATTCCTGGCTTCTTCTTCGTACCCTAAAGTTCTTTCCTAAAGTTTTCTTTATCCCTCCGAGGGTCTCTATCTTGCAGAAGCTGCATATTTCCCCCCCTGGAGTTTCTGCATTAAAAAAAAACCAAAACTTTTTCTTTATTGATTTTAGAGAGAGAGGAAGGGAGAAGGAGAGAGAGATAGAAACATTGATGAGAGAGAACATCGATTGGCCGCCTTCCTGCACACCCCCTTCCAGGGATTTGGCCCACAACTGGGCATGCGCCCTGACCGGGAACCGGCGACCTCTTGGCGCATGGGTTGATGCTCAGTCACTGAGCTACACCAGCTGGGTGGGAGTTTCTGCATTTTTATTCCAATTTTATTCTCAACTTGTACTTGAAATATTATGAAGTTTAAGATGGTAGATTCACAGTTGTGGATGATGAAGATGTGTAATGCATTGTTGGTCTCCAATATGGGATCCATTCCAACATGCAGGCCTCTCTCCCACCCAGATCATCGTGATAGTCTCCTAACTGCTCTTCTCTCCCTCCACGCAGAGTCTGCCTCCTCTCCCGTCTATCCTTCACAGGGGGATTTTCCGGATCTCAATCCAAACGTGTCCCTGCCTCCTTACAGTTCTCTGGTGGGTTCCCATCCCCTACATGACGAACCTGCAAGTCTTTAGCTTTGCGCAGGGCTGTCTGTGCTCTCACCCCGCCCCTCCCGATTCCTGCATCAGCTCCGGCCGCTCATCCACTGTGCTTCAGCCACAGGGGCATTTGGGCATTTTTGGAATAATGATGCTGCCTCAGCCTCCACATATTTCGTTTGCTCCCACGACTATCAGCTCCAAAACTCAGCCTGTGCTTGGGCTCCTTGTAAACGTGCTCAAATGTCCCTGCCTCCGTGAAGGCTTCCTGCCTCATGCCAGGCCCTCCAGCCTCTTCCCGGAGCACCCACATCCCAGGATCCCCTAAGTGGTAATTCCTTGCTCTTGTGTTGGCTCCCCTGCCAGGTTAGGCCCTCCTCAAAGCTGTGGACTGACCCTTATCTTTTTTTTTTTTTGTATCCTCACCCGAGGACATTTTTGCATTTATCTTCAGTTAGAGTGGAAGGGAGAGAGGGAGGAAGAGAAAGAGAAACATCGATATGAGAGAGACACATCGAGTGGTTGCCACCCACACAACCCCAACCAGGGCTGGGGACAAACTGCAACCGAGGTACGTGCCCTTAGTGGGAACCACACCTGGGACTCTTTGTTCTGCAGGCCAATGCTCTAACCTCTGAGCCAAACCGGCCGGGGCACTGACCCTTATCTTTATAATGCCAGGCCTAGCGAGAGTTTTGTCTCAGTGGGAAATGAGTCCCTACTTTTTTTTTTTAATCCTCATCCGAGGATATTTTTCTATTTATCTTCAGATAGAGTGGGATGGAGGGAGAGAGGGAGGGAGAGAGGGAGAGAGAAACATCGATGCAAGAGGGACACAGCGACTGGTTGCCTCCTGCACGACCCCGACCAGGGCCGGGGATGAACCGCAACCAAGGGATATGCCCTTGACCGGAATCGAATCCGTGACTCATTGGTCCACCAGCCAACGCTCTAACTGCTGAGCCAAACCGGCCAGGGCAAGTCCCTACTTCTTGTAGGAATGAACAAATGCAAGAATGAATAAAGCAGGAATCTCAATGCATCCTTTACTTCAATAAAGATGTACATTATCCAAGAACAAAGTTTCCCAATTTTGAAAAACCTATGCCCTATTTTGAGAAATAAAAATATTTTTCCTTTCTCTGTTATTAAAAATGTAAATCAAGTCAAATGTTGCCATGAAACTAGACGGAAGCAATGGGATTTGAGAGCGCCGCCCTCGGTGAGGACTTCAGTCCGCCCTCTGCCTGGACAGTCATCGTCCTGGTCAGGCCCCCACTGGGTGCCTCGAGGTCAATTCTCCGAAAGTCAATTTGCTGAAAGTCAATTGGTTTTTGGCACCTTGGCTATTTGGCAATTAGCTTTCAGCAAGGTGGCCCACTGCCCATCACAGGGTGAGAGCAGCCTGGCATCGGGAAGGCGCCTCATCCATCTGCCAAACAAGGCCCTGCCCAAGCTTTCCCAGACCTGAACATCTCTCCAGCCTCATGCGGAAAAGCACGCTCAGAATTCCTTCCAGCCGGGACCATGCAACTCCACGAGCTGGAAGTCACTGCTCATAGCAAGCGTCGTTCCTTCGTGCCTTGTGTAAGTCATTCCCTCCTGTTCTGCCTGAGCAGAGGGGACACCAGCATCATCTTGTGCCCAACAGGCTGTCACTCAGGGAATGAACCCTGCAGAGTGAATTTGCTTTTACAGATGGCCTCATCACAACTGAAGTGTGAGTGGTTGGGGTGGGGGAGCGGTAGGGGTTCATCTGCTTAAGGGGTCGTTTTAATTTGTCCAGATTTATGAGGAAGGGATGGGAAGGGAGAGGGGAAGGGGGAGCTCTGATATCAAAGTTAAGTAAGAGAGTTAAGATAGTGTCGTCTGAAATGAAAGTGATTGGACAAGGTACAGACTGTGGAAGAACATGGTGGCGGAGTAGCGGAGTGTGGACTCCCACTGGGGTGACAGGAGGAGATGGGAGGAAGCTGTACCTCATCTCCGCCTGTCACCGTCCCAGAGGCAGCGAAGGACGCTGGGTCTGAAGCAGTAGCCCAGGTTCTGGGAATTTGGGAGGGAGGGAGGGGCAAGTGGATATGGGCAAAGTGTAATGCTATCTGTCATCGTTCTGGTTTAAAGGTCCGATTCAATCTTTTCCAGAGTGGATCTCACATCCTGTACTAGAAAATTTTCTAGAAAATTCTTTGGCCTGGGTCAGACACTTTGTATATGGTCCTCCTTCCATTCCTTCATCTCACATCAGATCCTTCCTCAGCCCCTCGGTGATGACCTCTGAGGAACCCTAGTCCACAGGCCATCTGTACCCCATCTCCCTACCTTTGCCATGCACCTGACTTTCTCCAGGTTGCTCTACTCAGAGAATTAATTAGCTTAATTAATTAGGCTAACACAAGGTGAGAGGAACCAGAACTCCTGGGTCCGGTCACTAGCTCTGCCTTACTAAGTCCCTTAGGTCCGCCGGGCCTTGCTTTTCCCCTTCTGTAATGTGGGCAGAATCGTTTCCCCTCCCCTGAGCTGCCCGGTTAACGATCACCCTGAGTTCCCAGGGAGTGCAATGCCCTGCAGCTCTCCAGGATGCAAATTTGTAATTTTTATTTTTTGCCAAGCCTCTCACATCGGCTCCCGTTTCATAACCTCGGTCACCCTTCACCTCCCCTCCCTTCCTGCACGTACAGATCCTCCCTCTAGCCCAGATGCACACCTGCAGGAAAAATTGGCATGAGCTCCTTTCCATCTGTCACCACTTCAAATAGCTTGAATGTGCTGATGACAGATAAAGTAATTGCAGAGCGTACGAATGACTTAATATTTGATGTGTTAAAATAATTTTTTAATGCCAAGCATTTGTATAATTTATAGCTGGAATCCACAGTTTTCATCTTGCTTCCCACTGCTCACCGGGTTGCTTCCCCATTCTAGCGGCAGGAGCTCCGGCTCCATGGCTCAGTGTATTATCAGAAAAGGTGGAGGACATTCTCCAGCATCAGTGATGCCTCTTGATTTCTGAATCTCTAGGCCCTTGTTCAGGGCCAAACATACTACAATTTTTGATGAACACATTATTAAATGGAAGTTGGGGATTCGTTGAACAATTATTTCCTGAGTGCTTATTTATGTCAAATACCATTCTAGGCAGTAGAACCCAATCACCTACAAGACAGACAGGTTCTCTGCCCTCAAGGAGTTTCTTGTTTGGTGAGGAGGCAGACAATAAGTGGGTGATAGCAGCAAGGCACATGGAGTGCTCAGTGGAGGACCTATGGGATCTTGATAACTTATGGCCTCAAGATCTCATCTAGGTTGGACAAAAGCGATGAGCCTTCTTGGGGGAGTGAGTTAACCAGAAGAACTGGTGGGGAGTTTGGGACAGTTGGGGAGGCAGCAAAAAGAGAGCTCCAGGGAGAAAGAACAGCCTGTGGGAAGGTAGGAAGCTGAGACAGAGAATGGTTAGTTTGAGCAGCTAGAAGACATCCATTATGACTAGAACTCAAGTAAAAAACAAACAAACAAAAAACAAGTGAGGCTATACTGGTGGGCAGGGGACAGATCACAGGTGACCTTATAAACCATTAAAATTTTTTTTCTTTATTGATTTTAGAGAGAGAGGAAGGGGGAGAGAAACAGAGAGAGAGGGAGAGAGAGAGAGAGAGAGAGAGAGAGAGAAAACAGAGAGAGAGGGAGAGAGAGAGAGAGAGAGAGAGAGAGAGAGAGAGAGAAACATCGATGAGAGAGAACATCGATTGGCTGCCTCCTGCATGCCCCCCACTGGGGATTAGGCCCACAACCTGGACATGTGCCCTGACCGGGAATTGAACTGGCAACCTCTTGGTGCATGGGTCCACGCTCAACCACTGAGCTACACTGGCTGGGTAGAAAGATCTTATGTTGAGACCATCAGGGAAAGGTGTTCTGGGAATAGTCAGCCACAGGAGGTGAAGATCCTCATCGATTCAACTCTTAGAGCTCATCCTGGCTCAGATTTGGTCTTGGAAGGGGAAATAGGAAAGAATAAAAGAAATTCGACCTCTCTCTTTTCAGAAGGTTTACGAACAACAAAGAATATTCTCAGCTAGCATCCTTTTCTCCCCCTTCAATCTTTACTCGTGTTTCTTAAATACCTTGTCATCTATGGGTATGTATGATATTGCACATATAGTGAAGAACATATAGGAGTATAGCTCCCAGAGGGGTGTGCGAGGTGCTAGTTCCTCCTCTCTGTGGTGTCCCATCCGCTTTCCTGGCCTGAGGTTCTCCCAGCTGCCAGAGCTGAGGCTGGTTGTGTGCATCTCTTCCCAATTCCATCATCAGTGACATCACATTCGAATTTTAAATTGGGCATGGAAACCAAGCAAATCCTGCCACAATGCAGGGCTTTTAGTTTTCCTGGAGAACTGGTTGTTAAACGTTTACCAGTACACCACTCCCTGGCACTCATCAGTGAAACCACAGGCTAGCAGCCTGAAGGCCTGATGGTGAGGGCCTTCTGCTGTCATCCTACGAAGCATTGGAGTGGCTAATTCCTTTCTAACAGACGCGTGTAATTTCTCCACATCCCTGCGTGGCTGGTTTTCAACTTGTCTGAGTTTGAATTGGTTGCTCTTTTCCTATCCTGCTCACCTCTCTAGGAGTCACTGATTCTAATGGCAACACAGGCAAGGGTGCCGGAAATGGGGGGAGGACGTGTCTGTCCGACGGCCTCCTTTCTGTCCTCCATCCCAACCGAGAATTGGCATCCTGCACTTTCACAGGTATGAATCCTGCTGTCGACGGACTTTCCCATCCTCCTCTGATTCCGTCTCCATCACCCACTGGGATGCTTAAGTATGGGAACAGAGAGTTGGAGAAAGGAAAACAAATTAGTTTTGCTCATTACTTTCCACCTGGAAGGTGATCGGTAGATTATGTAGTCAACTTGGGGTGATAGAGTTCTGGATGTGGAATGAGAAGCCCTGGGCTCGAAATCCATGCTTTCTCACTTACCAGCCATGCAGCTTCTCCAAATTCCCTAATGTCTTTGAGGTTCAGTTTTCCTTATTTGTCAATGGGGATGGTGATAACACCTAAAACAGAAGGCTCTTCTGAGCATGACATGTGGACACATCATTATATGTTCATTCCTCTCCTCCTTTAGGTATTTTCTAGAGCTAAGGTAATTTTTTAAGATATGTTTTTATTGATTTTAGAGAGAGAGGAAGGGAGAGAGAGAGAGAGAGAAACATCAATGTGAGAGAGAAACATCAATCACTTGCCTTCCATACACACCCTGACCAGGGATTGAACCCACAACCTGGGCAATGTACCCTGACTGGGAATCGAACCACCGACATTTCCAGTGCACAGGACGACACTCAACCAACTGAGCCACACTGGCCAGGGAAAGCTAGGGTAATTTTTAATATGTGAAATTCACATGTTTACTCAGAAGAGATAATGGAGTGTCAGCTATGAGCACACACAATCCCAGATTTGTGCAGGAACAATTCCAAGGTCACTATCCAAGCATCTGCTGTGGCTGCAGTCCAGGAGGGTTGGTCATTCAGTGCAAGAGCCAGTCCCAAGGCCTCTGCAAAGATCCAGAGGAGAGGGGCCACACAGGACTGGTTGGAGGTTTTCAAAATGCTACTGCTGTCCGGCTGGTGTGGCTCAGTGGTTGGACGTTGACCCATGCACCAGGAGGGCACCAGTTTGATTCCCAGTCAGGGCACATGCCCAGGTTGTGGGCCAAATCCTCAGTGGGGGTCATGCAGGAGGCGGCCAATTGACGTTCTCTCTCATTGATGTTTCTGTCTCTCTTTCCCTCTCCCTTCCTCTTTCTCTAAAATCAATAAAGAAAAAAAAACTTAAAAAAAAATGCTACTGTTACCATAGTTAGTTCGATATTAATGAAGGAAAGGAAGCAAAGGGGAGTTTGGACATTAAGCCTGTTCGTTTCACCAGGAAGCTACAGCTTCACACCCCAGGGAACCGCAGCATTGTTCCTTCGAGGGGATTAACACCCCCCTTCACCTGTGGGGTACCAGAGTGTGTGTGGGAGGGTGGAGCAGGGGGAGAGAAGCACGTGGGCAAGAAGTAAAAGTGGTGCAGGGGGAGGTGCTTGACCCTAGAGGTCTGTCAGTCTAACCTGGGGAAAAGATCATTGGCTAGGGGGTGGATCCCAGTGCAAGCCCTGGAAAGTTTGAGAAGCTGATTAGTTAGCTTAGAATACATACTTTCAGATGGACAAAGAATCAATCTCTCTCTCTCTCTCTCTCTCTCTCTCTCTCTCTCTCTCTCTCTCTCTCTCCTCATTCATTCCTGTTCTCCCTGCCCGGGGAACACGGACCACGAGGGTCTAGCAGCCACCTGGCCCACAGCGGACTGCACGGGTTCCCACGGACCGTGAAGCAGAAACTCTGGGCATTGGCTTTTCTTTGACCCCGCTGAAGACACAGTTGGACTTTTCCAGGCGGGAAGGAGGGAAATGTGACATTGGGAAGCCAGGAGGAGACCTCTTTGGATATTGCCTCACAAATAAGCCATGCCACATCACAGTCTCCTGTGCGTGGATCCTTGAAATGCTCTTCTCGCGATCCCGTGGAAGAGCCTGCTCCCACTCATAGCACCACCCGAGATTCGGTTTGCATGCTAGAACTATGGGGATTTTCCTGTTGCTGGAGTTGCCCGCTTTCTGTAATAATGACAGGACTTGTGCAGCGGGGTCCTCTGCTCGCAGTTACCCTCCACCAGCTTCGGGTGGGGGCGGGAGGAGGAAGTGGACGGGACAAGGCCTCTGAGGTGAACGGAGCAGTCTCGGGTCTGTAATGATCTCTGTTGCAGGGAAAGGGCTGGTGCTGGCTCGAGTTGGGCATTGTCCCCTCGTCCCGAATACCACCAGAGCTGTCTTCCCGGGCAGGTGTATCATTTCCCAAAGGGTTCTAAGAGCATCACAAAGCAACACGTCAGAGAATTAGGGCAGGTAATGCTATCTAGCTCAGTCATCACCTTCTGCCACCTGGTAGATGGGAGGGGAAGAGAGATGGGATAAGTCTTCATTACTCAGGGCTTTGCAGAGTGTCCCCGACAAAACGCTTTCGTTACTCTCATTCTCAACAGTCTCTAGTCCGTCATCATGTTCCTCCACAGCCCACCTGAAACCCTCGCCATTCATGGGGGACACCCATCCCCAGGTGATAATGTTTTTCCTCGAGCCTTCCGGAACCTGCCACCTCCATCATCATCCGGATGACAACAGTGGAGTCCTCTTGTACCTGGGCTCCATGCCTCTGAAGGGGACATGGCTGGGCAAGAAGATGGTGGGTCTTTCAGCTCCTGGTTGGGGAGATTTGTGAGAGATGCCTGTTTTACTGCAGCCCTATTAGAGCCAAACTGGGCGTGAGAGATGGAGATTCTGCTCTTGGCTGACGCAATGGGAGGTCAGATTAGTGGTGGCTGAGATAAAGTGGAGGGCTGGAGAGCTCAGTCCTACCACAGGCTTCGGAGTGTGGAGACGAGAAATTCCTGGCAGAAATACAAAGTGCCAACCAGCAGATGAAAATGTATCATCCTCATTAATCATCAAAGAATGCAAAATAAAATAGGAATTTCTAGAAACTCACCTATGGAAAAAACAGCAAAGATGTTTGCACAAAGATGTTTATTGCAGTATTGTTGGCAGTAGTAAACAATTGGAAACAACTTAACTGTATATGAATATGCAAAGGATTAAACATATTATGGGACATCTATGCAATGATGTATAGACGCTTTAAACAACGATAGCAGCTTTAAATGTCCTGAAAAGAAAACACATCCTTGTTATCTTAAAAAAAACACGGTGCAGAACAATTTGTATTATATGTTCCCCTTTGTGTAAACGAACTCTGCGTGGACGGTGAATGCGTGTGTAACAGGGTGGAGTGGTATACACCAAACTGTTAAGAGTGGGTATTTCTGGGGATTGAGATGAAGGAGAAGTGTGGGAGGAGCTATTCATTTTTACTTTGTACACATTTTATTGTTTGGATTTTTGTAATGAAAGCTAACAATATATTAACAAAACAGAAGATGTAACTCCAAACTCATGCTGCTCTCTTAGAGCTAGGAATCCAGACCCAACCCATATCTTGGATGGCCATCTGGCAGGGACCAGTTGGGTGCAGTGGAGGGATGCAGGCTGGGACTTGGAACTAGTTCTGTGCTCTCCGGTGATGAAAATGGTATGAGGACGGTATGCAGGTCCTGGAGTAGTGCCAATCTGGCCAGGCGGAGCATGGTATCAGGTGAGTAGGTCTCTATGGCAGTCACATTGGGGTCATCCAATGTGGGATTTAGGGGGTAGATCCGCAGAGGCAACGTTTTCCCAAGACCTTAGAAGCTGGACAGGCAGCATCTGGAAGCTTGTCAAGGTGTTGCAGAGCCTTAGACACCAGGGACAAGGCTGACACCTGAATGAATGGGAGAGGAGTCTGGAAAGAGCGAGGTGAGAAACCAGGATTTTCTAGAGGGATCAGCCAGTTGTGAAGCCATGGAGAGAAACAGAAAGCCAGCCACCAGAAGTACAAGCAGGAGCAAGGTGGCAGGTCACTGGCTGGTCTCAGTGGTCCCTGGTACCAGGGGTAGCTCAGTGCTTCTTCCAGTGTGTTCAGATTAATTCCAGGGGCAGGTGGGGCCTGGCCTCCGAGTGAGTCAGACGGCCCAGCTGTGGAGGGGCAGGCTGCAGAGTCTCAGGAAAAGTTAGTGCCCACAGGGCTGCGGCCTGGACTGGAAACGAACCCCTACCTCCCGCTTGGAAGCCTGAGCTCTACCCCAGACGGTCCCTTCTGAACTGTGTGTGCATGAGGTCTGCTCCCTGCCTGTTTGCGCACGGGCTGCTGGGAAGGACTGGCCAGTGGAGTCCCGCGCGAGTCCAGGACTCTCCCAAGCCCGGGAGAAGGCAGTGCTCAGTGGGCTGCCGGCTGCCGAGACTGCCTCCCCGCTCCTTCCATCCATTGTCTCCCAGGCACAGGCTTGGAGGAGTCAACTGGCTGGAAAGTTTGTAAAACAAGCTGGTTTTTCTCCCCCTGGCGCCCTGACAGCCTCCACACCGTGGGGACTCTTACCCAGGGGCTCCTTTAGGAACAGGCCTCCGCACGGGCACTCGGCCTAGGCCAGCGCTGGTGACAGCTGCCCTGGAGTGTCCTGCTCAGCAAGTTCTGGCAGCTCGCTGGGTGGGGAGGGAGCTGTCAGCGCTGAGGTGACAGCAGCTTCTCTGGCTGAGTCCCCTCCAAGCTTTACCACACCTTGGAACAGCTGGTCTCTCCTCCCCTCCGCACAGGGAGCGGGCACTGGAGTGGAGTCAGAAGGAGGCCTCTGAGTCCTGGCCAGGCCTCTGCTAGCTGTGTGGGCTTGGGCAGGTCAGCGACCTCTCTGAGCCTCAGGAGGCATACCTGTGAATGTCTCACAGGGTTGCTGTGAGGTGGCCAATGTCTGGCCAGTGTTTCAGGGGACACTGTGGTCCCAACTCTCCTGCTCAGTTTTCTTCAAACTTGCATCACCTCCTAAGACACAATACAGCATACTCCTTTATTAGATCAGTTTTTTGTTTCCCCACTGGAGAGAACATTTCATGAAGAGAGAGCTCTGGGCCTAATTTGTTCACTGTGCTTAGAACTATGTTTGGCATACAGGAGATGCTCGAATACTTGTCCAATGAATGAATGAATGAATGAATGAATGAATGAATGAATGAATGAATAGAAATCCTACTGTGTCCTCAGAACAATCCTAGTGAGAAACTTGACACGTAGAGGGAAATCATGTTCATAAAGTCAGAAGAGCGTGTGGGGGGCTGACGTTCACACGAGGCAGTTGCACTCGGAGTCTGGACTGTTCCATTCTCTAAATGAAGTGATGTACGTGGACGTGCTGGAGACTTGTGGAGTGCGGTGTGAATGCAAGGTGTTACAACAGCTCGCCTTGCATTCCCTCGATGACCCACACTGCACTTTGCAGCGTCTCACAGCCTTCTCCCAGCTCGAACGCTCCCCTTGTTTTGAGTAGCGTGCTCAACTGTCAACTTTTTTGCTGGTATTTATTTTGTATATTACCCACAGCCAATCTTCCATCTAATCCAAGGCTGATTTACCCAGACTACCCAGCACACCTCTCTGCCACCTCCCGCACTGTCAGCTGGTGGGGACCATGCTCTGGAAGTTGATTACCAGCCTGAGCCAGACTTTGTCAGCGTGAAGTCCTGTAAGAGAAACGCTGCACCCCAAAGCTAAGCAGACATTTGAGGTCTGTCTTGCTCAGATATACCCACTTCTCATTCTCCTTGTTACCGGAGAACTGTCAGTCTCTGAACTGGTTTTACGTTCCGTATGTACTTACATGCACTCGCTTTCCGTCCGTTGTTAACTCCCACTTCGCCCTAGACTGTGTCTCCAGCGCCTTTCTCACTCCCCTCTGCGCCTTCGCTTGTGTCTGCCTGGACTGCTGCCCTCTGCTTCTGGCTTTCTCTCGGGGTCACATACTACACGTTCTCTTTGCTGCCAGGGCACGGATGTCCTGGATGGGAATCCGTGGGGTTGAGGAAGGAGGGTGTGGGAGGTTGATTAGGGACATACGCAGGAAGGAGAGAAGCCAGGGAGCATGTCTCTCTCCCCACCCAAGTTCTCTGCTGGTGGTGAGAGAACAGGCTTTGCACTGGGGAAGGGGTGGTGCAGAAGTAGGGTTTCTGCCCTCCTGGCAGGGAGGGGGCTGCTCCTCCTGGGAGCAGGTGTTCATCCAGGCCAGTCCTAGGGCCCCCCAGCCTTGGAACCCAAGGGACAGATGATGGAAGGAAAGGCATGGGCTTCGGGGTCAACCTGGCTTTGATTCCAGGTGTGCACCGTTGGCCACCTAACATCTCCTAGCCTCAGTTTCCCCACCTTAAAATCACAGTTCTCAGGGTTGTTGTTAGGTGTGAATGAGACGGCCTGTAAAGTACCCTATGAACAAAGGACATTTGTGTAAGTTCTAACTGTAACAAAGTGGAGAAAAGTTTGCTTACCAGCATCTCCCCTAGAAGGAGAAAGCCGGTTTGTTGGGGAGATACTTTGATCTGTGCTTTGGGATAGAAGCTGATATTTAGGGGGACCTGGGGAGGGTTTGTACCTTATCCTAGGGGGGTGTGGGGGAGGGGTGATATAAGGCTGAGAGGTACATGAAGTGACCCCACTCCAGGGCCACCTTCCCCATATTCAGTTTCTCTGAATTCACAACATGCTTGCATATAAGTGAATTTTTTGCGGCAGTCGGGGGCTGGGCTGACATCTGGGATGGCGTGGGGCAAGACAGAGGTAACACGCTCCAGTGCGGCACCTGGTGGCACGAGGATTCACAGGAACTGTGGGAAGGACTCTGGACTCTTCCAGGCCAGGGACTTGGGGTTCAGACCAGGTCCAACAGGATGTTTGAGGGCTAGGGAGTTCCAATGGCCATCCTGTAACTTTCTAACCCATCATCAGCATCATTCTATTTAGGAGAGAGAGAAACAGGTTCAAACGAAGAGTTTTGCTCCATCAAGGTCACAACACCAATGGTGACAAAGCTGGTTTTAAATTTCCTGTCGCCTGCTTCCAACCCATGGCTGCACCCTGAGCCAGACCACCTGTCCATCAGGAAAGGCTTGTGGGCTCAGGTAACAGATGAGGAATGTAATCTCAAGGGGTTTCACAATCTGCCCAAGGTCAGATCTGGGCTTAATGCAGGGTGCTTAGAGTGGGCAGGAGACGCCAGCCGGGAGCAGGCCACTGGCTGGGACTTCAGGGCCTTTGGTAGCTGTTTTCCTTTCAGACAAATTACTTCACTTCTCTGGGATGATTACCCCTACTAATCCTGTCTGCTAATTGTACTAAAGTTTCCCCTCTATTCAAGTGGATTAGGATTAATGTGACAGGACTGGGCACAGGACCCAGGAGTCCTGTTCCCACATCCCTGCTTTGACTTCAAGGCTGCACCTGTTCTGTTCTTGTGAAGGAGCCTGGTTTCATTTGGTCACACTTCAAAGCATAATCTCACATGTAAAGCTAAATTTAGCTTTAATCAAACAATTGCTGAACACTAAATCATCAAACAATCATTACCAACTCCAATTATTGATGATGACTAAGGAAGAATGCTCTAGGAAGAGAGGTTGAACACTCACTGAGGTTTTAAAAACGAATCCTTTGTGCAGACAATTGTCTTATTTCAGAAACCTTAACACCTATATCAGGCGTCCTCTAAGAAGCCAAGGAAACCTCACCAGCTATGGAGAAAAAGAGGATGACCCCAGAACAGTTATGGGGGGCGCCGAGTGGGGTGGGGGTCAGAGTAAGAGGCTGGGTAAGGGGATGGGGATTTCCCCAAGCCTTCTAGATCAGTATTTCTCTATCTGAACTATACTTTCAAATGGCCACCAACTAACTTCTTTACCCAGGACAAGGGAAATGAGGAAAGGTGAGGGAGAAAGGGGAGGTAGGGAGCTCCCCTAACAGCTCTTTTCAAAAGGAGGTAAATAACAGAGAGAGAAGGTATAGGGTGGCAAGGTTTGGACCCGCTGGCATAAACCATTTTAGGCAAATTGGGGGACAGGTTTCTAGAGATTGGGGTACCTTCTGTAACACCAAGCATTGTCAAATTCCCACTTGTCACCCTTGGCATCTTTGTCATTAAAACAGAAATAAGCTGCCCTGGCCGGTTTGGCTCAGCGGTTAGAGCGCCAGCCTGTGGACCAGAGAGTCCCGGGTTGGGTTCCTGCTAAGGGCATGTATCTTGGTTGCAGTTTGTCCCCGGCCCAGGTTGGGGTCGTGTGGGTGGCAACCAGTCAATGTGTCTCTCTCACATTGATTTCTCTCTCTCTCTCTTCCTCCCTCTCTCCCTCCCACTCTAGCTGAAGATAAGTGCAAAAATGTCCTCGGGTGACGATAAAAAACAAAACAAAACAGAAATAAGCCTACTTAGCCTGGGTTCTGTACATGATTTACCCATTCTGGGCACCAAGTCATCAACCCTTAATGATCAAGTAGTGGCCATCCAGTCTAAGGAGATGGCAGAGGGATTTGTGGAGAATGGCCGAGCTCACTCTCTGAACTGAGTGTTTGTACGAGCAATGGTGTGCTGAGGCCCACACGCACCCTACCCATCTCCTTCTAACTCTGCATTCAGTGACATCTTTGCCTGAAAGTAGCCGCAGTGGGAGTAGTTACACCAGGAAAATCTACAGACAATTCAGGTCTTTTCCTTTGCTGGAGAGCCCATTTTAAAAAATCACCAGCAAAACAATGAGAATTGCTAAAACAAAAAACACTGGCAACACCAAATACTGACTCGATGTGGAGCAATAGGAACTCTCATTCACTGCTGGTGGGAATGCAAAATGGTACAGACACTTTGGAATGCCGTTTGGTGGTTTCTTACAAAGCTAGACATAGTCTTACCATGCGATTCAGCAACTGAACTCCTAGTGATTTACCCAGATGAGTCAAAAACATATGTCCACCAAAAACCTGCATGCAAATGTTTACGGCAGCTTTATCTATAACTGCCCAAACTTGGAATCAACCAAGACGTCTTTCAATAACCGAGTACATAAACAAACTGGAATATAAAGTTTGGGATAGGGCTTGAACAAGATGGTGGTGTAGGTAAATGAGGTACCCGAATCCTCCCACAACCACATCAGAATTACAACTAAACTATAGAATAACCATAAGTTTTTTGTTTTTAATCCTCACCTGAGGACATTTTTCCATTTTTGTTCAGATAGAGTGGGAGGGAGAGAGAGGAAGAGAGAGAGACATCGATGTGAGAGGGACACATCGAGTGGCTGCCTTCCACATGACCCCAACCAGGGCCGGGGATGAATTGAAACTGAGGTACATGCTCTTGGCCGGAATCGAACCCATGACTCATTGGTCCTTGGGCTGACACTCTAACTGCTGAGCCAAACTGGCCAGGGCTAGAATAACCATCATTAATAACTATCTGAAATCTAGCTGAATGGAAGTCCTACAACTAAGGATATAAAGAAGAAGCCACATCAAGACTGGCAGGAAGGGTGGGGACGTGGAACAAGCTGGTTCCACACCCACATGTGGTAGATAAACATTAGGAGAGGTATCTCAGCGGCTGAGGTCCCCTGGGAGAAATGAGGGGTCCCAGACCTATACCAGCCCCCCAGCCCAGGGTTCCAGTGCCAGGAAGAGATGTCCCTATAACCTCTGGCTATAAGAATCAGTGGGGATTATGGCTGAGTGAGATGGAGGGCTTCTAGAGTCCCAGGTGTTCTTCTTAAAGGGCTCTTGTGCTTGGACCTACTCCAACTCACTTGCTCTGAGGTCCAGCGCTGGAGCAGCACTCAAAAAGCACCAGGGAAATAAGAGGAGGAACTGAATTGTCTGGCTTCAGGACAAGGGCTACAGGAGCAGCTTTCTCCCAGATAGAAGTACTGGCAGATCCCGCCCCACACAGAGCAGGCAGGCAGGCAGGCACCATATCTGAGTCTCCATTAATTTGGCTGTCATATTTGCCCTGCCATGGTGATTCCCTGAGACCCCACCACACCGACCTTGTGGGTTCACTCAAGACATTTCCAGTGGCTTTTCCATTCAAATGGCCTGTCTTGGCTCATGCTTCAGACTTTTCTAAAATGTCTAAAACAAACAGTATCTGGCCTTGGCATGCTAAGTGGCTGCAGACCCAGCACTAGCAGTAGCCAACCTTGTTTTGTAACTTGGCCTCTCCTTGATATTGTAATAACTCCATGCTGACCCTCAGTTACTGCATGTACACACCTTGGCAGTTTCTTTTCTGTAAACATAAGGGCCTTGAGAAACCCAAAGAAAACTATAAAGATAAGGGGTTAATGAAGGCCTTGGGAAACTCAGAGGAACCATGAGAAAAAAGAGATTAATGGTTGCCCTGACCTAACAGCTTTTCTCTCCCCCTTCTCTGTATCAGCCCCCCACTTAATGGTACCAAAAGCGGCGCCAAGAGAATGTAGTTTTTTTTCCCCTGTAGTTTGTGCCTTTAAAAGCGGGCAACAAAGAAGGCTCGGGGCTGAGGATTTGGGGAAGCTGTACCCCCTCAGCCCGCCGGTGTAATAAAGTGCTCCTTTACAATTCGGCTGTGCATCTCTGGTTATCTCGCTGACACGTTACAACATTTGGAGGCCCCAGCGAGATCCCTGGTGCTTTAGGACACCAGGGGATAGATGCCTAGGATGAACGGCCTCTCCTGGTCCGGCCACTGGATACCTGTAGTTCTTTAGGGGGGTACCCCCTGAGACATTCCAGAAATCCTACTTAGGTTTCTGAGGAGCAGCTGGGAGATGCCAAGACGTCCCCAAAAAGATTTAAGGAGACCTGGTAAAAAGCCTTTGGAGGTGAATTCTGGGTGACCAGTCTTTCTGGGTGAGAGTGAGAGGGCTGGACACAGCGTACCTCTCCTCTCCGGGATCCCCCTAAGACGTTAGGTGGGGTTCATTCTGTTCCCACTGGATAAGGAATTTTCCTTGGCCCGCCACTGGGGTGGAAGGGGAGTCTGATCACCTCCCGGGAACTTCTGGTGTATGAATGTGACTGTGTAGATGTAATTGTGTGTGAGTGACCGTGCTCCATGACACTTGTTATGGAGCCTGTATAAGTACTTACCTGTGGTCCCGTGACGACCTCAAAAAGGCTAAGGGCAGTATCAGATTCTTGGGGACATTCTGGTTTTCACCTGCGAACCTGATCCGTGCCAGGGGGTTATACCAGCCTGCCGATGCCAAGAAGCGTCTAAATCTCCGTGAGGGAAATGGCCAGGCAGATGAAGCGAAAAGTTTCTGTCTTGTGTGTCTTCCCTTGTTTTTGTCCTCATCTGCCTCCCTACTGTGTCTCCGTCAACTTTGTTACAGTTAGTCTAATCATGGATAGCAGCCCTAGTGCCCAGAAGACCTTATTGGGTTGCATACTAAACATTCTTAGAGAAGGATTTGAGGAAGGTTCTGATTAGGGCACAAAAATATCTAAAGGAAAGTTAAGGACCTTCTGTGAATTAAATTAACCCACGTTCGAGGTGGGCGAGCCTGACACAGGATCCTTTAACCCTGAGTTAGTGCAGGCAGTTTGGAATCAGGTCACAGGGGAGCCAGGACACCCGGACCATTACCCTATATTGATCAATGGCTTGATTTAATGAGACATCTACCCCATAGTTAAAGAGCCATGCCCTCCAGACCAGGGCACAAATACTAGTAATGGGCCCCAAACTGGGCCCCAAGAAAAACCTAGAAAAAGGTAGGGAAGTGCCTGCAAGGCAGAGATACAGGAAAGGCCTGAACAAGGTTCCAGCACAAACATTTACTCTTTGGTCCCTAATTAGAGATTGCCTTAATCCAGTGCAGGAGGCTAATAAGGTAGGGAAACAGGGTGTAATGAAAGACTTGACAAAAAGCCGAGAAAGGCTATGAGTCCTTAAAGACTCCCTCACTGCTTTCCCTACAGCTGTGATTGATATTTGTGCTTTGAAGGCCTGGAAAGAGCTCCCAACAAAAGGGGAGAATTCACTAGATCTTACATCCATCAGACAAGGACCTGAAGAGCCATATCAAGATTTTGTAGCTCAGTTGCTACAGGCAGTTAATAGAGTAATAAGTGATTCAGAGACCAGCACATCAATAGTTAAACAGCTTGCCTATGAGAAACAGTGGGTTTAATCTTGGGAAGGAGTAGTCTCACTATGAAAGTGTTCCAAGTGTTGCCTGAAGTTATTGATTCTGATTATTTGGGGGAAATAAAAGTTATAGCCCAAACCACTAATACTATTATACAAGTTTTACCTGAAACTAGGATAGCACAAATTATAATTTTGCCTCATCAGGCGGCTGGGAAAATGCTAAAGTGCTATCAAAGGAACCGCGGGGAAAGGGAGGATTCGGCTCCACAGACGGAGCCCATTAGGCGCAGTTAATCACCCAAGGTCGCCCTGGAATAGAGCTCAATTTGAATGAAAAGAAACTTAAAGGTATTTTAGGTACAGGAGCAGATGTTTCTGTGGCCGATTTACAAGGAATAGGACAGGTTTCTAGGCCCCAACAAAGTGCACAGTTTATCAAATGGAAAGATTCTGAGGGCAACACAGGGTTTTTAAATCCTATATTTTAGATCACTTGCCTGTTAATCTATAGGGACGAGACCCCCATCCTTCCACCCCTTCAGAGGAGGCGAAACTCCCCTACGTGCCTGGGCCCCAACACACAAACAGCTGGGCTATGGCTCATGCACCAAGAAGGGGGAGCTGCCGGGGAGGGGCTGTCCCTGCCGGTGGGCTGCTGTGCAAGTCCCACATGGTGCTGAGTGCCCCGCGCCATGTTGGGACCGGGGTCCAGTGTGGAGAGCTCCTCATCCTGAGAAACAGGGGCGGCGGGCGGTAGGCAGGCACACAGGCACTCACCTCACCTGGAGGCCACAGAAGCCGCAGGGTTCCCCAGGGAGAGTGGTCAGGCTGAGGAGGGGGCGTGTTCCTTCGGTGCCAGCCCAGGCTCGTGAGTTTGGAAGCAGTGAGTGAAACAACACAGGTTTTCCACAGAGCTGTTAACTTTAGGGAGTTTTGGGGAGTTGGGCACGGGTGCAAAATGCTGTTAGAGAGAGTTGAAAAACACTCTGCCCCAGGTAACACGAGCCACTAGGAGGACGCTTTCCTTTCCTGTGTCCTTTTGAAAACCTGGGGTCAGAGGAAATTTTCCCATCCCTCCACCTGCTGTGGGACCCAAATACTACCAGGGGGAGGGCTTCTTTGGACGCTTTTCACCATGTTCTCCTGTTAGGCCTAAAGGCCCAAATTGGTTGAAATAGCTCAAAATATATAATAATAGGAACACCCCTGGGGAAAAACAAAACAAAAGAATAGCAAAAGTAATAATAGCAGCCTTAAGGGAAACATGAGGAAGGGTCAGGATGGCAGGCCTAGGTCCCAGTTAGGGATAGAAAAGACAAGGGCAAAGTCAGGTGTAGAGAAACAAAGTAAAAAAAGCTGTCTTTAACTTAGAAAAATAATAGGGCCAGGGCTCCTTCCAACTGAGCTCCCCCCGGAGCCCAGATAATACAAGACAATAAGGGACAAACTAGTTAGTTTTTTGGTAGGTACTGGTGCAGCAGACTCAGTCCTGACCGAGCCAATGGACCCCTTAACCTACCCCTGGACTTCAAAGAGGACTATGGACTTTGGGGAAAATACTGTGACTCATTCATTTCTGGTCCTGCTGGAGTGCCCAAACCCCCTACTCGGATGTGATCTTCTCTAGTGACTGTTCTATTGCTGGCCACTGCCACTCCAGGCCAGCCCCGCATCAAATTCCACAAGACATTGACCATTAGTCCTGCCAGCCTGCCTCCAGATAATGACCCAGAGAAACCTCTGCAGGACTGCCTGGAGGTAATCGACATAGTGCAGATGGCCCGCCCAGACCTCAAGGATGTCTCACTGCCATCATCAGAAGAGGTATTGTTCACGGATGGGAGCAGCTATGTCCAGGAAGAAATCAGGTATGCTGGGGCAGCAGTAGTAACTCTGGACTGTGTTGTCTGGTCATAGTCATTAAGTAGGGGAACTTCAGCCCAATGGGCTGAACTCATAGCCCTAATCCAGGCTCTCTGATGGGGCAAGAAAAAATCCACTGTAGATCGAAAAGCTTAGGAGGCAGCCCTAAAACCAGTGGGGCCTCTCCAGATACACTAGGTCAGAAAATGACTTAGCCAAGCAGAAACAAGCCATAAAGGAAATCAATGGATGATGGACACTGCCTGATGGGAGGTTATTAGTCCCAGAGGCTCTAGGTTGGACTTTAGTCAACCAGCTGTACCAGACTACCCACTTAGGTTACACCAAGCTTACTGAACTCCTGAGAGGCAGGCAATGTCCACTAAGGTCACAGGGAAAGGGAGAAGGCAGAGGGAAGCAGGAATGTGTGGGTCTAAGTAGGGAGGAAGAGAAGAAAAACTGAGAGATGTGCAGACAGCAAATAGATTGAGCAAGCTCTCAGGTTCATGTCAGGGGAGGGACTAGGAAAGTCGCAGAGGGTCTGTCAGCAAGTTAAAGGATTGTGTAGAGGGAAGAAGCAAAAAGAAAAAATATAAAAGAAAGGGACATACATATTACAGGAAGACAGGACATTGGAGGAATACTCAAGAAGGGAAGAAGATAGGACACTGAGAGAGGGAGAGCTTGCCCCTGGTAATGGAATAACAGTCTGGGATGTAATAAAGAAAGTAACAGGTTTAGGCTACTCCTGACCCTTAGATCAGATAACGGCCCCACCTTTATAGCAAAGATATTACAGGATATCTCTAAAGGGTTAGATATAAATTGAGAGCTCAATTGTGCTTACCACCCACAGAGTTCCGGGCAGATGGAGCACATGAGAGGGACCTTGAGGGAAACCTTAACCAGGTTTGCTTTAGAAACTGGTGAAGGCTGGACCACTCTGCTCCCCCTCTCCCTCTTACAGTTCTTGCAGGCCCTGCAGTCCGCCCAGAAAGCTGTCCATAAACACGTCTGCGACGCCCTGTCTGTGCCCACCTCAGACCCTGCACACCCTTTCCAGCCCGGGGACTTGATGTGGGTAAAGAAGTTCACCACCCAGGGACTAACTCTGGCCTGGAATGGTCTATACACTGCATCCTGCCTGCACCAACGGCTGTCAAGGCCAACGGCATCCCGGTCTGGTTATGTCATTCCTGGCTGAAGGCAAAAAAAGCAAAATGGATGGTCCGGGCCTCTCCATATCCCTTAAAAATGAGACTCTTGCATTTATTGGGACTCTACTTTTTCTGATTATGACTGTACAGGGGAATCTTTATAGATCTGGGCCCCAGTGGAACTGGGAACTTAGAAATAGGATGTTGGGGGAGGTCTTAAGAAATGTCACCACAAAGGGGATAGAAAAACCTGTTTTCAGTCTTGACCTATGTGACCTCATGAGAGGCACCGTAGGCACAAATAATATTACTGAAGGTTGATGTCATATAGAAAGACCCCTACCCTGGGGTTGTGGGACATCTATGGGGGAATGGAGACTACAAAGGATAGGAATCTATATATGCCCAGGGAGTAGTACAGTCACCACAAGTTACTTGAATACAAATGAATACTTTTGTCCATCTTGGGGTTGTGAAACTGTATATACTACTAAGGGCTATCTAAGAAACGCGGACCCTCATATGGGTTTTAGAAGGTTAACCGAGCCCAAGGGTTTCCCCATAGGGAACTCTAACTCCATCCAGATTAATGTCATTAGTCAGCCAGACCTTTATTAGGCCACAGGAAGGACATAGGGGCTGACTGCTAGTTATGCCTAAATTCGGGACCACCTTATTATATAGGGCTAGGCCTCTCCGAGCCAATTTCCCAGACCCCAGATACTGACAACTATACATGAAACCAGCCCAAGTTAACTTTGGGGGATATTCAGGGGCAAGGGACTTGCATACTCCCATCTAAGTGTAACCTCCAGCCATACAAAACAGACGAGGTTTAGATCTCCTTTTCCTCAAGCAGGGAGGTCTCTGTGTGGCACTAGGCGAAACTTGCTGTTTCTATGCCAATAATTTGGGAATAATACAGGGACAGAGTTAATATCTTTAATAATAAAAAAAAAAAGGTCAATGATTTGACTTGTACATAAAACCAGTGGGGATGTAATAACTCCATTCTGACCCTCAGTTACTGCATGTACACACGTTGGCAGTTTCTTTTCTGTAAACATAAGGGCCTTGAGAGACCCAAAAAAAACTATAAAGATAAGGGGTTAATGAAAGCCTTGGGAAACTCAGAGGAACCATGAGAAAAAAGAGACTAATGGTTGCCCTGACTTAACAGCTCTTCTCTCTCCCTTCTCTGTATCAGCCCCTCCCCCCTTAACAGTGCCAAAAGCAGTGCCAAGAGAATGCAGTTTTTTCCCCCCTGTAGTTTGTGCCTTTAAAAGCGGGCAACAAAGAAGGCTCGGGGCTGAGGATTTGGGGAAGCTGTACCCCCTCAGCCCGCCAGTGTAATAAAGTGCTCCTTTACAATTCAGCTGTGCATCTCTGGTTATCTCGCTGACACATTACAACAGTATCTCTAAGCCCAGCACAAGTAGCAGCCATCTGCAGATAGCTTTGTAGCTCATGCTGGCTGGCCCCAGGCAGGGCACAGGTAGTGGCTGACATCGGCCTGCACCTCCTGGGAGGTCCCAGAGCCATCCTACCTAGTGGAGAGCTTCAGACCATATTGAAACACCACCCAACTACCTCTACAAGCAGCACACTCACAGGGCGGAGTCAGTAGGCACCAAAGTCCAGCTGAATTAAGTCCTGCTCCATGGGGTGGGTTCCTGCACAGCTGATCCTCCACAGTGGTCACAGCCAGTCCTTGCAGTTGATTGGCCTGGGGGTAAATTCCCCACATTTATGTGCCAAGAGCAATCAAGGCTCCACTACAACAAGAGGATGTACACAGACCACACAGGGGGCACACCTGGAGTGCCTAGCTTGGGTGATCAGGGAGTCAGTGCTACTGACCCCTACAGGACACCTACTACCTAAGGCCACTCCACCAAGCTTTGGAGACATAGCGGTTCTACCTTATACATAGAAACACACACAGGGAGGCATCTAAAATGAGGAGACAAAGAAACATGTCCCAAATGAAAGAACAGAACAAAATTATAGAAGAAAACTGAAGAAATGGAGATAAGAAATCTACTAGATGCAGAGTTTAAAACACTGACTATAAGGATGTTCAATGAACTCAGGGGATGAGTAGATGAACTTAGTGAGAACTTCAGCAAAGAGATAGAAAACATAAAAATGGAGATAGAAACATCAAAATGAACCCGTCAGAAATGAAGACTACATTGACTGAAATGAAGAATACATTGCAGGGAATCAACAGTGGAGTAGATAAAGCAGAAGATCAGATCAGAGATTTGGAAGATAAGGAAACAGAAACACCCAATTAGAACAACATAAAGAAAAAAGAATGTAAAAAAAAAATGAGGATAGTATAAGAAGCCTCTGGGACAACTTCAAGCATACCAATATCATGGGGATGCTGGAAGGAGAAGAGAGAGAACAAGAAATTGCAAACCTATTTGAAGAAATAATGTTGGAAAACTTCCCTAACCTGAAGGAAATAGACATACAAGTACAGGAAGCACAGAGAGTCCTAAACAAGATAAACCCAAAGAGGCCCACGCCAAGACATGTCATAATTAAAATGTCAGAGGTTGAAGACAAAGAGAATCTTAAAAGCAGCAAGAGAAAAGCAGTTAGTTACCTACAAGGGAACTCCCATAAGACTGTCAGCTGATTTCTCAAAAGAAACTTTGCAGGCCAGATAGGATTGGCAAGAGATATTCAAAGTGATAAAAGCAAGGACCCCCCCACCGCGGGGGAGCCCAGGTGGAGCGGGGGAGCCGGGCGACCCCCCACCAACGGAGGAAGCCGGCAACACACAGGAGAACTGAGCAAACTGAACAATGAAATTGACCCAGAGACATGGAGGGTGGAGTACGGGATGACGGGCCTCAGAGGAGGGGGGAGGCGGGGGAAAGAGATAAATCACAGAGCCTATGTGCATGGGTGCATAACCAATGGACATGGACAACAGGGATGGGGAGGAGGAGAAGGGGAGGGGGAGGAGGGTGTCAATGGGGGAAAAAAAGGAAAAACATCTGTAACAAAAACAAATTAATAATAAAATAAATTAAAAAAAAATAAGTGAAAAAAAAAAAAAAAAAAAAGCAAGGACCTAAAATCAAGATACTTTACCCAGCATAGCTATCATTTAGAATCAAAGGACAGATAGCTTCTAAGACAAGAAAAAAGCTAAAGAAGTTCATCAACACCAAACCAGTATTACAAGAAATGTTAAAGGGTTTTCTAGAAGAAGAAAGAAAAGGAAGAGAGAGAGAAGGAGAAGAAGAAACATGAATAATAAAATGGCAATAAATACAAATCTTTCAACAACAATTACTTTAAATGCAAATAGATTAAATGCTCCAATCAAAAGACATATGGAGGTTGAATGGATAACAAAACAAGGCCCTTACATATGCGGTCTACAAGAGAGTCACTTGAGATCGAAACACACACACTAACTGAAAGTAAAGGGATGGAAAAAAATATTTCATAAAAAAAAAAAAAAGTGGTGGTGGCAATACTTATACCAGACAAAATAGACTAAAACAAAGACTATAACAAGAGACAACAAAGCACTCAACAATTCCATTTCTGGGTATTTATCCAAAGAAATCCAAAATATTAACTTGAAAAGACATATGCATCCATATGTTCATTGCAGCATTATTTACAATAGCCAATATATGGAAGCAACCTAAGTGTCCATCAATAGATGAATGGATAAGGAAGTGGTGCATATATACAATGGAATATGACTCAGCTATAAAAAGAATCAGATCTTGCCATTTGCAACAACTTGGATGGACCTCAAAGGTATTGTGCTGAGTGAAATAACTTAGAGGAAGACAAATGCCATATAATTTCACTTATATGTGGACTCTAAAAAACAAAATAAACAAACAAGCAGAACAGAAACAGGCTTGTAGATTCAGAGAACATTTTGACAGTTGCCATATGGGAGGGGGGTTGGGGAGACGGGTGAAAAAGGTGAAGGGATTATTACAGAATAGTCATGAGGATGTAAGGTACAGCATATAGAATATAGTCAATACTACTGTAATAGCTATTTATGGTATCAGATAGGTACTAGATTTATCAGATTAATCATTTCATGAGTTATATAATGTATAATCACAGGATTGTACACCTGAAACTAATATAATATTGTATGTGCAACTGTAACTGAAAAATAAAAATTATTTAAAGTAAAAAATAAAGTTTGTAATACATAGAATGGGATATTATTTAGTGATAAAAAGAAAGGAGCTATGAAACCATGAAAAGACATATTACTAAGTGAAAGAAGCCAGTCTGAAAAGGCTACATACTGTATGATTCCAAATATATGATTTTTTGGAAAAGACAAATCTTTGGGAAGGTATGAACACCAGTAGTTGCCAAGGGCTGGGGGGAGGTGGAGAGGGATGAATAGAGTACAGGACATTGTAAACTATGGCTTTTAGCCAACAATAGTGTATCAATGATTGGTTCATTGGTCTCATGCTGCTGCAAGCTCATCACACGAATGCAAGATGTTAATAAGTTGAGGGAAGTTTGTACTTTCTTCTCAAAATAACCTATAAACTTAAAACTTCTCTAAAAAAGCCTAGTAATTAAAAAAAATTCACTAGCATATCACAGTGTATGTGTAAAGACATATTGAACAAACTGAGTGTTGGGTGCAACACTCAGTTTCCTTACAGTGAATTCAGGGATGCCAACAACGTTAACAGGTTTATTGAAGTATAATTTACATATGATTAACTACACATATTTAAAATATACATGCTGATGAGTTTTGACATGTGAATATATCTATTACCCAAATGGTTCCTTGTACCTCTGTATAATTCCTCTCTTCCACCCCTCTTCAACACTTTTATGCAACCACTGATCTGCTTTTTGTCGCAATAGATTAAGTGCACGCGTGCATGTGTGCGTGTGTGTGTGTGTGTGTGTGTGTGTGCACGCCTGCCTCCTCTTCACTGAGAGGTTCTGGGAACTGTAAGCAGACTTCATGCTAAGATCTTAGTTTCTAAATACTATTCTCCACTAAAAAGGAGCCAGGATCTCTCGGAGAAATGACTGATTTCCTGAATGTAGCAGGAAAAGGACATCATGACCCTGGAATATTTTTTGTGCTGGAAAGTAAGGACATGCACAAAGAATGATGGAGACAGGTCAAAACGACTTGGAAGCCAGACTGAAGGGTCTTCCCATGGCCAAATCTGGTATAATTTGAACATGAAAATGAATGATGTTAGTAATCAATTATATTCCATTGAATAAAACAACAACGAGAGAGAGAGAGAGAGAGAGAGAGAGAGAGAGAGAGAGAAGAGAAAGTTTTCCTTACAGTGCAATGCCAACAAATATACTTAGAAGGAATGATGAAATTAGAAAATCACTGTTTGGCAACCATTATAGTAGTTAATTCAGCCAAGAAACATCAATGAATGTTAGAACTAGTGGGTGAGAGTTTGATGAGGATTGGAGTATTTTTTTAGTCTCAAGTAGTTTCATACCTACAAAGAGAAAAGGAGCAACTTATAGTGGAGAAACCTGGTAGACACCATCTTAAGTGATCGAACTTAACTTCAGCTGTAGTAAGGCGAACTAACCACGCACACAGTGGTTCTCAACCTGTGGGTCGCGACCCCTTTGGGGGTCGAATGACCCTTTCACAGGGGTCGCCTAAGACGTAACAGTAGCAAAATTACAGTTATGAAGTAGCAACAAAAATAATTTTATAGTTGGGGGTCACCACAACATGAGGAACTGTATTAAAGGGTCACGGCATTAAGAAGGTTGAGAACCACTGCTAGAATCCAAGAGGACACAGCATCACTTCTGGGGCATTCCTGCCCAAAATGCATCACCTGAATCTAATCATGGGAAACATTACACAGACCCAAATGGAGGGACTAAAGAGACGTGACAACTGAGGCAATGTGTGATCCTGGACATTACTGGGACAGTTAGCAAAACTTGAACAGTGTGAGAATTCGATCATAGTAATGTATATGAGTTAATTTCCTGATTTTTACATTGTTTTGTCATTATGTAAGAAAATGTCCTCATTTGTAGAAAATACATACCAAAATGTTAGTGCTGTTCTTGGAAGTGAACTGACCATTGTTCGACTCAGTTGCCTCCTGGTTCTAGAGTTGCAGGATCTCTGCCCCCCTTGAGAGGTCTGATCCTCCCCTTCTCTACAAAAGGTTCTCTAAGGGTCCCTAGAAGCAAGTCCAACTTCCCTAGGTTTAGATGCCAAGGACTATTTAAAGAATAATATGCGAGTGGAAAAAAAGCAATTGAACTTTGTTTTAGTTACTTTTCCTACTCTTCCTGGAGTGTTGAAACCAGGAAACTTATCAACGCTATCTATATCATATTAACATAGCATTAATATTAATATCGTGTGTGGAGGCTGCACTGAGTTAGTTTTGGGAACTCCCCATTTCCACATACTATTCCC
Organism: Tadarida brasiliensis; assembly: GCA_030848825.1. NCBI lineage: Eukaryota > Metazoa > Chordata > Mammalia > Chiroptera > Molossidae > Tadarida > Tadarida brasiliensis. The sequence goes on along the minus strand of CM061277.1, from coordinate 28,212,295 downwards.
AGAAAGATTTGGCCATGGGTTAGAAGGTTAATGAAACTATAATCTGTACAAACACATGCTATTCAGCAATCAGATCCTTGCTCCTCAAAGCTCTATAAAACCTAGCTATACCTGTTTTGTATTTAGAAATTTCTTCATGATATTTTATACAAATGAACCTAGCATCAAACACAATACACTGGAATTTGTTGAAACCTGGCAATCTTCACGTGGGTGAGGCAGTAAAGAGACGACTCTTCCCTCTTAAGCTTTTTCAGTTCCATGCGTTTTCTGTACCTTTATCCACACAGCTTTCTCAGAACTCATCACTACCTTCTAAGGATCCTCCTTGTGACGGGAGAGTGATTAGGCAGTGACTTCATTCTTGAGATTCCACTCCTTCCCTTGATTTTCTTATTGGTTAACTCCAGGCCATTTGAACTGGCCCCTTAACTGCGTGGCCGATTCCTGGACCGGTTATCTCCCTACTCATCCATAGAAAATTATTATCCCATCCTCTACACACACCTCTCCCCCCATCTCCACCTGCCCCTCCTTCATTCTACCCTTCAGTCACATTCCTCACCTCTCCTCTGTGAACAGGAATGACACTCTGCCTCCTAAAAGATGTTTCAGTTTCCGCCGTGCTTAGCTGTGCTCTGTTCTGCCAATCACGCTGCCAGTGGCAAGACCCAGCCCTTTCAGAGACTCACTAAATTTTTCAACTGGATGGAACTTGGGAGATCATTGGAGTGCTCCATCCATCCTGTAAGTGAGCTGTTATTTCCTGACAGAGCTGGAACCAGAACTCCCAGACTGGTGTTCATTACCCGACCCTCCCCATCCTCCCCAGGGGAATGGCTCCATCCCGGGGTGCCCAGCCCCTGGTTTATCCTGTACAGAAGAGAACACTGTCTCCACTCCCAACTTCAGGGGGCTTGCTCCATTCAAGGCTTTGTGAAATATGACAAGTGAAAATGCCAACTTTGCAAATCTCATGTTAAACGTCCCTCTAAGTGAGTAAAAAGGGATGAAGGCAAGAGGAACAGACAAGAGGAGAGCACAGTGTCTTGGGGCTGGGAAATAACCCTTTAGTAATGCGAGGGGACCCAGAGCCAAAAGGGCTGAATTGGGGATTGTAATCTCCCTGGCTATAAGCCACTTTCTAACTCACCTCCTCAGCTCCAACTCCCTATAAAAAGTGATTGGGGATAAGGGCTGGAAAACAGCCTGTGTGTACTTGGGGAAAGACACTTTTCATGACATAATGATTTTGGATACAATCCCATTAGGCTGGTTCCCTGTGGCTGTTTTTTCCATTAAGGTATTTCACAATCCATGATTTCCTCTTTGGGAGAAAGGAGAAACTTGGTCGTGGGGGCCTGAGAGGGGAGATGGATGGGAACCGACTTTGTTCTCTGTCAGCATCTAGGTACATAGAGGTTCTCGCTTAGATGGGTTTACCTTGTGTAAACACTAGGAGGTCCTTGGCTTGGCCCTACTGTCTTTAGCAGTCCTGGGCTTTGAACAAGTCAGATGGAGCACAAGAAAAATGTCTCGTGGAAAATAGAACCTTACTAGGCTGGACAAAGAATTACACAATTGTAGCTGTGGCACCAACCACTAACAAAAGATGGCAAAACCCAAATTCATCAAGCAGGACTCTATTCCTATTATAGTTTGTGTGGCTGTGTGATTTGGTGCAAAAGGAAAGTACTTAAGATATGACCATGGCGTGTGGTGACCTCAGGGGTGTGGGACTCAGGGGCTCTGGGTTGGCGGTCCCAGATAAGTCACAGATGCCTCTTCACAGTTGACCCAGATAGATGAGGTAGTGAATAGACACCACAGTGGAGGGAGACTGCCCCTGCCTCACAGAGTGTCCCATGGAAAGAAGGAGAGGTGATCAGCCTGCAAAGGGCAAGAGGCAGGAAACAGAGAAGAATGATGTCAACCTAAATTATAACAATAGCACATTCTGTCTTACTCATCTCATAATTGACCAAGCCCTTTGTGCATTGCCTCATCCACAGATGTGAGGTGAGCAGGACAGATGCCCTATCTCCAATTTACGGACAAGGAATTCAAGATTCACAGAAATTCAGAGGTCTGTGCAAAGCCACACAGCAAATACGTGGCAGAGCCTGGACTGAGATGCAGACCCCTTGACCCCGTGTTCGGTGGGACTGCCAATGTAAGTAGAATATGCTGGCACGTGAGGGATGTTAACAGGTGTGTCTACCTAGGAAGCTTTGCCTCCACTGCCCTGCTTTGGAGCCCAGTATTCTGACCAGGAACTCATTTTGTAGGGCAAGGTATGGTCTCCAGCGAAGTCCCAATTAGAGCCAAAATGTAGGTGTGGGAAATTATGAATTTCATTGTCTTTGGCCCATGGTCACACCTTAAAGGGTGTCTCCATGACTTTCATGCCATATTGGGTGGCAGGGTCTCCCAGAGGTACAAAGATGGATCTAGCCCACAGTTTCTTGATTCCTCATTACTTTCTCTCTCAGAGCTGCAGAGAAAAGTCATGTGTGGTGGCTGTTGTTTGGCCAACTTGACTTTTTTTCATGGATACACCTTCGCAGTCTCAACTTCACGCCTATGTTCAAACACTGCTGCTCTCCTCCCTTGCCATAGTCCTTTGCATTTCGAGCATGACGAGACTGCTCTGTAGGTACAACATGCCTTCTCAAATCTTATTCTGACTCTTCCGAAGCTCTAACTGTGGTTCCTGACAAACAGTGGGTGCTCAACAGATACGTGTGGAGCGAAGCTTGGGTGGGACTCGTTGGAAAAGTTTCCGTTTACTTTGGTGCAGCCAATTAACCTCGAGTAGCCTCAGGATGTTGGTGACTTCCTTGGAGATGGGCAAATGTTTCAGGTGACAGCACTGAATCCTGCTAGTGGTGTAGAATGATTTTATCAGGCCTTTCAAGGCCGGGAGGAATTTTTGCATTGTTCGTTCCACTTGTCCTACATCTGAGACACAGGATTCTGTGCTATAACCTGGAACCATTTTGCCATCTGGGGAGTGCCCAGCTCATAGTGAGGTCCAGTGGTTGACAGGAAAGGATTTTAGGCGGGATATTGCCTGTGATGCTTAAAAGGGAGATGCCATGATTGTCAATTTGCCATTCCCCGCCCCCCCCCCCCCACTTCTTCTCTTTTGCTTAATGGAGATTGAAGACTTTTCATTCAGCACTACAAACGCAGACGTATCTACGCTATTTTCTAAGCTAGTGGCTCCCAGTCCTGGTCTATAACCCACAGGCTGACTGGACAAGAATGAACTGGGAGACTGTTATGAATACCACTTCCCAAGCCCCACCTGGAGATTCCGATTTGGTGCTTCTGGGATGATACCCCCGACACTATTCTTAATAAGCTCCCCAGGTGATCCTCCAGCTCACCCAGCCTTGGGACACAGAGATCTAACACTTAGACTTTAAGCAGCTCTCAGGGACTAGCACACAGCTCCCCTCCCAAGGGGGTGCCAGGTGAGTTTTGGACGGTGGTGCTGAAACTGAGAAGAGATGGTGTTGCTCCCCTTGTTTGACAGGCATCTTCTCTGATGGGCAGGAAGGACTGGCAGGGCCCATTGGTCCAGCATCTTTTAGGATATGATCCTTTTCCCTGCACCTAGACTTCCAATACCCCGGAAGAAACAAGATTCCCCCAGAGAAGCAGAATTCTCTCACATAGTCACAGTTCCCCTAAGCAACCGAAAGCCACAAATTCACACTGGTACCTCCAGCTCCAACCCTGAACCACAAGGTTCGTTCTAATTTTTATCTATTTATGTTTTTAACTCCCTTTACTGCTGGAGAAAGATGTGGCTCCCTTTATCTTTAATAGATTTGCTTATTTGATCAGTCCTCTGCGTGTACCAGCTTGATCCACTGTAAGAAATCTCTTCTCTCCTGCCTGGGCCCTAACACCCCATGCTGGCCCACTCCTGCATGGATGCTGTCCCTAGGCGCTCAGCTTGGGCTCTAACATCGTAGCTGGGCTGTCCCCACGGGGATGCCCTCCTTACCTGTTTTGGGCTCTAACACTCCTGTGCCAGGTAGCCCCTACGGGATGCCCTCTTCACCTTGCGTGGGCTCTGACACCCATCCTCTGACATGGAGCCTATCTTGCCCAGCCTCACCGATGGATCTGAGACTGGACTGTTCAGGAAGAGAAACAAGGGACGGGAAAGAAAGAGGAAGAGTGTGACCGTGAACTTTGGATGGCAGGTATTCTGCCCTATTTTTCAGTGAATCCTGTGACTAGTGGGTGTTTTTCACAGAGTTCTTTCCCAGAGAGAAAGAGGGTAGAGGACACAGGTAGCAGAGGGCAGTGAATTAAGAGCACGGGCTCTGGAGTCACTTTGAATCAGGCTTTGACACTCTAAGCTGGGGACCTTTAGTGTCTCAGTTATCTTGTCTATCTAGTGAGAATGAAGATTGGGCTGACCCCGCAGAGTTTTAGGAGGATTAAATTAGTAATCCATGCAAAGCACTTAGCTAGCACAGAGCCTGGAACAATGTAAGTACACACACAAAATGCTCTTATTAAGAAATGCCCTCTCGAGCAGTGTGGCTTCAGGGCCATGGGATCGCGACCCACAGGTTGAGAACTGCTGCTGTAGGTGCTACCTGGCACAGGAGTGTTAGAGCCCAAAACAGGTAAGGAGGGCATCCCCATGGGGACAGCCCAGCTACGATGTTAGAGCCCAAGCTGAGCGCCTAGGGACAGCATCCATGCAGGAGTGGACTGATATGGGGTTCCATATCAGTCACATCCACCCTTTGGACCTCAGTTTCCCTTCTTGTGAAACGAGGAACTGCCTGACCTCCAGGGATTGTTCTATCACCCAGCTACAAAAAGAGGGATGGTAAATTAGCATCTTAGAGTTCAGGCTGCCTCAAGGTGGGCACAAGGAGGTGTCTCTGAAGACGGTTGTAGGACAGGCACTAGAGTGAGAAAACCACACAGATGGTAACAGTGAATCCTCATGCTTGCTTGGTACCCACAGTTTGCAAGCATTGGCACGTGCATCATCTCCTGTAACCCCTACGGCAGCTGTACGAGGGGGGCGTTTTTCACAGGGGATACTGGGTTGGGAGAGGCTAAGTGACATTACTCATCAGTAGCAGAGGTAGCAGGGTTGGGACAGACCCCAGTGAGCCCCTGGCATGTGCTTGTCCCTCGGACCCACCTTAGCTACATGGCTTTTCCAAGAGGGGCCATTCCAAGTGCTGGCTCAGCTCTGCTCTCACTGAACTTCTTGGCTACCCAGCCGACAGCCTCCTCTCTCCAAGATCCTTTGCAGCCACACACGTGCTTGGCATATTTGTTACAGAGCAAACATGACTTCTGCCCCAGCAGGGCTTAACTCTGATATGAGAAAACAAAGGAGACAAGCAACAGTCAAAAGAACTTTGTCGTTAGGAAAATGACAAAAGGGCGCTGAGGGGGAAGGGCAAGTCAGGCATTGGAATTGGGGTAGTCACACTGGTTTAATCTAGAAGGACTTTCTGGAGGAGGTGGTATGATTGATTTATGATATAAAAGGAGAGAAAAATGTAGCTGTTGAGACGGAAGGAACCGAGCCACCTAGGGAGTTTTCCCTCCCATCCCGACCCTCTTCATCTCGCCTCCTGTGGGTCCACTTGTCCAGCTCAGGCAAACCGAAGCACAGCTCAGCGGCAAAGGCCAGAAAGAGCTCCCAGGACATTTGTCGTCTCTAATCGGAGGCCTGGAGAGGCACGGTGCTGCTCCCCCACCCCATCCAGAATCTTGCTCAACCTCCTCTGCAAATTGGCATCTCAGCAATGAGGGCGGAGATGTGAGAAAGGGTGCCTGCAAACTCCCCAGCCTTCAGGAAGAAAGAGGCAGTGTTTGTGTGAGGTTCTCCTGGAGGCTCCCATTCATGCCCTGAACCCGGGGGCTGGGCACGACTGCCAAGTGTCACTGCCACACACCAACGAGCTTCAGGAGGGGCATGTTTCAGCAGGTGGCGGATGGGGGCCAAATACCTCTAGGTTACAGTGCAGTACACGCTGGAAGACCAATTAATTTTTTACAATGGGAGAAATAGCTAAAAGATTAACAAGCATAAATTATTTATTGAACTGCTGCCTATGCAAAAAAGAGGGGGAAATTTCCCTGTATGGGGAAATTAATCTCTTCAATAATCTCAGCTCTTTGCTATCTGCCTGTGCTTGGAGGTCATGTAATTATCTCCAGACAATGGGTAAGATTATTTAGAAAGCAAGGAGTAACTTTTAACAGTTTCAGGGTTGTCAAAAAAAAACCCCCCACAAAAAACTGGTGAGAAATTATAGGGGTGTCCACTTTTCTATCTTTCAGTCTCTGAAGCCCCTGCATGGAAAAATCGAGCTCTAGACCCCGACCTCCTACCCAGATCTGCAGCTCTCACTCCCCAAAGAGGCAAGCTCAGACAGAGGATTGCTCACCATGAGAACCTGGGCCTCTGGCAAGCGCCGCGCACGTGGGCTCACAGCAGGGGCGGGGAGGGCGCTCTTTTGACCAAGGACAAACCTGCTAGTCGGGGTCTGTCTTAGGTAACTTGTGAAGAATTAATTAATTCATTCATTCATACTTTGAGATGCCTCTTACGTGCTATCTGTACAATTTTGTTACCAAGGAGACTCTCTGGAGCTTACCCCAGGGTTTCTGAAATATCCCTCCTTGTCGGAGGAAATCACTGAGATACACAGTCTGATCAGTGAGCTGGGTCCCTGTGCTGCGATGGGAGCCGGCTCGGTGAGTGACAATTTGGGGCGAGGATGTGGCAGGAAGTGGATTGCTTGGTGTTTGTTCTCCTTTACTGACATTTCCGCCAGCCCCCACCCCAACACGGAGCTCCACGTCCTTTTCTCTAAGTATCTCTAGACTCCATCCTGCCCAGTCCAGCCCCCTTGCTCTAGGTACACCCGCCGAACTCCCAGCTCTGGCACACGGTGGGTGGCCATTTCGAGGATGCTGGTGGGGGGCGGGGGGGGGGTGGGCAGGCCGGGGCTCACCCTGCAGGTCTCCGCTGTTGACAAGGGTCTGGCTCTCTCTTGAGGCAGAGGGGTTTCTGTGCAGTGGAGCTGGGAGACTAGAGACTTTTATACTCTTTCAAAAAATCTGGTTATGAACACAGGTAATATGCTAGAACCCAGCGTTATAACAGGGCCAAGGCTTTCTTCATGGAGATGGACACTGGAACGATTCATTACAACTGGGAGGAATATGGCGAGGGAAACGCCGGGGCTATGGCACCTTGCAAGAGGGAGGCCCCTGCATAGTTGGGCCAGAGCAGCCCTCCCAAGTAGTGACATTAACACGACTTGGTGTCCTTTAGGCCATGGGTTCAGTTCCCATGTAGGGAGAAACTTCATTCATTTCCTGAACCCACACACCCTGCAAGTAATCTCTCTGACCACCAGGGGGCCAGGTTGCGACTGGCCTGGCACAAGGGCTTCTCTCCTTGGGAAAACCTTGCAAAGTGTATGTATGCCCTCTGTCATGCCTGGGGGAGCCAACATCTGGCTCCAGAGGTCAAGACCACCTAGAGGGCACCTGGTCCTGGTTGCTCCACCCAGGGAAGCAAGAAGGAGCTCTTCTGGCTAGGTGAGTCCTGGCACCCTAGAGCACCCTAGAGTGTGGTTGGTGACCCCCCTGCCTGGGGCTTCTGCATTTAGCCCACTGCCTCCCCAGCGTCACCAGGCAGCCTCTGAAGGTGGAAAGTGAAATAGAGAATCCATACTTGGGATAACTGAAACCACAGTTGACCCTTGAACAAGAGTTTGAACTGTGTGGTTCCACTTATATGCAAATTTATTTTAAATTTTTTTTGGTAATCCTCATCCGAGGATATTTTTCCATTTATCTTCAGATAGATTGGGAGGGAGGGAGGGAGAGAGAGAGAGAGAGAGAGAGAGAGAGAGAGATCGATTGGTTGCCTCCCACAGGGCCCTGACCAGGGCCAGGGACTGAACTGCAACCGAGATATGTGCCCTTGACTGGAATGGAACCCGGGACTTGTTGGTCTGCGGGCCGATGCTCTAACCGCTGAGCCAAACTGGCCAGGGCCAGATTTATTTAAATAAACACCTGTACTGTTTTCCAGCTGTGGTTGGGAGCCCACTGATGTGGAGGGCTGACTGTATGCGTTGATCTACACCATTTAGATGGGGGACTTGAGCACCTGCTGATTTGAGAGAGTCCTGGAATCAATCCCTCATGTATACCAGGGTAGTTAAGTTTTGAGAGAGTCAAAAGTTGTATGTAGATTTTCGATTGCTTGGGTGGGTGCCCCTAACACCTGCATTGGTCAAGGGTCAACAGTATTTGGGGTTCTGTTTCCAGCTTGTACCCCATTTCTGAGTGGGATGTCCAGAGAGGCCTCATTGAAATGGTGAGATTCAGCCAAGACTTGAAGGAGATAAGGGGCTAATGAGGCTGAGGTCAGGGGCATGTCATGGAGCATGTCTGGGGGCTCCGGGGGACCAGCTACTATGGTGTGATGGAGGGAACGGGGGAGGAGGAGGGGTGATCGAAGAAGTTCTGGCATGGGGGAAGGCAGGTCATGTGGGGCCTTGGAGGCCACCATAAGGACTTCAGCTTTTATTTTGGGAGAAAAGGGGAGCCACCGGTGGGTTTAGAGGATCAGCCAGGAGAACTCATTCCAGTCCTGGCTCTGCCAGGGACCAGCATGACACTTTGGACACATCAGGTAATCTCCCTGGGCTGTGCTTGCCCTCAGGGTGAGATGAGATGGCGGGACTGGGGTAGTTCAAAGGTCCACTCTCAATCCTGTGGTGTTAGGTGCAGACCACATCAAACAAACCCTTGGCCAATTTCTCTTTCTCCACAGAAAGTGCCACGGATCCTTGGCTAATGTTCCATTTCCCCATTGCCCTTTCCAAGTTTCCCCGGAGGCAAGCCCAAGTGCCCAGGTGCACTGAAAGTGAGCTGGTGTCACTGGGAGAGATGGCTGAATTCCCTGCCACGCCCACGGGGCTGAGTACAACTCTTTTCAAGGCAATTACTTTTCCTGGCTGTGACCCACAGTGAAGTAGTTTCCCATGGCAGGGAAGCCCATGGCCAGCCCCCAACAACCCCTGCTGCCTGGCGGGGATAGGCTAGGGAGAGGAAACAAGCGACAGGCTCAGACAGGTCCCTCTGGGAGGGGAGCAGAACGTGGCAGGCAGAGTCCTTTCTTGGGAAGTGGTGGGATTGCAGCGTTGGTGACAGGCCATGAGGAGAAGGCTGGGGAAGCATGCCTGTCACCAGAAATGCATTGTTTTGCTCCGAGGGCATCAGAGACAAGCACCTCAGCCAGGAGAGACGTGCCTTCCTCACCTGATTGCCTGGAGCAGCTGCCAGACTCTGCATGCAGGATGGTCAGAAAGGAGGAATTTCCCTTTTCCTGGCAGAGGGGTAGAATGGAGACCAGGAGCTCTCAGGGCTCCTTTTCCCTTCTCTCTCTTCCTGCCCAGCTCTGGCCTTGTAGTTGGGGCAGGCCATCTCTGCCTTTAGTTCCAGGCACCTCCCACAAACCATCACCTGCGCGTCTCCATTCCCAGCTAGCAGGTCCCCATTAGCCAGGTGTTCAGAGCTAGAAATGACCCCAGGCTAGACCCTTGTTGGAAGTAAAAAACTGTCATGCCATGGACATTCAAACTCACAGCTATAGGTGGGCATGGCTGCTGGGGCTGTACAAGGGGACGAGAATCTAATTGCAGGGACAAGTTAGCTGCTGAGAGAGGACTCCTCCAAATCTGTGCCTTTCCAATAGCATTGGACACCTACTCAATAAGGCCACCATACCAAGACTGGGAAACATAGCAGATCTTCCTAGCACATAGAAACAAACACAGAGAGGCAGCCAGAATGGGGAGACAAAGAAACATGTCCCAAATGAAAGAACAGGAGAAATCTCCAGAAAAAGAACTAAATAAAATAGAGGCTAGATGTCTACCAGATACAGAGTTCAAAACACTGGTTATGAGGATTCTCAAGGAACTGAATGAGAACTTCAACAAATAGTAAGCATAAAAAAGGACATAGAAAAAGAAACAGCCAGTAATGAAAAATACAATAACTAAAATGAAGAATACACTAGAAGGAATCAACAGCAGATTAAATGAGGCAGAGGATTGAATCAGCAACTTAGAAGACAAGGTAGCAATATATATATATATATATATATATATATATATATATATATATATATATATATCCAATCAGAACAGAAAAAAGAAAAACAATTTAAAAAATGAGGATAGTTTAAGGGACCTCTAAGACAACATCAAGTGTAACAACATTCGCATGACCGTGGTACCAGGAGAAGAGAGAGAGCAAAAAATTGATCTTCAGATGAGATCATCTTGGGCTTAGGGTGGTCCCTAATCCAATGATAAGTATCCTTATAAGATACACACAGAAGAGATACACAAAGGCAAAGGAGGAGAAAGTCAAGACAGAAGCGGAGATGGGAGTTACAGTCGCAAGCCAGGGAATGCCAGGAGCCACCAGAAGCTGGAGGAGGTAAGGATGAAATTCCCCCTAGAGCCCTTCCTGACAGTTTTTTCTTTCTTTTCTTTTATATTAATAAATAGATTTTTTTCTATTTCACATGTAGTATTTCCTTTGGGGGCATAAGGAAATATTGGGATCGTTACCTATATTCCATATCTTCATCTCCCTGCTAACCACTTCAACTCTGTATTTTCCCTATGCATCCTCTGTGATTAGCTCAAGTTTAAGTGTGAAGAATTTAGTATTTAGATGTGTTAACTTTGTTTCTTGCTGTTTCAAAATTTTGTTAACTCTGTAATTATTTTTTTGCTCCTCAATTTTTTCCTTAACTCTAAATGACTATTTTTCATTGTCTCTGATTATTTATTTTTGTTTGATTGAATTCATGTTTTATTTTTTCCTAAATAAAAACACTCATTTTATATTTTTTCCTGTTTTTTTTTTTGGGGGGGGTTGGTGGTATGTTATCTTCTAGACTGAATCCTTCACTTATCCATTAATGCTACATTTCTTTACTTCTATTTTTGTTTTAGCATCTTTGCACAATTGCCATGAATTTCATTTTTGAAAAAAAGTTTAATGCAAGCAGCTCTATAAGCACCTCCCACTTGCCTGTATATCGTGTCAATCAGTCTGAGAGCTGTTGTCTTTCTTTCAATATTGTTTGTTTCTATTCGAACAATATTTCTTATCCTTAGCAAGTTAATTTAAATTTCTGCCTCTCAGTTTTGTCAATCTATAGAAAAGGAATAATAATAGTACTTACTTGACAGGTTGAACATTAAATGAGTTATAAAATGCAAAGTACTTGTAACAGTGTCCAACATACACTAAAGGCTAACAACCCAAAGTGGGGGAGGTTTTCATCTCCCCAACTTTTAAGTGTTGGGTGCCCATGAACTCAGTCCTTAGACCTCTCCTCTCTATGCTCTAACCCCGTTGGTGATCTCTTCCGCTATTGTGGTGTTAATATCATTCTTAAGCTGATGACTTTCAAATTTCCATTTTCAGCTTGGACATCTTTCTCTGGACATGTATTTCTAACTGCCTACTTAACATTTCCACTTGAGTTTCTAATAGACATCTCAAACTCAATATGGTCAAAATCAACCTCCTGATCTCTAGTATCTCCCCTCCTCTGAACCCACCCCTCTTGTAGTCTTCACCATTGTAGTTAATGGTAATGCCACACTTTCATTTGCTCAGGACAAAAACATGGGAATTGTCTTTGACTCATCTTTCTTTTTTTCTATCTCACATTCAACTCAATTTTTCAATATGGAATCCAGAATCTTACCACTTCTCATCACGTTCCCTACCACTGCCCTTGTCCAAACCACGGCCATCTCTCACATGCATCGTGGTAAAGACATCCCTCTGTCCTTGACCCCTCCAAGTCTATTCTCAATATCACAGGAACATTGAAATTGGAACAGTGTCATTCCTCTCCTGAAATCCCCTCAATGACATTTCCTGTCACTATGAGAAAGGAAAAACCAGTCTTTACAAGGTCCTGGATGATCTGCCTCCTACCACCTGTCTGATCTTACCTTGGCCTACTCTCTTCCCTCATTCATTCTACTCCAGCCACACTGACCTTGCTGTCCCTTGAACACATCAGATAGACCCCTGCCTACCTATCAGTAATAGATGTTGTATTTCAGAAAAATTCTTCTTCCACATATATTGAGACAATCATGTTTTTAAACAAAAGATCTTTTGATAAGATAAATTACATTGATGATTTTCAAATATTAACCTAACTGCGTTCCTGGGTTAAACTTCACATAATCATTATCCATTTTATATATTGTTGGATTCCATTTCCTAAACTTTTGTTTAGGATTTTTGCATCTATGGTCATGAAGGATATTGCTCTGCAGTTATCTATTCCTGTTATATCTTAGATTTTGTTATCAGGGTTACATTCATCTCAAAGAAGGAATTGAGAAATATTTCCTCCTCTTCAATTTTCTGGAAGAGTTTGTATAGAATTTGTATCATTTATTTTTTTAAATGTTTGGTACAATTCAATGAGTGAAGTCATTGAGGTAAAGTTTTTTTTTTTTAATTTCAAATATACTTTCATAAATGCATGAAAGTAAATGTTCAGTTCTCATCCTTAATATTATAAATCTTCTTTGAGGTAAAGTTTTAATTAAAAATTCTCTCTCTCTCTCTCTATATATATATAATTGTTCATGTTGTCTATTTCTTCTTAATTGAATTTTGGTATTTGTCTCTTTCAAGGAATTTATCTGTTTCATTGAAATTGCAAATGTATTGGCCAAGAGCTGTTTATAATATTCCCTATCTTCTTGAAATCTAAAGAATCTGTGGTCAAGTTACAACTCTTTAGCTGAATATTGGTAATTTGTGACATAGTTTTTTCCCCCCTAATTGCTTTACCTAGAGGATTATCAATTTTATTAATCTTCTCAAAGAACCAACTTTTGGTTTCATTGATTTTCTCTATTGTTTTCTGTTTTTATTTCATTAATTTCTGCTCTGATACTTATTTTTTCTTCTGCTTACTTTGGGTTTCGCTTACTCCTCTTTTTCCAGTTTCTCAAGATAGCAGCTGAAGTCATTGATTAGACTTCTAATGTAGGAATTTAGTTATACATATTTCCAAGTACTGAGTTAGCTGTATTCCACTATTTAGATGTGTGTTGTTGTTATTGTTTTTCACCTTCATTCCACTCAAAATGCTTCCTAACTTCCTTTTGGATCTATTTTACCCCATAAATTATTTAGAGGTTTCTTAGCTGGTTTCCAAATATTTGGGGATTTTCCAGAAACCTTTCTGTTACTGATTTCTATTTTAATTTCATTGTGGCTACACAATATACGTTTTATGATTTGAATCCTTTTACATTTATTGATGACTGAGAATATGGTATAAAATAGTAAATATTGACAAGAATGTGTGTTCTGTTGTTGGATGGTGTGTTCTATAAATGTCATTTAGGTTAAGTTAACTGAGAGTGTTTTACTGATTTTCTGTCTACTTGTTCTATCAATTATTGAGAGAGGATTATTGTAGTCTCCAACTAAATCTAAATGTAGATTTGTTTATTTCTCTTGCAATTCAATCAGTTTTTTCTTCATGTTTGAAGCTTCATTATTAGGGGAATAAACATTTAAGATTTCATGTCATCTTTATGAATTAACCCCTTTACCACTGTGTAATGACACTCACTAGCTCTCATAATATTCTTTGCTCTGACACATATTTTTTCTGATATTAATATAGCCTCTTTAACTTCATTTTGATTAGTGTTCTTACCTTTTGTTATTCATTTACGTTTGACTTGTGTCTTTATGTTTACAGTAGGTTTCTTGTGGGCAGCATATAAGTTGGATTTTTCTTTTTTATCCAATATGACAATTCCAATATGACAATATTTTATTTGAGTTATTTAGACTACTTACACTTAATATATTTATTCTTTTGGTTGGATTTAAATGTATCATATTGCTATTTTGGAATTTTATCCATCTGCTCCTTTTTCTCTTTTCCCTTTATTTTATCTTTTAATAGATTATTTTTCATGACCCCACTGTATTTTCTTTGTGGGCTTACTAGTTACACCTCTTTGTTGTATAATTTAATTTCCAAATTATCAGCAACTAAATATTCAAAATTCTACCTTGTCTTCATTCTCTTTATCTTCTTTTTCTGGGGTCCAGTGGCCAGTTGTTGGTCTGCAAAGTATTTGTTACTGCCAAGCATCATTAAGGACACTATTTAGTTCAGCTGATATATATTTTTAACTAAGGCTTTCTTGATAAAAGAAACAGTGCATTAATTTAAATTCTGGCACCAGCTCCTTCCTCATGGTGAACTTCGTGCAGCCCTGTTCGAGATGTTATAGAAATGAGCACAGGGACAGTTCTGTCCTGGTCGATGGGGAAGGAAAGAACATTCCAAGTGTCATAAACTTCTTGAGGGTAGGGACTTTTTCATTTTCATCTTTGTAGCCCCAGAAAAGTGCCTGAGACATAATAAATGCTCAGTACGTGTTTTTAAAATTGAACAGAATTTATAGAGGGAATAATTTCAGTCAAGGTGCCAGAAGAAGAGAGAAAGATTGCAAGTATAAGGTGAGAGATGATGTTAGAGAAATAGAAAAAATAAAAAATAAAAGGATGCGGAAGACCTTGTTAGACATGCTATAAATTTCTACCTTTTTTCTAACAATTATGGATGCTTGTTTGAAGGGTTCCGAGCATGATATGATCATCCTGGCATCTTGTGGACTAACCTGGAGGCAGAGCAACCCGAGAGGAGACTCTCGCGATGGTCCCCAGGAAGCAAGGTGAGAACCCGAGTGAGACTGACTTCGCACCAGTGAGTGGTCATTTCTCTCTGTAGGCATAGACTTAGTGGAAATTCTCCCAGCTCTGCCCCCTAAGGGCACTCAAAGATACTGGGTAGCAACTAGCACCTTTCTTTCTTTTCCTAGACCCACAGAGCCCATGCCTGCCTCGTCTGGATGTTTGGGATGGAGGAGTGAACAACATCTCATGGGGGCAGAGAGGAGGAGATGGTGTCAGTTACTGTGCACTACAGCCATCCCCTGCTTCTGGGACCCAGCCAGCTCCCGACGGGTCTGTGTTTACCCAAGTGCTCCTGGATCCAATGAAAGGCACCCAACACGTCTCATTCTGAGAGTTCTTTCTGGACAAAGTCATTCTAGCCCCATTCATTTCTTTACCAGAGAATTACAAACTGTTCTTCCTGCTTTTGTACCCCTGAGCTTGCTTCTGGGAGTCCTGTTATTTCTGAAGCAGGTGCTGCGTGAGGGAAACAAGTGTTGGGTTCACAAAGTTTGCAAGAGACAGAACGTAAAAGAGAAACAATACCAATGATAAGGATAATGATTTTTTTAAAAACAGCCAGGAGGAAAGTTGCTTAACATTGATATAGAACATAGTTAACTGTGTGTGTGTGTGTGTGTGTGTGTGTGTGTGTGTGTAGGTAGGGAAGCCATAGATGTACACATGTGCTTTTGCAATTCATTTTCTAGATGAACATCTGACTCCTGGCCAGATTTCCCTGTCCTGGATCACAAATGAATCCAAACTTACCCAAAGGCTTTCTCTTTGCTAACGTACCTAGTGTCCTCCGCTATCACTATCTTCACCAATGATCTCCCGTGGTCTGAAAGAAAAAAAAAACATGAAAAGATTCATTCATTTTGTCTTGATAGATTGACTTGTTTTAAAATTCTAGAAGAGAGAGGGGTAAAAAAAGCCAATAAGAGTAGCTGAAGTTACATAATGGGTAACGAGTATCCAATTACAGGATGTTCCCTTTTATAAATAGATTTATTATTATCACCAAAAGGTATTATATTTGATACTCTAGAGAGCACTACTGTCCAACAGAACTATAAAGTGTGCCATATTTATAATTTAAAAAATTTCTAGAAGCCTCATTAAAAACAAAGAGAAATTAATTTTAGTGTTGTACTTTAACCCAATATATAAGAAGTATTATCACTTCAACATGATGTTAATATAAAATTATTAATGAGATATTTTATCTGTTTTTTTCATACTAAGCATTATGTATCTGGTGTGTATTTTAGGCTTACAGCACGTCTCAGTTAGGACTGGCTGCAATTCAGAGGCTCGACAGACATTGTGACTAACGGCTACTATATTAGAGAGTGCACCTTTAGAGATTGGGTAAATTGGCTTCTCTCTCTTCGTAGTGTTGGAATTAGGATTATACTGACTTCATAAAATGAGTTTGGAAGTGTTCCATCTTCTTGGATTTTTTGGAATAGTTTGAGGAGAATGGGTATTAGATCTTCTTTGAATGTTCGGTAAAACTCCCCCGTGAAGCCATCTGGGCCTGGGCTTTTGTTTGCTGGGTGTTTCTTAATTATGTCTTCAATTTCCTTTGTTGTTATTGGTCTGTTTAAGTTTTCTATGTCTTCCTGGTTCAGTTTTGGGAGGCTGTGTGTTTCTAGAAATTTGTCCATTTCTCCTAGATTGTCCAATTTGTTGGTGTATAATTGTTTATAGTATGTTTCGATAATCCTTTGTATTTCTGCGGTATCAGTTGTTACTTCTTCTCTTTTGTTTCTGATTTTGTTTACTTGGTTTCTCTCTTTTTGTTTCTTGGTGAGTCTGGCTAAAGGTCCATCGATCTTGTTTATCTTTTCAAAGAACCAGCTTTTTGTTTCATTGATCTTTTGAATTGTTTTTTTTTTTTAGTCTCTATGTCATTTATTTCTGCTCTGACCTTTACTATTTCCTTCCTCCTACTAGCTCTGGATTTTCTTTTTGTTTACTTTCTAGTTCTTTAAATTGTAGGGTTAGGAAGTCAATTAAGAATTTTTCTTGTTTCTTGAGGCAGGCCTGTAGTGCTATGAACTTCCCTCTCAGGACTGCTTTCGCTGTGTCCTATAGATTTTGTGTTGTTGTGTGTTCGTTTTCATTGGTTTCCAGGAAGTTTTTAATTTCTTCCTTGATCTCGTTAGTAATCCATTCGTTGTTTAATAACATGCTATTTAGCCTCCAAGTGTTTGAATGTTTTTGTGTGTTTTTATTGTAATTGAGTTCTAGTTTCATTCCACTGTGATCTGAGAAGATGCTTGATATGATTTCAATCTTCTTGAATTTGTAGAGACTTGCTTTGTGTCCTAACATGTGGTCTATCTTTGAGAATGTCCCATGTGCACTTGAGAAGAATGTATATTCTGCAGCTTTGAGGTGAAATGTTCTGTAAATATCAATGAAGTTCAACTGACCTAGTTCGTTTTGTAAGGACTCTATGTCCTTGCTAAATTTTTGTCTAGAAGATCTATCCAGTAATGTCAGTGACATGTTAAAGTCACCCACTATGATTGTATTGCTATTGATCTCTCCCTTGAAGTCCTCTAGAAGTTTTAAAATATATTTTGGTACTCCTGTATTTGGTGCATATATGTTTACCAGGGTTATATCCTCTTGTTGGATTGATCCTTTTAATATTATGTAGTGACCTTCTCTGTCTCTTATTATGGCCCTCGTTTTGAAGTCTATCTTGTCACATATGAGTATTGCTACACAAGCTTTTTTTTCATTTCCATTTGCTTGGAAAAAATTTTTTTCATCCCTTCCCTTTCATCCTGTGTGAGTCTTTTGTTATGAGGTGGGTCTCTTGTAGACAGCATATATATGGGTCGTGTTTTCTTATCCAATCAGCTACCCTATGTCTTTTGATTGGAGCATTTAAGCCATTTATATTTAAGGTTATTATTGATAGATAGTTATTAGTTGCCATTTTAATTTTATGCCTGTGTTCCTCTCTCTCTCTCTCTCTCTCTCTCTCTCTCTCTCCCTCCTTCTTCTTCTTCTTCTCCTCCTCCTCCCCCTCCCCCTCCCCCTCCCCCTCCCCCTCCCCCTCCTCCTCCTTCTCCTTCTCCTCCTCCTTCTTCATCTTCTTCAACAGTCCCTTCAGCATTTCTTGCAGTGCTGGTTTGGTGGTGGTAAATTCCTTTAGCTTTTTTTTTTTTTTTTAAATCTGTGAAGCTCTTTATTTCTCCTTCAATTTTGAATGATAGCCTTACTAGATAGAGTAGTCTTGGATTCAGACCCTTGCCTTGCATTACTTTGTACATTCATGCCACTCCCTTCTGGCCTGCAGCGTTTCTATTGAGAAATCAGTTGACAGTCTAATGGGAGCCCCCTTGTTGGTGACTTTCTGTCTCTCTCTTGCTTCCTTTAAGATTCTTTCTTTGTCTTTAATGTTTGCCATTTTTATTATGATGTGTCTAGCTGTGAGTCTTCTAGGGTTTATCTTGCTTGGGACTCTCTGTGTTTCCTGGACTTTTTCCTTCACCAGTTTAGGGAAGTTTTCTGTCATTATTTCTTCAAACAGGTTCTCTATTCCGTTCTCTGATTCTTCTCCTTCCAGTACCCTTATAATGCAAATGTTTTTACATTTTGTGTTGTCCCACAGCTCCCTTAAACTCTCCTCCTGCTTTTTAAACTTTTTTTTTTCTCCATTTGCTGCTCTATTTGGGTGTTTTTCTCTACCTTGTCTTCTAAGTCGCTGATTCGGTCTTCAGCTTCTTCTAATCTACTATTGAATCCTTCTAAGGTATTTTTCATAACAGCTATGTCATTCTTTATTTCCTCTTGATTTTTATGCATAGCTTCTACCTCTTTTTTTAAGCTGAAGTAGTTCCCAGTGAGCTCTTCATAATTCTTATTAAGTTGTTTGTAGTTCTCACCAAATTGTTTGAGCACCTTTAAAATCATTGCTTTGAATTCTTTATCTGATAAGTTGCTTTCTTCCATTTCCTGTAGTTCCTTTTCTGGTGATTCCTCTTTTTATTTCCTTTGGGTGTTTTTTCTTTGTTTCCCCATTTTAGCTGTCTGGTAGCTCTAGACCCAGTGAGGGATGGTTGGATGTGTAGGCAGCTCACTGTATATCAAATAAGGCTACTGTGCCTCCCAGACTGTTTTGTTGCGTGTCACCTCTTGCCTGCTGTGGATCCTGGAGGACTGACTACTGGGGGCTGGTATTGGTGTGTCCTGGTAGGTGCTGCTGCTGGATTGCATGGACCCTCTGAAGCTGTGTTCCCTGCTGGTCACTGGTGCCACCTGTAGCTGTATTGCTCAGGCCTTGCTGAAGCCACACTCCCTGCCCACACCATGGGCAGCTGGGTCGCACAGGCCCCACTGGAGCCCTGGCTCCCCGCTGATCTTGTGGGCAGCTGGGTTGTACAGGCCCCATTGGAGTCCCCGCTTCCCACTGATCCCGTGGGGAGCTGGATCGCACAGTCCCCCCTGGAGACCCAGCTTCATGCCTATCTTGTGGGCAGCTGGGTGGCACAGGCCTCTCTGGAGCCCCAGGTCCCACCTCAGGATGGGTCTCAGCTGCTGATCTGTGCTTCTGTTGCCTGGGGATGGATGTCTGCTCCCCAGCCTCTGTTGCTGGGGGTATACCTTGACTCTGATGGGGCTCCTACTGTGGGGGATGGTGCTGGGCTCCCGACTGTTTGTGGTTTCCACAACAGGCACCTTGACAGCTCCGCTACTGTGCACTGGTCTGTGTTGACACAGGGTGTCCACTGGTCCGAGCTCAGGTTGCTGGGCCCTAGTTGCTCCCACTGCCTCCTCCCAGGGAAGACCCAAGATCTTCCAGGATGGTGGGACCTCCCTGCAGCGCAGGGAGAAGCACCTTGAAGAGCTGCTGACCGCGGTAGCCGGCTGCTCCCGTCCACAGCACAGGAACCTGCTGCTCCGCGTCTCTGTGCTGCACGAGTTTGGTTGTCCACCTTCACGTCCACTCACTCTCTCACACTCGCTCACTCTCTCACACACTCACACTCCCTCCAGCCCTGCCCGCCGCCATCTTCCTCTTCATCTCGATCCAGTCATTTTTATTTAATCATTTCTGCGTATTTCTATAGCCTCAAATAATAAAAGAACCCTTCAGATATTCTGTGTC
Organism: Tadarida brasiliensis; assembly: GCA_030848825.1. NCBI lineage: Eukaryota > Metazoa > Chordata > Mammalia > Chiroptera > Molossidae > Tadarida > Tadarida brasiliensis. The sequence continues at coordinate 28,192,317 of CM061277.1, read as the reverse complement.
TTGGTCCAGCAGACCCCAAATCATTTATTGTGGTCAAGAGTAGAGTGCTCTGAAAGGGGGATGAGTGAGAATATGTACCGATGCACCTGAGCAGGGCTCAGTCCTGCTTGACGTGCCACAAGCCTACTCGGTGAACAGCAAGAGGCAATGCAGCACTAATGGCTTTGGAATCCATGGCTTGGGACATTTCTATTCCACAATATCCGGAATTGCTCCTAGCCTTCCGGGAAAGCTCCATTCCGAGGGGCTGAACACACCACACCCCTCTCTGCCTCCGTTCATGCCATTACCTGTGCATGAAACGCTTCCCTCTCCTTCCACTCCACCCCCCAAAATCCTGTCCTTCTTTCCGTGCTCAGGTCAAAATAATGCTCTGTCATGCTCCTCCTCGTGGCAGCCCTCTCCCTCAGTCATGGGGGTAAGTAATCACTTCTTTTGGGGGGGCTCTTATAACTGTTTTGTTCCCAAATTGTTCCAGTTGTCTTTTAGGGGAAGGGCGTGTTATCTTTCCTTTTAAGATTTTTCTCTGCATCTTTGATGTCCTTTTGAATCACCACTACACAATACAATATACAGATGATGTATTATAGACTTGTACACCTTAAACCTATATGCGTGATTTTATTAACCCATGTAGCCCCAATAAGTTCAATTTAAAAAATCACCACTCCCCTGGCTGGTGTGGCTCATTGGTTGGAGGGTCATCATGTGCATTGAAGGGTCGCTGGTTCGATTCCTGGTCAGGGCACATACCCAGGTTGTGGGTTCGATCCCTGGATGGGTGCATATGGGGGCAACCAATAGATGTTTCTCTCTCATATTGATGTTTCTGTCTCTCTCCCCTTGCCCTTCCTCTCTCTCTAAAATAAATTTAAAAAAAACATATCCTCAGGTGAGGATAAAAAAAAAAAATCACCACTAAATATCTAGGTTTGTATTGGCTTTTATTTATCCTGCTTGGAACTTGGTGTATTTCTTCAATCTAGAATCTTTAGTTTTTCTTTAATTCTAGAAAAATCTCAGCCATGATATCTTAGAACATTTCCTCTCTCCCTTTATTCTCTGCTTTATCCTTTTGTACTTCTGTTTTATGCTTCTGGAATGCCTAACAGATAGCTGTTGCACCTGTTTATTCTATTCTCCGTAATCAACTGCCTTTTTGTATTTCCATCATTTTATTTCACACGTTGTCCCTCTTCCATCTCTTTATCTCTGTCGGGTCATTTCAATTACCTTCAGTTCACTGACTGTCTTTATCTGTGTCCAATCAGCTATGGATTTAAAAAATCTCAAGTACACAGAATTAGATTGCTGTAATCCATGTTTCATTACATACTTTCATCTGTTGTTACTGTATGGCTTTCTTTTGTTGGTTTATATATGTATCTATTCATTAATAATATAATAACAAAGGGGCTAGAATGTTAACAATAACTTATATCTGCCTATGTACTTTCTCCATGTTGTCCCAATATTTCCTCTCATCCAAAGTAACCACTATCTTGAATTTTGTGATTATTAGTCCTTTAGTTAAAATTTTTAAAATTATGTTTTAATAATACATATAGTTCTAAAAGCATGTTTTCCAGTTTTTGATTTTAACTTTAAAATATTTTGTAACTTTATAAAAATATTCTATACTGAAATAGTCTCCTGGGAGTTGCTTTTTCATTCACAAATTGTGTGAAGATTCACGCATATTGCTGCATGTAGCTGTGATTCATTTGTTTTGACTGCACTATAATGTTCCATTGTGTCATTGTGTGACTTTATCACAGTTTATTTATCCACAGTTCTGTCAGCAGCATTTGGGCTGTCTCCAGGTCTCTGCTATTGTGAATAGCACTACTGTAAACACCATTAATCATGTCTCTTGGCTTTCCTGGGTTTTGATCCAAGAAATGGAGCTGCTGAGATAGAGACTTGTGAATGCTGAACTCTCAAAAGAATGTTGCTCTCTTTTCCTAGTGGTTGTACCAAGCGAATCTGCGATTTAACCTGTCTATGGAGTGTTTCATTTTCAGTGGCCACATTTTTCACTTGTAAAAGTTTTATGTGATGCTTTATCGAATTTGCTTTTACATTTCCAAACTATCTTTCATGGTCTTTGTAGCTATGATTTCTTCATTTCTCTGTCTGATCAGTTTAGACACCCATATAGTATAATCTCATTCGAATTGTGTAGTTACCTCCAGTTGCTGAGGTGCTCAGTCTGCTGTGGCATCTGCTTGGTGTCCATGTACGCCCTCACCCCATGGTTGTCTGTTTCTTCCTGTGGTTTGCAAACTTTGGTTTTGAGCTTATCTTCATCACCATGAGTTCCCCTGAGGAAATGTCTACTCTGGCTTATGTGTCTCTACAAAGTGGCTTTCCAGTCTCCCGGAGCCAGAGGAACTTCAATGGTTCAGGACGCGTGTTTATGTTACGTTGATGTCTTGGTTTGGAATTTCATTGCACCTACAGCGTACATCTAGACCACAGGCCCTCACGCAGCATAGGCCTGGAATTTTGCTTTTTTATAAATGACTTTTTTCTTAACTCCATCGAAGCCCCAAATGGAGGTCAAGATTCCTTGCCATGCACGAAGTTTTCCTAGTTTCCTTTCAAGGGACTGGGAAACCTTTCAAGTCACTGGGCTTTCTCAAGGGGACTCTGTTACAGTTCCAAATTTGTGCGTGCTCAAGACCATGCCCCATGCCAATACAACCACGAAAATGCCAGCCCCTCCCGGGGCCCACATGCAGGCCTAAAATCCTCGTGGGCTATTATGATATGAGCTCCCACTCTCCACTCTCTCCAGGTTTAAGCTCTTTCTTTTCGTCTCTTGTGTAGCTAGCACTTCCATGTGCAGACAAAACAAGGGAGGGGGAGCCCAAGTCGGTGTAGGCAGGAATGTTGCCAACACTTCTACTGATACATTTTATTAGAACATTTATGTCATGCCTCCTTGGATTTTCGTTAATTGATTAAATCAAGTCTCTCACACTAAGGGCAAGCTCCTTGAGGGTAGACACATTGCATTCATCTTTGTCTCTTGCACATACATGACTTTTGCACCAACATTAACACACAATACACATTGGAATGTAATTGTGAAATGCCGACATAATGCATGAACAAATGAATGAATGGATATCACCAGGCACCATCACCTTAACACTCCAAACTCACTTTCCCATAAAACCCCATTTCTACATTTTATTCAGAGAACTCCCAGGATCTAGAAAGGCAGAGACTTGTTCAAGGTCAGTCAAGGAGGGGCAGAGAATTTGGGAACCCTGAGGCCCGGATAGCTGCCAACCTGATATCTCTTCTCCAGGGAGTGAGAGAGGGCAGCTCTGCTGTGCTGGGCACGTTGCGGGGTTTGTACACGTGCTCGTTTGTGCCAGGCTGGCTGAGCCACGTCTTGCACAAACGCAGGAGTGAGAGCACGTCCAGGAAAGTGGTGGAACAAAGGTGGCTTCTGTGCAAACTCCGCCACGCTCAGTGCTGCCAGGGCTTCTCTCGCTCCACCTAAAATATTCTTGCTTTTCCAGTCGTGATTGGGAATATATAACGATACAGAGCCTATGTCTGAGAAACAGTGTGTGTGTGCACAAGTGAGCATGCGTGGGGGAAGTGGGAGTTACTGCCTGTGTTCCGGGGAAAGGAAAACAAGTCCTCCACGCGTAATGTTGCCTCAGCACTTGCCATCACATTGGAGCTGCTTATGTGTCTGCCTCTCCTACTAATCAGTGAGTTTTTTTTTTTTTTTTTAAACATTAGTTCTTTTTTTAAATATTTTTTCTTTATTGATTGGAGAGGAAGAGAAAGATAGAAACATCGATGAGAGAGAATATTGATTGGCCGATTCCTGCATGCCCCCCACTGGGGATCAGGCCCACAACCTGGGCATGTGCCCTGACTGGGAATTGAACTGGCGACCTCTTGGTGCATGGGTCGACGCTCAACCACTCACACACTGGCTGGGCTGATCAGTGAGTTTTTTGAAGGTGGGTACTACATCTTTATCATCTTTGTATCATCAGTGCCAACAAAGTAAATGTTTGCTGAGTCAGATGATCAAATACAAAGCAGGGAACGAGATGCCCAAAACAGTCCAGCTGCTTTTCTGGGCCAGGCTCTGGGTCTCTGAAGAAGCAGTGTTCTCCTGACTCTTTTTTTTCCAACAGAAGGGCAGATGCCAAACCAGCCACCTCCCTCCTTCTTTAGCTTAATTCTCTATCAGCTTTGTACATGGAGGTTAAGTAGGCCTATTTCCAGCTTTGAGAGCTAGAACCAGTTTGAGGCTTCTTCATGAGGTGTGTGGCAATGGTGTCCCCAAATAGCTTGGGGTGATGAAAGAAATCGGTTTGGGAAAGACACCTCCCTGTTTGCCTCTCAGTCTTGGGAGTGGGCCCCAGTAGGGCTTTGCCCCAACCCTGGCCTCTCTCTGCCCAGGGCTATGAGGTGCTCACTGTTGTTGCATTCTGAGTGTGTGAAAAGAGCAAAGGGAATATGAGTCAGAGAAATAATTCCTAGGGCCAACCTCACCCTAGAATTGTTTCATTAAAATGGGGAGCTAGATAGGGGGGTACAGCCCTTTGCCAAAGTCTCCACACTGTTTCAACTTGCCTTTGACTTGAGGACTCAGCAAACACTAAGAGGGCTGGCAGACGGAGAAAGGCTTGATTTACCAAGCAGTCCTGCGCCCAGGAAGGTGCAAACATTGTAAATCAAGGTCCTAAAGTGCTCATAAACAATACAAGCTGATCTTGCTCCTCTGTCTGCCTAGCACCCGACAGTAAATTTCCAGTGGGCAGCATGCCCTTCTAAGAGACAGGGCAGAGAAAGAGTTTCCTCTCTACAGATGCCAGTGGGTCGGTCACTGTTCTGCAAGGCAGGAATCCTGGCTTCACTGGGACAATTTCATAAAAGTTCCTGCTCTCCGTCACCCAGCTCCAGAGGCCTTCCATCAGCGCTGGGGTTACGCTGTTTCGAGGGACAATTCCAAGTTTCCTAGCCTGACCTTAATGGCACAAACATCTGAGTCTCTACAAACTTTTTTCAGACGGGCTGCCCAATGAATACTGGCCCACCTCCCAGGAACACTGGGAGGCGACACAGGTTCGCCTTACAATGGTGACTCCAGAATTTCTATCGAGGCGGGCCTTAGGGGCACCACTGTTGGGAGGGGAGCCAGGGAATTGTCTCAAGCTGGGTTTTCATGAACCATCTGATTGGCTAATTGGAAATGGTCATCAGAAAGGAAATCGACATAAAAGTGCTGCTAATGAAAATAACATACTTTGTTTACACCAATGAGATACACCTTTGAGTTTTAGGAAAATAAAAATTGGGATTTCTTTTTTCTTTAAACATCAACATGAGAGGGACACATCAACAGGTTGCCTCCTGCACGACCCTGACCAGGGCCGGGGATGAACCGCAACTGAGGTGCATGCCCTTGGCTGGAATCGAACCTGCAACTCATTGTTCCTCGAGCCAGCATTCTAACTGCTGAGCCAAACCAGCCAGGGCTGGGATTTATTTTTTCTTTCTAATGGTTATTCCAGTTATATTTTATAGCACTTGCTTTGCTTAGTTTCTTTCTTCTCTATTATTCTGTGACCTGATAGGCATGGGAATTTAAAATACATATTTATTTATTTAGCTGAAATTTACTTATTTGCTGACTTAATTTGTTAGGACTTTGGGTATGAGGTTGAGGAGATGAGTGTGGGGTAAGTAATACTGGCCATCCAGTGTTCCTTGGGACCCTGGGGGGTATGCTGTTGTTTTAGAATTAACTCGACTTTATCTATAGTAGACACACAAAGGGTCAGATTGACTCTAATCAGGGAGACTTTCAATAGCATAAGCGAGCAAGGCACTGCTTCTCTCCAGATTTCAGTTCCCTACAAATGAAGAGGTTGGCCTAGATGACTAAGGTCTTTTTCTGTGGGCTCTGTCTAGCGATCCACCCATCCATCCTCAGTGGAGTGGGTGACAGGGCCTATTACTCAGATTATTCTCATCTCTCCCATCACTTACTATAATCCCAGAGTAAATTCCTTTGTGTCTCTCTGACTTCATGATCTGTAGATGCAAAGTGGGGACACTTACATTGGCCTCTCTCCTCCCATATGTATTGGCAAGGAACCCGAGCATCTGACAGAAGAGTTGATTTGGTCCATTCCTTCCTGAAGAATCTCTAGAGCACAGCCAAACCTGGGGAGAAACACCCACACAAGCAACAGGTGGAATTTCCTCTTTTCGGAAGAAGAAAATGAAGGAGAGAAGAGTAGCTCACCCATGGGACCTCACAGGACAGCCTGGACTGCAGGGCAGTGGGGCTCCATCCACCTGTCCCACGGGACCTTGGTGACTCTTACATTCACAGAGTGCTACCGCAGGGAGGTCTGCAGAGATCACCTCAACAACCATACTTTTGAAAGACAATATGAGCTGTGATGAATTTTTATTAAGCCTTAGGCCATTTTTTCTTCAACAGTTAATCCAAAGAGAACCTGTTAAGTGCACAAATTCAGAGCCAAACCAGATGAAATAAACAAAGGTGGCACCTTCCCTCCAAGAGTTTATCATCTCAATGAGACAGCACAGCCTCACAATGGGGAAACAAATCCTGCACAGCCTTCAAGAGCACTGAGTCCAATGCTGACAGTGCTTATATCAGGTCAGGGGCTTTTGATATACTCAGGATGGAGTGAGGGCTGTGGGTTCAGATATGGGGCAGTGCTCTCAGCAGGAAACATCACTAGGTCCTGCCAGTCAATCAGGATAGTTTCCGTGCTGGAAGGAACTCCAGGAGGTCAACAGGGTTGACTTGATGTGGCAACTGGAGGAGGAGAGGTGGTGCTGGGAGGTAGTTCAAGGCAGAGTGAACAAGCTCATCGGATGAGGACCAGTGTTTTCCAGAGCCTTCAAGTATGTGGCTGCTTGACTTGAGAAGCTGCTAAGCTGACTCTCTTTCTCTCATTAACCAGAGTCTCAGGAAATTCCACTTCTTCCATAAGACCTTTCCGGGATGTGTCCAGCCGGATTCAGTATCTTCAGCTTTGCATATGGTCTTAGAATTCAAATGGTCATGTTAAATTTGCTCTCTCTACCTAAATTTGCACTGGCCTCTGGCGCATATTTACATTTTAGTGGCTCAGTAAATTATACCTACTGTGTTCTTTCAGCAAGCAGACAGTACACTTCATAGAGCTGTAGAAAGTTAGAGGAGGAGGAAGAGTTCATTGCTCCAGCCCGCTCATTTCACAGATGAGAACACTGAAGTTACCAGAGGCTTTGCAAAACTCGCCTAGGCAGTGACTGAGGAACACCAATGTCATGCTCATCAGTGAGGCACTGTTACTCCATGGCCTTGGGTCCGCCTTCCTGATGTGCTCCATCAGCCTTCCTTCCCTGTCCGGGGCAGCCTCGGGCTGGCTCCACCAGCCCTGCCCCTGGTGCTGATCCCCAGATTCCTCCTGTGTGGCTCCAGCATGAAGGCAGCAGAGTAGAAGGGAAAAATGGACTTCAGCAGATAAAAGGGAGGGGAGGAGCCTGCCCGGTGTGGCTCAGTGCTTGAGCGTCAACCCATGCACCAAGAGGTCGCCGGTTCGATTCCTGGTCAGGGCACATGCCCAGGTTGTGGGCCAAGTCCCCAGTGGGGGGCATGCAGGAGGCGGCCAATTGATGTTCTCTCTCATTGATGTTTCTATCTCTTTCTCCTTCTCCCTTTCTCTCTCTCAAATCAATAAAGAAAAAAATTATTAAAGAAAAGAAGGGAGGGGAGGAGATAGAAAGAGGAAGAAAAGAAAGGTTGCAGACAAGTGAAAACTGCCATGTGAACATAAGGTGAATGAGATCAATCACCTTGATTATTCTGGCTCGAAAGGCTATTCACAAAGAGGAATTATGGAAATGTTTGGACCAAGGCAGCCACTTCGAAGGAATGCTATGAATTTGGACCTCTATGTTCTAATATGCTTATGGAGAAAAGAAGGAGCTCTCTAACTTATAGTTATTCTAACTATTCACTCTTTTAGAGTCTCTTTTTTTTTTTTTTAAATGAAAAGTATATTTCTCCATTAGAGGATTCAATTCAACTATAGCTGCAAAACAGTCACTCTGGACTCAGAACCAACATAATGATGTACATTAGTGAGTCTGGCTATAACTCCAGGCGGGAACTGGGCATATTGAAGCTCCCCAAAAATGTCATAAGTGATAAAATGATGGAAATTCCAGGGCAAAGGTTAGCCTGTGCATTTTAAAAGCAATTTTTTAATAAGTATGCCTAGCACAGGATAGTAGACGGTAGTAGCTTGTGCTATTGTATGACCAGTTATTTGTTGCTTTGCACCTTTGCCGGCTGGAAGCAGATTTGCACTAACAATGTGGCAGCAGAAGCGTACATCCCTGGATTTATTTCTCAAAAATCACCTCAAACTCCTAAGTTTCCTCAAAGTTCTATTTAAATATTCTTTTTTTTAAAATTTAAAGATTCTTATCAGAATATACCCAAAGATTCCCCAGAAAAGTGCAATTTCACTTTCTATACATTGTGGTAATATAACAAAAATCATGAAAAGATATTAACATTTTAATTGATTATTTCATTGCAGTGATGGACTTCTATAGTGCCCTGTTTGGTATCTATACATCGTGTAAAAGCTTTATGCTGTGTACAGACACATAATCTGAATTTTATTACTTTTGGCATTTATGGTCATTTTCTATAAAAAATTGGTCATCTGGCTGTTGGTAATGCACGTGGCTGTTTCTACTGGAAAATCTGATTCAGCTTACATCATTTTGACTTACAGCACCTTTGCCAGGAATGAAGTCTAAGGGTGTAAGACTGCTCTGTTTTTTCCCAGGTCTGTAGAGGCCTGTTGGTTTTAATAGGTTATGTGTAGGACACAAGGATGTGACTCACCTATCCATTTAACAGTCATAAAAAAGCACACAAACAACTCAGCTTCAGTCATAACACTCATATGGACCATATTGAAAGTGCATTGCCATTTATTTTTTTCTTGTGATTTTACAGGAAAATGAGCACTAGTGTCCAGTGAACAAGCAATATGTCTGTTAAGTTCAATATCATCATGCCTGGCTAGTGTGGTTCAGTGGTTGAGCATTGACCCATGTACCAAGAGGTCGCCAATGTGATTCCCAGCCAGGGCACATGCCCAGGTTGTGGGCCAAATCCCTAGTGGGGGTCATGCAGCAGGCGGCCAATTGATGTTCTCTCTCATCGATGTTTCTGACTCTCTCTCCCTCTCCCTTCCTTTCTCTCCAAAATCAATAAGGAGAAAGAAAATTGTTTTTAAAAAGTTCAATATCACCTGTGTCATTAGCAGAACTGTTGTCAGTGGTCATAGGACATGTGTGCTGAACTACGGGGTGTCAACTAAAATCGCTGACACTCCCTCTAATGTCTCCCCTCTTTGTAGAAGGGGAACTGCAGCTGCATTTCCCAGAGTCTCTTCTCTGTGTGGTTCCAGGAGAGATCATCCAATGAGAGAAACTTACATGAGGGCAGGACAGACCATTATGATCCAGACGCAGATACTGTTAGGCGGATACACAGAGAAACACAAGTTCCAGACAGCTGTCAGATAGACCTTTTGAGAATTGTCCACAGGCTGAAATAGTGCAATCATCTTAGAGATTCGTGTGTTCTTGTTACCAGGTAAGCTCTTCAGAATCCCATCCTTCCATGCTGCATTGACCGTGGCGTTCTGGATCTTCACTTCCCACTGCTTGTGTAAGTCTTACTTTCCCCATTTGAAAACTCCTAATACTTGGAATATACCCAGTGGTTTCTATTCTCCTGATTAAAAAAAAAACCCTGCCCAGTATAATAAGTCATTATCAAAATCGAATACAAAATTAGTAAAACAGTGAATAAGAGAAGTGCTTGTGTTACGATGGGAACCTAATCCAGACTTGGGGGGTGGAGGACAAGAGGCTTCCTGAGAAAGTGACCTCTAAGCTGAGACTTGAAGGATAAAAGGGGTTATGCAGTCAAAGTGTATGGAGTGGAGGAGATGAAGGTGTCTTTGATCTGTGCAAAGACCCAGAGGCAGAGTGTTTCGGTAGGTGCCCCACTGGAAGGGGAGGTAGGTGGTAAACCCTAAAGGCAATGGGGAGATGGTGCAGTTTTAAATAGCAGAGTGACATGAACAGATTTATGATGTCAAATGATCATTTTGGTTGTAGGATCAAGAATGGATTTCAAGGGAGCAAGACTGAGCATGGGGGAGACCAACCAGGAAGCTCTTACCATGGTCCAGACATGAGATGCCCATAGCCTGAACTTGTGCACTGGCAGTGGGGAGGGGGCGGGCAGCAGATACAAGCACTGTTTCGTATATACAGGCAGTGGGTTAGAGAATGGGAGAAGTCAAGGATGACTCATTTTGTGTAGACAGAAACAAGCTCAGAGGGATTTCACAGCTCATCTGAGGTCACATAGCTCGGAAGCAGCAGAGTCAGGATGGAAACCTCCATTTGCCTGACTCCGGAGCCTTAGCTTTTACTCTGAGCTCTACAGCAAGCAAATCAGAACAGTCACTGATGTGCAGCTCGTAAAAAACAGTGAGAACGAGGTTCTTGTAGCACAAGATTGCCATTTGATATTCACAACACAGTGGTTCTGCTGGACTCTCATCTCTTATTCTATATTACATTATTTTTTAGTTTATTTAATTTATTTTCATCAGCTTTCTCTCTATATTTGAGTAAATGTTGTTGAAATTAAAGGAAAAGTAATGGGTAAAGAAGATTTCTCTTCCTCACTAAAAATTTCAGTTTCCATTTATTTCTGCTCTAGTTTTCGAAGTATATAAATCTGTAATTCTGGAAGGTTGAGAGGCTAAAAGCCATAGCCAGCTGCCATATTTTGTTTGCCAAAATGACTAAGATAACGTGTAGGGTTGGGAAAGCTATAAAATAATTATCCCATATTGCTCTCAAACACCCACCTGTCCTGTTATAGGTTAGATGTATCAAGCAAGTCCAAAATAGTTGGAAACAAATACTAACTTGCCCATGATTCCAACTCCCATCTATTCGCTGCTGAGTCGTCACCTCCAGAACACACCTCTTTGCTGAGCCCCAAATACCAGAGGACACCCCAGCCCAATGACTCAGGCTCCTTAAACTTGCTATGTTCCAACAACCTCACCACCCTACTTTTGTTCCTGAAATCTTCGTCCACCAAGTCAACAAAACCGGACACTTAGCAGTTATTCTTGAGTCCTTCTCCCCTGTTCCTGACATCTAATCAGCCACTAAATCGGATGATTCCACCTCTTAAAACCTCTTTATTCTGTCCGCTCCTCTCCACTTCCACTATGGCTGTCTAAGTACAGGTCAGCGTTTCCAAATTTCTGGCAGACAGTACATTTTGTGATGCAGAAAAAGGAAATTGGAATTCCTAGGGATTCTTAAAATCATGTTATTCTGTATTTTTCATAACTCTTCACTTATGTGTTTTTAAATAATAAAGATTGGCCACAATAGCAAACAATGAATAGTTTTTCTGTGATAGGTTATACTGAAGACCTGAAAGTTTTCTGTAAAGAAGAAAACAGATATAATCGTAAATGTTTGGTTATTACTTTTATAAACCAAAATATTGTGACAAAATTATTTATTTCAGCCCTCGCTGGTGTGGCGCAGTGGTTGGAGCATGGGCCTGCACACTGGAGAGGCAAGGGTTCGATTCCTTATCAAGGGCACATACCTGGGTTGCAGGTTCGATCCCTACCCTGGTCAGGGTATGTGTGGGAGGCAACCGATTGCTGTGTCCCTCTCTCTCCTCTTTCTCTCTCTTCCTTCCCTCTCCCTTCCACTCTTTCTAAAACATCAATGGAAAAAATATCCTCTGGTGAGGATTGACAATAACATGTAAAAATGGCCTTTACTTAATATAGACAGCTGATAATAATTAGAAGATAAAATTAGAAGCAGGGAACATTAACACAAAGTAAATGCTTAGTAAAATCATTTTAAAAATTGAAAGATAATAATGCAAACATTTAATATTTTAAAATTACTTTAAAAAATATAATTATATATCACACAAGCATGTATTTCATTATTTAGAAGCCTTTTCTTCCCCCAATCCTCACCCGAGGATACTTTTTCACTGATTTTTTAGATAGACTGGAAGGGAGGGAGGGAGAGAGAGAGAGAGAAACATTGATGTGAGAAAGACACATCGACTGGTTGCCTCCCGCACAATCCTGACCAGGGCCAGGGATCGAACCTGCAACTCAGGTACATGCCCTTGACCGGGAATCAAACCTGCGACCCTTCAGTCTGTGGGCCGATGCTCTAACCACTGAGCAAACTGGCCAGGGCATTGTTTGGTAGTCTTGATGTTTGCTTTGGTACCAGCATTCCAGAGGTAGAAAATGTCTTTCATCTTGTGTTGAGGTTAGTTCCACCCTAGTGCTTGGGACCAGCTAGGACCAGCGGAGCTGTGCAGGCAGGACGCCCCAAGTCGGCATGTGGTTCTGTGTGATTTGGGGTCACCTGAAACATCTACTTCATAATTTTCTAACTCCCCCTTTCGAGGCTGGAACTGGCCATCAGGCAAGGTGCCCAGACCAGATCACCTGGGCCCTGAAAGGTGAAGGAGCCTTACTCAAAATTTTCTAAGCCCTCTTCTAGTGCCCAGGACCAGCTGGGCAGGGAGCTCCGAGCCTGGGCTGAGCCCCAGTGATCTCTTTCAAGGCATTTTTTACCCACATCTGGGTTTGGGCCACTAGGATAGTGCTAATATGCTGATTTTCGGCGACTCTCACCCACTTCAGACGCGCGATGAGTTCAGAACTCTAGGCACTGGACTATTGCCCTTTGGCCCTGTGCCTCTTATGTGGACTCATTATATGGCTCTTGCCTGAATGTGTTCTTGACTGCAGTGCTGCCTCTAATCAATAGTGCCGAAGAGCAGTGGGGGTAACAACAGGTGCCCTTTACCCTGTGCACCCTTCACTGATGTCTTGCTGGGTGACTGGGTGACCACCCACCCCTTTCACAGGCCAGGAAATCCAGGAGTGGCTGTATTTGTCTCCTCTGAAGGCTTTTAAGACTGTTGCTCATGTCCTAATTCACACCCTCTACTGCTCTTGATTGACATGGTATCACTGTGCTCTCCCAGATCAGTCTTAAGCCATGCTGATTGAGGGATAGACATTCAATGCACAAATTCTCACTCTGCTCATAGGCCTTTTGCTTACTCTCCCCCTGGTGGCACTATGGGGGCCAGGGGTAGAAGAATACGCAACAGTGAGAGAGACTACATTCTAGGAGTGCAGTCATTATGGCCTAAAGAGTTCAAACCATGGCTAGAAGATGTGCTATTATTCTATGTTTACAGGATTAAATCCTGAAAGGTAAATTTAACACAACCGTTCTGCATATCCTGGATAAACTTGTGCTTGTGATCGCTGTGAGTGAAGCACAGTAACCACTTTCAGAGAGGCTTTGGCAGCAGTGTTCATGGTGGATGCTGTGATGTCATAAGCGATGATGTAACCAGCCTTACATAAATGGTTCTAGGGATTGAAGGAGCAAAGAGATCTACATTGTTACAATATAAACAGGTTCCAAAGAGGTGTGCATATATTATCAATTACTTCAACTCACACGTGCCCATGTATGTTGCAATACATTTTAAAATTATTTTGTTTACGAAGACAAAACTCTATTATATCTTCCCAGGACCTTGCATACCCTAGGGGTGGCTCTGTCCCTGGCTCCCTTTCTGCCAGGTCATATGTTAAGGCACTTGTTTCTTTATAGGCAGAATGTATGGGAATGGATTCTGAAGGTGTGAGACCTAAGAAAATAGAATATAAGATTAGAACAGGCTGAATGTATTGGTATTGGAACACTCACCTGGAATTCTAGATTTAATATATTGACTCAAATATCTAGAAGTAGTACTTACTATAACCTAGACTCAGCAAGGGTGTAGAGTAGGATTTTTCACACTTTAATATGAAGAATATTACTTGACAATCTTTTTTAAATGCAGATTCTGATTCTATGGGCCTGGACTAGGACTGGTATTATGCATTTAGAACTAGTTCTGATTCATGGGTCATATTCAAATAGTAGAAACTTACAACCGATAATGATAGGAAAGGAGTCTACAGGCTCTGGAGATGGATATGTTGGAATGGACTTATTATGAGCAGCTTGCTCAGCCACTGTTTAACTATCCCCTCAAGCTAGTTTAAGAGGTCATCCCCTTCATTAAGATAAAAGAGCTTCGTTGCTCAGGAAATCACCAGAATTAACATCTGGTGCTGAAAAAACATCGTAGCTATCTGCCATGGGTCAGAGATCAGGGTGGCAGATGCTTCAGTGGAACTGGGTTCCCTGATTTCAGTGGAAATAATGGATCTTGGCATGGAAGAGCCTGGTGTTTAGCCATCAGAGACAGGTTGGACAAGATCACAATTATAAGCTGCTGGGAGAGAGGGGCAGTCTATTTTTTTACTCACGTGGATCTGAATGATAACAAATTAACGTGGCTTACAGAGGAATAGAATGAAGAGTTAATCTGCTAAAGCGCCAATTGAAATCTATAAGTGGAAGTTTTCAAGTCTGGTGGACCACAACCCGACCCAAGATACTGTAGTGGGGTTTCATAGCCTTTTACCTATTTCTCAGACATAACTCAGTTCAGAAAGACAATGGAGAAATCTGGGAGCTACTAACCTAACCAAGGAGTCAAGCTTGGCAATACTGGCAGATAGACACCATCTTCTCTATGGTGTTCTTACCAGGAATGTTTGAGATTAATCTAAAGGGGGGGGGGAGGGGGTCAGACAAATCCAGAGTGTGGAACTTAGTGCAGAACAACAGACCTGGACTCTACAAAGGATTCAAAATAATAGAAAGCAGAAGGAAGTGTGTGTGTGTGTGTGTGTGTGTGTGTGTGTGAATATCTAGCTTCTTGGAAATTAAAGAGACTTAGTGGCCAGATGTAATGCATACATTTTGAATGGATCTTAAATCAAAGGGGAAAACCAAGTAGGAAAATCTGAATATCACAAGATAGTGAATTAATGTTGATTTTCCTAGGTGTGGTTATGGTGATGTAGCTTTATAAAAGTGTTTTTGTTCTTTGGGAATGTATGTTGAAATAGTTAGGAGTGATGTGTCATGATGTGTGCAGCATAAATGACCTGTGAAAAAGATAGAGAGAAAGAGAGGGAGATAGAGAGAGACAGCATGAGAGCGGGAACACGATTTGGCAAGACTTTAGCAGTGGCAAATCTTAATTGAGGGGCATAGTGGTGTTCATTGTATAGGTTTAAACATTTTTCAAAAGAAAAATAATAAAATAAATAAATTTACTTAACAATTCCTACCACCACCACCACCAAACTTTCAGGATGCTATTTCAAAACGACACAACTGAAATGTGTCGAGAGTTTAAAAGTGGTCAAAAAAAAAGATAAACCAGGCATAAACTAATTTTTTAAGTTGTTGTGTAGCTTCTTTAATGTCACACAAAACATATTTTTTCATTAAAAACCTAGTATTAGTCATAAAGTCAATACACAATAATAGAAAAAACAATTCACCAGGAAGATGAAATAATTTTAAACCTATAGGCATGAGCTCAAGAGAACAATTTTTGGCTCCAAACGTCTATGAGGAGAGCTGCTTCTGAAGCATGTTCCTCCTCTCGGCCTCCTGACTCACTCTGCCCGTGGGAGTAACGTCTGACTGGCACTTGGCGCTGATAAACGGCGCGTGTAGTTCAGCTGTGCCGCCTTCTCCCCTGGGAAGCGAGCTGCCCTCAAGAGCATCTGTTCCACTTTCCTCGAGGGCTCTGCTCCCTCCAGGGAGAATTGCCCTGCTCTAGAGCTGCCTGAAACTGGGGGAGGACGCTGGTCCCTTTGGGGGTTTATTCGGAAACCCCTTCGGGTCTCATACCAAGGTATGTCTTTCAATTTAACCCCTCTTAGCAATGGGTGATGCTTTGACCTACATCTTTACGTTTTGTTTTATTTCTCAATGTATTTAGACCAGATGCAAAAGAGGGTGTTACTTATTGGAGGCCCCCTCAGAAAATCCAATAGTACAAAATCACACATCTTTAAATACTTAAATAGAGAGAGAGCAAACATGTACAGAAGTATGAGAAAAAATGAGAAATCTATAACCATGTTGGAAAGTTTAGACCAGTACAAGCAGTAAGTTTGATCTAGAACTTGGCTCCCAACAATATATTCTTTCAAGCATTCTGAAATATTTATGAAAATTAACTGTGCACTAGGCCACAAAGCAAGTTTTAATAAATACCAAAAAACCTAGTTTATATACTTAGACCAGATTCTCCAAGCACAGTGTAATTAAATCTGAAATGAATAACTACAAAATAGAAAAACCTCACCACTCCCTGACACTTGGGCAATTTAAGCATACTTCTAAATAATCCATAATTCAGACAAGAAATCATAACGGGTATGTTGTTAGAAAGCATTTATAACAGCAACAATAACTAGAATGCCAACCAAACCTGTGAGACATACCTAAGGCAATAGCTAAAGGAAATGTATAACAAGAAGAAAGAAGGTAAATCAAAAAGTTAGTTGTCCAGTTCAAGAAGTAAGAAAAGTAATATAGAAGACATCCCTCCTCCCTTTACATCAGGAATTTTGATGGCATTAAATTTTTTTTTCTTTTTATTGATTTTAGAGAGAGGGGAAGGGAGAGGAAGAGAGAGATAGAAACATTGATGAAGAGAGAACATCAATTAGTTGCCTCCTGCATGCCCCTCACTGGGGATTGGGCCCACAACCTGGGCATGTGCCCTGACCGGAAATCAAACTGGTGACCTCTTGGTGCATGGGTCGACATTCAACCACTGAGCCACACCGGCCAGGCATTTTGATGGCATTTTAAAGGAGATCTTATTTATTTGGACGGATAAAGGTCCAAAGACCATTTTGGCAATTTTAAAGAAGAACAAGGAGGGAAACAGACTCTTCGAAACAGAAAGACAAAGGATAAAGCTACGCATAACTGAAACAGTGCCATACTGGTGCGAGGGAAGAGAAGTAGACTAGGGGTCATGCCACTGTGCCTGTGTGCACACCAGCCCACTGCCTGCTTTGTGAGTCAAGTTTCACTGGAGCACAGCCACTCTCATTAGTTGCTTTCACGCTACAACAGCACGGTTGGGTAATTGTGACAGAGACTCTATGGCCCACAAACCATAAGATATTTATTATCTGGCCCTTTATGGAAAAAATTTGCTGACTCTTGAAGTAGACCAATGAAATAAAATAAAAGGCCAATGCCATTTCAAAAAGTTCGGAAAGGATGAAATATTTAATTTGTGGATTTGGACCAATTGATTATACATACGGGAATAGATTAAAGCAGATTGCTTCCTTACACCTTACCAACAAATACATTTTAGAAGGATTAAAGACCTAAATGTGAAAAGTACAACTCTCAAGGTTTTAGATGAAAATATATGGGATATCTTATGAACTTTTGTGGGGGAAGAATCTGTTAAACAATATGTTAAAAGCTTGAACAATAAAGAAAAAGATTAATAAGTTTGATTATATTAAAGTTTCTGTGCAATAGAAGACTCCATAGACCAAATTCACAGATTCGTCATACACGGGGAGGAGAGATTTGCAATGCATATAGCTGAAAATGTTAGTATCCAGAAAATATAAAGTACAAAAAAGACAACCCAAAGACAAGCAAACGATATTTCTGAACAGACAGTTTAGAGAAGAAGAAACCTGAGTGGGTTATGGAAAGATTTTTACCTCATTAGTAATTAGGAAATTGAAAATTAAAATAACAATGAGATATTATTCCACAGCCATCAGTTAAAAAAAACAGTCTGAATACTTAAGTGTTGATAAGAATGTGGGAAATCAGAAGGTTGTATTTATTGCTGGTGGTGGTATAAGTACAACCAGTTTGGAGAATAGCTTAGCAATACTTGGTGAAGGCGAAGATGCACAAACCCTGTGACCCAATAACTCCCCTTCCAGAAATCTCCTCTTGACAGTCTCTTGCACAAGTGCCCAAGGACACATGTACCAGCACGTCCAAGGTGGCTCTGTTAGGAACAGAAAAAAAAAAAAGAGAAAGAAAAACAATTCATTTGCCTAAGATTAGGGAACTGTCCACAATTTACCCAGGGTGAGGCTGAAGGATAAGTTGGAGAGCTAGCACTGAAGTGTTGGGATGCTTGGATAGAAGGGCCTAGGGGACACAAAGGTGGGAGTGATCAAGTCTTCCTGATGGGGTTGTGGGGCTGTCTCATTAAAGGAGAAGACAATAGTGAATTTTGAAGTACGAACAGGTGTTTGAAAGGCAGTAAAGACAAGACAAAACAACATAAGAAAAGCTCAGTTCAGGCAGAGGGTGAGCAAAGGCATAAATGCTGGAGACAGCCTGGCACATGGGGACCGTGGAAGTGCCGCCTGGCAGGGCTGGGAGGGGTGGTCATGTTATGCTGGAGACAGCCCAGTGCTGACAACAGAGGCTGGAAAGATTGGTGGAGGCCAAATATCGAATGACCTAACATGTTGTGCAAAGAAGTCGCAATCTTCTTATACCGTAAACAAAAATTAGCAAAATGGATCCAAGACCTAGATGTAAGAGCTAAATCTGTAAAAGTCTTAGAAGAAAACATAGAAGAAAAACTTCATGACACTGATTTAGCAATGATTTCATGGATGTGAGACCAAAGCACAGGCAACAAAAGAAAAAAATAGGTTGATTGGACTGCATCAAAATACAAAGGTTTTTTTTTTTGTTTTTTTTTTTTTTAATCAGTAAGGCAAATCATCGTTTATTTTAAGGATGAATATTTCTCAATTTTGGAGATTTAATTTTGGTTGTCACAATCCTTTCCCAAAATACTGTTATTTATCAGCCATCAGTCTTTTAATCTTAAACATTAAGAGTCAAATTAATCTGTAGAATTAAAATAAACCTTAAAAATAAAAATACTTAGGAAAAAAAATAATTTGGACCTTAATTCTGTAGGTCAGCAATCCTCAAATTTTTTGCCTTTAAAACTCCTTTACACTTTTATTTATTTATTTTAAAATATTTTTATTGATTTTTCAGAGAGAGAGGAAGGGAGAGAGAGAGAGAAAGATCGATGTGAGAGAGAAACATTGATTGGCTGCCTCCTGCATGCCCCCCAGTGGGGATTGAGCCCACAACCTGGGCATGTGCCCTGACCAGGAATTGAACCAGGACCTCTCAGTCCATGGGACAATGCTCAATCCACTGAACCACACCTGCCAGGCTACAGTTTTTTTATTTTTTATTTTTTTTAAATCCTCACTCGAGGATATTTTTACATTTATCTTCAGACAGAGTGAGAGGGAGAGAGAGAGAGAGAGATCTATGTGTGAGAGACACATTGAGTGGTTGCCTCCCACACGACCCCAACCGGGGCCAGGGACGAACTGCAACTGAGGTACGTGCCCTTGACTGGAATCGAACCTGGGACTCTTTAGTCTGCAGGCCAACGCTCTAACTGCTGAGCCAAACTGGCCAGAGCTAGGCTACACTTTAAAAATTTATTGAGGATTCAAAGGACTTTGTGTTTATGTGGATTATAAACACTGATACTTATTTTATTCAAAATTGAAACTAAGAATGTTTAATATTTTGTTAATCATTTAATAATAATAATAAACTTATTACATGTTAACATAAATAACGTATTTGTATTGTCCAAGACAAAAAGTTGTAATAAATGTCTGGCTTAATAGAAGATAGCTGTATTCTTATATCTGCTTCCAATTTTTTACAATATGTTGTTTTAGTTGAACCATATATAGAAACTTTTGCTTCACATAAATATGTAGTTGGAAAAGGGAGAAATATTTTAACAGCCTTTTAAGATAATTATGGATATTCTTTGATACTACACTAAAATTTGGTAAGTGATAGTTTCTTAAAGGTTAGTTGCAATGTGGAATCTGAAGCCATGTTAATGAACATTTTAAACTGCTACATTAACACCCACTGGTCCATCTTGCACCTGATAGATCTTTTTTATTTATACATAAATTTGTAACATCAACTATCGGCCATTTGAAAAATATTGACTTAATGAGTTATGTAGATCTTCCAAATGTTGACAAATCTCATTATACAAGATCCAAGACAAACCTCACACATTTGTTAATACTGCCACCAATCTCATCAGAAAAGTCGTTAAGTATACAGAAACTGTAATGCTCATTGTGGCAGATACATATTTTCTACAATTCTAATTTTGCTTGAAAGATCAAATTTTATCATTGGCAACAAGTACTGTCAGATATTTTCCATTAAGTGACAAACTCACTTCATTAATTTTAAGAACATGCTTGCCAAATACCCAAGTCTGAACAACCACAGTTTCAAGTAAAAATGATGTTAGATGGGGGAAAGGGCTAGTTTAGCTTGCAACTCAAATGATTGCATCAATGCTTTCCCCTGAAACAACCATCACACTTTGGTATGTAGCAGAATTGCTTTATGTGTACTTTGCATGTTGACACATACAATATTAAAAAGATACTCATTCAAGGGCTGAGATTTAATAAAATTAATATATATTTTTTTCTGCTTCATCAGGGACATACATAAGACTGGTTTCTTTTCTTTCTGTGTGTGCATGGTGTGGAGACTACACCTACTAGTACACACTGCGCTTGGTGCCATGGCCTAATTTGTGCCAAGGCAATTGCTGTTTTATCCACCATTGCTTTCTGTCCCATCAGTGCAAATGTCAAAGCATTGAAACGGGTAAGTAACATCTTATTACTATGCAGAAAACAGTTTTGACCTTGTGGACCTCCTGAAAGTGTGTTGGGGCCTCATAGTTTGAGGACTGCTGCTAGAGGAGATGGAGAATACTGGAGAGGGACATGGTCAAATTTGCACTGAGAGCAGTGTGAGAGATGAGTTGGATGGGATCCTCTGGAGGCAAGGAGACTTGGCAGTGTTCCTGGTGAGTTGATGAGGGCCTAGCAGTAGAACAGAGGCTGTAGGCATAGGGAACATCAGTATAAAACAAATGAGTCCAGGCTGACTCTCAGCTTCCATGGCTGCATGGCAGGGTTCACTGAGATGGCAATCTCAGAAGGAGCAGCTTGGGGGCCCAGCATCTAGAATCCAGCTTTGGTTATGTTGACAGTGAAATGCCATCCATGGGGAAGTGTCTGGAGGGACCTGATTATATGGATATTGAGATATATATTTAAGAACTAAATTCAGAGGATAAAATCTTGAAGGATAAGTTTAGAGAGCCTAGAACACAACCTACCTAATATCAGGCTTTAACGAACAGGTAGAGAAAGAGGAACACACCAAGAGACTGGGAAGGAACAATAAAAAGGAGAGGAGGAGACTGGTATGATGGAAAGCAAGATAATCTTCCCAGAAGGTAAAGCTTAAGTAGGGCAAATTCTACGGAGACCTAAGAATTGAAAGGAGTCCACTAAAACGTAAACTCCAAGAAAGCCTTAACCACTATATCCTAGGGCCTGAAACAGTGCCTGGTGCAGAGCAGATACACAATAAAATCTTGTTGCATGAATCAATGAGTCCATTGGATAGGGCCACTGGGGGCCATTGATTACTTTTGTTGTAGTGGTTCTATAAGGTGTGGACACAAGCCTGGCAGCTGGGTATGAAAGTGAATGAAAGGAGAGGGGGCGTGCACATATCTTTTAGGAACTTGGTTATCAAAGGAAGAGAAGAAATAAAAAGGTAGCTTGCACCTATCACAGGGTGAGGAAGGTCTTATATTTAGTTGGGATGAAAGAGGCTTTGAGTATGCTGTGTAAGCTCTGGGGATGTTGCCATTAGAAAGGGAAAGGTTGACAATCACGATGAATTATAATCCTTTTCCCTGTCTTTTGCAGCTTTCTTAGTCCAAAGCCACAAATGGCTTGAAGAAACAGATTCTCCTTGACGCAAATTATATTTTGGGCCAACTTTTGGCTGTGCCTATTACTTTCCAGAAAGGCACTGTGCAGAAATGATGCCCCCTACTCTCGTTCTCCTGTCCTGGCACCAGACTGTCAGTCAGCTCCATCCTTCTTAGCCTGGGCCTCTGGTGCATTACTGGACTTCAAAGCATCCCACCCAAGATGCAGCACCAACATCTTTCACGACCAGTCTAGCCATGGGAACTACTTTCAGTTCTTCAGGAGTGCCTTCCTCTCTTGCTTCCCAGCTTGCTCTGCCTGGAGCACTCAGCTGGCTAAATGCTACTCACACTTGAGCTCCCCGTGTACATATCTTCCCTCCCTGGGCTTCCTGCATCCCAGCATAAATTCCTATTTACAACCCTTGCTTCCCCCACAAGGCTCAGAGCTCTGTGAAGGTAGGTGCCATGTCTTATCCTTTGTGTATCCCCAGTACCTGACACATGGTAAGGCAATGTGTGTTGTCTGAATGAATGAACAAACGGGGTTGATTCCTTATCTTTTTCATCCTGACTCTCTTCATGGAGAAAAGAGACCCAGGCAAAGCAGCAGACTTAGAAAAGGAGTCCAAAAAGTTGTGTCAGGTTGTATGCAGTTTCCCTCGGAATCTAATCTTCTCCAGCTGCAGACTTAAGCTGCAAGCAACCTGCAGACTTGGAGGCAGTGAAGGCTACATCATAATAACCATCTATTAAACTTCAAAGGGAGAAAAATTAAAAACATGAATGGAGCTAATTGCTAGCTGCCACAAATTGGTTCCTGGGCATTTTAAGTGGTGTATTAGTTGGTCTAGATACTGTTGTGATAGGTCGGTGCCACATATATAAATCCAAACACAGAGAGATGCAGAGATAACTGAGAGGCTGTGACCTCACCAAGTTGCAGCTCCATAGCCTAAAGGGAAGAATTTTACCTGTTCTGGGTGTTTGGAATAATTATGTGCCACAAAGTAGTCAAAAATTACTCTCTTGTTTACCGGTTACATTACCTAAAGACACCGAGTCTAAGTGAGACATATAAGTCAATTGCTATCCTGGGCTGGGAGTCAGGATGCCTGGGGGTCAGATCAGGCTCCGAAGTAACCAGCTGTGTGCCCACAGGCCAGCCGCTTGTCATTATTCAGTATTCTTGTCATAATACATGGGCTCATGCATTCACTTTTTCATGTATTCAGTACATATGTATTAAGCACCTAATGTATTCCTGGTACAGTGCTGGGTCCTGGGGACTGAGAGAAATCTAGCGGACCTTATCACAGGCCGCTCTAAAGGTAATGCAGAGAAACGGAAGAATAGGACATGACAGTGCTTGGTGGTATGTACAGGCGCTGTGGGGAGGCAGGGAAGGAGGAAGTGAAACCCTCCTGGGAGAAGATAGGTGAAGTCTTAAAAGGAGATCTTTGAATTGGGCTTTACATGATTAGTAGGAGTTTGCCAGGCAGAGAAGAGGGGAAAAAATGCCATTCAAACGAACAGGAACAGGGTATCGAAGATACATGAAAAAGAAATGTCGAGGGGACAGTGAGTGTTAGGTGGGTATCGTCAGACTATAAGGGACCTCCTGGGGTCAGCGTCTTGGAGCAGTGTCTGGACATTCTCTTGTAGGCTGTATAGCAGTGGTTCTCAAACGTGAACGTGCACAGCATGAGCTGGACGGCTTGTTCAACACATTGCTGGGCCCTCTCCAGAGTTTCTGATTAAACAGGTCTAGGGCCGGGCTTGGGGTTCTACAACTCTAGTAAGCTCCAAGTCCCGCAGACGCTGCCCGTCCTGGGAGAACACTGGGAATCCTAGCGTTAGGAACCCTTCCATTCTGATGCTTTAATGAGCAGCTGGCACTACACAGAGCACATTGGAAGGAGTCAGACTGAGGGCAAAGAGACATCAGGAAGCTTGTAGGGGTTCCTAAAAATGAAACTTCTGTCAACCTTTGTAACTCAGGGGATCCCAGTTCACCTTAATTCTTTTTATTTTTTATTTATTTTTTATTAGAGCGGGAGGGAGAGAGGGAGAAAGAGAGAGAGAGAAACATTGATGTGGGAGAGACACATCAACTGGTTGCCACCCACACGATCCCAACAGGGGCCAGGGACAAACTGCAACTGAGGTACATGCCCTTAGCGGAACCGAACCCAGGACTCTCCAGTCTCCAGGCTGACGCTCTAACTGCTGAGCCAAACCGGCCAGGGCCCCCTTAATTCTTTATATTTATTTTCTTTCATTTTTTAATCCTCACCCGAGGATATTTTTCTATTTATCTTCAGACAGAGTGGGAGGGAGAGAGAGGGAGAGAAAGGGAGAGAGAGAGAAACATCAACGAGAGAGGGACACATCGACTGGTTGCCTCCTGCACGACCCTGACCAGGCCTAGGGACGAACCGCAACCGAGGTACATGCCCTTGGCCGGAATTGAACCCGCGACTCATTGGTCCTCGGGCCGATGCTCTACCACTGAGCCAAACCATCTAGGGCTATATTAATTTTCTTTCTTCCTTTCTTTTTTAATATTTATTTTCTTTATCAGCCTGTTACTGGGCCTAATACATATATTTTACCATTAGAGCTTTCTTCTTTTGGACTATGAGTTGATTTCTATTTAAATGCAAATACTTTTGGAAGGGGCATCCCATGAAACTGCTATCAGCCATTTACAGGCTTTGGTTTAATGATGAGTTCCTTTCCACCCAGAATGGGATGAGATGATGGCAACTTCTTTAATATGTTTTTTTAGAGAGAGAGATAGAAATATCGATGTGAGAGAGAAGCATTGATCAGCTGCCTCCTGCATGCCCCTCACGGGGACCGAGCCTGCAACCCGGGCATGTGCCCTGACCGGGAACCGAACCAGGACCTTTCAGTCCACGGGATGATGCTCAATCCACTGAGCCGCACCAGCTGGGTTATGATGGTAACCTTTAATGACCTGGAAGGTACATGGGCTCAAATCCTGGCACCCCAATGGCATGGCATTACCCAAGTCACTTCACCTCCCTGAGTCTTAGTCTCAGTTTCCTCCTTGGTGAAATTGGGGATAATGCACACATCTGCCACACAGCCTTTTTCTTTCTTTCTTTTTTACCATTGCATTAAGCGAGAAAATGTGCAAGAGCTCAGCTCCTGGAATATATCAGGTGCTGAAAGATACACATGTGCCCCTTCACACAGAGACACAGCTTTCAGTGCTTCTTTTAGCAGAGTGAAAAGTCCAGAGGACTCTTGATGAATCCAAGAGGTCTGTCAAGTCTGTGGGGTTGTTGTTGTTGATGGTGGTGGTGGTGGTGTGTGTGTGTGTGTGAGAGAGAGAGGGAGAGTAAGGGGTGGAGGAGGAGTGAGAGAATAAGTCAGAGTGGAAGGAGGAGGCTGACGTTAATTCCATTTTTACCTTTGGGCATGTGCTCTTGTAACCAATATCATTTCAGAAGATTACTATATTAAAACAGATCAGGATTTAGAAATCTTACAGTTTCTCCTTGCTATTAAATAAAAAGGCTTCCTGGGGCCTTTAAGGGACTTCCTGGGTTGTCTGTGGAATATTGCACTGTTTTCCACAAGCCCAGCAACAGGCAGTATTGATCAGGGTCAAACTGAATGCACCCAATCCCTTTAAATAAATTCATGTCTAGCCAGTTCTAGGAAATCTTTTCTTAACCTTTGTGTAATTCTCCACCTCCAGAGTATTGACAGGCCAGGTTTCAAGGGCTCCTTTAACTAAATATGATTGAAGTTTTCCCTTAATCAGGAAGGCTGCACGGAGGACGTAACGTGTTATTCTGGAGTGCGCTGGCAGGCGCGCCCTGGAACAGCAAGCTATCAGCTTACCCACAAGTGAACAATTACCCGGGTGGCGTGGTTAATCCAGCAGCTTCACCATGGTAAAAGAAAAACAACATCCTTTCCATCTTGTCCAAGGAAAAGAAAGGAGACATCTACTAATTTGTAAGAGGATAATTTCCTAATTACCACTCCATGACGGTTGTTATTTCTGGTGGGTCCTTAAATCAGGTTGAGAAGGGTGAAATCTAATCCTTCCTTCAGTGATGAAAAATGTTATTGCAGGCTTAGGTTTTCACATAGTGTCTCCCTCTACAGCTGAAGGAAGAATCTGCTGGCTGTGGAGGCCGCCAGTGTGGGCAGGGGAAGGTCCCCAAGTGGCAAGGCCAGAGCTGGGCACTTCAGTTTGGCTGCAACCTGATGGTTTAATTACTTGGAAAGTTTCCCTCCTGCGTGTGACGAGGCCCCAGCAGAATACATGACTCATAGCATATTAACTTCTGAATGTTGTAGAAATGAATCTCGCCTCAGTGTTTCAGCAACCATTAAATTCCCCCCCCCAAGGCATCTTGTGAAAAAAAGAGGGGAGTTCTGGTAGTGATTCTCAGGCCATAACCAATCCCCACCTGCATGGGGGCACTCCCAGATTGTTGACTACTAGTAGGGAAAAGAAACGAACATTTCTGTAGGCCCTGCCATGGGTTCCAGAACGTTCCTTCCACTGTCTCCTTGACTCTTTACAACAGCCCTGTGGGCAGCTGTTACAGGTGCTATTTTAAAGGGGAAACTGAAGCTCAAAGTCTGCATTCCCCAGTGGAGAAGCAGGGGAACAGTGCCCAGTCTCACCCCATCATACCATATGCTTCCAGAGGGGGGAGGCCACCTTGGTAGCTCCCCAGTGGCAGAGCTGTGCTCCTCTGCATTCTGGTCTTCCACTCTGACAGCTGTGGGCTAACAGGAAGGAGACAGTGGGAAAGAGGTCAAGGGGAGAAGGTGTAAGAGCAGGAGCAGGGCAGACAACAACCTGGATATGGAAAAGGGTTGGCCTTGAAGGCAGAATCTGGGCTGGTACCAAGAAGAATAGCCAAATAGGTGAAGGTCAGCTTTGTTCCCCACTTTCTCCAGTTCCAGAATGGCCTCCCTCCACCCTGGGATCCATTCATTGCTGTAACTATTTATTAAGCACCTGCTGTGTATCAGCTACACTAATGGGCAGTGGGGATACAGCAGTGAACAATCAAAAATCCTCCTTCAGGGAGAATATGTTCTAGGGGTTTCTATCCAGTGGCTTCAGGCTGGCTTTAGGCTGCTTAGACTTCTCTATTAGGGTGCCCCCTTCTGGTTCCTGTTTACACGCACAGGCGCACACCCTTACGGACACACAGGGGCTCACATACGCGTCCTCACACGCATTCTCGCATGCACTCGCACGCACGCGTGCACACACGCTTTGCTTCCTGCCTTGCAACCTGCTCTCATGCTCACGCACACACGAGCGCACATGCATGGACACACGCATACACACACATGCGCGCTCACAAGCACATGCACGGTCACGCGTGCACACACGCCCTGCCTCTTGCCTTGCAATCCCCTTTCATGCTCACACACGCGCGCGCGCTCATAAGCACATTCACACTCTCGGGAGCGCGCACCCGCACGCATGCACACGCGCCCTGCCCCACGCCGAGGGTACGCACAGAGGCGCCGGCAGCGGGTCCCGCACGGCCCACGCCTGCGGTCCCCGAGGGGCACCTGGCCCGCGGCAGCCCAGCGGGGCGCTCTGACGCCCCCTGCAGTCGGCGGGCGCGGCCGGGAATTGAGGCCTGATGCGCGGAAAGGAGGCCGGCGCGGAGCCCGGGAGACCAGGTTCCGTGTGGTTACAACCTGCCCGGCTCTGTCTCCGTCAGCGGCCGGGCTCGGGGCCGACGGGCACGCGGGTCCTGCCGGCGGCCCCTCCAGACCCCACGGTCCGCAGCCGCCGCGCCGGCGAGGAGAGCTCCCCCGCCCAGACCCGGCCTCGCCGGGGAGATCACTCCCTTCTCGGTAATGATTTGTGGGGCCCAGCCTGCGGGAGGAGAGGGAAGGTGCGCTCGGCAGTGGATCTTGGGCAAGGCGCAGGTGGAAAACAATTATCAAGCTCTTTGGAAACCGTCTCAGCCCTGGGTCTGTGGCAGAAACTTGGACTCAGCGGCCTGAAACCAGGTCGAGGAGCACAGTCAGGAGGTGCGGACTTGGGGCTCGCGGGTGATGGATTAGATGCTCCTTCCTCCCAAGGCATTTTCAGTCAGTTGTTTGTTTGTTTCTAGCCCTAGCAACCGCCTGCCTCTGCCTCTGCTTCTCCGCACAAACACAGCCCCCGCGAGTCTGCGCAGAGGGCAGGCGTTCGGTTCCTCCCCAGACTCAACCTTGCCCATGCTCCCACCTGGTGCTAGGCCACCTGTTTCCTTGGGCCAGTCAGCACTTTTGAGAGATTCTCCCAAGGCCATTCCTACCTTTCTGTTCTTTCAGGGAGGAGAAAGAAGAGAGAGTAAGGCAGGAAGAGACTGTCCCCCTCCGCCAATGCACTGCTGGCTCCATTCAGAAAGCCCTAGATAGAAGGGCCCCCAAGATGGTCAGGTATATATTAGGACCCCACAAGGTCAGGGAGCTGTCATGCTTTCTGGGTCTGTGGGCTGGAGGTTTTTCCTCCTGCACCTGCTATGACAACAGCGAGAGACTAAGACAGAGTCTGGGCCTCCTTTCCTGGCAAGGGCACAGGTCCCAGGAGCAAAGAGAGTTCTGCTTTTATCCTCTGCTCCAAACACAGTTGAGACAAAGCAGCTCCCAGTACTCTTTGGAAGGAGAGCTGGGCACTAGCTCCTACCAGAGTATGGAGGGCATTTCTTCCCTGGGTGAACCTGAGCTTGGAGCTGCTGACCTGGAGTTGAAGGGAGACGGTCTCGCCTCATTACTTGTGTATCAGCACATGGCCTGGGAGCCTCCACATATCACCCCTTTTAGTTCTCACCGTGACTCTGCTACACATATGTTATCACCCATATTCTACAGGGGAGGAGAGCAAGTTCAGAGGGGTTAAGTGACTTGCCCAAGTTCATGGATAGCTACACATGTGGGAGACAAAACAGGACAAACCAGACCACCGTCAACTAGTTTTATTACCAATAGGAATTTATTTTCCTGGTACTTGCAAAGCAGTGGATGGGATTTGGGAGTTAGATTGCACGCCCTTGACTCCAGCCATGCCGATTTCACTATACACAGTCCTTCTTTTCTACCTCCTAGATTTCTCTCTCAGTTTCCCTGACTTGGAATGCCACTTTCCCTTCCAACAGTGCAGCTCTTACACACCCATCAAGGCCCAGCTAACAAGCCTCTTCCTGCACAAGCTTCTTCCTGCCCCCTATAGCTTTCACCTTCTCTGTTCACTCTATTCTCCAAAGTTTAAACTCTGCGCTGTAAAATCTAACCCTTCATTACATCACTGTCTTCTAGATTCTTTCATGTGTGTTTTTTTTTTTGTTCCATCAGTCTTGTTCCATCAGCCACACTGATCTGCATTTAGGGCAGGGACCATGTTATAGACACTTCCCTTATATACCCTGTTGTATTGCGCATGGTGCAGGGCGCAAAGCCGCACTCACTCATCTTGTCTGGCTAATTGATCAGACGCTTTCTCAACCTGGCCAAATGAGGGCCAAAGAGCTTTTGCCACAGGACCTTAAAGGGTGGTATTATTGGGCTTTCAGCTATTAATCAGCTAGCAGCAACTCCCCCTCACTGGGTGGCTGGCCTGCCTGGTTCCTCCAGACTGTCAAGAATGATTGCACCTGGATTACCTGAGAAAGCAAGACAGAGCTTAATTGTATTCTCTGTTCACATTAAGATATCCCAGGTCTACTTAGACCAGGTGCTGCTGCTTTGACAATGCCTAAACTGCATGCCATGCACACAGCCAGATTCATGACAAAAGATCTGGTCTCAAACTGAAGCAGAACAACAAAAAAACAGGAGGCCAATGAGTGCTTTTTGGAGAAGTAGTTCTGTATTTCTTGTTGAATTTGAGACTGTTCAAATACATTGTCTGAGGCCAAGTCATTTTTCCTGTGACCCTCTCAGCAGACATGAGTGCTCATCCCTTACCTTTGCAGTGTAAACATGTTTTCACATCCATCATCTCATTTATTTGTCACAAAACTTTGAGAGGGAATAATGGTAACAACAGCAACAATGTTTATAAAATATCTCTATTTATTTGATAACGACTATGTCATAGGCACCATTCTAAGGACTTTATATATATATATATACATATAAATATATACATACATATGTATTAACTCACTTGTTCCTCCCCATTGTACAGATGCAGAAACGGAGGCACTGAGAGTAATGATTTCACACCCATAAAATCTTCCAGGTGGTGAAGCCTACACCTAAACCCAGGTCTCCTGACCTACAACCTGGCAGAGAAAGAGGCAACTGCCACGTCCCCTTGCCTTGTACCTGTGGCTTTATCCATTGCTATTTCAGTTAACACTTTCAGGAACCCCTCTCTCATGCTGGTCAGTAGGAGAGCCCAGGTTCATTCCGAGGGAAAGTGCAGTTGCTGGGATTGGTATCCTGGGTTCAAGGGCCAGGTGACCAGAGAGCTGGGCTTAGATGAGATGGCTGAGCTCGAGTGGTCTCTCTGCCACTAGCTAGCCAGCTGTGACCTTGCTCAATTCACATAACTTCTCCCAGCTGAAATGTGTTTATCTGCAGATTAGGAGTGACAACCTCAAAATACTTGACGGGGCTGTTGTGAGGATCCAATGAGATAGAATAAAGATAAAGCGCTTGTAATAACCTTCCCCTCTTCTCTTTCCCCTGCCGTTCCAGGTGAGCGTCTCCTGCGCACAGGCAGAGATGATTGTGCCGAATTAATGCAGTTACCCTGTGCGGCCATACTCCTGAATGTAAGGGGCATGGTGGGGGGGGGGGGGCTCCGAAAGGAACACTTACTCCTCTTATCATCTGGGGAGGAGGTCTTTGTTCAGATCGGAGGTGGGAAAGTAGGTCCAAAGTGGGTCTTGGGTGGGAGAGAGAGCTCAGCCTCTTTCTCTTTAGCTTGGATCTCGATGACCCTGAATAGGCTGGAGGGTGCCCCCTTGGAGACAGGTGGGGCTGGGCAGATTGGCCACAAGGTACAGAAGTAACTCTGTGGTTTACTTGCATGTCCTTCTGGCTTTGTGTCTCCCTGGTCATTCCCCATTTGAGTTACATCTTGTTAGAAAGCTCCAGCCTGGTCTCAGCTGTGCTACTGAGAAGAATGGTGGACTCATGCCGGCCAGTCTGGTGAGGTGCCAGCAGCGTGTGGTGGTGGGAATGTCCCCAAGGCAGAGGCAAATCAAGATTCTTTAATGATGAGAGCTTCTTTGAAAGAAAGAAAGTGCACGGAGTAAGGAAATAAGATTGAATGCCTACTCTTCCGGGCAAGACTGCTAGGAGCTTTGTGGGCATTTTCTTACCTAATCTTCACAGTAACTCAAAAGGTAGGTCTTGTGACCTTCCCCCGCGTTCGGGGAAACTTGGCCTCGCAGAGATCAGCTGGCTTGCCCAGCTGCCTGGCTAGTGTGTGGCGGAGCCAGGATCCAAAGCCAGGTGTGTGGGACTCACGTGCCCATACTCCTGACACACTGTGCTCAGTGCACAGGAGGGCTCGGCTTTCTGCGGCTTTGTTTCTCCTTGAGAGAAGGGGAACTGGGATGGTGAGATTTTTGTCACGCGTAAAGAACATGTATTAAATCCCTAATTGTACATGGAATGGAGCAAAGCACTGAAGGATTTTGTATAGAAGAAGAATTAAGTATACAGACAGGGTCTTTGCCCTCTGGGGACACAGGATTCCTAGCACATGAAGGTGGCACAGTGGCCCAAAAAGCCCAGGCTGTGGCTACCATTCCCTGGGGCATGGAAGGGTCTTCACACATCTGTCCCCACTTCTGGGAAGTGCCTCGGAGTGGCTAAGCCTCTAATATTCCTTACCCTCTCCAAACTTCAGTTTCCACCTGTGGAACTGGACTACAGGGGCACCGTTCTGTTCAACGAGACACTCTGTGTAAAGCACTTAGCACAATACCCAACATACAGTAAGTTGTCAGTCATCAGCGGCTATTGTTACAAAGATTGAGTAGGTGGCCTGTACCTCTAATGGATTTTGGGGATGAGGGAAAGCTTTGTGGTTAGGAAAGGGGGACTTTGTGGCTGTCACAGGCAACAAGACCTTGTGTTTCTTACTCAGGAGGTGTGGCCTTTCTGGAGCAGTTCTTCAAATGTCTGTCTCTTAGTCGATGATTAATTTTTAGTTCTTTATTCCGGAGAGACGTGAGGCTGTTTGGGGACAAAAGACACGAAGGAGACGTGAAATGCCACATGCCAGAGCATCCGGTGAACTGCACGCAGTAGGAATTCCATAAATGCTGACCTGGGGTATTTGGGGCCCCAGCCTCCCAGACCCACAGAGGGGCTGCTGTCCCAGCAGTATTTCTTGAGGAGTTAAAGGACAGAGCCGAAAGCCACAGTAGGTAAGATTTCTGGGTGTTGAGGGGCTGCCTCGCAGGTGGAATGCACCAAGAGGTTCTTTTCAGCCTGTGACAGTGCCTGGAATATGTACCCCTTGCTCCCCCAGAGCCGGACAGGGAGTGACCAAGGGCACACGCTGCAGAAAACCTTTTGTTTCTTCTTGGCGGCGGCATGCACAACGCAGGCTTCATGCTTAATGGCCTGTTCGGTGGGGAGAAATCCACAGAACTACGGGAGAAAAAGATTAAACTCATAACCAAACCCAAACATCACCGCCCTCCCCCTCCTCCCCAGACCTTACTTTGCACTGTGAGCTGTCTCCTAGCCAGTTCCCCTCCCAGGCAAATAATATTTATTCCATGAGGCCCTGACACATGGGGCCAGAACAAGACAATGCTGGATTGTTTCTTCCTTCCCCCTGCGGCGAACGCTGGGTTGGAGCAAAAGGCGTGAAAAGGGAAAGGAGCAATATTGAGGTTCTTCTCATGGGACCTGGCTCTGAGCTGTCAAAACAAGCCTGAGATAAGGGCGGGGGAGGGGTGGCAGGCTGGGAGATTAGTGCAGCTACTCCTGACCTGCTCAGAAAGTTTCACTCTTGAACCAAGTTCCTGGCAGCTGTGACCACTTAACCGGCTTTGGCTTCCATTAAACGGAGAGTCAGTAAGTCCCAGAGCTTAAGGAGGCTGTAAGGGCCCAGTAGTCATTCCTCGGGGAAAAGTGCCAACTCATTGCTTGGTAGATAAAAAATCGGGAGATTCTGACTAAGTCAGGGGTGAGTTTGTCTAGCATTAGGGATTGATGGCTGACCCCGACGTGACCCCATGCTAAAAATCAGGCCTGTAGGAGCCAAAGACTTCAGCACTTCTGGTGTACTCAGAAGCTGGAAGGTGGGTAACCACTCCGAGAGGGTTGGATTGCTGCTTTCCCCGGTTCTTAGCCGGTGTTTGGGCCTGAACGGTCCAGACAGGTCTCTTGTCATTGTTGGTATTTATCAGTCATGTACACACTGAAGGCTGAGACAGCATTGTCCCAATCAAAGGGTTCGTCGCCACCATGGGCTAGGACTAGGCAGTTAGTTCTACTGTCCCTTCTGGAAATTAGGGATTTTTGTACAGTGCCCGGCACAGTGCTAGTAGAATATTTATTTATAGGACGGAAGGAGGGCAAATGAAAGCCTTAGGACCGTTTCCTTTATGCCCCCCCTCCCCCCCATGAGCCCTCCTGTCACTCAGCAGTGACCGGGAGGGGATAACCAGCCAGGCTGAGGAGCAGTGTGACTGCACACAGGGGCAAAGTGTGGGCCTTGGGAGTGGAGTACTCATCAGAGTTTCAAAGCTTTCCTTGACCCAAACTCGTTGGGAGCTGTTTCTGTCCCATTTTGCAGACGAAGAAAAGTTCAGGAAGGTTCGGTGACACCTGAACAAGTGTCTGGGACTCCGCGATCCGTCCCGCCTGGTGCTCTGTGTGTGCGCTGCTGGAGCCCTGCTCCTCGTAGGTGGCTGGAAGGAGGGCTCTGTCGGACGCGGACTGGGCTTCCCACCTGGCCTTCGGCCCCTGCCAGCGCCCCTCTTTCACCTGCCAGGACCCCGCCAGACCGCCCCTCGCTCAGAGCCTGGCATTGGCAGGGATCAGAAGAGAGCAGAAAAGGCCCCGGGGCTGTCTCCTGGCCCATGTCACTGGTCAGAAAGCAGTTAGAATGGGAAGGTTCGGGCGATGTTGTTCTCAGCAAGGAGCGTGTTCCTTCCTGCAGCGGTTTCCTCCCGCCTCTCTCGGCCGACAGGAGGGCTGGCTGCACAGAACCTTGAGCACGAAGTCTGGGCAGGATCTTTGCCAGACGGGGGAATTTAAAGGACAAGTAGCAGCTCCCAGGACCCCAGCGGGGAAACAGGCAACCTCAGTGCTGCCCACTGGACGGCCAGCCTTCTAGAAACGCTGCCTCTTGCCAGAGCTGTGACGGGCTCTGCGCTCAGCCCTGAGGTTGGTCCCTGGCTGGAAACCTGGGTAAATGACACTCTGGCTCATCCCGTGGGGATTAATCAGCCTATAAAACTCCTATGTATTGGTTAAGGGAGGGGCACGTCCATATTCCATCTGTTGACACCTGGACCGAAGAGGAGAGAGAGCTGCACCTCTTTGCCCATCCCAGCACTGGCTTGGCACTCCCTGCCAAGCTGATGTGGTTGCTGAGAACACCTGGTGGGTGAGAGATGGGAGAGCCTCCCGTTGGCAGCTGCCCCCTCTGCCGAAAGCCATGATCATCACTCAGTGGGATGGAAGGCCCAGGCAAGAAGCCTGGGAACACTCTTCCAGACACGTCTCCCTTCGACACCTGCCCCAGAGGGGCCGGGTTCGTCAGTGAGACCTGGTTCGCCAGCCCGCGGAAACTGGCTCTCCGAGAGCCTCGCTGATTTCCCAGCATTTCTTTCCATGGCTGTGTTAATTTTGGCTCCGGAACCAAATGAGTAGACGATTCAGGTTTTAAGTCTTAGATTACAGGTCTGAGCAGGGCTCTCCATCCCTTCACTTCTGGTTGCTTCATGTCATCTCAGTTCAGATGGCAAGAAAGCAGAAGGGGAAAGCTGGCTCACGTTGGAGGTGGTGATTTACTTAGTTTCAAGGTGCCGTCAAAGAACAGGTAATTACTGTGAGAATTTCTGGCATCTGGAAAGAGCACGGGGTCAATGCTTAAGGTACATGGGCTCCAATCCTCGCTTGGGCATGAGCCAACCGTGTGACCTTAAGCAGGGAGTTCATCTTTCTGGAGCTCCATTTCCTCCCCAAGAAACAAAACACGTTGGTTTGATGCTCTCCCAGGCTCCTTCCAACTCCAACATTTTATGATTATACCAGTACTAATCTCAGTACTGATGTCCTTCATTTACAGTGAAAATGCCACTGACACACCTCACATAGGACGCGTGCTCTGAGTTGTTTTTCCTGCTGTGCTGACGGAACGGCAGTACTCCACCCCTGCGTCTCCCCATCCCCTTTGTCTGCCTCAAGATGTCCCTTGCAGGAAGGCTCGCCCATGGCCTCTGCTGTCCCTCGGGGGGGGGGGGGGGGGGGGAGGTAGGGGAGTACCATCCATGGTCACTGTGAGGGCTGGGTCTCAATTCCAACCTCCGGAATCGACTTGCTGGGTGGCTGCAGGCCACTTGGCTTCTCTGAGCCTCATCCGCCTAATGGAGTAAAGCGCCCGCCCTGGGAAAGCACTCAGGGACGCTTCAGTGGAAGGAGCCAGAGAGCGTGAAGCAGCCTCATTGTGGAGGCTGAGTATCTCAATCCCAGAGCCTTTCGGAGCCAGTGGCCCTTTACTAATGGGCTGTGCGCTCAGCGGCACTTTGTGAGTTTCCCAATTCGCGTGGAATTAAGGCCTCCTGGCAGATGCCGAGCCGCTTGTTCACATACATTGTGAACTTGGATCAGGGCTCCCTCTTTTTGGGTGAGTTCTGAGCCTGGTCATGAAGCGTCTTGATGGGACAATGAATGGCTTTGCCATGCGTTTCAGTGAGCTCTTTGCAGTCTCGCTCAGGCCGTGGGGAACTATGCTCCCTCCAACCGACTCAGCTTGGCTGCCGTGCTGGAGGCTGCTGAAGCACACAGCCAAGGCCCGTTACCTGCTCAACGTGGCTTTCTGGGACCCACCTTTCCAGGGTAATGAACCCACAAGATTAATCTGAGAGCTCCTCCCTCCTCGTCTGTCTTCACTTACTTCCCCTGGCCCTTTTCTCCCCCAAATCCCCACCCCTACTCCCAACTTCTGCTCTTCAGGTGGGAGCTCCTGAGCTGGGAAAGAAGTCTAATTAGCCAGCACAGACCGTAAGGCTTTCTCCCAGGACCCAGTCACATAATGGCCTGAACCCTGGAATGAAGGGGTCCCACTTCGCAAGAGCCCCTTGAAAGGACATGAGTATTCATGGAGCAGCTCCTTAGAGTCATTTAAAACTACTTGTAAGTTATGGAATCTTCCAAGTTCTCTCAGGCCTCCGTGGCTTTGGAAATGGTTGACTCATGTTGGAGTTGACTGGGGGTGATTTTTTTCTCTGTCTAGAATCCTCTTCCATTCTCACCTGCCTGGTAATTCTTACCTGCTTTTTAAGATCCACCTCCCTCCAGGAAGTAAACCATTCATTCAATAAATAGTTATTAGTCACCTACTATGCACCAGGGAATAGTCTAGCAACTAGGATACAACAGTGAACAAAATAGCCCCAAATTCCAGCCTTGGTAGAGATTACAATGAAGCAGGGGAAGGCAGATCACACATATATACATATAGAAAGTGTTAGCTGATGATGCATGCAGTGAAGAAAAATAAAGCCAGTTAGGAGGACAAAGAGTAAAGAAGTTGAATTTTTGTCAAGAAGGCTTCCTGAGGCCACAACATTTAAGCAGAGACCTGAATAAGTTAGAGTGAGCCATGTGAACATCTAAGCACTTCCAGTAGCAGAAACTGTAAGTGCAAAGATCCTGAGGCAGAAGTAGGTTTGATATGTTTAGAAAAAGCAAGGAGGCTGGTGGAACTGAAGGTGAGTGAGGGAGGGACCTGTACTAGGCAAAACAGTGAGAGGGGTAGTTGGGGGTCACAGAGGGTTTTGTGGACTCCTGTAAGGACTTTGATTTCCGCTGAGAAGCTATTATTAAATGTTGTTGTTGTTGTTTTAACAGAGGGGTGACATAATCAGACCTAGGCTTTAACAGGATTATTCCAGCTGCCTTATAGAGAGTAGACTAAGAGGAATAAGGGTGGAAGCAGGAAGATCAGTAATTACTTCAGTAATCCAGGCTAAATAAAGATGGTGATGACTTGGACTAGGGCAGCAGCATGGAGATCAGGAGGAGTGGTCAGCATCGGAAAATATTTTGAAGGTAGCACTATCAAGATTTCCTAAGAAATGTAGGAGAAGTAGAGGAGTCCAGGATGGCACAAAAGTATTTGGTTAGAACAATGAAGAGAATGGAGTTGCATCCACTGAAAGAGAAAAGGATTAGGAGGGGAGCAGGTTTGAGGGCTGGAGTAGACCAGGAGTTCAGTTTTGGACAAGTTAGGTTTGAAATGCCTATGAGGTATCCAAGTGCAGATGTAGACTAAGCAGTGGGTAAGCCAGTCTGGCATTCAGGGGGTGGCCAGACTTGGAGATATGATCTGGGGATTGTTGATATATGGATTGTATTTAAAGAGGAAGGAATGGATAAGATCAGCCAGAGAATATAGCATTCCAAAGACTGACACTTGGGGGTCTCTAGCATTGAGAGGTCAAACGAATTAGGAAGATGCAGAGGAGACTAAGAAGCATTAGCAAGTGAAGTAGTAAGAGTGATGTTCTGGAAGTCAGGTGAATAAAGTGTTCCTTTTTTTAAAAGAAATTTTATTTTTCAATTACAGTTTACATTCAATATTATTTTGTACCAGTTTCAGGTGTACATCATACTAGTTAGACAATCATATGTTATACAAAGTGTTCCCCCAATATTTCAGTACCCACCTGGCACCATAGATAGTTATTATAATATTACAGACTATATTCCCTATGCTGTACTTTACATCCCTGTGACTATTTTATAACTGCCAATTTGTACTTTTTAATCCCTTCATCTTTTTCACCCAGTCCCCAACCTCTCTCTACTCTGGTAGCCATCAGTCTGTTCTCGGTACCCATGAATATGTTTCTATTTTGTTTGTTCATTTATTGTGTCCTTTAGATTCCACATGTAAGAAAAATTATATGGTATTTGTCTTTCTCTGACTGACTTATTTAGCTTAGCATAATAAGCTCTATGTCCATCCATGCTGTCACAAATGGTAAGATTTCATTCTTTTTATGGCCAAGTAATAGTCCATTGTATATATGTACCACTTCTCTATCCATTCATCTGCCGATGGGCACTTGGGTTGCTTCAGTATCTTGGCTATTGTAAATAATGCTGCATTGAACATAGGAGTGCATATATTCTTTTGAATTGGTGTTTTGGGTTTCTTTGGACATATACCTAGAAGTGGAATCATTGGATCATAAGGCAGTTCCATTTTAAATGTTTTGAAAACCCTCCACACTGTTTTCCACAGTGGCTGCACCGATTTGCATTCCCACCAACAGTGCACGAGGGTTCCCTTTTCTCTGCATCCTCACCAACACTTGTTTGCTGATTTATTGATGACAGCCATTCTGACAGGTGAGAGGTGATATCTCATTGTGGTTTGAATTTGCATTTCTCTGATGATTAGTGACACTGAACATCTTGTTATGTGTCTGTTGGTCATGTGTATGTCCTCTTTGGAGAAGTGTCTATTCAGGTCCTCAGCCAAATTTTAAATTGGATTGTTTGTTTTTTGGTGTTGAGTTGTATTAGTTCTTCATAAAATTTGGATATTAACCTCTTTTTAGATGTGTCCTTGGCGAATATCTTCTCCCAATCAGTAGGTTGTCTTTTCATTTTGTTGATGGTTTCCTATGCTGTGCAAAATCTTTTTAGTTTGATGTAGCCCCATTTGTTTACTTTTTCTTTTGTTTCTCTTGCCCAAGGAGATATATCAGAAAAAATATTGCTAGGCTTCTGGTCAAGATGGCAGCATAGGTAACTGCAGTAACTACATCCCCCCACAACCATATCAAAAGTATAACTAAACTACAGAAAAACCATCATTCAGAACCACCTGCAATCTAGCTGAATAGAAGCCCTACAACTAAGAATATAAGGAAGCCGCACTGAGACTGGTAGGAGGGGTGGAGACATGGAATGGGCTGGTCCCACACCCATGTGTGAGGGATAAAAATCAGGAGGGATATCTCTGCTGTGGAGGTCCCACCTGAAGAATGAGGGGGTACCAGCCTCACATTAGACTCCCCAGCCCCGCGTTACAGTGCCAGGAAGAAAAGTTCCCATAACTTCTGGCTTTAAAAACCATCAGGGAGCCCGGCCAGTATAGCTCAGTGGTTGAGAGTCGACCCATGCACCAAGAGGTCGCCGGTTCGATTCCCAGTCAGGGCACATGCCCAGGTTGTGGGCCTGATCCCCAGTGGGGGGCATGCAGGAGGCGGCCAATCAATGTTCTCTCTCATCGATATTTCTATCTCTCTCCCTCTCCCTTCCTCTCCTCTAAAATCAATAAAGTAAAAACAAACAAACAAACAAAAAAACAAACCAGCAGGGATTGTGGCTGAGTGAGTCAGAGGGCTGCTGGAATCACCAGTGACCCTCTTAAAGGGCCTGTGCATGGACTTACTTGGATTCACTTGCTCTGAGTTCTAGCACTGGGGCAGCAGCTCAGAAGGCACCAGAGACATATGGGGAGGAACTGAACTGTCTAGCATTAGGGAGAAAGCTGGAGGGGCAGCTTTCTCCTAGAAAGAAGTGCTGACAGAGGCCATCGTTCCTTTTCTAAGCCCTTCCTCCTCAGAGCAGGCAGGAGGACTTCATATATGTGTCTCCATCAACCTGGCTATCACTGTTTGCCATGCCCTGGTGATTCCCTGAGACCCTGCCCCACCCAACTTTGGGGCCCACTCATGCTGTTTCCAGTGGCTCATATTTTAGACTTTCCTAATATCTCTCAAACAAGCAGCATCTGGCCGTGGCATGCCCTGTACCTGTTGCTAAGTGGCCCAGGCCTGGCACAAGTGACATCCAGCCTTGGTTCATAGCTTGGCCTCTCCTGGGTACCTCCAAGCCCAGCACAAGTAGATTCCATCCGCAGATCACTTTGTAGTTCTTGCTGGGTGGCCCTGGGCAGCACACAGGTGCAGACCTTGGCCTGAACCCCCCTGGGGACCCCAGAGCCAATACATCCAGTGGACATTTGTACCACATCAAAGCACCACCCAACTACCTCCACAAGTGACTAGTCAAGGGGCAGACTCAGCAGGCACCAGAGCCCTGCTAAAGTAAGTCCTGCTCCATGGAGTGGGCCCCAGCACAGCTGATTCTCCACAGTGGTTGCAGTCAGTCCTTATAGCTGATCAGTCTGGGGATAAATCCCTTCCCTGAGGTGCCAACAACAATCAAGTTTCAACTACAATAGGAACATGTACACAGTCCACACAGTGGGGTGGGGGGCACTAGGTGGGCAGCTTAGGTGAACAAGGAGGCTGTGCCACTGGACCCTAATGGACAACTACTACATAGGGCCACTCTGCCAAACCTGGGAGATGTAGAAGCTCTACCTAATACATAGAAACAAACACAGGGAGACTGCCAAAATGAGCAGACAAAGAAACACGTCCTGAATGAAAGAACAGAACAAAACTCCAGAAAAAGAACCAAACAAAATGGAGATAAGCAATCAATAGATGTAGAGTTCAAAACACTGGTTATAAGGATGCTCAATGAACTTAGGGGAAGAGTAGATGAACTTGGAGAGAACTTCAATAGCATAAAACAGGACATGGAAACCATAAAAAAAAAAAAAAAAAAGTCAGAAATAAAGGATACACTAACTAAAATAAAAAATAATTTATAGAGAATCAATAGTAGAGTAGATAAAGCTAAGAACCAAAACAGTGATTTGGAATATAAGGAAGCAAAAACACCCAGTTAGAACAGCAAAAAGAAAAAGAATCCAAAAAATAAGGATAGAGTAAGCAGGACAACTTCAAATGTACTAGTATTTACATCATCGGGGTACCAGAAGGAGAAGGAGAGAGGTAGAAATAGAAAACCTATTTTAAAAAATGACAGAAAACTTTCCTAACCCGGTGAAGAAAAAAGACATACAAGTCCAGGAAGCACAGAGAGTCCCATACAATATGAACTCAAAGAGGTACGTACACACCAAGACACATCGTAATTAAAATGTCAAAGGTTAAAGACAAAGAGAGAATCTTAAAAGCAGCAAGAGAAAAGCAGTTAGTTACCTACATGGGAGCTCCCATAAGACTGTCAAATGGTTTCTCAACAGAAACTTGCAGGTCAGAAGTTAGTCCAAGAAATATTCAAAGTGACAACTACTTAAAATTACAACTAAACTACAGAACAAACATTTTTCAGAACTGCCTGAAATCAAGCTGAATAGAAGTCCTACAACTACAAAATTAAAGAAGAAGCCACATAGAGACTGGTAGGAGGGGCAGAGGTGGGACGGGCTGGCCCCACACCCACCTGTGGCAGATAAAAATCAGGAGCCTACCTTGGCTGTGAAGGTCCTCTCTGAGGAGTGAAGGGTCCCCGTCCCACACCAGACCACCAGCTCAGGGTTCCAGTGCCAGGAAGAGAAGTTCCCATAACTTCTGGCTGTAAAAACGAGTGGGAACTAAGGTTGAGGGAGGCTGCGGCTTCTGGAGCCCCAGGCAGCTCCTCTTAAAGGGCCCACACACAGACTCACTCAGACTCACACCCTCTGAGCTCCAGCACAGAGGGGAGGCAGCTTGAAAGGCACCAGAGACATAAAGGGAAGAATTGAGTTGTTTGGCATTGGGGTGAGAGCTGGAGAGGCAGCTTTCTCCCAGACAGACGTGCTGGTGGAGGCTTTTGTTCTTTTGGTGAGCCCTTCCCCGACAAGGCCAGCAGACGGGTGCCATATCTGGGACTCCAGCAAACTGGCTCACACTGTTTACCCTGCCCTGGTGATCCCCTGAGGCCCTGCCCCACCCAACTTTTGGGCCCACCCAAACTGTTTCCAGTGGCTTTA
Organism: Tadarida brasiliensis; assembly: GCA_030848825.1. NCBI lineage: Eukaryota > Metazoa > Chordata > Mammalia > Chiroptera > Molossidae > Tadarida > Tadarida brasiliensis. The sequence goes on along the minus strand of CM061277.1, from coordinate 28,150,354 downwards.
CCATAGGATTGGCCTGTTTTTGCTCCTGCTTCAGATTTTCCTAAATACTCTCAAACAAACCAATGGACATAGACAACAATGCTTAGGGGTGGTGGGGGGGAGTTTGGGAATAGGGTGTCTTCAGGGGAAAAAGGAGAAACATCTGTAACAAAAATAATTAATAAAAAATACTCTCAAACAAGCAGCATCTGGCCACAGCAAGCCCCATACCTCTTGTTAAGTGGCCCCAGGCCTGTTACTAGAAGCAGCCAGCCTTGGTTCACAGCTTGGCTTTGCCTGGGCACCTCCAAGCCCAGCACAAGAAGCAGCCTTCTGCAGATCGCTTTGTAGCTTATGCTTGGTGGCCCCGGGTAGAACACAGGCAGTGGCTGACCTTGCCTCAGAGCCAGCACACCCAGTGGACAGCTTCAGACCATGTCAAAGCACCACCACCCAACCGTTTCCATAAGTGACACACTCAAGGAATGGACTCAGTGGGTACCAGAGCCCTGCTGAAGTAAGTCTTGCTTTGTGTGGTGGGCCCCTGCACACCTGATCATCCAAGATAGTCAGAGGTCGGTGGTTAGTGGGCACAGCCAATCCTTGCAGCTGATCAGCCTGAGTAAAACCCTCCCATTGATGTGCCAACAGCAATCAAGACTCAATTACAACAGAAGGGTATAAAGTCCACACGAGGGGTGGACCACATGAGGGCCCAGCTGGGTGACTAGGGAAGCTATGCCACTGGACTCTATAGGACACCTACTACAACAGGCCACCCTAGGAAGCCTAGGAGACATAGCAGCTCTACCTACTACATAGAAACAAACACAGGGAGGCAGCCAAAATGAGGAGACAAAGAAACATGCTCCAAATGAAAAAAAAAAAACAGAACAAAATTCCAGGAAAAGAACTAAATGAAATGGAGATAAGCAGTCTAACAGATGCAGAGTTCAAAACACTGGTTATAAGGATGCTCAATGAACTTAGGACCTCAAGAGCATAATAAAGGACCAGTCAGAAATGAAGGATACACTAACTGAAATAAAAAATAATTTACAGGGAATCAATAGTAGAGTAGATGAAGCCAAGAAGCATACCATTGATTTAGAATATAAGGAAGCAAAAAACACCCAATCAGAACAGCAAAAAGAAAAAAGAATCCAAAAAATGAGGATAGTATAGGAGCCTGTGGGACAACTTCTAGTGTACCAATATTTGCATCATGGGAGTGCCAGCAGGAGAAGAGAGAGGGCAAGAAATTGAAAACCTATTTGAAAAAATAATGACAGAAAACTTCCCTAATTGAGTGAAGGAATCAGACATACAAGTCCAGGAAGCACAGAGAGTCCCAAACAAGATGAACCCAAAGAGGTCCACACCAAGACACATCATCATCAAAATGCAAAAGATTAAAGACAAAGAGAGAATCTTAAAAGCAGCAAGAGAAAAGCAGTTCGTTACCTACAAAGGAGCTCCCATAAGGCTGTCAGCCAATATGAAGAAGAAGAAGAAGAAGAAGAAGAAGAAGGAGGAGGAGGAGGAGGAGGAGGAGGAGGAGGAGGAGGAGGAGGAGGAGGAGGAGAAGGAGGAGGAGGGAAAAATATGAACAATAAAATGGCAATAAATACATATCTATCAACAATCGAATCTACAAACAAAATGAGCAAGCAGAACAGAAACAGACTCATAGATACAGAGAAATTTTTGTTGGTTGCCAAATGGGAGGGGGGTTGGGTGAAAAAGATGAAGGGATTAAGAAGTACAAATTGGTTGTTAGACTGATGAACCTCAGAGGGAAGTGGGGAGGTGGGGTGGGAAGAGAGAAACCAAAGAAATTATATGCATATATGCATAACCAATAGACACAGACAATAGTATGGGGAAAGCAGGAGAGGGTGGTGATAGCAGGGAGGGGGGTCAAGAGGGGAAAAAGTAATACATTCAACAATAAAAATAAGTTTAAAAAGAAAAAAAAAGAAATATTTAAAGTGATGAAGAGCAAGGACCTACAACCAAGATTACTCTACTCAGCAAAGGTATCATTTAGAATTGAAGGACATATAAAGGCTTCCCAGATAAGAAAAAGCTAAAGGAGTTCATCACCACTAAACCAGTATTACATGAAATATTAAAAGGTCTTCTTGAAAAAGAAGAAGAAGAAGAAGAAGAAGAAGAAGAAGAAGAAGAAGAAGAAGAAGAAGAAGAAGAAGAAGAAAAGAGATAAAAATATGAACAATAAAATGGCAATAAATACTTATCTATTAACATTAAATCTAAAGAACAAAATAAACAAACAAGCAGAACAGAAACAGACTCATAGATATAGAGAACATTTTGACAGCTGCCAGATGGGGGTGGGGGATGGGTGAAAAAAGGAAAGGGTTTAAGAAGTACACATTGGTAGTTGCAAAATAGTCATGGGATTGTAAAGCACAGCATAGGAGATATAGTCAATAATATTGTAATAACTATGTTGTCAGATGGATATTAGATTTATTGAGATGATTACTTAGTAAGTTATTTAATGTCTGAGGTGTATACCTGAAACTAATATAATATTGTATGTTAACTGTAATTGAAAAATAAAAAATGATTTTAAAAAATATTGTGAGGAGAAATGTCAGGGATTTTACTGCCTGTTTTATTCTAGGATTTTAATGGTTTCTAGTCTTACTTTTAAGTCTTTAATCCATTTTTAGTTTATTCTTGTATATAATGTACAAATGTGTTCTAGTTTAATTTTTTTTGCATGTATTTCTCCAATTTTCCTACCACCATTTATTGAATATGCTGTCTTTACTTCACTGTATGGTCTTGCCTCCTTTGTCATATATTAATTGATCATATAGGTGTGGGCTTATTTCTGGGCTCTTTATTTTGTTCCATTGATCTATGTGTCTGTTTTTCTGCCAGTACTATGCTGTTTTGATTACTATAGCCTTAAAATATAGTTTAATATCATGTAGTGTGATACCTCCAACTTTTTTCTTTATTCTCAAGATTGCTATGGCTAGTCAGGGTTTTTTTTGTGGTTTCATGTACATTTTTGGATTATTCTAGCTCTTTGAAAAATGCCACTGTATTTTTATAGGAATTGCTTTGACTCTATGGATTGCTTGGGTAGTATGGAGATTTTAACAATGTTAATTCTTTCTATCCGCGTCATGGTATATACTTCCATTTATTTTTCTCTTCTTCAATTTCTTTCTTTAGTGTCTTATAATTTTCTGAGTACAGGTCTTTTACCTCCTTGGTTAAATTTATTCCTAGGTATTTTTTATGCAATTTTAAATGGGATTATAAGAAAGTGTTTCTAGAAAGAGAGCATGATTGACTGTCAAGTGCAGCTATAGGTCAAGGATGGGGACCGGCCATTAAATCTGAGAGCTAAGGGGACACTGGTGATTGTGTCAAGATCAATTTCAGAGGCTCAAGAGAGAGTTGGGGAAGAGGGAGGAGAGAGAGTTCAAATAAACAACTTTTAAGGAATTTTGCTGGATAGGTGATTGGAAAGATGGGTGACTAGATGGAGGAAAATGTGGGTCAAGGTAGTTTAAAAACATTAAATTAACCATTAATTAGTAAGTTAAAGGACGAAGGGAGCCATTGCCACACATTTTGAGAACTTAGCCTAGGGCCAGGAGAGGAGATTGGAAAAAGGTTGTTTTCATCTTCTTCCCATTAGCTCACTCCTATCATTTCCAGTTCTGCCTTGTGTCCTTCACCAAATGGTGAGAGATGTATTCATTTTTGTATCAATATCTTCTGGTATGTAGCAGACCAAGGAGACCATCTACCATTCCATACTGGATGTCTATCTTCCATGCCATGCCACCTCTTTCCTAGAAGACTTCATTTGGCTATATAAATCATTGCATGCACTGACAATGACTGAGTCATGTGTTAGAATATAATCTGGTTATTATGTGGTGAAGTGACTTATCACTTCCAGGGTAGACACAACATGGTCCATAATCTTTTAAAAGAATCCATCAATAAGGATATTGCATCAAGGAACTATTTAAATAGTCTTTAAATGCTGGGTTCTTGGTCTTTCTGTGTCTGGTTATGCAGTGGCTAATGCTCTTCTACGTGTGATAGAGCAGGCATCAGAAGACTTGGCATCTGTTCTCAGAGAAGATATCGGTGCCTAGAATTATATATAAATTAGTGAGAACCCTTACAAATGTCTGATCCTGTATTACAAACTTGACATGAATTCTAGAAGAATATAATGGTAACCCACAACATCAATACCACAAATAATAACATTAAAATGGAAATGGTTGACTCATGTTGGAGTTGATTGGGGATATTTTTTCTTATAACAAGGCACATGTTTCCCTTTAGAGCCTCTTAATAACAACACACTGATAGACATCATTCTCCCCTTTACACCTTGGTAGTATAGTAAACAAGCAAACTAACAGTGAGCTTTGGGGTCGGTTAGAGCTACGTGAAAGTCCCTACTTTGCTGTTCATTAACTGTGAGACTGTGAACAAATGACTTCTCTGAGCGTTAGTTTTATTATCTATAAAATGAGAATGATAATACCTACCTCACAGGGTCAGTGCAAGGTTCGATTTATTTATTTATTTTTATTTTTTATCCTCACCCGAGGACATTTTTGCATTTTATCTTTAGACAGAGCAGGAGGGAGAGAAGGAGGAAGAGAGAGAGAAACATCGATGTGAGAGAGACACATCGAGTGGTCGCCACCCACCCGACCCCAACTGGGCCGGGAACAAACTGCAACCGAGGTACATGCCCCTATCAGGAACCGAACCCGGGACTCTCTGGTCCACGGGCCGATGCTCTAACTGCTGAGCCAAACCAGCCAGGGCAGTGCGAGTTTCAATTTAAATACAAATGTAAATTGCCTGGTATGACATCTGGCATAGAATAGACAATCAATAATAACAACTAGTACAATTAGTAGTGTTAATAGTGGCAGAAGGGGTGGTGCTGGTAGTGATGTGTGCACCAGCCTTCCAAAGAGTGGAAATGAGAGGGACTGACCTCCAAGCTGTCTCCTCACTGTAAATCCTATCACCAGGTGGAAACAGCTTTGTCAATCATCCACATCATTGGTCCATATTGGCTTTCACACATTTATTTAACAATTTTTTATTGACAGCCTTGTAAATTCCAAGCGACAAAATCCCTGTCCTCATAGGGCTTGTGTACTAGTGAGTTTTAGGGGAAAAAACTGGGTCCCCAGAGTTCAATGTAGCTCTTCCACGTTGTATTGCTTTAAGTTACCACCCAGTCTCCAGCTCAACCTGCTCCAGGTAAGAATGCATTGAGGCAACTGAAGGCCGTCCATGGACACAGATTTCTCCTATTGCCAAGAACTAGCCAGCTTAACCAAGTTTGTTCCCTTGTAAGGCTTTGTTCTTTCCAGAGTGGAAGGAAAGTTTTCCTGATTATAAGGTATGAATTCAGGCCTCTCTTCCCTGTTATTGGGATTTGGGGCAGGCTGAGAATCACTGTGTCACACGGCTGAAGTTGTCATACAACTCAATGCCTTGTTTTCCCCTTTTACAAGGGGAAGAAAAAAGAATCCTGGATGCTCAGCAAAAAGAAAGATGCTAGAAGCCTCCGAGGTAGATAGCGGGAAGGAGGCCAGGACACAGGGACAGAAAGGCAGACCCTTGGAGCCCGAGCTCCATTTGAAGTCCCTGTTATCCTAGAAATGGCTCATGAAGGTATTTAATAAAATGTAAGTGTGCAGTTGCAGGTAATCACGGCCAGGTGTTTCTTTCTTCAGGTCTCCGGAGCGAAGACTTGTCTCCCAGCTGTCAGTGTGAGTGTGGTGGAACGGACGCCCTGTCAAGTGCGGACAGCGACGAGATGGCGGGAACGTGTTTGACACCAGCATGAACCCTTCACCGAAAGCTCAACTCAACCCCAGGGATTTCTGAGCTGTCGAAGAAAGTTTGATGACTTTCTTTGCTTAATCAGGCCCCGTTAAGCTCCCTTCAGGCTAAGTAGGCAAGAAGGGGCCATGAATTTTGTGTCTTTCTGTGGGAAAGTATAATTTCCAAAAGCAACAACCCTTTCTCTAAATAAATGTATAATCAAAGAAAAAACAGTGCTCTCTGCTTTGTAAAATTAGTATAAAAATACCCTCCCGAGTGCCTTCTTCCAACAAAAAATCACTGACCCTTCCTTTAGAAATTATGGAATCACTGTGGCCTCGCAGAGTAACAATATACACAGCAGTTTAAATGTATGCATTAAATTAAATTAGGTTTCACTGGTTCCCCCCACCTCAGTTCTTTGTCACCTGTCATTTTTTCCCAGTAGGCAGTGGGAGCTGCGAAACACTCAGAGAAAGTCTGTCCCAATGCCCATAAACAGCAGCTCCTGTTTCTCTGACTTCACACCCACAGGAATGTCAGAACAGGAAGGTGCATCCTTAACTGAACATCAGTAATTTAGGACTTGGGAGCTCTTTATATTTTTTACCAACCCTTAGGTCAATAGCTTACTACTCATTTGCTGCACATTTTTTCTCAAGTGATAATTGCTGCTTTTCCCATAGGTTAGTTTTTCTAGAAAAAATGGTTCAATATGGATAACTTTGGTCAGGGAAAGCATCCCTCAAGCCTGTAAACCTACTTGATTCCAGTGGAAACTGTACACTAGCCAGAACAAAAACAGTCATTGCATAAAAATTAAGCTAATTATGCTCCTTTTCACCTCCCAAGGAATAGCATTTGGTCATACACAGGGACATTATCAGGTAACAATTAAAGTCCTAGACTCTGTAGTCACATAGACCTGGGTATGGATCTCTGCTTTGAACCAGTAACTACTCTAGTGACCTTGGCCAAGTGGCTTGGCTTCTCTATGCCTATCTCATAGGGTATTGTTAGACTTGTGTGAATAAGACAGCAGATTGCAACATTTTGATGATAGATAGTACTTAATCATGTAAAAGAAAATTATTAAAAAATTTTTTTTTCTTTATTGGTTTTAGAGAGAGAGGGAGAGAGAGAGAGAAACATTGATGAGAGAGAACATCGATTGGCCACCTCCTGCATGCCCCCTCCTGGGGATAGGGCCCACAACCTGGGCATGTGCCCTGACCGGGAATCAAACTGGCAACCTCTTGGTGCATGGGTCAACCACTGAGCCACACCAGCTGGGCAAAGAAAATGATTTTTGATGGTCATGGTTGCAGCTAGCATTAATATGAGCAGCCAAGCTGCAGATATTTGTAGACCAACAGGGATTCACACAACTACACTAAAAATTTCTCCTCTAGGGAAAGATGAAAATATTAGCTCCCATCACAAAAGACAGTATATTATATGACACCATTTATAAGAAATGTCCAGAACAGACATATTCATAGAGACATAAAGTAAATTAGTTGTTGCCTCAGGCTGGGGTTAGGGGAGTGATGAAAATGTTTTGAAATTGATTGTGCTGATGTTTGCACAACTCTGAAGACACTGTAAAGCACTCAACTGTAGACTTTAAAGGGGTGAATTGTATGGGATATGAATTATATCTCAATAAAACTGTTATAAAATATATTAGCTCCCATTTATTGCTCAGTTAATCTCTATAATGGCTCATGGTCTTTAGTTCCCCACAGTCAAGAAAATTGAGATTAAGATACGTTAAGCAACTTAACTTGGCCCATATAATTAGCATGTAATGAACCCAATATTTCCTTTTTATTAATTGACTGATTGAATTTAATTTCACAGAATTGGATTAGTCATAATCACTGCTTCATAGCACATTATCCCCATTGGTCCATTGAAGTTCGTCTTTTATTTTACTGTATTTTATGTATGTAAGCATGCTAAATAATATAATAAACCTACAATCTTGGCATATTGGGACAACACTCCAACCAACTGAGCTACCAGACCAGGGCATTCATTCAACATGATGCTATTTAGATTCATCCATGTGTGAGTGTCCCTGTAGCTCTTTTGTTTTTATGCTGTAGAACATTCCGTTTACGAACATTCTATGATTTGTTTCTGCATTCCCCTTTCAATGGATATTTAGATTGTTTCAAATTTTTTTCTATTTTGATAAGCTCAACTATGATTATGTTTTGTATATGTGTCTCGTATACATGTGCTAAATTTTCTCTTGGGTATATATTTAGAGAAATTGGGTATCTACCTCATAGATTTGCTGGGTATGCAAGCATTCAACTTTACAAGATAATGTTAAATGGTTTTTCAATTTCCACCAGCAGCGTGTATGAGACTCTGTTGATATCCAACACTTGGTATTGTCAAACTTCTTAGATTTGTCAAGCAAATGGCTATAAGTGGACATTTCATGGTAATAGAATGTGATCCTCCTCTTCCTGCTTACTCGTGAGGTGAGCATCTTTTTATAGGTTTGTTGATCATATGTGTTTCTTTTGAAAATAAGTATGAAAACAAACTTTTATTTAAAACTTGAAGCAAACCTTGAATGTTGCTTCATTTTATTTCATTGACTCCTCCATATCCACAGGCTGCTTTGACTGGTTCCACGTGTGTTCTTTGTTTAATGAAATGCTTCTTTATGGTTTTTACTCATTTTATATTGAGTTGAGTTTTTTATTTGTATGAATACTTTATATATTTCCAAAATGAATTTTTTGTTGGCTTTATACATTTCAAATATTTTCTTCAAGTTCATGGCTTGCATTTTTACTTTCATTGGATACTCTTGACGAACAGAAATTCTTAGTTTTAATATACTTAAATTTATATATTTTTTCTTTTATAATTAGCAATTTTTGTGTCTTGAGGAAATCTGTTTCAATTCCATGGTCATAAAGATATTCTCTTGTGCATTTCTTCTGAAAGTTTTCAAATTTTGCTTTGCCATCTGTATCCTTAATCCATTTGGTATTGGTTTTTGATGGTGTGAGATAAGGATCCATTTTCTTTCTTTTTTTTTTCAAATTATAAGAGAAATTTATTAGAAAGTTACAGAGGTAGTAGAAGGGCCCTTGGAGCTTAGGAGAGAGAAAGGCAGAGGTAACAGTGCTGGGGGGAAGAACGGGTGGGGGAGGTGCAGACATGCTCCCAGATCTATCCAACTTGATGGCTGTGCTCTTAACCACTATGCTATTCCAAGGAATAATGGTATTGCATTAGACTGTTAATGAACAAGAGCTAGGCACTGGGGAGAAAAGGGGAATAAGGCACAATTTCTACCCTCAGTCTATTGCCCACAATCAGAAGCCGAGGGCTACACTGGGTCCTTCTTTTAAGTGATTTCTTCCACTTGGAAATTTCATGTTACTATATTCCAGGTCATCCTTTGGCATTGGCAGTTCCACAGAGGGGTTCCCATGGTAAGCTCTGGGTTCCACTCCTTTATTCCTTGTTTCCTTCATTTCCTGGAGGTTAAAGTGGAAAACAGCACAGGCTTAGAGCCAGACAGACCTGGCTTCAAGGCTTCGTTCTATCACAGCAACCTTGCAGAAATTAAACTCTTTCTGAACCTCAGTTTCTTCCACTGTATCCCCACTCAAAACGCAAATCCCTGGTAGAAAGGGCACTTAGCTTATTCATTCACTCCTCTTCTAGCAGCTGGGACAGAGGAGACTGTGATGGTCAGCTGTTCCAGGACCATCTGCAGTGTGGAAGCCTGGTTCCCCAAAGACCTAACAACAATGCTGCCATTTTTGTCCACCACAGCCTCCAGGATGTTATCTGGTCTTGTCTCTTGTTCCTGCTACTTGGTTTGAGGATCTTGTCACTTCAGCCAGCCTGCGAGCTTCTGGCTCACCTCACCTTCTTCCAGAAAAGCCATAATCTTTGAATGACTGAGTAAGGGAGAATCTCTGTTCTCAGGGTCTTGGACTTCAAAGGAAGCCTTTTGGTTTTGTTTGAATTTGGTTTCCCAGTAAAAACAAAAGCAAAAAACAAAAGCCAGCCATCAAAACAGAGAGGAGAGAAAGGCCTTCTCCACATGCTTTCCCAGGTGCCCAGAGCTGACTTGGAAAAGCTTGGGTGTGACAGGCAGACTCCCACTCGGTCCCTAATTGATCACCATCACCTGACAAGAATGTTTACTGCTTGTGCCTCTTATCCCTTGGCAGGGAGTGTTCTCTAGTTGGGAACACACAGCAGAAGAAAGAGGCAACAACCCCACAGCACACAGCACCAGCTCTGATGCCACAACTGATGTGGCTTTCTATGTATATGGCCTAGTAATTAATCAGCAAGTGATGAGGTATAGGAATATCACTGGGTCCTGTCGCTGCCCAGGGCACTTTGCATTGTCATCGCGTACATTTTTCATCCAAGCTAAATAGAGTGCTGGGTGGGGTGCTGTTTCTTGCACTATTAACAGGCCCCAGTGACTTTCCTTATCCCAAAGGACTGTGAAGGGAACAGGCTTACTTCAGCAATTTCTGTGGTGAGGTCATGGGGCTCTAAGGGGGTTACCTGAGCTTAGGAGACTGAACTCAAGACTTCTGAGCTGTGAACATACAGATGGGGTCAAAGAGAAAGAAAGGCAGGAAGGGGAGATTTGATTCAACTAAAGCTAAGTTTCATTTACAATTTTTTGGTAAGGTTCCAATTATGCTTCTCAACAGAGCACATTTTCACAACGTTCCAAATGTAAACGTTGGAAAGAGGCTACAAATAAAACAATCAGGTGATGTCTAAAGCTGAAAATAAGCCAAAGTTGATCTTAATTATTGAACTCCTTCAGGCTAAGTGGAGTTAAAAAAATCTGCATGCTAGAATGTACATCAAACTTCTTTCTCACACAGAAAACTGGAACTTGATGTTAGAGAGAGTGGGCTAACGTCTCAGAGGCACCACCTGCCAGTCATGTGGTCCTGTGCTAGCAGCTTCACCTGTCATTGCCCAACGATGGTCCACTGTGAGATGGGGACAATCGTCCTGGCTCCCTCAAAGGTTTGTGTCGAGATTCAAGACAAGCTCATGTAATGAGAGCTCCCTGAGAAGCAGGGTTTACACTGGATGCTCAGGTCTCCAATGTACCCCTTTGTCAGGATCTTTTCTCTTCAAGTCCTTTATTTTTCCTCCTTCAAGTGTCCCACTCTTCACTTCTCTTTTTTGAGATTCCTTTTCTCCCAATCTAAGACTTGATTAGAATTTCCCAAAGGTATTTCATGGATCACTGGTCCCCCAAAATGGCCCACAACCAAAAGGAGTTCTGAGGACAAACCAATTCGAGAAATAATGAGCACTATAACCCCTTTTAGAAAGTCGCAATTCTCATGAAGGCTTTGAGAAATCTTGCAGGAAGAAAGCTTGTCCACTTTGACTCCTTAATTCGTTAGCACTTCCATAATTAATTGGACCACGGAACCCAGTTTTCAAATATTGCCTATTAACACCCCCCAATACAGCTTGAGAAATGTCCCAAAATAATGATGATGATGATGATGATGACGATGATGATGACGATGCCCACTGACTGAATGCTTACCACATGTCAGGCACTGTGCCAGTGCTTTATAAACACTTAACTCCCAAACAACCCAACGAGGCAGGTGCATTACACATAGGTAGAAAGTGGACTGTGATTAAAACTCAGGTCTGGCTACCTCTGTTTAAAAACAAGGAAAATGAGACGCAAGGAAGGTAAGTATTTCACCCAAAGTCACAGAGCTAGTAAGTGGTGGAGTTGGCTCATGACCCAGGCCTTACATCCAGCTCTCTATAACTTTAGAGGCCCTGCTCCCATCACTGCATACCTGTGGGCCTGACTTTGCATAGAGCCTATAGAGAAGTTGCTGAGGCATGGCCTCTACTCTAGAGTCTATATGATAGAAGAAGGAATAGAATCAGTGGACAGCCAACTCAGTATATGGCCCGTAGCCATCCTGGGACCCATGAAATGGGACAGCCACACCCTCTCACTGGACAGATAGGAAATCCGGACTCTGATGGAGTGGTTTGGACCAGTACGGCTTGATCAGAAAGCAGCCATGTTGAAGCGTGGAGCACTCCAGAGCTGTCCCTGAATTCACAGCACTCAAAGCTGCTTAGGGTGCCTGGCTGCTTTGTACTAATTGGAACCTCAGGGTGCTGTTGTGGTGCCTGTTGCTATAAACACTTTGCCAATTTGCATAAGTATGTGACATTATGAAATTTCCTGAAAGATCTTATCCACATTGCTGGCACAAGGCCCACATGAAAAGCCAGGTAGAAAGACAATGTGTGTGTTATTTAAAAAAAAAAAAAAAAAAAAGGAAGAAAAAAACCGTTTCTTGTTTTTGTTCCTTGTGCAGGTGAACAGGGTAAGAAATGGAAAATGTACCTGATCCAGGCGCAGTGCCTGTAGCTTGCTTTGTTTTCTTTTGAAACTGTTTAAGAGAGATTTTTCTTCTACCTCTTAAGCTGCCTGTCACATTTGAAAGGCCAGAATAGGACTATTAAGATTATACAAATGAATTTATGTTTAGGAACACCGGGTTCTTTGAGAGCAGGAAGGATGTTGAGAGATCACCGAGTCCAGTCATGTCATTTCATAGATGTGGAAACTGAGGGCCGATGACCTGGGCAAGGTAGCCGTGGGCCAGCTGACTCCCACGCCGGGGCCCTCTCACACTTTCCGAAACACTCCAGAGCTGAGCAAACTGCTCATCCTCATTTTCACCAGAATGAAACTCCATTAGACACAACAAGACAAAATGAATCCTTCCCAAGCTTCCAAGCTGAGCCTCAGCCACGGACCTTTCTGACTACCCTGCCGATCCTGAGCCACCGTCCCTGAGTCAGGAGGGTGCCGTGTTCCTGACAAGCTTTTAACCTCTGGAACGCCTCTATGAGCTGGGTGCTGTTATCCCTGCTTTTCAATGTGGAAATTATGGCCGAGAGAAGTTCATATGCCTCAGTTACACAGTTAGAGTACGAGACTGATGAAAATCCAGGACGGGCTGATCGGGCACTTTAGTTTCATCAGCTTCACAGGGTTGTGGGAAAGATGAAGCAAGACAACACACACCAAGCACTCGCACAGCGCTGTGCACACAGCAGGTGCTTTCGAAACGGCGGTCCCATCCCTGAGTCCTACTTCCCCTTCATTTAAATGCAACAGAAAGCATGTGTACAATGTGCGGGTTTACTAAATCCTGGTTCACCTAACGTGACCTTTCCCTCAGGAGGACTTGATAGCCTAGTTAATTCACTTCGATAGCCCCAAACACTAATTTCCAAATGTGCTCAAACTTGCTGACACTCGAGAAGGTGGAAGATGGTGGTTTGCAACCAAGAGGCCAAGACGATGTTAATTATCCAAACACAGAAAGTTTACAAGGAGAAATGAATGTTCGTCCTATCCCATTTCTTAGTCAGGGATGAAACTATGCACCTTATCTCTCCATCTTAAGCAACCTGGTTTGAGCAAAGTTCTTGCTGCAAATGTTTGGCCCCTACCACCTCGTCTCCTTGTACGTATTTTTGGAGGCCTCCTATTGAACAATTAAGCAGCACAACTCAGCATGTGAGACCGTTTGAGTAAAGAGGGTGGGGAGGGAATAAGGAACTCAAGAAACCTAGGAAGCCAAGGACATGGGCCAGGGAGAGATCGTTCCATGAAAGCGTTGGGAACATTTGGCTTGTATCTTTCCACTGGTTCATTATGGGGCTTCCTGCACCTCACCCCAAGCAGGGGCGCAGATTCATTCTTCCCCCAATGCTGCTAACATCGCCAGAGCCAAAGGAGAACAGTGCCGATCTATCAGGAAAGCCAGATTCCCCCTTCCTGGCCCCCACACCTACCCCACAGTCACCTCCAGGGCAGAACGTTGAAGCCTGGAAGACCAGTGTCTGGAGGGAGACATGGGGGCGGGGAGAGGAGTTGAAGCCATAGGACCATAGAGATGGTGTCGAGGGTCCTGGAAGGAAGGAGATAGGGAGGGGAGGGAACCAATGTTTACTGAGCACATACTATGAGCCAAGAATTTGACACATATAATCTTATTTAATCCCCACAGAAATCCTGTGAGGTAGGAATTATTATCCTCTTTGTACCAATAAGGAAACAGAGGATCAGCAAGGTTAGGTAACTTGCCTGAGGTCACATGACTCCTGGGGTGGAGCCAGAATTTGAATGCATGTCCTTGGATTGCAAGGCCTATGTTCCTTCTACAAGCACTAGTACCTATGAGGTCAATCTCAGAGTTCTGGGTCTGTCATCTGTCCATGTTACCTCATGCACTTGAGAAAGCTGCTAAACTCCTCAGCTTCCTGATCTGCAAAATGGGGATACATAGTGTACCTACCTTACAGGGTGGTTGTAAGAATTCAGAGAGACGTGCATAGAAAGTGCTCAGAGCAATGCTCAGCACGTGGTTAAAATTTTGTAAAAGTCAGCCATTGCGTTCATTTTCACTGCGGTTGCCGCTCAGGTTCCTACTGCCTTGGGAAAGGCACGCTCCCTGTCTCCTCGATTTTCTCATCTGTGAGACAGAGTGGGTTGGATCAGATGATATCTAATCTTTCCAATAAAAATAAAATAAAAATTTATTTCCAGCAATAAAATTCTATTAACTCTGCTTGGCATTTAGATCCCCAAGTTTTCCCGCTCGCCCTGCCTCCCTCTCTGTGTTGGTTCCTTAGTTCTTACCACTGTGCCCTAACCTCGGTGCCCAGTTTTTTTGTTTTTGCTTTTTTTATTTTTGCCAGTGCGTAATTCCTTCAGGCCTTCACTCCTACTCTTTACCCTTCCTTAATTATCCTTGCTTTCCTCTGCCAATGTGAATTCTGTACTTCTTTCAAGGCCCTGATTAAAACTCAACTCTTCCATGAAACCATCTCTGACAAACCCCACCCTGAGATGACTTCCCCTACATTTAAAATTCCCTCAGCTATTGTGCCCATAGTCTGAGTCACACTGATTCCAAATGGTTTATATTGTCTCATTTAAGTCTGTTTGATTCACCCAATTCCCTGAAAGTAAACTCCCCAAGGGTGTTTTCTACTGTGGTGTAGTCTTCGTAATGCCATACAGTCCTGGGTACACAGTCTACGAATTAAGAGGCCCATGTGTCAATCATCTCCTCTTCCGCCAGTGGCTGAGCACCCCTGCTGGGGAGGGGACTTCCTGCCGGATGCTTAGGACCAGAGGGTGGGTGAGCATCACCTCTGCCCTCAAGGAGAGGCAGATGTGTGAATACAATGAGTTACAGTGCAATTCAATTACAGCAGTCGACCCTTATCCACAGGGAATATGTTCCAAGACAACCCATGGACGCAGAATCCTCAGATAGTACCGAACCCTATATATACTATGTTTTTTTGTATACATACATACTTATGATACAGTTTAACTTACAAATTAGGCACAGTAGGAGATTAACAATAACTAACAATAAAAGAGTATGATTATAATCATATACTGTAATAAAGGTCATCTGAATGCTGTTCTCTCTCTCAAACTATCTTACTGTACTGTTCTTGCCTTTCCTCCTGTGATGATGTGAGATGACACACAGCCAACATGATGAAATAAAGTGAGGTGAACGATGTAGATATTGTGATGCAGCATTGGGCCACTACTGACCTTCTGACAATACGCTAAGTGACGAGGGGTTGGGGAGAGTCTAAAGCGTGGAGACGCTGGACAAAGGGATGCTTCATGTCCCGGATGGGACAGAGAGGGCAGCGCAAACTTTCATCATGCTTCTCAGAATGGTGTGCAATTTACAACTTGTGAATTGTTTATTTCTGGAATTTTCCATTTAATATTCTGAGAGCACAGTTGACTGCAGGTAACTGAAACAGAGGAAAGCAAACCCACGGATAAAGGGGACCACTGTAATTGGATTAGAAAGGTGCAGAGGAGGGAGGGGAAGGCTTCTGAAGAAGAGGAGCTCAGGGTGAGCAAGAGTGAGAGCCAGGACATTTCTGAGAGTGCAGAGGTGAGGAGACGAACACTACTCTGGTTTGTCGAGGTGGATTGGGGCATACTTTAGAGGAGGGAAGCAGATTAGAGACAGAGACAGTGGTAGGAACTGAAATTGGAAACGAAGTTTTCTGTTTTCCAACCGCGTTATTAGGTCTTTATTCCCTGGGCCCATGTCAAAAGGAGAACATTAAGAGCTATGTAAAAGGCTTTATTTGTTTATTTACTATTAAAATGCCGTTTAAAAAAAGAAGTCATGGTGACCATAGCTGTTTGTTTTTACTTCATTTTGTTTTGTTTTAACATCATTACTTGACAAAATAAAGATTTGGCAATTCTCGGTCAGAAGTAACGTTTCCAGGACCAAATTCTTGGAGCTGCTGCTGGAGAGTCACTGAGATAGATGGAAGTAGGGACAAGTACACTGTTGACTTAACTCTTAGGAGGACAGGAAGAGATGGAGAACTGAAGTAATTTCTGCTGATGAGGAAAGCCCATGTGGCCAAAGCTTTCAAAGGAGGCTTTAGGAAAATGAAGAGGAGGGGCAGCTTGACTTGTTTTGATGGCTCTAATCCCTGTTCTCTTTGTGAGAGGTGTGAACGGTTTGAGATGCCTACTCTCCCTCCTTTGTCTTATGCTCCTTTCCACTCCTGGCTGTTCCCATCAGCTGCTGCTCCCTCCCTGGGAGGGAATGGAATGTGCCCTTTCTCTGAATGCAACTCTGACTTTATCACCAATCTTCCCGTCTTTCAAAGCAAGGGCTGACAACTGTGATTTCTCATCTCCAGGTGCGAAGGAAATTGCCCCATGTAAGTGTCTGCCTGTCCAGGCCCCCGCCCCCCAGGGCTGCTTCAGTACCTGTCAGTTGAATTTGCACTAATGAGATTAAAGGAGGTGCGTTGGAGCTTTAAAAAAATTTTTGCCCCATCAATCCAAAATTCCTAAGGTAAGAACTTGCCTGAATCAATATAGTAGTAATTACAAATCTTGAGCTGTCCCTTTTAGGGCATTTCAGTCATTTCATGGAAATGAGAGCTGTCGAGGGGGCCCTAGAAACAAAGGTGTGTAAAGAGGGGTGTAGGGCTTATTAGATAGAAAAGGCGTTTCAAGTTCTATACGGCACCATTCAATTTGCTCATTAATTTCTTATTCTAGTTGGGATTTTACTACACAGATGGTTTGCCCAAGGCCTCACAGCAGTTTGGGTTGAAAAAGTAAGCGAGCATAAGAAAAGGAAGGGGGAGTCCCCGAGGGTAAGGGAGAAGGTGCAACCCGGATAGAGTGAGACTAATAGGAAATAATGGGGATTGGGGACTTCAAGGGCTGCTCTGAAATGGGTTTTCCAGTCTTCAACCCCTGGAGGCATTGGCAGAGGTGTTGAGTCCATCGGAGGTCCTGAAGGCCAGCAAGGATGAGAGAAGCAGAATTCATTGTTGCTGAAGTGATCACAATTAAAAGAAGAAACTGAGGCATGGGGAAACAGCATAGACCCAAACTCTTGTCTTTGCTCCACTGTGTGACTTTGGGCAAGTTACCCCACCCTTATAGGCCTTAGAGTCCTCAGAATAAAATGAGGGCATGTTGCCCAGTCGGTGTGGCTCAGAGGTTGAGCATTGACCCATGCACCAAGAGGTCGCTGGTTCGATTTCCGGTCAGGGCACATGCCCAGGTTGTGGGCAAAATCCCCAGTGGGGGGCATGCAGGAGGCAGCCAGTTGATGTTCTCTCTCATCAATGTTTCTCTCTCTCTCTCTAAAATCAATAAAGAAAAAATAATTAAAATAAATAAATAAAATGAGGACATGTCACTGGTGACGTTCCTTGCAGCTCTGACATCTTATTCTGAGACTCTGGGAAAAAGAAACAAACTTCCCACTTTTGCTCCTTTCTGATATGCGAGCTCCCTGAAGACTGGGGGCTAGAACTCCATCCTGGGCCCTGCCTTGGATTACCCAGTGAGCAGGGACCTGGGCTTAGGAAAGGGAGAGAGGAGGGACTGAGTCAAGTGAAGTCAGCAACAGACCCATGTTGAAGACACCCTACCAGAAGGCTAAGAATGGTCCAAGGTGATGGATGACATTTTGCAAACCGGTGCTCTAGAACAAACAGTGCTACCCAGAGGCAGTCCTCCATGCCTGACACAGGAGCAGGTGAGATTTAGGAAGCTAAGCTAGCTGCAGAAGAATGTTTCCTGTCACATACACATACCCACCAGCTTAATGCCCTCCAGCTGTCCTCCTGTTTATCGACACTTCCCATTTCCCCCTCAATCTTTGCCTTCATAGATGGAGGCTCCAACCCCTGCTCCAGGACTCCTTTGCTTGTGTTACTTCCTTTGTTGAGGAAGCCGAGACTAGTTGTAAGCCTTCCTGTGTCCTCTCCCCACAACACAGAACCACCTTGTCTAGATAAAGGATTATTCATTGTCTTTGAGTGACATGATGTTGGATAAAAAGCAGAAGGAGATACTGACATACTACAATATGGATTAACCTTGAAGACATTATGCTAAGTGAAATAAGCCAATCACAAGAGGACAAATATTGTATGATTCCACTTACGAGGTCCCTAGAGTAGTCAAATTCATAGAGACAGGAAGTAGAATGAGGTTTCCAGGAATGGGGAGTTAGTGGTTGATGGAGATAGAGTTTCAGTTTGGGAAGATGAAAAATTTCTAGAGATGGATGGTGGTGGTGATTGCATATAGCGTGAATGTGTTTAATGCCACAGAACTGTACTGTTTAAAATAGTACATTTCATGTTATATATATTTTTCTTTCTTTCTTTCTTTCTTTCTTTCTTTCTTTCTTTCTTTCTTTCTTTCTTTCTTTCTTTCTCTCTCTTTCTCTCTCTCTTTCTCTCTCTCTTTCTCTCTCTCTCTCTCTCTCTCTTCCTCCCTCCCTCCCTCCCTCCCTCCCTTCCTTCCTTCCTTCCTTCCTTCCTTCCTTCCTTCCCTCCTTCCTTCCTTCCTTCCTTCCGAAGTGCTAAATCCCTGCACAAGTAACCTGGTTTTGTTCTCCACTGGGCTTTTTCAGCCAGATTGTCAAGTTCGGGAAGCCTACTAATCTTTTGTTTATTGTACATATCACCAAGTCTGGTAAATTCCCATTTGCACAGTTAATAGGATAGGTTGATACTTGACTTCGTTTTAAATTTTTGATGCTCTTTTGTATGGTGGCCATCCCTGGATTCTCTGTCTCTCCCCACACAGAACTGTGCCTCACTCACCAGCCTGTGAGGATGGTGCTTAGGAAACTCACATTAAGAGGAGGTGAATTTGAAGAGTGAGGTAGGACAGAAGTAATTGGAATTGACAGGAGTGCAAACTGTGCTCTACGTGGCAAAGAAAGGGAAAGAGACAGGAGGAAAAAGGGAACATTAGACAGGAGCTCAGGATCCCTATGTGATGGTGAGCACACCTCACTGAAGTTGCCAACTCTCAGTATGAATGACTCACATGAGCCATCCACAGCCCCAACTTTTTCAGAACCAGAGTTCATTGAGACCTCAGGAGAATGAAGTTACCTTATCTCTTTTGCTCTCTGTCTCCATCAATCTATGTCACTTCCCATCGTCCCTTGCCATCAGCACCAGAAGCTTCAGTGCCAGGGGCAGCCTGCTAATTAATTACCCTTGGCCTGTGAGCACAGGTGTGCTTGTGTCAAGATTTCCATGCCTGGGGGAGAATCGGGTTTTGGCTCTGATGGCATCCTTGCTGGTCCAGGTTCCAAAAGCCTTTCTGCCTAGGAGTTTTCTGGGACATCAGATAACTGTGCCATTATTTCATTCAGCATGTATTGGACACCTACTTGAGAACAAGAAGTAAAACTCGGAAGTCATCTATTCTAGGGCTCCTCAAATGTCAGTGTGCATGTGAACCTCCAGGGGATCTTGTCAAAATGCAGCCTCTGCTTCAGTAGGTCTTGGGCAATGCAGGACCTGATATTCTGCATCTCTAACCCTCCCAGGCGATGTCATTGCTGCTGAGCCCTGACCACACTTCAAGTAGCAAGAATCTAGCCCAATGAATCACAGCCCTGACCACACATTAGAATCACCTAGGGATCTTTTGAAAAATATGGTGACTGGGCTTCACTCCCAAATATTACTATTTAATTGGCTTGGGCACAGCCAGTCTTTGTCTAAAAAAGCTCCCCAGTTGATCCCAGTGAGCAGCTCATGTTGAAAAATACAGCTCTGATGAACTACTTTCACTCCACATTTTCTCATTGAAACTATCAGAAAAAACCCACCTTCACTACCTCACCTGTCCCTCCAGAGTCCCTAGGATTCGATTCCCCATTGTGAGAAGATTAGCTGTTGTAGTATCACATAATAATAAGAAATTGAGTATTTCATTTAATTAGAAATTCAGTATTGAGTATTTGCTATATGATTGGTATCATTTTAAGTACTTTACATTTACATTTCACAGTACTTCATGAGGTAGGTACTATTATTATCATGTGCATCTTTTTTATAGATGTGAAAACTGAGGTTCAGAGAGGTAAAGTAACTTGCCATAGGTCACACAGCCAGTAAGTGATAGAGCCAGGATGAGAAGTCAGGAAGTCTGATTCCAGAGTCAACTCTCTTAACCATTACATCATTTAGACTCCCTATGCAATGCCAAAGATAGCAGCAATGCTGGACAAGGATGAAGGAAATGTGTTCTTTTCATTTAAAACCTGTTTTTTTATGTTGATAGGCTGTTTTTTTAGTCTGAGTTTCTGTTGTTTTTACGGATCAAGTTCATTTCAGTTTCAAAAATCAACAGTGATACAAAGCTATGTGTGTGCGTGTGTGCGTACCTTGCTTTTCTGTTTTCTGTCCCATCTATTCATTTAGTGGACCTTGGCATGGAAAGGTGTGCAGAAGGAATACTTGCTGTTCATGAATGGAGCTCACTCGGGTCTAGGACAGTGTTGTTTTTTGTTTGTTTGTTTGTTCCTCACACAAGGATATTTTTCCCATTGATTTTTAGAGAGAGTGGAAGGAAGGGAGGGAGAGAGAAAGGAGGGAGGGAGAGAAAAAAGAGAAAAGAGAAACATCGATGTGAGAGAGACACATCAATTGGTTGCGGGGACTGAACCTGCAACCCAGGTACGTGCCCTTGACTGGGAATTGAACCCACAACCCTTTGGTCTGTGGGTTGACGCTCTAACCACTGAGCAACACCAGCCAGGGCTGCTAGGACCATGTTCTGAGAAGGATTTCAAGCTCCATTGCCCACCCCCCTAAGGTTTGAAGAACCCCACAGATTCCAATCTGGCAATACTTCTAGGGTAGTCTTTAACATAATGCAGCTCAACCTTCCCAATGGTCTCCTAGCATACACCTCTCTAAAACAGTGATACTCCCCTTAGCTCATAATTCATCCCAGCACAGATCCATCTCAGACACTGAGCTAGATGGGGTAGTTGCCAGGAATGTGACAAGTCTTGCTATTGAGGGGTAATCTTTCTCTTGTAGCATTAGTACACAGCATGGGAACAGACGGGTTAAGAAAAGTCTTCAAATTATCATGAGATGCCCTCAAAGCAAACATACTGTTAGATCAAATCCAATTGATTTGACAACTTGCTATTAATTTGGATGTTATGTATTATTGTGGTTCCCCTTTGGTGCAGATGACCAAGAATTGACTGAGTGTTCTCATGTCAAAGAGGTGTAAGAGGCCAGAGAGAAACAGTGGCAATTTCACATGGTTCAAACTAAATGGAACCAGAGAATTTTAGTCGGAAGGCTTGTCAGACTCCATCAGGCCCTCTTTCAAAGGTTTGAATGCCCTTTATGTTATCCACTATCAACAACTGCCCAACCTCTGCTTGGGCAGCTCTTATGCCAGGGAACTCAATACCTTACAAGGCAGACAGCTTCATTTTCAGAAGATTCATACGGTTAAAGTTCTTACTTAGAAAGAGTGCAAACTATGTAACTTCTATCAACGGGTCTAGTTCTGTTTCCTAAAGTCACACACACAAAGCTGGTTCCTTTTCCATCTAACAGCTTTGCTTAAACAATTTCAAGCAGTTAGTACATCTTCCTATGTCTTCTTTCTCTCCAAATGAAGTATAATTTTTAAGATCTTCATGATATAACAAGCCTTTCAACTCTATTCTCTCTCCTCTGAGTGCCCATTATGTTCTGAGGTCCAGTTAAAATCCCAGTCCCCTCCAGGGTGAAGTTCTGTGGGCTGCTACCTCTCTTTCCATGGACACCCACTTTCTGTTTAGGATGCATATTCAAGAGCACGCAAACCAAGAACACTGAGCTTGTGGGCAACCCTAGCAACCCAAGCTCACAGCTTCCCTCTGGGTCTCACCACATGCTCAGGCAGAGATGGGAACAGGTAGATTTGATTCTACACCATCTCCCACAGCTGGCTTTGGCTGGGCTGCAGCACCGACTGATAGTATCCAAGGGACTTCAAGATTGGCACTTTCTCTGCGTAGCCTCAGTGTGGGGCTCTGAGAGAGGATCTGGGCCTCTTTGTTAGCAGAGCCCCCACCCCAGTCCTGGGAGGCCTAGCAAACAGCTGGGCATCCAGAAATCTCTTTCCTGTGCTCCCCTAACACTCAGGGAGCAGTATCAGTTCTGACAAAGCCTAGATCAGACAGACTGACTGCTCCTGCCAGAATCTCTCAGGATGACACATTTTCTTGTCACTGGTTTGTCTTCATCAAGGTTTCAAAGATCTGTGTGGTTCTATGTGTCAGCAGCATGTGAGCAAACACCTGGGCTCAAAATGAGCCACTTCCTATTTCAAAACATTTCTACTCTCCATGTTGGGACTACTGGCTACCCTGTGGCTGCAGGAAACTGTGGGCATATTGTACCTCCTGTCCTCAGGGCAGCCGATTCCAAGAGAGAGGTGGTGGGCATCGCTCACTGTGCTTGGATGTCCAGGCCTCACACTGGGCGTGGCCAGTCGACCACCCTGGGTTGCACTGAGCTTTTCATTGCTGAGCGGCCTTGAAGCAAGTGAAGAGGATAAGCAACACACACATGAAAAGATGTTCAACATCATTAGCCATTAGGGAAACACAAGTCAAAACAACGAGATACCACTTCATGCCCCCTAGGATGGCTAAAATATATGATAAATGTTAGGATATGGAAAAATCGGAACTTTCACACATTGCTGAGAATGTAAATGGTGAATATAAAATAGTGCAGCCACTTTGGAAAATAGTCTGGCAATTCCTCAAAATGTTAAACAGAGTTACCACATGACCCAGCAATTCTATCTAGGTATATACCCAAGAGAAGCAAAAACATATATACACACAACATGTACATGTACATTCATAGCAATATTATTCATAATAGCTAAAAAGTGAAAATAACCCAAATGTCCAAATGAATAAATAAAATGTGCTATATACCTACAATGCAATATTATTTGGCAAAAAAAAAGAATGAGGTATGGAAAGACATCTCATGTTCATAGATTGGAAGACTTAATATTATTAAGATAGCAAACATAACTGATTTGTAAATTCAACACAATTCCTAACAAAAT
This sequence comes from Tadarida brasiliensis, assembly GCA_030848825.1. NCBI lineage: Eukaryota > Metazoa > Chordata > Mammalia > Chiroptera > Molossidae > Tadarida > Tadarida brasiliensis. The sequence continues at coordinate 28,126,980 of CM061277.1, read as the reverse complement.
CGCAGCTGGAGTTTTCAGAAATTGACAATCTAGTTCTAAAATTCATATAGAAACATAGGGATCCAGAATGGCTGAAACAATCTCAAACAACAAAGTTGGAGAACTCACACTTTCTGATTTCAGATTTACTACAAAATTATAGTAATCAAGACAGTGTAGTCCAGCATGGAAGTAGGGAACAGACTGGCAAACCTCAGAGGGAAGGGGGGTGGGAGGGGTGGGAAAAGATAAACCAAAGAACCAATATGCATATATGCGCAACCAATGGACACAGACAACAGTGCAGTGAAGGCAGCGGAGGGGTGTGTGTGTGTGTGTGTGTGTGTGTGTGTGTAGAGGGTGTCAATGGGGAAAAAAGGAAAGACATCTGTAATACTTTCAACAATAAAGATAAATTAAAAAAAAAAACTTAAAACTTAAAAGAAAAAAAAAAAAAAAAAAAAGACGGTGTGGTCCAGACATAAGGCTAGACTTAAATAGATTAATGGAATAGAATTATGAGTCCAGAAATAAATCTTTGCATTTATGGTTAATTGATTTGCAACAAAGGTGTCAAGATAATTTAATGGGGAAAAATAGTTTTCCAACAAATGATGCTGGGTATTTATCTGCAAAAAATGAAGTTGGACTTCTATCTTTTGTGAACTTGGATTGGTCAATGGTTTCTTAGTATAAGCAACAAAAGAAAAATTGATAAATTGGACTTTATCAAAATTAAAAACTTTTTTGCTTCAAGGAACTCCATCAAGGAAGTGAAAAGACAACCTATAGAATGGGAGACAATATTTATAAATTATATATCTGAGATGAGATTTATATATAGAATATATAAAGAATACAGATCAATAATAAAAAATAACCAATTTAAAAATGGACAAAGGATCTGAATAGACATTTCTTCAAGACAAATATGCAAATAAGCACTTGAAAAAATGTTCAACATTATTTATTAGTCATTAAGGAAATGTAAATCTAAACCACAATGAGACACCAGTTCACACCCACTATGATGGTTAAAATAAGAAAGACAAACAAAAGCAAGTGTTGGAGAGGATGTGGAGAAATCGAACACTTATACACTGCTGGTGAGAATGTAAACGGTGCAGCCACTTTGAAAACAGTCTGGCAGTTCTTCAAAATATTAAAATAGTTACCACATGACCCAGCAATTCCACTCCTATGTTTATATCCAAGGACATGGAAACATCTGTTCACACCAAACTTAATGTGTACATGAATATTTATAGCAGCATTATTTATAAAAGCCAAAAGGTGGAAACAAGCCAAATGTCCATCAACTGATGAATGGATAAATAAAATGTAGTATCACTATACAATGGGATATTATTTGGGCCTAAAAGGGACTGAAGGACTGAGTCATGCCTAAACATGGATTTACCTGAAAACATGCTAAGTGATTGAATTCACTCACAAAAGACAACAGATTATATGATTGAATTCATGTGAAATGTCCAGAATAGGGAAATCTGTAGAAACAGAAGGTAGATTTGTGGCTGGAGGGTATGGAGAAATAGGGAAATGATAGCTAAAGAGTACAGGGTTGTTGTTTTTTTAGGTGACTGATGTATGTATCTGTGACTATACTAAAAGCCATTGAATTAAACGCTTTACATGGGTGAATTGTATGGTATGTGACTTATATATCACACATATATCAATAAAGCTGTTAAAAACAAAAATGTAGCAAATTATTATGACATAAAATGAGTAAAGGGTCATTAATGTAACAATCTGTTGGCAGTACCTGAGACTGCCTATGTGACATTGGGCTGTGTGACTTCTGCTCCCTGTCTTGGTCTCCTTCTCTGGGAAATGGGAGAAACTGTAGCTGATCCACAGTGCCCTTTTCCCTTTTCCCTGCCCTCCCTCACTGCCTCCAGGCTCCCCTCTCTCGGTCATTGTAACTAGCACATTTTCATTGAAGGTTCCCTGAGACGCAGGTCCCATGCTCCAAAACTTCAGAGGCTCCCTGCCAGCGAATAAAAGCAAACACCTTCTCCTACCTTCTGTCCCCCATAACATCCTTCCCTTCGGCTGCGCCACTTCCTAGTTCCTCAGGCACTTTACATGGGGGCCAAGCAGGCTATTCAACTTTCTCCAAACCAAAGAACTACTACCCTGTCTGCATGAACTGACTCAGAGATCTCTGTGGCTGTCATAATCTATCCATCCTGACTCCTGTCTCGCTGGGATCTCAAGCTCAGCACTGGCCATCTCGGATCTTACTTTTCTCTCCTGTAAAACAATGGGGTTGAACTACACTAATATTCTCAGAAATAAGAACTCCTGGTACATGAAAGGGTGCTCAACATCACCAATCATCAGGGAAATGCAAATCAAAACCACTATGAGATATCACCTCACACCTGTCGGAATGGCTATCATAAAAAAGATAAGCGGTAACAAGTGCTGTGAGGATGTGAAGAAAGGGGAACTTTGGTGCACTGTTCGTGGGAATGTAGATCAGTGCAGCCACTGTGGAAAACAGTATGGAGGTTCCTCAAAAAATTAGAAATAGAACTGCCATATGATCCAGCAGTTCTACTTCTGGTTATTTATCCAAAGGAAATGAAAACACGAATTCAAAAAGATATCTGCACTCCCATCTTCACTGCAGTATTATTTCCAATAGCCAGGACATGGAAGCAACCTAAGTGTCTATCAATGGATGAATGGATAAGAAAATGTGACACACACACACACACACACACACACACACACACACACAGAGGAATATTATTTAGCCATAAAAAGGAAGAAAATTCTGCCATGGATAAACCTTGAGGGTATTATGCTAAGTAAAATAAGTCAGACAGAGAAAGACAAATACTATATGATCTCACTCATATGTGTAGTCTTAAAAAAACCCACTGAGCTCATAGATACAGAGAGCAGATGGTTGTCAGAGGTGGGGGTGGACGGTGAGCAAAATAGGTGAATGGGTCAAAAGGTAAAACTTCCAGTTACAAAATAAACCAGTCACCGGGGTGTAACGCACAGCATGGTGACTATAGTTAACAATCCTGTGTTGTGTATTTGAAAGTTGCTAAGGGAGTAGATCTTAAAAGTTCTCATTGCACACAAAAGCGTAATTATGTGTAGTGATGGATGGTAATTAGACTTAGCGGGGTGATCATTTTGTAATATATACAAATATCACATTATTATATTGTTCACCTGAAACTAGGATAATGTTATATATCAATTATATCTCGATTTAAAAAAACACACAGAAAAACAAAAGAATTTTTTGGGCTATTCATAGGGATTTTAGAAAGAGGGTGGCATGGTCCAGGAAGTTCAGGAAACCCTAGACTACACAGGTTTCCTTGACACAGGATTTCTCCAAGACTTTAATTCTCTAATGGGCATTGTGAGCCACCAGGAGGAGGATATGCTGTTCAAGCTTCCCCAGGCTTTTAAAACTAAACAGACACAGACACACACACACACACACACATACACACACACGCATGCATTTTTAAAGTAATATTTTGCTCTGCAGAACTCACACATGCTGGACAAGGAAATGCTGCACAAGTTGATCTTCAAGAATCCTACAAGCTGCGATGGTAGAGGAAGGCAGAAGGCATTCCAGAGGGAGGCACAGCGTGAGCCAAAGTGTGACGGCCACAGTGAACGCTGTCTGTACGAGGACCAGTGACTACCTAGCATAGGGCCATGGCTTAATGCCTGCTTACTGAGTGCAGTAGGGAGGCATTTCATCCAGATTATTAGGAGGAGGGGGAGGGGAGAAACAGTGAATGGGGGCAAGGTGTCCCATTTAGTCTCCTCTTTCTATCACCCCCTCCCCCACCTCAAGGTTGCTCTGAGGCCCCTCTTGGCTGACACTGGGAGTCCAGCTCAGCGTGTGGCTCTTGCTAATGGGCTGCTAAGCTGTGACTGGCCTGGAGCAGCAGGGGAAGCCACAGGAGACCATCTGGCAGGCTTGGCATCTTCACACTTTTGGCAAATGGAGGACTGATACAGTAATTAGTCTAGTTACAGGAGAATCCCATGGCAAGAAATGGGAAAGGGTATCAGCTTAGCTCATAGGGAATCACGTCCCACAGAGAAAGTCTTCCTCCATCAGTGACTTAGCACCGCTGGCTTGCTCCCTGGAAAAAACTGAATGCAACATCACCTGGGCGAAGGCACCCATTCTCCGGCTCCACCACTGGTGAGGTGTGTGACCTTGGGCAAATTCCAGCCTTTAGTCCTGAGTCCAGAAGAGAGGACGCACTCAATAACTGTGACTAATTTTATTAATAATGCCGTTATTATTGGTGCAGACAACTCTAGTAAAACAGACAGCAGATAGAGGTGTGGAGCAGATAACTTTTGTTAAGTTTTTATATCTGTGTTTATGTTTGTCTATCCTGACACAAGATCTCTGGATCAGAGAAGAGACCTTTTACTTATTCACTGAGCATCTCAGTAATGCCTATTCTCCAGGCTCATTTTCCCTCCAGGCAACACCATGAGGGCCAGATGTTTTCCTGCTCATGCAGTGAGGTTTGTACCACAGGAGAGGAGCCCCGAAATTAGGAGACTCAAAGCTTATATGAGGCATCTGGAATAAGAGGGGAGGGGAAGGGAAGGGGGTTAGAAGGAGAGAAGAGAGACATTGGCACTAAACTGTAAACAAATTCTCTCTGGGGAGAGGGCAGGGTCTCTAGGTCTATTACCCCTACAGTGTAAGCAAATGGCTCTAGGGGAGATAGCCTTAACATTTTCCCAGGGCAATTCACTACCTCTGCCTTCCAAGGCATGTTTAACCATTTAACCACCCTTCAACCCAGTTACCAGTACTCTGCTCAGAAAGCTGGGACCATGCAGAAATGTGAAAATATTCAGAGAACATTGTCTCTCGATTGCTTTTTCAGAGCCACTGGCAGCTTAGGATGTATTTGAATGCTACTCCCTAACACCCACATGTGTATGGGAGTGTGTGTAGCTGTGCACAAGTGTGTATTTGTGTGTAAATATGAGCTGGTCTTTGCACATGCGGGTGTATACATTGGGTGGGGAACTTGTTTACATACAGTGCCAGGAGAGATGTCAAGGTTTCTCTACAGAAGAAAGGATGAATCGGCATCTGAAGTACAGGCTGTGAAGCCATTAAGAGCACAGAGGATAGAAGGGAAGTGGTGCTGCACCAGGATTCCAGAGACCTACCTGCCTTCAACACAACTAATTGCATGATTGTGTAGTCTCTTCTTCTCTTCTCTTTAGAAGGAATGATTATATCCCCCATGCCTACTCAGTAAGCTAATAAAACTCAAGTAAGAGAATATCTGTGTAAAAGCCATACAAATCAAATGCAAGCTACTAGTAGTGATGCTTTGACACCAAACTATGATAAAATGTTCACAAAGTGCACAGCACAGTATCTGGTACATAATACTTGCTCTATAAATATCACTTCTTTTGCCACCCTCTGCACATAGTAGGTACTAACCATATTGGATGGATGGATAGATGGATGAATGGATGGGTGGAAGCCTTTACCAGTGCTCCATCAACATTACATACAAGAGGCTTTGCACAGAGCATTTGGCTTCCACAACTGTGGGAAGCAGAGCTGGGGGAATTCTCCCAATATCCTAGCTCAGTTTTCTGATCAGCTGCATAATCTACCATCTCAGAAAGGGAAATTGGAGTATTGAGAGACAAAATGATGGAGCAATTAGGGTGGCTTTTCCTTCTAGAATAATAATAGTAATAATAAGATAGAAAAAGAATAGTATAAGTTGTTTGAGTTGAAAGGCACCCAGGGGTTTGTTTCCTGAGTGTCTACTCTGTACCAGCAGAAATAAAGAGCTTCCTAGACCCCCCCCCAAAAAAAAAGTTAAAGGAGTTTATTACCACCAAACCAGCATTGCAGAAAATACTAAAAGGACTGTTGTAAGAAGAAGAAGAAATATTAATATATAGAGAGGAACATAGGCATAAAGAATTAAAATGGCAATAAATAAGTACCTTTCAATAATAACCTTAAAAGTAAATGGATTAAATGCTCCAATCAAAAGACATGGCACAGTTGAATAGATAAGAAAACATGACCCACCCTGGCTGGTTTGGCTCAGCGGTTAAAGCATAGGCCTACAGACCAAAGTGTTGCGGGTTCGATTCCAGTTGATGGCGCATACCTGGGTTGCAGGTTCAATCCCCAGCCCTGGTCGGGGTTGTGTGAGAAGCAACCAATGGATGTATCTCTCTCATATTGATGTCTCTGTCTCTCTCTCCCTCCTATCTAAAAAAAAAAAAAAAAAAAAAAAAAAAAAAATCAATGGAAAAATATCCTCAGGTGAGGATAAACAAAACAAAACAAAAAGAAAAGAAAACTTGACCCATATATATGCTGTCTACAAGACACCCACCTCAGAACAGAAGACTCACATAGGATGAAAGTGAAGGGATGAAAAAAAATTTTCTAAGTAAATGGAAATGAAAAAAAAGCAGGAGTAGCAATACTTATATCTGACAAAATAGACTTCAAAACAAAGGCCATAACAAGAAACAAAGAAAGTCACTACATAAAACTAAAAGGATCATTCCAACAAGAGAATATAACCCTGGTAAACATTTAAAAATTCCTGGAGGACTTTAAGGAAGAGATAGACAGCAATACAGTCATAGTAGGGGACTTTAACACCCCACTGACATCACTGGATAGATCTTCCAGACAGAAAAATCAACAAGAAAACAATAACTGAAATGATACACTAGATCATATGGATTTAATTGATATTTACAGAACATTTCATCCCAAAGCTGCAGAATATACATTTACTGGCTGCAACCACTGTGGAGGATCAGCTGTGCTGAGGCCAACCCCACAGAGCAGGACTTACTTTAGCAGGGCTCCAGTGCCTGCTGAGTTTACCCCTTCAGGGTGTTGCTTGTGGAGGTGGTCTGAAGCTGTCCACTGTGTGTGCTGGCTCTGTGGGCTCCTGGAAGGTACAGGCCAAGGTCAGCCACTACCTGTGCCTTGCCTGGGGCCACCTAGCATGAGCTACAATATGACCTGTAGATGGCTGCTACTTGTGCTGGGCTCGGAGGTGCCCAGGAGAGGCCATGCTATGAACCAAGGCTGGTTGCTGCTCATGCCAGGCCTGGGTCCACTTAGCGAGAGGTATGGGGCATGCCGACACCAGATGCTGCTTGTTTGAGAAATTTTAGGAAAGTCGGAAGCATGAGCCAAGACAGGCCATTTGTATGAAAAGACCACTGAAAACTGCTTGGGTGGACCTGCAAATTAAGTGAGGCAGGGTCTCAGGGATTGTCAGGGTAGGGTGAACAGTGATAGCCAGGTTGATGGAGATTCAGATATGGTGCCTGCCTGCTGGCTCTGTGGGGTAAGGCTCAGAAAAGGAACAGTGGCCTCTGCCAGCACTCTGTCTGGGAGAAACCCGCCCCTCTAGCTCTTACCCTGTTTCCAGACAATTCATTTCCTCCCTGTATGTCCCTGGTGCCTTTTGAGCTGCTGCCCCAGCACTGGAGTTTAGAGCAGTAAGTCTGAGTAAGTCCTTGTGTGCAGGCCCTTTAAGAGGAATGCCTGGGACTCCAGAAGCCCCCTGTCTCACTCAGCCCCAGCCCAATCCCCACTGGTTCTCACAGCCAGAATTTACAGAGACTTCTTTTGCCTGAACTGAAACCCTGGTCTGGGGGTCCTGGTGTGGGCCTAGAAACCCTCTCTCCTCAGGAGAAACCTCTGCAGCTGAGCTATCTCTCCCAATTTTTATCTGCCACAGGTGGGTGTGGGACCAGCCTGTTCTGCATCTCTGCGGCTCTGCGGCTTCTTATTTATGTCCTTAGTTCTAGGACTTCTGTTCAGCTAGATTTCAGGCAGTTCTGAATGGCGATTCTTCTACAGTTTCTACTGCCCAATTAAAGTTTTTTGAAAAAAATTAGAAGGTTCTAGCCTCGTCTTAGCCACTAACTTAGTAGTGAGATTTTGAGCAAATCACTTGTCCTTTCTGAGCTTCATCTGTAAAAGAAGGCAATGCAGTAGATGACCTCTACGGTCCTGTTCCCCTGAAACATTGTGATGTCAAGTGGTTCTGAAATCCCATCTCCTTCACAGAGATTTTCAACTGTTGAAAATAGTGGCAATTCTTTCTCCTTTACCCACATTCCACTGCCTTGTCTGAACATGTCCCCTCTGTTTTATTTTTGCTCTTTACACTAAATATGTTCATCCATAAGGATTTATGTCAGAATGGCTGAGGGCAGGGTAGTGAAATTATTTCTGCATGTTTATAGGGAGAGTCTGAGCTCTGCAAGAACAAAAATGTTGCCCTCAAGGGGAAAGCTCTCCTTCGTGGAGGTTGTGTGTTCTCTGCTCACACCCTCACAAAAGCCTGATGACAATGCTTAGCTGAGTTCATGACACAGCAAGCAACAATCAATCAATCTTTCTTCCTTTCCTCCCTTCTTCTCTTCCTTCCTTCCTCCCTTTCTTCCTTCCTCCCTCCCTCCCTCTCTCCCTCCCTCCCTTCCTACCTCCGAGTATAGGCCACAAGCATTACACAAAAGTATTTTACAAAATTAATTTCAATCTATCGTTTCAACTCAATCTAATTATATGTTCATACATTCTTTCATTTAACAAATTGTTATTGAATGTATATTATGTCTGAGACACTGTGCTAAGCTTTAAGGTTGTAAATACGAATAATACATAGTTCTTGCCTTCCAGGAAATCCTTGTCTGTTTAATTTGTTTATTTAACAAATATCTTATTATAGTGTGTCATGCTGGCTTCTCTGGAAGCTGTCAGTGGGACATAGTATGGAGTGTGAAATATATATTAGAGATCAAAATTTGTTTTTAAAAAAATGAAGGCAGTGAGCAAGACTGGGGAGAAGAAAAAGTTGAATGTGATTCAGGCTTCAGAACCTCAGGACACAGCAGTGAACTCTGGAGCAGAAATAGCTCATCAGAGCCACAGTGGCCCAAATGCCAGACTTCATGCCTCTGTGCATTAGTTTCCTAGGGGTGCTGTGATTAATTACAGTTCTGGAGGCCAGAGTCCGACATAAGGTGTTAGCAGGGCCATGCTCCCTCCAGAGGCTCACAAGGAGGATCCTTTCTGACCTCTTTCAGTTTCTGGTGGCTCCAGCTATTTCCTGACTTGTGATAGTATCACTCCAGACTCTGCTTCTGTCTCCACATGGCCTTCTGTGTGTGTGTGTGTAATCTCCCTCTGCCTTTTTCTTATAGGGGCATCTGTCACTGGACTTAGGGCTCATTCTAAATCCAAAAATGACCTCATCTCTAAATCCTTAACTTAATTACACCTTCAAAGACCCCTTTTCCAAATAAGGTCTCATTCACAGGTTCTGGCGGTTAGGACATGGACATATATTTTGAGGGACACCATTCAACCAATGACACCCTGCTTTGCTCAGTCAGCAAATGTGGACTGCCTCAGAAAGGGTATGGTTTTCTGAGATGCCACTCTATGCGACTGAGGCAGACTCCAGTTGCTGGTAGCTGGAGGGTGACCACTGGCTTGTTCTCCAGATGGGCAGCAAGTTCTGCCTTGGAGGGGGTCTGGGTGGCACATCCTACCTGATACACATACCAACCTCCATATTAGGAATCAAAAACAAAGTGGTGATAAAATCAGAGGGGTTCCTGTCCTGACCATACTTTCCCTATGGCAGGGGGAGAGAGGTATTAATCACATAACCCACCAACTCCAGTAAAATCACTTCAGTGGTAAGTGCTACCAAGAAGAGGCACATGTTACCGTAAGAATATGTAGAGGGGAGACCTGATGATCCTTGATTTAAGAGTGGAGAACAATATTTAGAAAATAGCATGTGCAATGGTTGGATCTTGTGCATTCAAGAAAGTGAAAGGAGCCCTGGCCAGTTTGGCTCAGCGGTTGGAGTGTGGGCCTGCGGACCAGAGAGTCCCGAGTTCAGTTCCTGCTAAGGGGCACGTACCCAAAAAAAAGGAAAGAAAGTGAAAGGACACCAGTGAGGCTAGAGTTAGAGAGTGAAGAGGAAGAAGGCATGGCATAAGGTTCGGGAGGCACGTCCAGCAGTCCAAATGAGGTGCTGAACTCTTCTGAGAGTTTCAGTAAAGGCAGTATGCTGGGCCAGGGTGGAGTCGCCAGACTAACCTGCAGTTGAGGGAGAGGTGCACTCTGTCATGACAGCAGTGTGCAGACCTGATTTCAGCAGAGAAGCCAGTCTAGAGGCAGCCCAGCCAGGAGCTGATGGGACCTAGGACTGGAGTGATGATAGTGGAGATGGGGAGAAACCAATTGATCCCAGAAAGATTTAATATATATATTTAACAGAGTTTGGTGATGGATTGGACACGGAAGTGAGGGAGAGGAAGATGGTCCGGGTGTTAGGTGATCCTCATCAAGATAGGGAACACTAGGAAGTTCTGGTCAAGATGGTGGCGTAGGTAAACACAGTACTCAGAACCTCCCACAACCACATCAAAATTATAACTCGATTACACAACAACCATCATTCAGAATGCCTCAAATCTGGCTGAACAGAAGCCCTGTAACCAAGGATATAAAGAAGCCATGTTGAGACTGGTAGAAAGGGCAAAGACACAAAACAGTGGAGTCGGTGGGCACCGAAGTCCCACTGAAGCAATTCCTGCTCCATGTGTGGCAGTTAAAAATCAGGAGGGATATCTCAGCTGCAGAGGTTCCCCCTAAAGAGTGAGGGGCTCCAGTTCCAAATCAGAATCCCCAGCCCAGGGTTCCAGTGCCAGGCAGAGAAGTCCTCATAACTTATGGCTGTAAAAACCAGCAAGGACTGTGGCTGAGTGAGATGGAGGGCTTCTGGAGTCCCAGGAGTTCCTCTTAAAGGGCCCACATGCACGGACTTACTCAGACTCACTGGCTCTGAGCTTTAGCACCGGGGAAGCAGCTCGAAGGCACCAAGGACATACAGGAGGAATGAATAGTTTGGCATCAGGGAAAGAGCTGGAGGGGCAGCTTTCTCCTGACAGAAGTGCTGCCAGAGCCCTGGCCAGTTTGGCTCAGTGGTTAGAGGTTTGGCCCACAGACTGAAAAGTCGTGGGTTCAATTCCTGGTCAAGGACACATACCTGGCTTGCAGGTTCAATCCCCGGCCTCAGTCCAGCTCATGCAGGAGGCAACCAATCGATGTGTCTCTCACACTGAAGTTTCTCTCCTTCCCTCCTTCCACTCTATCTAAAAATCAATGGAAAAATATCCTCAGGTGAGGATTAGCCAATAAAAGGGAGTGCTGGCAGAGATGATTGTTCCTTTTCTGAGCCCTGCCCCCACAGAACTGGTAGGCAGGTGCCATATCTGAGTCTCCATCAACCTGGCTAACACAGTTCACCTGGCACTGGTGATTCCCTGAGACCCCACCCCACCCACTTGTGGGCCCACTCAAGATGTTTTCAGTAGCTTTTCATACAAAGGGCCCATCTTGACTCATGCTGCATTCTCAAACGAGCAGCAACTGGCCTCTGCGTACCCCATACCTCTTTCTAAGTGGCTCCAGGCCCGGCACTAGTGGCAACCAGCCTCAGTTTTCTGCTTGGCCTCTTCTGGGCACCTCCAAGCCCAGCATAAGTAGCAGCCATCTGCATATTACTCTGTAGCTCATGCCTGGTGGCCCTGGGCAGGGCACAGGTGGTGGCTGACTGTGGCCTGCACTTCCCAGGAGGCCCCAAAGCCAGCAAACCCAGTTGACAGCTTTAGACCATGCTGAAGCACCACCCAACCACTTCCATAAGTGACATTCTCAAGAGGTGGACTTGGTGGGCACCAAAGTCCCATTGAAGCAAGTTCTGCTCCATGAGGTCAGCACAAGCATAGCAGCTCCTTCACTGTAGGCACAGCCAGTCCATAAAGCTGATCAGCTGGTGGTCAATCCCTCCCAGCGGCATGTCAACAGCAATCGAGGCTCAACTACAACAGGACAGACAGTTCACACAGCCCACATGAGGCACACCTGGAGGGCCAACTCGGGTGACCAGGGAATATGCACCACTGGACCCTACAGGACACCTACTGCATAAGGCCATTCTACCAAGTCCCAGAGATGTAGCAGTTCTACAAAATACATAGAAACAAACGCAGGGAAGCAGCCAAAATTAGAAGACAAAGAATAAGTCCCAAATGAAAAAAACAGCAGAAATCTCCAGAAAAAGAGCTAAATGAAATGGAGGCAAGCAAACTACCAGATATAGAGTTCAAAACAATGGTTATAAAGGTGCTCAAAAAACTTAGTGAGAACTTCAACAGCATAAGAAAGAACATGGAAACCATAAAACAAAACAAAACAAAACAAAACAAAAAAAACCCAGTCAGAAATGAAGGATACACTAACTGAAATGAAGACTAAATTACAGGGAATCAACAGTACAGTAGATGAAGCTGAGAATCAAATTAGTGATTTGAAATATAAGGAAGCAGAAAACACCCAATCAGAAAGAAAAAAATATTTTTAAAAATGAGCATAGTTTAAGGAGCCTCTGGGACGACTTCAAGTGTACCAACATTCACACCATGGGGATGCCAAAAAAGAGAAGAGAGAGTAAGGAATTGAAAACCCATTTGAAAAAATAATGATGGATAACCTGGTGAAGGAAATAGACATGCAAGTCCAGGGAGTGCAGGGAGTCCCAAACAAGATGAACCCAAGAGGCCCACACCAGGACACATCATAATAAAAATGTCAAGGGTTAAAGACAAAGAGAGAATCTTAAGAGCAGCAAGAGAAAAGCAGCTAGTTATCTACAGGAGAGCTCCCATACGACTGTTAGCTGATTTCTCAATTGAAACTTTGCAGGCCAGAAGGGATTGGCACAAAATACTCAAATTGATGAAAAGCAAGGACTTACAACCAAGATTACTCTACCCAGCAAAACTATCATTTATAATTGAAGTAGAGACAAAGAGCTTCCCAGACAAAAAAAAAAGGTAAAGGAGTTCATCACCACCAAACCAGTATTACAAGAAATTTTAAAGAGTCTTCTTTAAGAAGAAGAAGAAGGAGAAGCAGAAGGAGAAGGAGAAAGATAAAAATCTGAATAATAAAAGGGCAATGAATACATATCTATCAGCAATTACTTTATTTACTTACTTATTTATTTATTTTAATCCTCACCAGAGGATATTTTTCCATTGCTTTCTAGATAGAGTGCAAGGGAGAGAAGGAGAGGGAGAGAGTGAGAGAGTGAGTGAGAGAGAGAGAGAGAAACATCAATGTGAGAGAGACATATCAATTGGTTGCCTCCCGCATGACCCCCACCAGGACGGGGATCAAACCTGCAACCCAGGTACATGCCCTTGACTGGGAATAGAATCCGAGACTCTTCAGTCTGTGGGCTGACACACTAACTGCTGAGCCAAACCAGCCAGAGAAACAATTACTTTAAATGCAAATGAATTAAATGTTTCAATAAAAACATACAGTCACTGAATGGATAACAAAACAAAACCCTTACATATACTGTATACAAGGAACTCATTTCAGATGAAAAGGCATGCACAGACTGAAAGTAAAGGGATGGGAATAGATATTTCATAAAAATGACAACAAAACTAAAAACAAAGCTGGAGTAGTAATAACTATACCAGACAAAATAGACTTTAAAAGAAAGGCTAAAACAAGAGACAAAGAAGGACCCAGCCACTCCACTTCTGGGTATTCGTACAAAGAAACCCAAAACACTAAATCAAAAGGACATACACATCCATATGTTCATTGCGGCATTATTTACAATAGCCAAGACATAGAAGCAACCTAAATGTCTATCAATAGATGAATGTATAAAGAATAAGTGGTACATATATACAATGGAATATGATATAGCCATAAAAAATGAAATCTTGTCATCTGCAACAACATGGATGGATCTAAAGGGTATTATGCTAAGTGAAATAAGTTGGACAGAGAGAGACAAATTCCAGATGATTTCACTTATATGTGGAATCCAAAAGACAAATAAAGAAGCAGAACAAAAACAAATTCATAGATACAGACAACATTTTGATGGTTGGCAGATAGGAGGGGATTTGGGGGATGGAGTGAAAAAGGTAAAGGGATTAAGAAGTACAGATTGGTAGTTACAGAATAGTTATACGGATGTAAAGTACAGCACAGGGAATATAGTCAATAATATTGTAATAACTATATATGGTGTCAGATGGATACTAGATTTATTAGGGTGATAACTTCATAGGTTATATAAATGTCTAATCACAGGGTTGTACACCTGAAACTAATATAACATTGTACATCAATTTAATGTAATTTAAAGATAAAAATAGAAAAATAAATAAAAGAATTTAGAATATGAGAGAGAGAGAGAGAGAGAGAGAGAACATTAGAATAACCAGGAGTGAATGAGCATGAAATGTTCAAGAAGCTGGAGGAGTTGTTCCATGTGTGGTCTAAGAGGAGACCACAGGGTTCAGAGGGAGGGCAGCATTCTCCTGCCTCTCCCCTCATTGCTGAATGCAAACAATCTCCTCTCCACCTTCATGCACAAATCTTCCCCTCTGAGGTTTAATCTTCCTGTCCATGCTATATTATTGCCCTGACTTACCACTGACAGATACTGACTCACCTCTTGGTCCCTCCTCACATTTGTTGAGGATTTTGGCTTGTGGCCCAGTCCTTTTGCTTCACTTTGTGCTGTCATTCTGGGTGACATTTCTATTTATGCAGATGCCTGGATCTCCCTCACTGCACTTCACCTCAGCTACTCATCTCTGTGGTTATCCTCATCCTTCTCAGCCCCAAAACTGTACCACATCAGCCCTGGCCGGTTTGGCTTAGCAGTTGGAGCATTGGCCTGTGGACCAAAGAGTTCCGGGTTTGGTTCCCGCTAGGGGCACATGCAAATAAACAACAACAACAAAAAAAACCTGTACCACATCAAATCTTAAACATCTTATCCCTTTCTCTGAATATAATATTTTATCCTTCCAGCTTGCTCATAATTTTACTCCTGTAACTCCTATTCTTGGTCCCTTCATTTTCTCTCAATCAGCCCACTTCTGGCCTCACTTTATACCTTTCCAGCTTACATGGAGTACTGTATCTCCACATGGCACTGACTTGTGTCAGCACAACCTTGAATTTTGTGTTTTAGTTTCCATGTTCACCAACACTCTCAATTCCTCTCCAACTTGTCCTTTGTTAGGTTAGGCAAAGCCCAAATCATGATGAGTCCTAACCAGGCCTTCTCTTCTACTTCTCCAGGCTGCTGCACACTGCTGAGAAAGTTATCAGGTTGTGTAGAATGTTCTTCACCCTCAGTCCAACCCTCAGGCCTTGGACTGTCTCTAGAGAAATCTGTGTGCATGTCACCAGCAAAGATGGTAATTGTGATATGTACAACCAATGGAATTCCCCAAAGACAGTAGGGGACAGGATGGAGGAGGTTAAGTTGCAGCAGACTGAGGCATGAATGAAACTCTAAGCAGAGAACACTTATTCAGATGACTTAATAGAAAAGGGAAGGAGAAAGATAGTATAGTAGGTACAGTGTATAAAGGGCTTAGGTATTTTATTTATTTTTAAAAATATGTTTTTATTGATTTTTTAAAGAGAGAGGAAGGGAGAGAGAGATAGAAACGCTGATTGACTGCTTCCTGCACACCCCCCACTGGGGATCGAGCCCGAAACCTGGGCATAGTACCCTGACCTCGGAATCCAACCAGGACCTCTCAGTCCATAGGACATTGCTCAATCCACTGAGCCACACCGGCAGGGTGGGTTTAGGTATTTTAATTGTGGGGTAGGAAAGATGAGCATGTGTGTTAGATGCTGAGAGAAAGGACAAATTAAGAGGGAGAGATTGAAGTTATAGGGGATGATTGCAATGAAACATCTAACAAAAAAGAAGTAATGAAACAATAGTGGATCTCAACTCTGTGGGATAATTTACACACACGACTGTTATACTGGATGATCATAACCACGTAAACAATATGTCCATATGCATAAAGATGATAAGGAATAGAGAAAAATAGAAAATTCTTATGTCAGTGGAGCAGGATTAAGGCTGAGTATTTTTTTTAATTCAGGTTATTATTAATGTAAAAAAAATAAGCCTTGTGGAAAACATGAATGAGTTCAGTCTGCTTTTTTCTTCTTTTTTTCTTTTTTGCCTAGGGCCAAAATTCTAACCGTATAGTATGAAGACAGATGAATCTGAGTTCACAACTTGCTTTGCCACTTGTCCAGTTCGTCATTTAACCATCTAAGCTTTGGTTTTCTAGAATATGTACAATAGGGATAATAATTATTCCTTTATAATTGTGAGAATTAAATAAAATGAAGACTGTCCTCATGATCTGTGACATATAATAAGTCCCTAGTAAATATTACTGGTTATTACCGTTGTTTTTGTTAGCTCCACCAATGCTGAGTCAGATGCTCTGGTCTTCGGATGTCTTCACAGCAATTACACTATGGCATAGTGGAATGAGGAAAGGTTTTGAAATTGGACATGCCTTAGAGTTCTGTCTCTGCATTAGCAGTGGAAACTTAAATAAGTTAGCTGACTTCTGAGACTTAATTTTCACACATTAAAAAAAAATCTACCTTTTAAAATCAAAATCAAAATTCTTGATCTACTTTATAAGATCTGGCCCAGGCTTGCCTCTCCAACCTCACCTCATCTCTCTCTGTTCCCTTTACCCTCACTCCCCAAAATGACTCCTACTTATCCTTCAGATTAGTTTCTTCATTTTCTGCCATCTATTGGATTGATTCCGTTTTCTTTATTTCCTTTCTATCACTCTACTGATTTGTTTTAGCTACCATCAGCACCTTCTCATATTATATGTCATTATTGTCCAATACTTCAGTTTCACTTGTTATAACCCACCCAGTGGACCATTATTATTTTTTCTTTTTTATGTAGTTCTTGTAAGGTATATTTACATAAAACTAACCAATTTCTTTGCTCAATGTTCCTTCTGATATGTTTTTGTTTTAGTTCTTTTTTAATATACACAACTGAATATTTCTTTCTGTGTGCTTCTGTTCATGATGAATTCTGTTTTCATTTACCTGAAAATGTCTTGATTTCATTCTCATTATTGCATGATACTTTGAGTATAGGATTCTAGGGTGTTGATGATTTTCTCTTATCACTTTGAAGATAGTATTCCTTTGCTAGTGGTTAATGTTGTATAAGTCAATCCACATGCCATTCCTCTGAAGGTATCCTATTTTTCTCTCTGTTTAAAACATTTCTCTGTGTCTTTCTCTCTGGTTAACAATATTTTTCTGTCTTAACATATTCTTTGTCTTTGTGTTCTATAGTTCTATTACTTTGTGTCTGAGTGTGAATTTTCTTTATCATGCTAAGTACTCATGCATCCTATCTCTGAGAATTCATATCTTTATCTAGTGTAGGAAATTGTCTTTTAACATTCTCTCTTCCTTATTTTCTCAATTCTCTGATTCTAAAACCCATTATAGACATAACTTGGTATTTTTAGCCTATTCTCCATATTAGTCCCATTTTCTTATTTTCCTTTTCTTTATCTTTGTGAACTTCATTTTCTTAAACCTGTCTTCTAGTTTACTAATTCCTTCTTTAGCTGCCTCTAATTTACTTAATTCATTTTAATCTCAATGACTTTTTTTTTTTTTACTTCTAAATATTTTGTTTAGTTCTTTTTAAAATTACCTACTATTTTAGAATCATCTTTTTTGGTCCCATGTTTTCAATCCTCATTTCATGTCTTCCATGATTTTAAATATATTTATCTTATGGGGTTTTTCAGGTTGTTCTATTACTGAAAATTTTAAGGGTTTGATCTTGTTTTTCAGTGTTTTCAATGACTTGTTTGTGTATTTGGTAATTTTGGATTATGAACTCATCTCAGCTATGATTTATTTGTGGCTTTGTGAAAATTTGTGGAAGTCTATATTTGTGTAGATGTGAAAGGAAAAGTTTGTCTCCTTCCAAGGAATTTCTGCTTTGGCTTTTGCCAAAGATATCAGCCTGGGACCAACTTTTTGTTAATTTCTCTCCCACGGTCATGTATTTTTAAACCCCAAATTCTCTGAAGCTCTGTAATTACAAAGTTTCAGTAAGACTTATTATGTTCCTCCACCAGAACCCAGGCTGTTTACATCTACCTTTATTTGCGGCGAGATTTTTTTTTTTTAAAGCTTATCCTTTTACTAATAGTGTAACCCAATGAGTGTCCTGCATTACATTTCAGTTTAAGCTCCATGGTTACTGAGATGATGACCTATGTTCTCTCTACCTTCTATACCCTACTCCCACCCATGCTCTAGGCAGTGTCAATGTATACTTTCCAATCTTGTTTATACTCTATTCTTTGCTTTGAGAACCTGGAGATTTTGCTAAATCTATGCAAGCTCATACTTCCTTGAGTATTTCTATTTAATGGTTCCAACTCTATTAAGAATAATTAATTAATTACATAATTTTAATTTAGTGTTTATGTTACCCACTGGATCAGAAGCTTCCTAAGGATGAGGATCATATCATATCTATTTTGCTTAGCAATAAACCCCCAGACCCCCACACACTGCCTGATACATAGTAGATGACAAATGTTTGTGGAATAGGTGGAGTTGCTGTAAGATTTAGATGCAAAATGGTTGTGAAATTAACATATAATATGTGCACAGTTACTAGAAGGCACTTGTTCATGATGTCTTTTACTTTTTTCTCCATTTATTTGGATTCTCACTTCTGGAAAAATTAAAATGCTCCACATGACCTTTTCATGAGCCAACAATTTCTCTACCACTCTCATAAGCCAGTTTGATTTGGAGCAGCCCCAGACATGAAGGTTCAAAGGCTATTCCTTAGACGTGGGTACTCTTGTACTTTTTTGAAATATGCTGGGGGGAGGGTGTGAATGGAAAATAAAGATGGGGCCCTGATCGGTTTGGCTCAGTGGTTAGAGCGTTGGCCCGTGGACCAAAGGGTTGTGGGTTCGATTCCCAGTCAAGGGCATGTACCAGGGTCCAGGTTCGATCCCCGGCCCCAGTCGGGGTCATGCGGAGGGCAACCAATCAATGTGTCTCTCTCCCTCCCTCCCTTCCACTCTATCTAAAAATCAATGGAAAAATATCCTCAGGTGAGGATTAACATGAAAGAAAAAGAAAGGAAGGAAGGAAGGAAGGAAGGAAGGAAGGAAGGAAGGAAGGAAGGAAGGAAGGAAGGAAGGAAGGAAGGAAGAAAAAAAGAAAGAAAGAAAGAAAGAAAGAAAGAAAGAAAGAAAGAAAGAAAGAAAGAAAGAAAGAAAGAAAGGAAGGAAGGAAGGAAAGATAGGAAGGAAGGAAAGAAGGAAGGAAGGAAGGAAGGAAGGAAGGAAGGAAGGAAGGAAGGAAGGAAGGAAGGAAGGAAGGAAGGAAGGGAGAAAACAAAACAAAGGTGGGCATTTGATCCTACTGGACTAGCCCCTTTGACCTATATCTCAACATCTTTTCTTCTGGTCTTTCTCTTCTCCAGTTTGGTGCATTCTCCAGCACCCCTGTGGGCTTTTATTGTACTAGCACAGAACTAAGTGTAAAAAGACACAAGTTCTAGTCCAAGTCCTGCCACTGACTTCTGGAAAAATTTAAAAAGCTATGTGATCTTAGACAGTTCACTTAACATTCTTGTCTCTAGCCCTGGCCAGTTTGGCTCGGCAGTTAGAGCATCAGCCTGCTGACCAAAGAGTCGAGGGTTTGATTCCAGTCAAGGCCACATACCTCAGTTGCAGTTCAGTCCCCAGCCCTGGTCGGGGTTGTGCAAGGGGCAACCAGTCGATGTGTATCTCTCACATTGATGTTTCTCTCCCTCTCTCTCTCCCTCCCATTCAGTTTGAAAATAAATGGAAAAAATATCCTCGAGTGAGGATTTAAAAAATAAAAATAAAAAAACAAACAAACAAATAAAAAAAATTCTTGTCTTTAGTTCCTAATAAAGGAAATGAGAAATTTGGGCTCCATTGAAAGATCTTCCCTAATACAAATAGTTATGACTTACTGTAAAATGTTTTGCCTGTCATACAATCTTGAACCTTTCATCACTAGCAAATCAGCATGTTTTCTTTCTCCAGTTTGGCTTTTTACCTTCTGTCCCTCACTATGTCAATTACCTCTTTCCTTTCCATTCCCACCTTCACCACTGGCTTATTCCCTATAATAACAGGTAAGCTACTTGAGGGTGGAGTAATATCTATATAGAATCTGCAGATTATCACTATTATAATAATAATTACACCTGTATTTTTACCGTGATCCTTTTAGCTCAAATTAATCCTGCCCTGCCCTTCTAAATTGACAAATAAATCATTGCTTGGACTCTTCTAATAGAAGGATTTGTATTTTCCAAGTGTCTCACATTCCAGTGACACTGTCAATATCCTCCCTAGTTTAGCAAGGAGATGACAGGGACACGGATAAGGGAAGAGGCTCTCTCAGAGCATTGTAAGTCTTCAGTAACTCTCCCTTCCTCTCTGATTATGGTTGGAATGGCCTAGAAAGAGTATTTGACGAGGTTTTGGTTGTGCTAGCATTGGTTTCACTGGGATATCTTGATGTCCTTGGGCAAGTCACTTAACCTCTCAAAGTCTCCTTGTCCTCATCTGTTATAAGATGGGATTAGACCAGATGTTTGATAAGCATGGACCTTCAAGTCACATAAATGGTGATTCAAATTGGGGCTCTGCTACTTTAGCAGCTGCATAACTTCAGGGTCATTAATTTGTCTGAGGCATAATTTCTTCCATTTTCTAACTGTCCAGCCTAGGTTAGCTCTTAGGCTAAATATTTACATTTTAATTCACTCTACTTCATCTCCTGTGCCAACTAACTCAGTTCTCTCCCATCTTCTCTCACTGTTCTGCCTTTTTTAACCCTTCTCCCTCCAGAGGCTATTCTCATTCTTCACAATTACTTTTCCCCACATATCCTCACACTTCTGGAATCACACAGACTCAGACTTAATCTAAGGTAGCCATCCTTCCTCATATGTCTAAGATCAGCACCAAGGAAGCAGACACCCTGTTAGTAGTCTCCTCCCCTGACCACCACCACCCCACCTTTGCTTGTCACCCTCCAGTGATAAGGAGCACACACCTGCTAAATCAGTCTTTGCCATCTCAAGTCACCTCTCTTGCTTCTTGTCTATTCCTTTCAATGAACTAGCTTCTGCCATATGCTGAAAAATGCGTCCCTTTAGTTTGGCATCTAACAGCTTTAGCTACAAGAGGAGACATGGCTTCAATTTTCTGAATCTCAAATTTGATAATCTTGGAGAAGAAGATATTTGTTGGCCTGCCTTGGGTCAGGTGAGAACATGGCAACTCCTGAAATAGCCATGTGAAGAATGCAGTTGCCAGGAGAAAGAGGGCGAGGTTGGCTGATAGAGTAGCTATATTTTACCAAGGTGTTCATTCTAAAATCACACAAAAAGCAACAAATAAATATAAGCACAGATTACCCTTGAAAATCCCGTAGCGATGCATTGTATCAGAATATTAAATCCAGTGTCTTGAAAGTCACAGTGTTGGAACATATTGTTCCTTCTTCACTAGATGATGCTGGCAGATTATGATTAGTGGCCTTGTGATATAAAACAAAAACCTTTAAGCAGAGATTCACATTCATCTCACTAAGAGGCATATGTGGGCTGATTGATGCTGAGTGGAACATCACTCAGCATTGCTTATACCATTGAGATAACAATCTCTAACTCTCTCCCTTCCTCATTCTTTCTCTTTCTCTTTTTAATATAGTCATATATAGTTAAATTCATGCAAATTAAAACATGAAGAAAGACTTTTCACTCTACTTCT
Organism: Tadarida brasiliensis; assembly: GCA_030848825.1. Taxonomy (NCBI): domain Eukaryota; kingdom Metazoa; phylum Chordata; class Mammalia; order Chiroptera; family Molossidae; genus Tadarida; species Tadarida brasiliensis. The sequence goes on along the minus strand of CM061277.1, from coordinate 28,105,149 downwards.
ACAAGCCTCTTCAAAGACCTCACAGCCTAATCTGGAAAACAGACTGGTAATGGGGATAGTAGCCACAACAGAAGCTTGTACACAGGTTATAGGAGCCCACTGAAGAGGTGCCTAATCCTCTTCAGTATAGGAGAGGTCAGCGAAAGCTGTCCATTATAGGGGGCAACCACCCTGAGACCTGAAGGGCAGATAGGAGTTAATCAGAGTGGAGAAAAGGATGATCTAGGAAGAATACACAGAGTTCAGGAGAAACGTTAGAACATATCATACTAGTTCAGGATAGAGGCAGCAGCCCAATGATTATGGGGAGCTTTGAATACCGTACTAGGGAGTTTGGAAATTATTCTAAAAGCAATAGGGAGCCATTGAAGCAAGGGAGAAATGTGATTAAGTTGTGCAGTAAAATGAAAATTCTGATTGTGATTTGTAAATCAGCTTGAAAAACAGCAGTATATTAGAGCAGGAGATCAATTAAGAACATTACAATAACCTAGGCAAGAGATTGTGATGGCCTCGATCACTGGCTGTGGACATAGAGGGGATGAGGGAAAGGAATCAGTGATGTTCTCCCAAGCGTCTGTCTTGAGCAACTGAGTGAATGGTGGTGCCATTTACTTGGGTAAAGAATAATGAAAGTAACTTCCCAGTGTCCAGCTGGTTCTAAATTACTCTTCATATTTCCTTTCCTGTCATCCCTTTTCTTCCTTCTTCTCCCTACTTCCAGACAATGGAGCCCAGGGTAGCAAAGGTTTTCCTGCCTCCATTATGTAGGAGTCTAGACTAAAAGACCTCAAAAAGAACTTTCTAATGTCAAGGCCTGTAATTTCTTAGTCCCCAAAATGGTGACTGGATGGAGGCAGAGAGAAGGTGGGGCATGGTGGGATACAGAGAAAAATCTATTGCTGGTATACGGAGTGACGTCAATAGCAGTTGAGGCACAATTACAGTCTCCCTTTTCCCTTGGTAATTCAAGTCTTGGCATGCCAATTTCCTTGCAGTTCCCAATCTCTCCACGTCAAAGCTTTCCTGGTGATGGCTAACCTTGGCCATGTTTGCCTCATCGAAGTCAGAGCCTGGAAAGCCTATTTCACTCCACAGGAGATTGCCACACAAAGAGCCATTGAGAGCAGGAAATCTAATAGGTGAGACCCAGAACATGACAGATTCCTTCTGACGCTTCCGTTTTGGGTTATAGACCAAAGGGCACACATGAATCCCAGTTCTTCGGATTAAGAGATTACCTTTAGAAAAAGAAAGAAAAATAGATAGTGTTAATTAATTTTTATTTGGGGCCTCCACCCTTTTCCTGCTCTCTATCCCTCTTTTGTGTGGGCCTAGGGAGAACCTGTGGGAGAGGCCCAGCCTGTCAGCGCAGTTGGCTCCTCCACAGCCAGGGACTGACTGCGGCCACTGTGAGCCACCCTGCCCCTGGCACTCCTCTTCCCCTCCAGCTCTTACACAACAAGCAGGCAGGCAGATGGAGAGTCCAGCTTGCGCTTTTCTTCCTGGGCTCTCAAAGAATCTCTTTGTTAGTGAATGTCAACCTCTCCCCAAAGGCCTACTGTGGGAGCCAATGAGGCTGAGCCCCAATGGGGTGGAGGCTTCCGTGAGGGGTGCCGGATGGATGAGGCCTCCTGGTGGCCTCTAGGGTAATGTTGGCATCTGTGTGTTTTCCAGGGCAAGTGTGGTCTAGCCTTTTCAAAATCTTTTATAAAACTCACCTCCTAAAGGAAGCCTTCCTGATTATGCCCATTCCCACTCTGATTGTGTCTTTACTGGAAATTCTCTCAGGCTGGCATGCGTGTAATGCCTCTCTTCCGGAGGTATTTCATAGACCATTGAAAGTACAAAAAAAGGACACATGCTTGGGTCAAAGACAAATTCAAACCAACTTTCAATCAAAATTCTGTGTTCTTTCTACTACATCAAGCTGTCTGGTCCACAGGATACTCGAGAATCAATCACTTTGGTTCCAGATGCCCAGTGGAGAGGTCCAATTCATTTGCAGGCCTTATACTACTCCCTTGCAATGCTCAGAACGAAGGAACACTCATGGCCTGAAGTAGCTCAAACACAGCCGACTCTGTCTTTCTGGAAGCCTGAGGTATTTTAGGAGTATCTGAGTGGAGCTCTCCATGCTCTAGGCCATAATGTTCCCTTTTCCAAGAAAGCACCATCAAAGACTTCTGACTTGGTGACATTCAGATTAGGGTAGAAAGCAACCAGCCCTAAGAAAGGTGATAGGACATAAAGCTTACACAGCTTGCACTATGTTCTCATCACTTATGAGTTCTCACTGTCAAAGAGGCAGCTGGAGTAGAAGGGACTGCACAGAGGAGCACTTGAGAGCATACACTTTGAAACCAGTGACTCCAGTGGGTTCAAATCCCGGCACTGTCATTTATTTATTGAGTAGTAACTTCAATTATATAATACAGTATCATAAACTATAATCAACATGTTTTATAATTTGCATTGCATTTATAAAGGCAATATCAGTGATGGTGAACACCTATTGAGATTTCGCTATATGCCAGGCATTGAGGATATAAATACCTATTAAAAAGGCATGAATTCAAGAGAAGTAGAATTGTCTCTATTTGCAGGTGACATGATATTATACAGGGTGGCTAAAAGTAGGTTTACAGTTGTTCATATGAAAAATAATACAATAATTAATAAATTCAAGAATAAACTCTGTGTTTTGCATACCTACTTTGCCTACAGGAGACTCAGCCCAGCTTTGAGGATATGCATAGGCAAAAAGTGAAGAGAAGGAAAATGATATTCTATGCAAATGGAAACCAAAAGTGATCAGGGATAGCTGTACTTAGACAAAAATAGACTTGAAGTCAAAAACTGTAACAAGAGACAAAGAAGGATGTCAAAGGGGTCAATATCAAGAAAATACAACAGGGATTGCATATGTACAAGGGTTGACAAAAGTAGGTTTACAGTTGTGAGCATGCAAAGCACAGTTTATTCTTGTATTATTATTTATTAATTATTGTATAATTTTCCGTATGAATAACTGTAAACTACTTTTGCCCACGCCTGTACATATGCACCCCACATTGGAGCATATAAATATATTAAGCAAATACTAACAGCTGAAGGGAGAAATAGACAACATATGATTATAGTAGGGGACTTCAATACCCCACTTTTGACAATGGATAGATTATCCAGACAAAAAATCAATAAGGAAACATTGGACTTGAAATATACTTTAGACCAAGTGGACCTAACAGACATAAACAGAAAATTCCACCCAACAGCATAATACACATTCTTCTCAAGCAAACAGAATATTATCCAGGATAGAACATATGTTAGGTCACAAAACGAGCCTTTGCAAATGTAAGATTAAAATTATATCTTTTCTGACCTCAACAGTTTGAAATTGGAAATCAACCAGAAAAAAACTGGTACATTTACAAATATGTGGAAATTAAACAACAAATGGGTCAAAGAAGAAATCAAAAGAGAGAAAAAAAACAAATTTCAAACTCATGAAAATGAAAACATAACATTCTAAACATATGGTATGCAGCAAGAACAGTTCTCAGAAGGAAGCTTATAGTGATAAACACTTATTTTATTTTTAAAAAGATTGAAAAATAATTTAAATCCTAAATACTCCACCAAAAACCTTGTAAGGTTGTTGCAGTATCATAATGTATATAAAACATCTGGCACATGGCTGGTACGCATTAAATGGTACCTATTTTTATTTTCTTCCAACATGAAATTTCTTTAATAGAAAACAAAGCCTTCCAATCCATAAAATAAAATAAAATAATTAGTGGAAGAGGGGAGCAGGGGGAATCCTTCAATAAACATTAAACATTTTTTAATTAACAGATAATTAGTGAAGGAAACTAAACTCTTGCATACTAAAGTGTAAGCAATTTACAGGTAGTTGAGGAAGAGCAGAACACACAAGGCAGGCACATTTTTGCCAGGCAACTCAGAAACAATGGGACACGGGGTATCCAGCTAACAGGCTCCTGCTTGGAGTCTCCCTGTCTAACACTAGGGTGATTATGCTAAGGTTTCCTTCCTGAAGCAGGTTTTTCCATCTGAGGTGCAATGCAATCTTAATCAAAAACCTATGCAGGCTATTATATAAACTGACAAGCCGTTTCTAAAATTAATGTGATAATGCAATAGATCTAGAACATCCAAAACAATCATATAAGAACGACCCAAAAAAATGAAAATATGTTTATACTAAAACCCATACATGAATGTTTATAGCAGCTCTATTTATAATTGCCAAAAAATGGAAACAATCCAAATGTTCTTCCACGAGTGAATGGATAAACAAACTGCAATACATTCATAAGATGAAATACTAGCCAACGAACGAAAGGAATGACATTGATACATGTAACAACTTGGTTAAATATCAAAGGTATTTTACTGAGTGAAAAGAGCCAGTCTCAAAAGTTTACATACTGTATGATTCCATTTATATGACATTTTCTAAAAAATAAAGCTATAATAACAAAGAATGGATTAGTGGTTGCCAGGGATTAGGAGTAGGGAAAAGGTGAAACTGTTCATATTCTGAGTGTGGTGATGATTACATATATTTATATGTGTGTTAAAAGGAATAGAACTAGCCCTGACCAGCGTGGCTTAGTTGGTTGGAGCCTCATCCCCTACACTGGAAGGCCTCGGGTTCGATTCCCAGTCAGGGCACATGCCTAGATTGCAGGTTCAGTCCCTAATTGGGGTGCGTGAGAGAGGCAACCAATCAGTGTTTCTCTCTCACATTGATGTTTCTCTTTCTCTCTCTCTGTTTCTCTCCCTTCCTCTCTCTAAAAATCAATGAACATATCCTCTGGTGAGAATTTTTTTAAAAAATGAATAGAACTATATAATATTTAAAAGTTGTTCACCACCAAACCAGTATTATATGAAATGTTGAAGGGTCTTCTTGAAGGAGAAGAAGAACGAAAATATGAACAATAAAATGGCAAATTAATACATATCTATCAACAATTGAATTTACAAACAAAATGAGCAAGCAGAATAGAAACAGACTCATAGATACTAAGAACTTTTTGTTGCTTGCCAGATGGGTGGGGGCTGGGGAAATGGGTGAAAAAGATGAAAGAATTAAGAAGTACAAATTGGTTGTTAGACTGATGAACCTCAAAGGGAAGGGGGCGGGGAGGGCGGGATGAGATAAACCAAAGAACTTCTATGCATATATGCATAACCAATGGACACAAACAATAGTGTGGCGAAGACAGGAGGGGGGTGGGATTGGGGAGGAGGGGGTCAATGGGGAAAAAAAGGGGGAACATCTGTAATACATTCAACAATAAAGATGAGTTTTCAAAAATTTTAAATCAATTTTAAAAAGAGGAACAAAGTAAAAAAACAAGCTATCTGACTTCTCAATTATAAGTTTTAATAATCAAGACTATGTGCTACTGACATAAGGATAAACAAATAGATAAATAAAACAATTTAGAGAGCCCTGATATGGATCCACATTTATATGGTAAGTTGATTTTCAAAAAGATGCTAAGTCAACCCAATGAGAAAAGAAAGTCTTTTTAACAAACAATGCTGGAACAAGTGTATATCTCTATGGAAAATTATGCACTCTTATTACATATCATACACAGTGATCCATTCAGAACGGATCATAAACCTAAACAGAAAAGCTAAAACTGTAAAGTTGATAGAAGAAAATTTAAGAGACTATCTTTGTGACCAAAAGATCAGTCAAGATTTCTTTTTTTTTTTTTTAATCTTCACCCGAGGACATTTTTCCATTTTTGTTCAGATAGAGTGGGAGGGAGAGAGAGGAAGAGAGAGAGAGAGAGAAACATCGATGTGAAAGGGACACATCGAGTGGCTGCCTCCTGCACAACCCAACCAGGGCTGGGGACAAACTGCAACCGAGGTACGTGCCCTCAGCGGGAACTGAACCCGGGCCTCTCTGGACCGCAGGCCGACGCTCTAACCACTGAACCAAACCGGCCAGGGCTAGTCAAGATTTCTTTAGCAAGATTCAGAAGGCAATAACCATACAAAAATATTTGAAAAATTAGACTTCATCAAAATTAAAACTGTCTACTCAACAAAAGATACCTCCTAGAGAAGGAAGAAGCGAGCCACAGGCTAGGAGAAAATGTTTGCTAGACACATATATCTAACTAAAGAATTTTACATTCAGTATCTCTCTTTAGTGATGTATGATCTTGGAGAGCCTTGGTGAATGTCTGTCTCCCTGTAAGCCCAATTTATAGAGATGGTTAGAAAATGTGTTAAATGTCTGTTACATTCTGAATATACTCTGAAACCCCTACTGTGTATTTTCTGAAGGTGTTTCTCTTTTTCCCCTCACTGTGGAAGGCATACAACTCTAGTTTCACTGGGAGCCCTTTTTAAAGTGCATACCAGTGGATTTGTGGTTGTTATAGTCAGGGTTTGTATGCAAACAACAGGAACCACCCTGCTGGTTTATACAAAAAAAAAAAAAAAAGAGTATTATGAGCTCACCAAATTTCCAAAAGAGCCAGAGAAGCAGAATCTGAAGCTGGGCAACAACCACAATCAAGAGCTTCTCTAGCAAAAATCTCTCTACAAATGCTGCTTTAAAATTACTAAAACCAGGTACCAGAGAGTCTGCCACTACCCCCAGTGACGAATCAGCTGTCTTTACCAAGCATGATTTCTAGATAAGGATCCCTCATATGTAGCCACCTCCTCTTATGACTTACTTCTGAATTCAAGTCCCAGCACAGTGAATCTGATTCATAGATTTTAGATCACATTCCGGCATCTTAGTTGGCTTCTTAGAACAGTAGGTCTTCTTGTGCACTGTTGACAGGAATGTAGATTGGTGCAGCCACTGTGGAAAACAGTACGGATGTTCCTAAAAAAAATAAAAAATAAAACTACTTTATGACTGAGGAATTCCACTTCTGGGTATATATCCAAAGAAACCCAAAACACTAATTTGAAAGAACATATGCACCACTATGTGCATTGCAGCGTTATTTACAATAGCCAAGATATGGAAGCAACTCAACTCAAGTGCCCATCCATAGATGAGTGGATAAAAAAAAGCAGTGATACATACATACAATGGAATATTACCCAGCCATAAAAAAGAATAAAATATTACCATTTGCGACAGCATGGATGGACCTAGAGGGTATTATGTTAAGTGAAATAAGTCAGTTTTTTACTCATATATTTTATTTTTTATACTTAGGATTTTTATTTTCTTTTTCTTTTTTTATTCACCTTGCATTTTATATTAGTTTTGGGTGCACAGCATAATGGTTGGACAATTATATAATTTACAAAGTGATTCCCCCAATAATTCAAGTACCCACCTGGCACTATACACAGTTATTATACTATTATTGACTATATTTCCTATGCTGTACTTTATATCCCTGTGACTATTTTGTAACTGCAAATTTGTACTTCTTAATCCCTTCACCTCTTTCACCCAGTCCCCAACCCCCTCCCATCTGGCAACCCTCAGTTTGTTCTCTGTATCTATGAGTCTATTTCTGTTTTGTTTGTTCATTTATTTTGTTCTTTAGATTCCACATATAAGTGAAATCATATGGTGTTTGCCTTTCTGTGTGTGACTTATTTCACTTAGCTTAATGCCTTCTAGGTACATCCACATTGTTGCAAATTATAATGTTTTATTCTTCTTTATGGCTGAGTAATATTTCATTGTATATATGTACCACATCTTCTTTATACACTAGTCTATTGATGGACACTTAGGTTGTTTCCATATCTTCACTGTTGTAAATAATGCTACAATGAACATAGGAGTGCATATATCCTTTTGAATTAGTGATTTGGGTTTCTTCAGATGTATACACAGAAGTGAAATTGCTGGATCATAAGGCAGTTTTATTTTTTAATTTTGAGGAAACTCTATACTGTTTTCCTTAGTGGCTACACCAGTTTGCAACCCCACCAATAGTGCACGGAGGGTCCCTTTTCTTTACATCCTTGCCAAGGATGTTGCTTGTTGATTTATTGATTATAACCATTCTAACATATGTGAGGTGATACCTCATTGTGATTTTAATTTGCATTTCTCTGATTATTAGTGAACATCTTTTTATATGTCTATTGGCCATCAGTGTGTCCTCTTTGGAGAAGTGTCCATGTAAGTCCTCTGACCTTTTTAAAAAAAATTTTTTTTTTCTTTACTGATTTTAGAGAGAGGAAGGGAGAGAGAGAGAGAGAGAGAGAGAGAGAGAGAGAGAGAGAGAGAGAGATAAAACATCGATGAGAGAGTACATCGACTGGTTGCCTCTTACATGCCCCGCACTGGGGATCAGGCCCATAACCTGGACATGTGCCCTGACCGGGAATCGAACCGGCGATCTCTTGGTACATGGGTCAACGCTCAACCACTGAGCCACACCAGCTGGGCTGACCATTTTTAATTAGATTGTTTAGTTTTTTGGTGTTGAGTTATATGAGTTCTTTATAAATTTTGGATATTAACCCCTTATTGGATGTATCATTTGCAAATATCTCCTCATTCAGTAGCTTGTCTTTTTATTTCATTGATGATTTGCTTTGCTGCACAAAAACTTTATAGTTTGATGTAGTGCCATTTGTTTATTTTTTCTTTTGTTTCTCTGGCCCAAGAAGATATATCAGAAGAAGTATTACTAAGAGAAATGTCAGAGAGTTTACTGCCTATGTTTTCTTCTAATAGTTTTATGGTTTCGGGTCTTACAGTTAAGTTTTAATCCATTTTGAGTTTCTTCTTGTATATGGTATAAGAAGGTAGTGTAGATTTTTTTTTTACATGTATCTGTCCAGTTTTTCCAACATCATTTATTGAATACACTGTCTCTATCCCATTGTATATTCTTGGCTCCTTTGTCATAAATTAACTGACCATGTAAATGTGGGTTTATTTCTGGGCTCTCTTTTCTGTCCCATTGATTTTTGTGTCTATTTTTATGCCAGTATCATGCTGTTTTGATCACTATGGCCTTGTAGTAAAGTTTGATATCAGGTAGCATGATACTTTTAACTTTTTTCTTTGTCAAGATTGCTGTGGCTATGCAGGGTCTTTTGTGGTTCCATGTAAGTTTTTGGTGCTTTTAGTTTTTGCCCATTGAGTGTGATGTTAGCTGTGGGTTTGTCATATATGGCCTTTATGTTGTTGTATGATACCACTTTGCTGAGAGTTTTTACCACAAATGGGTGCTTGATTCTGTCAAATGCTTTTCTTGCATCTATTAAATGATCATATGATTTGTATCCTTCATTTTGTTTATGTGGTGTGTCATGTTAATTGATTTGCAAATATTGTAACAGCCTTACATCCCAGGAATTAATTCCACTTGATCATGGTGTATGATCTTTCTAATGTATTGCTGAATTTGGATTGCTACTGTTTTGTTGAGATTTTTGCATCTATGTTCATCAGGGATATTGGTCTATACTTTTCCTTTATTGTCATATCTTTGTCTGGATTTGGAATCAGGGTAATGGTGGTCTTGTAAAATGAACTTAAGAGTCTTTTGTCCTCTTGAATTTTTTGGAATTTTTTGATAAGGATAGGTGTTAATTCTTGTTAAAATGTTTGGTGAAATTTACCTGTGAAGCCATCCAGTCCAGGACGTTTTGTTTGTTGAAAGTTTTCTGATTACTGATTCAATTTTGTTGGTAGTAATCGGTCCGTTCAGATTCTCTGTTTCTTCTTGATTCAGTCTTGGAAGATTGCATGTTTCTAGGAATTTGTCCATTTCTTCCAGATTGGATGATAACAATTTACATCCTGGAGAGAGTTTCTGGGGAACTTTCCCTTGGTGCATAGAGGAAGGCCTGGGTAGAATTTGGTATGGTTCCTGAGTTGAAAAGACAAAACTGGTAATGTAGGGAAAACAAGATGATTAGATTTGCAAAGCAAAGTACCAAGAGGAAGGACTTGCATGGAAAGAAAGAACTCTGCAGATCTTCAGAGGATCTCCCTTAAATCTAAACCACAGTCACTTCTTAAGTATAACTCTCCTTTATTACCTAATTTTCTATTTTTCAAACCATTGTTTCTTGTATTTTATGTTTCTCTTTATATATTTCAGGTGGGAGTGTAAATCTGGTTCCTGCTCTTCCATCTTAACTAGAAGCCTAAGTCCTTGTTATCCTCCTGAATCTTGACTAATGTTTATGCCAGGATTGCCTTGTCTCATGTTGGCTAAATTCTACTACTTGACCTCTGCCATCATAGTATCCCCAACATCCTCATTCAATCAGAGAGATTATTTTAATGATAATATCTTCCACATGTATCCCCAGCCTACAGAATACAGCAGCTACTATACAACAATAATCCATTGGTGCTCTCTTCACTAATGTTATATTTCAGGGCCTTAGAGAATGGAGTGTCTCTGGGCTCTTTCAAGGACGTAGTTAAGGGTCTGTGAGTGGGTCACACATTAAAAAATCCACCCCAACATTCCTTTTCTTCCTGAAGTCTTGGAATTTTTCTCTCTCTACATTTTCCCTAACAGTGTCTAGCATCTCAACTTTCATTTTGTATAGATCTTTGTTGAGACTAAATTTTAACCAATTAAATGAGAAACGATTAAAATTACCCCCAACTATTTGAGCTCACACATTCAGTCCAAAATCTCCACTAAGTGAATCCATATTAATGAATTAGTCCCTATCTAAAACTATATTTCTATCCCCACCCACATCCAGCCCCTTATCATCCACTACCATGCATATTTCTAATCTTTAACCATATAAATGAGCCAAACCTTATCATTATTTTTGTCATGTAAGACTTTATTTTCCCAGATTGACTTTGTAATTGTCCTCCTGGAATATCTTAGGATCTGGCTTCAGTTACAGGTCTGAAGGTAATGAGAGGTGGTTGACATAGTGCATGAGGACAAAATATTACCTCGAATGTAACATCCTTGAACAAGATCATTACAGGTGTTTAATCAAGATAGAAACAGCCTCAGTAAAGAAGGGAAAGGGGCTTCTTCTGCTGAGACTTTGGAAATTGAGATGCTCTCAGATTTCCCCACACCATTTTCCCATGTATCACTCATCCCAGTCAGTGTCCTAACTTACACATAAGAATCCTCTTAAAGCTATGAATTCAACCTATTTTATAATTCAGCATCCCACAGTTTTATTTTCGTTTACATCAGCCCTGTGGCTGCCAGATATAGCATAGAAGCTACGTGATTGCAGGATAGTCTAACGAGTTTAAAATTTTCTCTTTCTTTAAACCCTTCAACAGAGTAATAAGCAGTAAGCTTAGTCCACAGTATTTGCATTCCTCAAGCCCTCCATCATGGAGACCACTAAAGTTTTGAGTGGGTAGGTCAGGCAAGAATTTAAGTAATTGTTTCATCATTGTCCCTCATGGGCTACCAGGAATCTCATCCTTTAATACTAACTAAATAATCATTGCCTCTTCAGATAACCAACCACCATGTCACCATTTCCCTGAGGGTCTATTGTACCAATCAGTGCATCTATAAGGGTCTTTAGATGCAAACAGCAAAAGCTATTCTGTCACTTTATGGTAAAAAAAAGAAAATGGGTTAAGAATGTTAAGTAACATATTGAACCTCCTGGAGGCCAAGAGAGCCAGACCTTGAAGGTAAGCAATGTCCAACCAGTTGGTCTCATGACAGTTTACAGCCAGAAACTTCACCACTGCTACTCCTGAAGATCTGGAGACTTCTGCTAGCATACCTGCATGAACACTGATCACTCATATATGGCTATCTCCCCATGTTTCTTACTTCGGAATCCAAGTCTCATGAAGATATGGCTGATTCCCAGAACATAGATCATATGACTGCACCATAGCTGAGAGAGGTCTGCAGTTGTGAATTCTCTGGCTTCCTCCTTGGGAAGAAAGGATTTATAATATGGTAGGTTACCAAAATGGAAAGAGGAGTTGAAAGTTGTAGGATGACCACAAATAATTAATGTCCACTGCACAATATCATAATTGATTTAAGTATCCATTTATAACCCGTTACCCATAGTACACACCTATAAGTTAATATACACAGACACACAATTTCAATTGCCCAAAGATCTCTGAACATTAGGGATCAATAAAAGCTTCAGTTCAGACTTTGTATCCATAGACTACTTTCTTCCACTAAAATGGAAGTGCAGGTGATATAGAAAGAAGCCAAATTAGGCCACAATACAGTCTTGCCTGAGACAGGAAGGCTAGATCTGGTGCCAGGAATGCCCTCCCTCCTGGGAATTCTGTCGCTCTGTCACCATGCAATATGCCTCAGTGACCCTTGCTACAATCTTGCATACTGATTCCTCTATAAAGCAGTTTCTGGGTAGAAATTCTTGGCAACTGTCAGGCTGCCTCTGTGCCAGGATAGGATTAGGGTTCTCTGCATCTTGATCACACCAATTGCTCCCAGAAGAGAGAGGTACACTGTGGCTAAAATTACAAAGTCCAGCCCTACCTGACACCCAGAAGCCAGCCCATCGTGCCCACTTTTGGAACAGCTAATGTTCTCTGCCTCTTCTGGGGATCAGATGGCTAAGGACTCCAGCCAGGGCTGCTCTTTGTGGTGATGTGGACTCCAGGGTTTGCAGCAGAAGCAATATCACCTGGGATTAAAGAATTGCTGCTTCTTTAAATCTGATATCTCTCAGAATTATTAGTAGGCTATTCTTTGGCCCATTTCTCTACCGTCATTTATTCAGGACTATAATTTGATACAGATAAATAGATCTCTGTGTTCAGGAGGATCTTTTTATTTAAAAAACATTTTTAGATAGAGTGGAAAGGAGGAAGGAGAGAGAGAGAGAGAGACATCAATGTGAGAGAGACACATCAATTGGTTGCCTCCCGAATGACACCAACTGGGACCGGGGATGGAACCTGCAACCCACATGTGTGCCCTTAACTGGGAATCAAACCCGAGACCTTTCTGTCCATGGGCCAATGCTCTAACCATTGAGCCAAATCAGCCAGGGCATCAGGAAGATCTTTCTAAGCCAGAAGGGCTATGATGGAAGATCAACATCAGCTAGATACATTCATCAAAACCTTATTACCAGCTTCTCTGCCAGGACTTTACATGAAGAGAAGTAGGAAGTATATCCCCTGCCTCAAGGGGTTATAACTCAGCGCAGACATGGGGGCTTGGATGGGTCTGTAAAGGACAGACATGTACGAAGATCAGGGAGCAGCTGACTCATAGTCAGACCACAAAATACGGTGCTGACATCAAACCCACTGCTGTTCATCTCCAGGCAGGTCCTCACTGCCTCTTCCTGGGGCTGTTAGGGCAGCCTCCTCACTGGTTTCTCCACCTTCCTCTGTCCACCCTGAACATCTATTGCTTTTCTCAAATACCTCCAGGCATTCCCCCTGCTTCCATTAGCTCTTCTCAATTTTTGGTTAAAAAATTCATAGCTTCCTACATCATGAAAATTGTACTGTATGATCTCTTAAAATTAACCAAAAGCTACTTAATAATCAGGAAATCTTTGATATGAAGTTATATTTTATTAATCCAGACAGCATCTATATCCATTTGAAATAATACATACTTAAGTGAGGCATTACCCCAAAACAGTGGCTGTTGCATATTAGGATTTCCATAATTCTCCTTTTCTAGCCCATTCTCCCTTGGAGGTTCTACTATTTTTTGGTATAAGGTTCAATCTGTCACACTTTAGCCACCACCTACATTTCTGACCAGATGCCTCACTACCCCCTTCCATGGGTCATTTATCTCATATGGTCCACTTGCCATTCAAAAGCTTGCTTCTCAACTGCCACAACTTTGCTCACATTTTTCTTACTCTGAAGACCTTTTTCTGTCCCTCCCTGCCTCCATCATTATCTGCCCAAACCCTCCCAACTGTTTGAGTCATCATTTAAATGCCACTCATGATCAGAGTGACCTGCAGGCCCACAACTCCCTAGGCCCTCATTTTCCAGCTCCTTAATTATGTAAGGAAGCCCAGGAACCAATTTTTTTATTGCCCCAAATGATTCTCACATCCCTCAGACTTAGGAAGCACTCACTAGAGCTATGGATCCTATGCTTCTGGATTTCACAGACCAACAGGATTTAGGTGTGCATGTGCACAATTGAAGGACTCATTGTAGGCTCCCAACTTTATATTTTGCTCAGTAGGATATTATAAAGCATAAGGAGAAAAGGACATTGTCCTTTATATCTCTTGGATAAAACATTTGCTCCATAAGCATTATTTGGTGGAGCCTGAGCATGGGCTCAGCCCTGGTCCAGGTCCAGGGGGGTGAGGGACACTATAAGATGGTCCCTGCCTGAGGGACCAACAGCCTGGGGGGGTTTATAAAGTAAGAATACTCAACTGGGGAACAATTCAAGTTCATTTCCATCAGTGCTAGGGTAGGTCAGAGCAGAAACTGCTCAGCAGGGCCAAGGACATGGGAGAGCACTTCACAGACAAGGTGGAACCTTGGCTGAGTCCCATGCATGGGAACCCAAAGGAGGGGAGGAGAGGGAGCCTATGTGATAGTGAGGGGATGACCTGGATGAGCATTACCAGCCCCAAAGAGCCTTGTCTTCTCAAGAGAGAAATTAACTAACCTAATGAGGAGGACAATAAAGATGATGTCAGCATCATCAGCTGAGCTATGAAATCGGGCTCTGAAACTCTGCTGTGTATGTACAACTTAGCAACCTAGGTATAGTTTGTATAAGCAGAGCAGAGAAGAAAGAACAGGTGGACGGAAGACAATGGACAAGGAAGTCCCACCCAAAGCAGTATTAAGTCTAATCAAGGAACATTCCTCCCTCTCTACTCCCCTGTCTTAGTAGAGAAATTTCATACTGCCTGCCCAGCATGCTTTTACAATTATTATAGACCAGTAACTGCTTGTGGGGTTGGGGGGTTGGAAGATGGATGTTTTGTAACCTTGTGTTAATACACTCTTAACTTTGTGTTAATCCACTCTCAACCTTGTAAACCTGGCCTGCCCAGGTGCTTTGAGTGCTGCATGGAAATAGGGGCTTGTTACCAATCTGCAAATAAATAGGACCGCGTCCAAAGCTCTCGAGCATTTGCTCCCTTGCAAAGCTCCCTCTCACTCCAATCAGCGTGTGCTTGTAGGTTCATTGCATTGCATCAATCCCGGCAGGCCCTGAGACGGCAACTGCTGTGTTTCCTACTCCTCCCTTTGCAGACAGGATAACTGCTAAGGTTATTCAGTCTCTTTCCAGTAATAGTTTGGTAGGTGTGTGTGGATATTGGGAGGTTGGGGGCAAGAAGACTACTCATCTTTTTATTTCATAGATTTCAATACCACAAGAAGCTTCAACTAGATCAGACAGAGAAGTCTGTGTGACATTCAGAAACAATGGATTGGAGCAGAATGTAATGGCCAAATTAAACTTCGGGCTGTTTTCTTTGAGGAAGTGGGATATGTTCTATGTGTGTGAAGAATGAAAAGTATCTGGAGACTATAAGGGCAGTCCATGGCAGAGATTGGGTAGATAATGAATGAACATATTTCTTCTTATTCCTGAACACACAACTGGACCACATTTTGCAATCTTCCTTACAATCAGGTTTGGCCTTTACGATTGAGTTCTAGCCCACTGTATGTGGTTAAAACTGATATATATCACTTCTAAGTCTGATCCATTAAACTTGTGAGTTTCCACAGTTATCCTTCTTCCTGATTCTGCTTCCAAACAAGGTGTACAGGAGAGGACCATGGAGCCCTAAGGGACTATTTAGAAGGGTCCTGGAAGAGAGCTACAGTAGTGGTCCAATCAGGAACATCCCCATTGAACCATTATGATAACAAGAAATAAAACTTTTATTTATAACAAAGCTACCAAGCCTTACCAGTGTGGCTCAGCAGATTGAATGTTGGCCCGTGGACTGAGAGGTCCTGGTTCGATTCCTGGTCATGGCACATGCCTGGGTTGCGGGCTTGAGCTCCATTAGGGGACATGCAGGAGGCAGCCAATCAATATCTCTCTCTCACATCGATGTTTTTCTCTCTCTCTCTCTTCCTCCCTAAATAATCAAAAAAATTTTCTTAAAAAAGCTACCAAAATTTAGGAGTTAGTTACACAAGTTGATCTACCCTGATTTACTCACTTCTAACACACCAGCACTAATTTTCCTTCCTCCCACCAAGCCATGTTCTGCTCTTCAGATTTGCATAGAAAACATCCAAATCCTCAACTTGCAGCTCTTCACACACTGAGGACAACTGTACTACTCCCCACTGCCTTTCCTTTTACAAGCCAAATATCCAAGACTTCTTTATCAGTTCCCTTCATTCCTCATGTTTTAAATCTGCCTTCCCAGTATGAATAGGAGAACAGATTCTTTAGGGTTGGCTAAAATGTTTCAGGTGGATTCAGGGAATTTTTGGTTAAGAAAACCTTTTCTTAAAATATTATTTTATGATATTACTTTCTCTATTTTTATTTGGAAAAAAATACTCATGGGTTATCTGATACTCTCATAGGAAAACTGAAGCAAAAACTGATTTATTGTTTGAACAAAACAACAGAAACTTTGGACAAATAGAATTATGTTAACCCTCTAAATGCCCTGCAGAAGCTTGAATTGATTCTTTTGCAACTATGTTATACCAACCAACCAACACACACAATTCTTAAGTTATTCGGTGTTCTGAATAATCAGGAAGCTTTATCTGTAGTATATACAGGTAACGCAAAGCCTTTGGTGTCAGAAAGATTAGAGTGCTAGTTGTCTCCCAAAATCTATTCTTCACTTCTTCCATACGAATAGTTTTAGTTGAATACATAACCTCTCAAACAGTTGTCATAGTTCCCAGATTCCTTTGCAGCTAGGTATGGCCATATGGCTAAATTCATACAACTCAAATGTAAGTGGAAGGGGATACGCATATTTGTGTCACTTGGATGAAAAGATTTGTCTTTCACTTACTTCTTTCTTCTATACCCTGCCCTAGGGCTACATAAAATTTGATTTCTATATTTGTGCATTGTGGTGGCCTTGTCCTCCTTTCTACCATCCCCTTGGGTATAGTAGAGCAACAACATGGAACGGCCTGATTCTCTAGAAGACTTTATGGATCTGAGATGCCCCATTACTCTTCCTCTTACTTACCTTTGATTTATTAGGTGAGCAAGAAGTGTTTATTAATTTTTTTTAATTAATTTAAAACAATCAAGAAATTTTAGCTGCAGAGTAAAGATTGGAAAAGAAAGATACTGCAAGTAGGTAAGAACTTCTGAAATGAGAACTAATGAGAAAATAGAGGGCTTATGTAGAACCTAGAGAGATGCAAGCATTTAATGGCCTCGATAGAGGAGAATAAACCTTCAAAGAAACCCATGAAAGAGATGTTAAAAGAGGAAGAGTAGAAGAGTATGGTGTCACCAAATCCAAAGAGAATGGACTAAAGAGTGAGGGAATGGTCAGGTGGGTGGAAAGGTCAAGTAAGATAGGGGCTTTGGAGACATTGTTATCCTTAAAAGAATCTGCTTCACTGAAGTGATGGATTAAAAGCCAGATTGGAGTCAACTGAGCAGTGAGTGGAAAGTAAGAAAATGGAAACTGTGAGTACAGACAACTCTTCCAGGACATGTGGCTGGGAAGGGAAAAGGTCAATAGCTAGAAATAAAGGTATATTCAAAAAGGTTATTTATTTCTTAAAATGAGAGAGTCAAAATTTAAATTTTATGAGATAGATTTCTGCTTCTGCACAAGATAGAGTAATAGTAACCAGACTTACCCTCCTGTGTGAAGCAACAACAACCAGATAAAACATATGAAAAAACATATGGGGAACAAGGACAGAAAGCCCTGAGAAATGGGAAATAAGTGAGGGAGGTGAATGAACCACATGATTGCTCCAGTTTACCACCTTGAGAGAGTCTCCAGGCTGTGGTTCAGGGGTAGGGAATTCAGGAAACACCTGGCAGACTCCCCAAGTTGAAGAGACAAAGCCAAGGGTCCAGGGAAACCAAGGCAGCTAGAGTTCACAGAATAGAGTACCAAAAAGGAGAACATTGCCCAGAGAGGGATCCCTAGGAAGCTGCAGATTGCCCCCTTGAATATTCAGCAGAATATTGATTATTTACAATAGTGTCAGAATTATGAACTACTTAGTGATAAATCTGGTCAACAATATGAAAGACTTATACACTAAAAATTATAAAACACTTCTTAAAGAAGACCTAAGTAAATGGAGAGATATATCTTGTGATTGGAAGACTCAATATTATTAAAAAGTCAATTCTACCCTATAGATTAAAATGCATTTCCAATCAAAATCTCAGCAGGCTTTTAAAAAGAAATTATCTAGGTGACTCTAAAATTCATATGGAAATGCAAAGAACTAAAATAGCAAAACAAATTTTGCAAAAGAAGAAAAAAGTTGAAGGGTGAATGCTATCGCATTTTAAGATTTATTATAAAGCTACAGTAATTAAAACAGTCTGGTATTGATATAAAGATAGAAAATAGAACAATAAAGCAAAATAGTGAGATCAGACATCTATAAGTGAGGCTAGACATATATATGGAAAACTGATTTTTGACAAAAAATGTAGAGGTACATTAGTGGAATGAGGATAATCTTTTCAATAAATGGCTATGAAAAATATAGCTATCCATAAGTGAGGGCAAGAGAAAGATTAAAGAAAAGATAAAGAACTTTGATCTAGTCCTCAAACTTCATACAAAAATTAACACAAAATACAATATACAGATGATGTATTAAAGAATTGTTCACTTGGAATCTATTCAATTTTATTAGCCAATGTCACCGCAATAAATTCAATACAATTTTAAAAAATATTTTGACTTATAATTAGACATTTCTTCTAAATAAGTAAATTAAAAATTAAAGCAATTCAGAAAATGGATCCTCGATCTAAATGTAAAACTTAAAACTATAAAGTTCCTAGAAGAAGAGAAAATTTTTGTGACCTTGGGTTAGGCAAGATTTTCTTAGATATGACACAAAAAGTACAATCTGTAAAATAAGAAATTGATAAATTTGACATCATCAAAATAAAAATCTTCTGCTTATCAAAGGCAGTATTAGAGAATAAAAAGACAAAGTACAGAGTGGGGAAAAATATTTGCAGAGAATATACCTGATGATGGACTTGTTTGCAGAATGTAAAAATTTCTTTAAAAAACTCAATAGGAAAAAGAAAACCAACCCAATTCAAAATGGACAAAAGGTTTGAACAGACATTCCACAAAAGAAAATATACAGGTAGCAAATAAGCACATGAAAAGATGCTCAGCATCATTAGTCACTAGGGAAATGCAGACTAAAACCACAGAGAGAAACCATGACTCAGCCATTAGAATGCCTAAGAGTGAAGAGAGTGACCATCCTGAATGTGGAGGAACTGGAACTCTCACGAACTGCTGGTGGGGATGCAAAATGGTGCAGCCACTTTGGAAAACAGTTTGGCAGTTTCTTTAAAAAAATTAAACCTACCTACCCTATGATCTAGCCTTTCCTAAGGATTTTCCCGCAAGAAAAGAAAGCAGACATCCACACAAAGACTTGAAAATTAATTTCGTATCACCTTTATTTGCAACAGCGCCAAACTAGAAACAACCCAAATGTCCATCAGTCAGTGGCTGGTTAAAACAAATTATGGTTTTTACACACATTGGATACTGTTCAGCAATAAAAAAGAATAAATTATGTATACACAACATGGATGAATCTCAAAATAATTATGCTGAGTGAAAGAAGGCAGACAAAAGCAGAGTACACACCATATGATACCATCTATATAAATCTTTAGAAAATACAAACTAATCTACTGTGACAGAAGGCAGATCAGTGATTGCCTGGGGAAGAGGGGCAGGGAGAGGCTGCAGGAAAGGATTAGAAGGGGTGTGAAGAAACCTTTTGGGTTGATTGATATGTTCACTATCTTGATTTTTATAATACTTTTACATGTATATACATATGTCAAAACTTGTCAAATTATATGCTTTAAATATGTAAAGTTTATTGTATGTCAATTGTACCTCAATAAAGCTATTTAAAATAATCCTTGTGCGATAGGTGCAGAGGTTGAAAAGGAGGAAATGAGCTCCAAAAGTTGGAGGTGAGCATCCCAAACACAGGTCAAGGAAGTCGTTTTGTATAGGGATGGGGACACCTCTTCAGCAACAGGAAGGATAAAAAGAGCGGCTGGGGACAGAGTTGAGGGAGTCCCATCTAATGACTTCTTTTTTTAATGGAAGTTTGGAGGCAAAATCATCTGCTGTGAGTGAGGTGAAGAAGGTTTGAATCATTACACATGGAACATAGTTTGTCTAGAAAAAGGAAGAATGGTTTCCAGAAAGTGTTGAGGGGGCTGCTGAGGTGGCCCCACATAAACAGATGATGGTCCCCCTCCTATCTCCCACAGGATTTCCTCCAGCAGCGATGTCAGACAAGAGGAAGTAGATCATTCCATTCATATGGAGTTGGAGATTTTGCTAGACAGCAATGACAAAAAGATAAATAGGAAGGAAGTTCAGATTATTAATGGAGCATGAAATCTAAGGTAAAGGAGTGCAAAGAAGAAAGGAGGAGAAAGCTAATATTGTGTGAGAAAACAAACCTATGGAATGAAGGTTCTGATGGCGTCTGAGAATAGTGGTAGGGGAAATAGTTGCATTAACAATGGGAAGAATTGAAAGCTGTGATCAGAGCAGAGAATAAATGCTTGAATTAGTCACTTTCAAGGTAGAGGCATTTTGGATGATGACAAGATTTATGTGTGATTGTTGAGGGAGGACACTTAGGGTGACTTGGGGTCAAAGTAAGAATGTCCATAGAGATATGTTATTGGGAAGATTGTTTGGATGCTGCTGATTGTATCACAAGAGCATTATTAAACATGTTCTCTGTCCCTTTATTTCCTGTAAATTGACATTTTGATGTAGAAGCTTGATCAGGTTTAGGTTTGATATTTTTTCTTTTGCAAGACTCCTTCACAGGTAGTGGTGTGGACTTTTATTATGACATATGTAATATTTGGTTGTGTCTCTTTCTGTGATGCTAGAATACATTGGCAATCTTTGCCCAGATTCATTAATTCAGTAAGGTTGAATGGTGACATTCTAAATCAATCATTCCTTATTCACTATCTTCTATAATTGCTTAGTCAACCAGAGGCACGGTTCATAGAGAGTAAATGCTTGTTTTTCCTTTATTTACCAGTTTTTATTTATTTATTCCTCACCTGAGGATATTTTTCCATTTATCATCAGACAGAGTGAGAGGGAGGGAGAGACAGAGAGACAGACAGAAACGTTGATGTGATAGAGCCACATCGACTGGTTGCCTCCCCGCATGAACCCACCAGGGCCGGGATGAACTGCAACCGAGGTACGTGCCCTTGACCGGAATCGAACCCGCGACTCATTGGTCTGCAGGCCGACCCTCTAACCGCTGAGCCAAACCAGCCAGGGCTATTTACCAGTTTTTAAAATCATGAGTTGGTTTCCTAGCATCTCTCCAACGGTGATAAATTTGTTTTATTTTTTAAATTCTGAGCACATTAAAAATATTTGATGTGCTTCAACCCATTGTAATTATTATTCTTACTGACACCCAAGACCCTTGGAAGGGTCTTCAAGTTAGCTCCTATGTCCCCTACGTAATTTGACATGACCTGGTGGTATTTGACAGCTTCACTGCTTTTGGGCACAACAAGACATTCCAAGCCAAACTTTTGCAATTCCTTCCCCAGACTGGAATGAACCATTTCCAAGGGGTCCTGGTCCCTTTTAGTGGGAAACAGAATTTAGAGACCACCATCTCGGTGCCAGAGGTTTTCACTGACTTTGGGTTAATCACTGTTCTTATGTACTTTCAAAAGACAGAGCTAAGGAAACACTTTTAAAAAAGATAAAATACATCATGAGTTCATACTGATTTCAATCACTTTAACATTCATGAAAACAATGCATCCAGTTTACAAATAAATTGCAAGGGGGAACAAAAGAGATGGAAAGGAAACCTATAGATAAAAAGAGGCTTAAGGGACATACGAGCTCTCAAGCTCAGACATAAGGCCTCGGCTCTGGCTGAGACACAGCTCCACTGCCCCCCTTCCAGAGAGGATGGCTGCTTCTTGAAGTCCAGAATGGCTATAAAAGAAATTTTAAAAAAAATCAAAATATCCTTACCAAATCTACTAAATTTCACTCCTTAATTTTATTAACACAGATATGATTCAGAAAATATTGAGAATCCCAAATGTGACTGTTTTGAAGAACATCTAGAAGATTTAATTGGATGGTGGATGCCAATGCTAAATATGGCGAATGAATTTCTCGTATAAGACAAGAGAGGGATGTAAATTTATTAAATACGGCTTATGAAATAGGAACAGTTAAAACTCCACCTTGGAAACGAAAAGGAAAGATTTTACCTTGACCTCGAGCAGCGATTGTCAACCTTTACCATCTCAAGGCAAACAAACTAATTATTAAAATTCTACGACACACCAAAAAATATATTTTTTTGCCTATCTGACAAAAAAAATAGATACAATTTTGATTCATTCACACTGGATGGCTGTTATTGTGTTGGCTCTCGTCATTTTTTTAAATTTTATTTGACAGTCTAAGGGAAAAGAGGTCAGTGCCCCTGACTAAATAGTCAGGCATGCACGTTTTTAAAATTCTTGTGGCATGCCAGTTGAACATCGCTGATCTGGAGTAAAAGAGGATGTGGAATGGAGACTCAGATTTCACTTTGGCTCATTGAATCTACAAGGCTACAAAATCATTAAGTATTTATGTGGACAGTGGAAGGAACCTCCTGGTTCTATTGTAAATCCTCCACACATTGTTTCATTGGCGCTAGCTTAGTGCTGGTGGACTCTAAAGTTTTCCATTGCTAAGCCCTCACTGCTCTCTCGGGATTTCTCCAGAGTTTTGCATTTGATTTGCTGAAAGTAACTGACATATGCCCACGCAATGATGGATTGGAAACTACCCAAAATCCAAGGATAATTATTAAATTGTGCTTATATGTTATATGTTAAAAGCTGGGCATTTCCCTTCATATATTCCTGTTCACCAAAAAAGAGTCAGATTCTTTTAGCTACAAGAATATGACCCCAAATAGCTTTAAATCTGTGCCTTTTATTTCAGCATATCTAAGATAATATGTAATATGTGAACAAAATTTTCTTTATTGATTTGAGAGAGAGAAGAAGGGAGAGGGAGAGAGAGATAGAAACATCGATGAGAGAGAACATCGACTGGCCACCTCCTGCATGCCCCCCACTGGGGATCAGGCCCACAACCTGGGCATGTGCCCTGACTGAGAATTGAACTGGCGACCTCTTGGTGCATGGGTCGACGCTCAACCACTGAGCCACATTGGCTGGGCAATATGTGAAAATTTAAAATATCCATTTTGAACATCTATTTGTAAATCTTGAAAGAAGCCAAAATAAGGTAAATTGAACATTGGAAACTTACTTGAAATAAGTTCACAAAAATTCTCTTATGTTATTTCTGTAAATACTTTTTTTCACCTTTATAAAGAAAACTATGGAAAACAATATGGTATTTCTGCAAAAAATTAAAAATTGAACTTCCATTTGACCCAGTGATCCCACTTCTAGGAATATATCCTAAGAAGCCTAAAACACCAGTCAGAAAGAATATATGTACCCCATGTTCATAGCAGCACTATTTACAATAGCTAAGATCTGGAAATAGCCCAAGTGTCCATCAATAGATGAGTGGATAAAAAAGCTGTGGTACATATACACAATGGAATACTATGCAGCTGTAAGAAAGACAGATCTCTTATCCTTTGAGATGACATGGAGGGACCTGGAGAGTATTATGCTAAGTGAAATAAGCCAATCAGAGAAAGACAAATACCACATGCTCTCACTTATTTGTGGAATATAATGAACAAAAAAAGCTGATGAACAAAAAAGACCCAGAGACATAGAAAGGAGTATGGTTCAGACTGACAAACCTCAGAGGAGGGGGTTGAGGGGGGAGGGATGAGATAAATCAAAGAACTTATGCATATAAGCATAACCAATGGACATAACAATGCTTGAGGGGGAATTGGGAGGAGGGTGTCTGGGGCGGGGGGGAAGGAGAAACATCTGTAACAAAAATAAATAAATTAAAAAAAAAAAAACACAACTAGCTGCCTTTGCAGCACATGCTATAGCCGCCAGTGATTTAAACAGTTAGAATATGACAGTCTGTAACTTGGTTGATTCTGGAAAGTAGGTCTTGTATAGCTGCCTCCAAGAGCAGAAGCCTTTTTTAGAAATACATACTCGCCCTGGTTGGGTGGCTCAGTTGGTTGGAGTGTCGTCCTGTACACCAAAAGTTTATGGGTTTGATTCCTGGTCAAGGCGCATACCTATGTTGCATTTTGATGCCCAGTCAGGGCCCCTAAGCGAGGCCAACCCATCAATGTTTCTCTCTCTCCCCTTCCTCTCTCTAAAATCAATTTAAAAAGGAAGGAAGGAAGGAAGGAAGGAAGGAAGGAAGGAAGGAAGGAAGGAAGGGAGGGAGGGAGGGAGGGAGGGAGGGAGGGAGGGAGGGAGGAGAGAGAGAGAGAGAAATATGCACTGTTGAATTTTTTTATTGCCAAGACCACACTGGTGTTCCAGGGTCCTGATAAGCACAGAAGCCTTGATAACAAAAGCAAATATTTGCCATCCTTAGAAGGTAATACAAAACACCCAGCTCAACACATCTCAAGCGTTTTATCTGTGAATGAATACTCCTTGCTTCGCATTTGCATGCTGAACATCTGTTTGAATTATACATTGCATTGTAACTACACTTTGATTCATAGTGACTTTCTCATATTATGGCATTTATTTGCATTGAATACAGACGGCAAATAAAAAGAAATAAGTGGCTGAAAGAGAAACCAAGATGAAGAGGAGGCAGAGGAGCCGGAAAAGGAAGACTAGCTCCAGGGCCTCTAGGGGCAGAGGCACCAGGCTCTGGGTCCACAGCTAGGGCTCCAAGCCAGGCTTAGTCCTCAGAGGTCCCTTCAGGAGCTGCTGAGAAAGAGCAGCATCTGCACCCAGAGCTAGATCAGAGGACTCAGCATTCCAGGCAGCTTCTACCTCGGCTCTACAAGCTTCTCTTTGTGCCCCTCCCATTCTGGGGTAACAGCTGATGTCCCCGGCACTGCCTGCCACTGCGTAGTAAGGACACTGCTCTGTTACTGTGCTTCAGATATGACCCCTCCCTCCGAGTTTCCTCCAGATGCTTGCACCCCTTTCCACGGTCACTGCAGAAAAGGGCGACAACACACTCCCACACCCCGGACTACACACAGGAAAAGAGGTGGATGGGAACCTGCACTGTTGCTGGTCCGGGTGGATCAATGGAGGGCTTGATCATTCCCACTGGGGGGACACTAGGTCTGTTGTCTGCACCCCATGTTGTGAGAGCTGCCCCATGACAGCGGTGTGGGTGCAGGGGAAGCTGAGGGACACACGCTGTCTACTTCAGTGCTTTGCCCTGAGATCAGGCTTGGTCAGCTCAGCCTTCTTACAAGCAGGTACAGGCCCAGCTCGGGGATGGGAAGCACGCACGCCCAGTTAGGTAACTGAGAGTTGTCCCACCACGGTGCCTCAGCTTCCCCATCTCTGAGTGGAGGTGATAACAGTGTCTCCTTCAGAGGGCTGCTGAGATGATTAAATGCGAGGATGTCAATAGTCCTTATTACAGGGCTTGTGTATAATCAGAGTGCGTAAAAAGACACCGGGCCAGGGTCCTGCAACTTTTGGCAGAGCAGTGTGTGTTTAAGGAGCCAGGTGCAAGGGAAGAAATGCCACCTGAAGGAGGGAAGCCTGGGCAGAAGCAGGAGGAGGGTTCCCAAGGGGCAAGGACTCAGCCTGACATGCCTTGAGGTTCTTGGCAACCACGCTGAGCAGGTGCACGGCCGCTCAGCCTGCCCCAGCACTGTGCTCCCAGGCAGCTGAGACAAAGGAATGAACTCTAGACCCCGGCGTCCTGCAGGAGAAATGACACACATCTTGACGAACAGGGTGATTCAAGGCAACTCTGAGGGCCCTTGTTACATTCTTGAGCTATAGGAGAGGCCGGTGCTTGGGTTTCGGTTGTTCTTGGCCTTCTCACTGACCTGGGGCACTATTTCCTCCTCCTCTCCTCTCCCCCCTTCCTCTCCACCTTCTCTTTAAAAAATGTTTAAGGGCTTTTGTCAGTGAATGACTTTATTCATAAGTCAGGCGTGCTGACAGTTTGCAGAGTTAAATGGGCACTTAACTGTGTGTCTAATAAATCTGCAACAAAAATAAACAGAAGGGAAGAGGGTTTGGGAAAGAAAGGAGGTCAGGTATGAAAGGAGCCTGTCACGGTGATTTACTGCAGCCCGGTCCCCTCCTGGCCACTGCTGACCTGGATTTACCAGAGGCTGACAGCAGAGCAGCAGACAGAGGCCACTCCAGAGCAGAGCTGGGTGGGCACACACGGGTGTCAGGAGAGGAGGCGGGGAAGGTCACTGCCGCCACTGCCCACTGGTGAGGCAAGCACAATGCGCAAAGGAGCAAAGCCAGGCTGGTGCCCGACCGCCTTCCCTTCAGGATCCACACCCAGATTACCAGTGGTATTACCAGGAACTTTCTGCCCTCCCCAAACCACCCTCCACCCAGGATTTGGGTGACAATCTGGGATTAGAGGCATATTCAGGTGAGTTTAGCAAACACCTGTTGTTCCCGTGTTAATCACCCTTCCATGTGCACAAGGGACCTAAGACATTAACCCTGTCCTGGCGGGCCTACGGAGGGTGGGGACACATGACTGCGCTCCCCCCACTCCCCCCACCCCTCATTAGCACGAGCGCGGTGCTCCTACAAGCAGGTGCTGAGGAAATACCAGCCCACGGGAACTGTGGCTCCTATGGCTGCTTTCTAGGGGCGGGCGCTTCTGACCCCAGGTGGCTTGGGCCTCTCTCAATCACTGCTGTCTCTCCCAGTCTCCTCCTCTGCAGGTGGGAAGGATGCTTCCGGCTATGCCCATCCGAAGGTTTGGGAATTGACCCCAGCTATGACCTTCCCGCTGTTGCCCTCCCAGCCATTCCCTGGGAGGGGCTCATCTCCCGTCAGCCACCTCCAAATGTCACCTCGGAACCAGGCCAAACAACCTCAGCGATGCACTGCCAGCTGTCAGATATGACTTTGGCCTGGACAGGATTTTAATTTTTGTTTTAGACAATGCGTCAGCAGGCGCTCGTCTTCCTCCCAGGCTGACTGCGGCAACACTGCCCATCGATACCTTTCCCGAAAGGAATCAGCAAAATGGGGGCAAACGGACCCTTGGCCATGGGGGCCTATGTGGAGGCTCCCTACCACCCTTACGCTCTTGTCCCTGGGAAACAGGCCCAGCAGAGCTGCCCTGGGGTGACGGGCATGTTTCTACAGAGATTGGCTCTGCCTTCCCTCTTGCTTCTGAAAGGTGCCGGCAACCCCCAGCCCGCAGCCACCGTGCATGTGACCAACGACCAGGAAACTGCTTCATGCTGTGAGGCCTCAAGGCTTCGTGGCGGGGGGCTGGGCCCACCACACTGCGGGGAACTCAAACCCCTGGACACCCAGGAAAGGTGTCCGCAGGAGACCGGGAGCATCCAGAGCCTAATTGCCCATCTGCGGGCCTGTGGAGTCCTCAGCACGGAAAACGGAACTCGGGACATATAATCTGAAAAACAGCCTCAAGGAATTTACACTCTAACAGGGAAACAAAACGAATCCACGTCCTCTTTGGAAGTGTGGCAGCAGCGACAGGCACTGAGTAGTGATGACAAAGGTGCGCAGGGGAGGTTGGACTGGAGAAGAGGCAGGTTAGTGAAGGAGCAGGTGGCTCCAAAGGCGTCTACTGCGTGGGGCACGGGACAGGGGAGCCAAGGCCGTGTGTGGGCACAGAGCAGGCTGGGGTGCAGCCTCGCAGAGCGGGGCTGAGAGGCGGCAGGAGGAGGAGGTCTGGGCCCGAGGACGCAGCACTCAGCCAGGCCCACGGACGGCGAGCCAAGGCAGTTAAACAGAGCGGCAGCAGCTCCTCCGGGCTGTGGGCAGACAGGCGATTCAGTGCACAGAAATCCTGAGGAACGAGTTCGCTTTCTGTGCAGAGCACAGTTCTCTCGCCCCAAAATGTCCCACCCTTCACAGGCTCTTTCAAGTATGATGGGGGGCCAGCCTAGGCGGCACCTACAGAACACTGTCCGGGGACCAGGCAATCACCTGGCGGCAGGCCACGGCCGGAGAGGTACTGGAGAGAGCCCCTTGGGGTGGTCTTTAATCCGGTCCCACGAAGTCCCTGCTGGCTTTCTGCCGAGCGAGCGGACATGAGCGAGGCTGCCAAGGCAAGCCTGTTGATGAAAGCGCTCCCCACCGTGCAGTCCGACTCCAGCCCAGGCCCGAGCCAGGAGGTGAGCACTGCTGGGCGGAATGGTGTTCAGAGGTGGTGAGAAGGGCAGGGGAAATCCAAGTACCCATGGAGGGGAAGGGAGGGTCACAGAGGTCTCCAGACAACCCCCCCCCCCCTCACTAAGACAGTTCTAGAACTGATCAGTCTCTTGAGAAAAACTTAAAACCAGTTTGGTTAAGGTTGGTTGACTAGTTTGAGGGCGCAGGTGTCATAGAATGAGACCCATTTGGTAATGGTTTGAGGCTCAGCGAACCTCTGCGGACCATACAGAGGACAATCAGAGAGCACAGTGACTGGGACACAGCTCACTGTTAGGCAAGCACCCTCGGACACTGACCGAGAGGCCAGGATCTGCTCCAGGAGTCCTTGACTTTCTAACAGCTCCTGGCTGCCTCACCTTGCGTCACCGGGGACCCCTCCCCCATCCCTGCATGAGGACAAAGTTGAACTATAGGGAGCAGATGGCTGCTACAAGCATTTCCACCCCCACCCCCACCCCCACCCCGGCAAAGGCACAGACTTGTTTGCATGGGAGGAGAGAAGGCTGCGAAGGACCTCTGCTGGGACCCGGCCCTGGGCTTGGTTCTCAGCTCAGTTCCTGACTAGCTACGATCCAGGGAAAGATAACTTCTCTCTGACTCATGAGCTTCTTGTAAAACCAAGAGAAATAGCCTATTTCACAAGCCGAGGGGCAGCGTCAGCTGAAAGTGCTGGTTAGAAGTGCTCTCCCCTCCTCCCAGAGAGGCTGAGAGAGGGCCGCGGTCTCCAGTGGGCAGCTTTGCTGGCCCGCTCCCTTCCTCTGGAAAACAAAATGCAGCAACTGACCAGACCCTCAAATAAGACCCCGGACCCTCGGGGGTCACCATCCTGGATGCCAGAGAAGGGAGAGAATGCTTTTGTTTAGCAAGGCCCCAAAAGGTAGAAATGACTGGGAGAACCTGGAAGAAGCTGAGAAAATGAGGAAACCGCTCCGTGGGAAGAACTCCTGGGCGTCAGGGGTCACAGGATAGTCCTGTTCAAGACTCTGCACAGAGCGACACGGAACGACCTACTGACCACGACTCGTTGAATACTTGTGCAGTTGGTTTCCGGATGCCTGTCTCAAGTCTCAGGAAGTGGAGAAGAAGGGAAAGAATGAGGTGGAGGGAGCAGGCCTTGGCACAGAATCAGTACCCACTGGCATTGAAAGGCCCAGCCTGGCCCATCCCGAGTCACAGGGCAAAGCTATACAGAGCTGAGGCAGGAAGACAGGCCCAAGGCCTGTAAGAGCACTTGACCTTGGGCTCAGGGCTTCGGAAACAGTAGGAAAGATAATCCAAGGTCTTAAACCCTCCACTGAAATCCTTTCAACCCCTAGGGACAGTAAACAATACCAAAGATGACAGGTCAAGGACTCAGGGCTGGAAGTCAGAAACAGGCGGGAACCCAGGCTCAGGACACTGTGTGTACACATCTATGTGTGCAACGACAGTTACTACAGAACACTTCAGACAAGGATAACCATGTGAGTCCAGGACAAGAGACCAAAACCATCATAGGAAAATCGAATCCAAACGAAAGGCCACTGGGGACCCGGAGGACGGGGTGAATAGGACAGAACAGTTCCTCAGGAGCAACACGCAGTTGGCACAGATCCACCTGCTTACTTTGGCCACTGTGTACACTCTTTGGCACATTGTGACACCACCTGATCATAAAACTGTACTCAGGGTGGGCTAGAGGTGAAGAAGACGGCTTTCTGCGCGCACCACACCAGAAACCTCACACAGACGGCTGGGTGTGGCCCGCACAAACTGGTTCTGGAGGCCAGATCCTTCCCTCTGTCTATTCACAGGAGTTTAGAAAAGAACTGCTTTCTCCTTGTTGATCTCAGCTGCAAAGCGAGGCAGGTACTGCCTTCGGAAGGTCAAATGGCAGCCGGTTCCGATTGTCCACGCTAATAGAGGGGGCAGGCGGCCAGAGTGCTGAAAACAAGTAGACCATTCCTGTTTCACGTTGAAAAGAATCATATGATTTTTTACAGAAGTAGTAACAGGTTTTGCTTCCCTAGTTGAGGCCATTATTAAAGTCTGTTTATATTTCCTGAGCCCCTGCTGGCCAGAGTTACCACGTAATTAATAATGGACAGTCCACAGATGGGCACTCTGCCCTGTAGGACATCACAGTGAACGCCCCAGGGAAGACGGCCATGGCCACCCCTGTGGGGTGAGGCCTCTGGGCCAGTCCACGTGACAATCAGATGGGAGTCACGTTCTCACTTCAGGATGTCTGGACCCCACCTCTTTCTGGGTCTTCTGAAAAGCAGGGCAACATTTTCAACTTAAAATCACAGAGCACACATTTAGCCAAGTAATTCTCAAATCTTCTTTTGTTAAAAGTTGCAGAACCCGTCATCCAAGTGTATACTTAGTAAAGAAAGATAAACAAGAAACCAATAAAAATGGTTACCTGCCGGGGATGGAGGGCAGAGGGCAGAGGGGGCAGAGGGGAAAGCAAGACTTCTTTTTAGATAGCTTGATCTTTGAAGCAAATAAATTGATTATCTCTTCAAAAAAAATAGTAACATAATGTTTGGAGTTGGAAGCCCAGAATGTACAGTACCAAACAGTGGCGCTGCTCTGGCAGAAGGCGGTGGGAGGGGTGGGGAGCAGAGCCCTGCCACCCTGCTCTGTCTTCAACCAAGGGCGTCTTGATGTGTCGTCCATTTGCTCTCTGCACTGAGACACCGCTGGCCGGGCCCAATCTTTTCTAGCCTGGAAATTAAAGCCCAGGGAGCTGGGCTGTCTCTGGGTCTCTCTTTCTATAAGACACATTCAGGAAGAGTTAAATGCACTCCCCAGAAGAAACAATACACCCAACCCTTTTGAAAGATTTATTTTTAATTAAAAAATAAAAGTTTATCTTAACATATCTGCATTGCATCTTCAAGGATGGCAACTCAATGAAGCAAGAAAAACAAGGCTTATCAGTTCTTAAGTCACCTGACAATCTTATAATGGGTTCCAAGGCACACGGTCTTCAAACAAACAAACTTTATTCAGAAACAATTAAAATAACTCAGAACTCCCTTCCCCCAGCTCTTTCAGCCCGCCCTCACCGACCCCCCCGCCCCAAACAACAACCAAAACATTAAATTCTCTTTTAAAAACTACAGAAATAAGTGCTGAGTCAGCAAAGAACCTGGGCAAGCTGCCCAAGTCCTCCATATCTTTCTGCTTTGATGACTGGCTGCCCAGAGGCTGGCAGGGAGAGAGCCAGAGCCATGTTCCACCGTGCCAGGTGGGGCTCTCGCCCAGCCCCACAGCCATCAGCCCAGCTGGGTCAGGCAGTTCCAAGGCACTGTCTCCCTTTATTAAGGGCATCCTGTGGCTAAAGCACACTTTCGGGAAGAGAAAGGCCTAAGGCAAACAAGTCTTCTCAAATGCTTGTGATGAAAATGCCACCAAGACCTGTGGGAGGGAGGGAGATGGGTGGCTCTCTTCTCCCTCAGTTTACCAGGCGTTGGGAAGTTTTTCTCTCCTATTCTCCTGCCTTCTCTCTTTCCCTTCTTCCCAGTCTGCCCCTCCCCTCAAAGAGTTTTGTTTTAGCTTGATGGTGGGGGTTCAGAAGAGGCCGCTGACAACTCCTGTGGCTGGCCTGGGGGCTCTGCCACCTCTAAGGGGACATCGCACGCTGTAGGTTCCTGTGGGTCACAGGGCTCCTCTCCTCCCTGCAAGGGTGTGAGGCACCTCTGGGCCTGGGCCTGGCTGTTCATCTTCTCTTCAGCTTCAATTTCTTCTGAGGTGGGGATGGAGTTCTTCTTGGGACGACCTTTGGGCTTTGTGGGTGCTTCTTGGCCACCTTTAAGAACCTATATGGAAGAAAAATGGCCATTAAATCCAAGAGATAACGCCTTCCCTCCACTTTACCACTCAAAAGCATCTGTGTCGTTCCTTCCCAGCAGTGACAGAGTTGGGCAGAAACTATCTTCAACCTGTCACCTCCAGATGACAATCTTCATCCTTTAAATGCCCAATGCACTTTTCGCCAGTATCACACATATCCTGGCATTAAATAAAAGGCTCACAAACACACACACAAAGCCCATTTCAATAATGAGGAAAGAAACGAAAATTAAAACACTGATGTGGTATCAATGAAGTT
Organism: Tadarida brasiliensis; assembly: GCA_030848825.1. Lineage (NCBI taxonomy): Eukaryota > Metazoa > Chordata > Mammalia > Chiroptera > Molossidae > Tadarida > Tadarida brasiliensis. The sequence continues at coordinate 28,072,548 of CM061277.1, read as the reverse complement.
GACAAGTTAAAAGAAAAAGACAATATTTGTGCAAGTAGGAAAATAAACACGGTGTCAAAGAATAATTGGTACAACCTTATCAAAGGGCCATCTGAGAATTCAACAGTTTTAAAATGTGCATACTCTGACACAAAAATTCCACTTCTAATAATTTAGCCTGAGAAAGTCATCAAAGACAAAAGCTGATCTGCAAAAATATTCATGACAAAATTGAAGAAAATTACCCATGATTGGGTAGATAATTATAATACATCACAAAGAGAGAATACTGATGACCATTACAACTATTATGTAGGAGAATGTTTAATAACATGGAAAATATTAATATTTTTTGAGTGAAAACCAGATTATAAACCAGCATGTTTCAATTTGGAGGCTTGATGATTATACACCACTTTGTTTATAGTGTCAGGATCATGAATAATTAAAAAAAATTTTAATATATCTCTGTATTTTCTAATTTTTCCACAATGATCATGTATAAGTATTTCTGTAATTAGAACAAAGACGTTGAGATTTCCAGTCAAGATTGTGACGTAGGTGAAGGCTGTGCTTGCCTCCTCCCATGATCACATCAAAACAACAATTCAATTATAGAACATTCAGCCTAGAGAACACGTGAAGATAAGCTGAACAGATGTCCTATAACTAAGGATATAAAGAAGACTGCTAGGATGGGCGGAGACATGAACTAGGATGGTCCCACACCCACTGCAGCAGTTGAGAATCAGGGGGTATGTCTCAGCCCCAGAGGTCCCCCCTGAAGAGCAAGGGGTCCCAGCCCCAAACTGGCTCCCCAGCCAGGAGCACCAGTGCCAGCAAAGGGAGATCCCACAACATCTGGCTGTGAAAATCAGCAGGTATTCTGTCTATCCAGGTGAGATAGAAGGCTGCTGGAAACCCAGGCATCCTCTTAAAGGGCCCATACACAGACTTTTTCACTCGTGGGCACTCACCAAGGGCTATGGCAGAAGGACAGTGACTCAGGAGGCACCAGACACATAGAGAGAGAAACTGATTTGTGTGGCTTAAGGTCAAGGGTTGGAGAGACAGCTGCCATTGTCCCTGGTTTGAGCTGTCCTCCTACACAGCTGGCTGGTGGGGGTATATTTCCTGTGTTGAGCCCTCCCTCCACACAGCCAAATCTGTATCTGCATTCACCTGCTCAACTCCACTTGCTCTACCCTGATGAATCACTGAGACCCTAATCCACCCAAATCACGCAATGCCAGGGTCTGTTTCAGAGGCAGGCAACCAACCTTGGCCCACACTGCAGTCTTTAAAAAGAAAAATCTCAAAGGTCCACAAACCCCAGGGGTCTTGGTGTGCCCTGTGCCTTTTGCTTAGTGGTCCCAGACTCAGCACTAGTGCCAAATCTGAATCTGCATTAGCTTGGTGACTCCCTGAGACCCCACCTTATCAGAGTCATGTACCACCCAAGGCTCTGTCAGCGTCTGAGCCTTACAGGCAGACAGCAGGTGGTAACAGACCTCAAGGTGCCCTATACCTTGTGCTGACCTGACCCAGGCCCAGGACTGGTAGCAAATAAACTTGGTTTGCAGCATGGCCTCTCCCATGCACCTCTAGGTCCAGTGCAGGCAGCTACCAACTGCAGACTGCTTTGTAGCTCTTACCAGGTGGCCCCAGGCCAGTCACAGGCAGTGGCTGAACTTGGCCTGCACTGGACTCCCTCCTAAGAGGCTCCAGAACCAACATACCCCATGGCCAGCTTCAGACCACAACAGAGCAACACCTGATTAGTTCCACATGCGGCATACCCAAAGGGTGGTTTCAGCAGGCACCAGAGCAGGGTGGGGTGAATCCCTCTCTGTGGAGTAATCCACTGTAGAGCATCTTGTATACTTGGTGTGGTGGCCAATCCTCACAACCAGTCAGCCTGAGGGTCCATCCCACCCACTGACAAGCCAACAGCAATCAAGGCTCAACTACAGCAGGAGGGCACACACAACACACACAAGGGCCACCCCTGGAGAACCTGGCTCAGGTGATTAGAGAGACTGTGCTGCTAGGCCCCAAAGGACACCTACTTCATAAGGTCACCCTGCTAAAATTGAGAGATGTAGCAGCTCTACCTAACACACAGTAACAAACACAGATAGGCAGCCAAAAGTGAGGAGATAAAGAAACATGTCCCAAATGAAAGAAAAGGAGAAAACTCCAGAAAAAGAACTAAACTAAATGGAGGCAAGCAATCTACCAGATACAGAATTCAAAACAATAGTTATAAGGATGCTCAAGGAACTTAATGAGAACTTCAACAAAGACACAGTAGGCATAAAAAAGGTCATAGAAATCTTTTTTTTTTTAATGATTAATTAAAATGATTAATATACTAGAAGGAATCAACAGCAGATTAGATGAAGCAGAGGATCAAATCAGCAATTTGGAAGACAAGGTAGCAAAAAAACATCTATTCAGAAAAGAAAAAAGAATTTTAAAAATGAGATAGTTTAAGGGACCTCTGGGACAATATCAAGCATAACAACATTTGCATCATAGGATTAACCAAAAGAAGAACAGGGAGAACAAGGGATTGAAAACTTCCCTAACCTGGAGAAGGAAATAGACATACAAATCCAGGAAGTGCAGAGAGTCCCAAACAAATGGACCCAAAGAGGCCCACAGAAAGACACTTCATAAATTAAATGGCAAATGTTAAAGACAAATTGAGAATCTTAAATGCAGCAAGAGAAAGGCAGTTATATACAGGGGGATTCCCATAAGACTGTCAGCTGATTTCTCAACAGAAATTTTGCATTCCAGAAGGGATTGGCACGAAATACTCAAAGTGATGAAAAGGACCTACAACCAAGATTACCCAGCAAGGATAGCATTTAAAATGGAAGAGATAAAGAGCTTCCCAGACAAGATAAAGCTAAAGAAGCTCATAATCATCACACCAGTATTACAAGAAAAGTTAAAGGGACTTCTTTAAAAAGAAAAAGGGAAAAAAATACATATGAATAATAAACAGCAATAATGATGTAGCTATCAATAATCACTTTAAATGTAAATGAATTAAATGCTCCAATAAAAAGATGTAGGGTAGCTGAATGGATAAAAAAACAAGACCCGCCCTGGCCAGTGTGGCTCAGCTGGTTGAGCATCATCTTGTGTACCAGTTCCATTCCAATCAGGGCACATGCCCAGGTTGTGGGCTCAATCCCCAGTAGGGGGTGTGCAGGAGGTAGTCAATCAATGTTACTCTCTTACATCGATGTTTCTCTCTCTCCCTCTCCCATCCTCTCTCTCTAAAATCAATAATAAAAACATTTTGTTAAAAAAGAAAGCAAGATCCATACGTATATAAGAGACCGACTTCAGATAAAAAGACACACACAGACTGAAAGTAAAGGGATGAAAAAGATATTTCATGCCAATAGGAACAACAACAAAAAAAGCTGAAGTAGCAATAGTTATATCTGACAAAATAATCTTTAAAACTAAGGCTATAATAAAAGACAAATGACATTACATAATGATAAAGGAATGAATCCAACAAGAGGATATAACCCTTGTAAACATCTATGCATCTAACATAGGAGCATCTAAATATATAAAGCAAATATTGATAGACATAAAGGGAAAGATTGGCAGTAATACAGTCATAGTAGGAAATTTTAACACCCCCTTGACATCAATGGATAGATCTTCCAGACAAAAAATCAACAAGGAAACCATGACCTTAAATGACACATTAGACCAGATGGACTTAATTGATATTTTTAGAGCATTTTACCCCAAAGGAGCAGAATATACAGGGTGTCCCCCAAAAATGTATACAACTTTAAAGTTGATAGCTCAACTGATGTTTATTTCTTTTCAGATTTAACCCATTGAAATTTATAATTATTCAAAGTGTGTATACACTTTTTTTAGACACCCCATATGTTTTTTTCAAGTACACATAAAACATTTTCCAAGAGAGATCATATGTTAGGTCACAAAACAAGTCTCAATAAATTTTAAAAAACAAATCATACCAAGCATCTTCTCCAATCACAATGGTATGAAACTAGAAATCAATCACAAGTAAAAAACTAAAAAACATACAAACACATGAAGGTTAATTAACATGCTACTAAACAATGAATGCATTAGCAATGAGACTGAGGAAGATATCAAAAGATACCTTGAGACAAATGAAAATAAAAAACACAATAACCCTCCCTGGCCAGGTGGCTCAGTTGTCCTATACACCAAAAAGGTTGCAGGTTCAATATTCCTGGTCAGGGCACATACCTAGGTTGTGGGTTCGGTACCTGGTAGGGGCATGTATGGGAGGCAACGGATCGATGTTTCTCTCTCTCTCTCTCTCTCTCTCTCTCTCTCTCTCTCTCTCTCTCTCTCAAATTAATCAATCAATCAATTTATTTTTTATCCTCACTTGAGGACATTTTTGTATTTATCTTCAGATAGAGCTGGAGGGAGTGAGGGAGGAAGAGAGAGAGAGAAACATCGATGTGAAAGAGACACATCGAGTGGCTGCCACCCACACGACCAACCAGGGCCAGGGCCAAACTGTAACCGAGGTATGTGCCCTTAGTGGGAACCAAACCTGGGACTCTCTGGTCCGTGGGCCGACGCTCTAACCACTGAGCCAAACCGGCCAGAGCCAATCAATTTTTTTAAAACCACAATGACCCAAAACCTATGGGAACAGCAAAATCAGTCCTAAGAGGGAAATTCATAGCATTGCAGGCCTACCTCAAGAAACAAGAAAAATCTCACATAGACAGTCTAACCTTATACCTAAAAAAAACTAGAAAGAGAGGAAGTGGTAAATATTAGAGTGAAAATAAATGAAATAGAGTATAAAAAATGCAAAATATCAATGAAACCAAGAACTGGTCTTTGAAAAGATAAAACTGATAAACCCTTAACCAGACTCATCAAGAAACACAGAGAGATAAATAAAATCAGAAATAAAAGAGGAGGAGTGACAACTTACACCACAGAAATACAAAGGATTAGAAGAAAATACCATGAACAATTGTACACCAACAAATTGGACAATCTGGAAGAAATGGATAAATTCCTAGAAAAATACAATATTCCAAGTCTGAATCAAGAAGAAAACAGGAAATCTGAACAGACCGATTACTATCAACAAAATTGAATCAGTAATCAAAAAAATCCCAACAAACAAAAGTCCTGGACCAGATGGCTTCACAGGTGAATTTTACCAAACATTCAAAGAATTAACACTTATCCTTATCAAACTATTCAAAAAAAGTTAAGAGGAAGGAAGACTCATTTTACAAGGCCACCATTATCCTGATTCCCAAACCAGACAAAGACATTACAAAAAAAGAAAAGTATAACCAATATCTCCAATGAACACAGATGCAAAAACCTCAACAAAATATTAGCAATCCAAATTTAGCAATAATTAAAAAGAGTATACACCATGATAAATTGGAATTAATTCCTGGGATGCAAGGTTGGTACAATATTTGCAAATCAATTAACATGATACACCACATAAACAAAATGAAGGATAAAAATCATATGATCATATTAATAGATATAGGAAAAGCATTTGACCTAAGTGAGCACCCATTTATAATAAAAACTCTCAGAAAAGTGCAAATAAAGGAAACATATCTCAACATAATAAGGGCCATATATGACAAACACATAGCTAACATCACACTCAATGCGGAGAAGTTAAAAGCATTTTTCTTAAGATTAGGAACAAGACAGGAATGTCCACTTTCACCACTCTTATTCAATATAGTATTGTAAGTCCTAGCTATAGTAATCAGACAGAAAATAAATAAAAGGCATCCAAATTGGAAAAGAAGTAAAACTGTCATTATTTACAAATGATATGATATAGAGAGAAAGCCCTACAAATTCCACCAAAAAACTATTAGAACTGATAAAACAATGCAGTAAAGTGTCAGGATACAAAATTAATATTCAGAAATCAGTTGCATTTTGTTGTTGTTAATCCTCACCCGAGGATATTTTTCCATTGGTTTTTTACATAGAGTGTAAGGGAGGAAAGGAGGGAGAGAGAGAGAGAAACAGTGATATGAGAGAGACACATCATTTGGTTGCCTTCTGCATGACCCCAACCGGGGCTGGGAATTGAACCTGCAACCCAGGTACATGCCCTTGACCAGGAATCAAACCTGAGACCCTTTGGTCCGCAAGCTGATGCTCTAAACACTGAGACAAAATGGCCACAGCAACCAGTTGTATTTTTATACACCAATAACAAACTATCAGATAGAGATATCAAGAACACAATCCCATTTTCAACTGCATGAAAAAAAAAAAATGAAGTACCTAAGACTAAATTTAATTAAGGAGTAAAAGACCTGTACTCCAAAAGTTATAAGACATTGAAAAAAGATTTGAAGAAGATACAAATAAAAGGAAGCATATACTATGTTCATAGATAGGAAGAACTGATATCATTGAAATGTCCATACTGGGGGATTCCAAAATGGCAGCAGAGTGAATGGAAGCTACACATACCATCTCCCAGGACCAAACTGGAATTACAACTAAAATAAAGACAAATCATTGGGAAAAAGCAACAGAAAAGCAGCTTGTGAGGACCATATAACCTGGGACAATGAATCGATCCTGGTAGGATTGCGGAGGCGCAAGAGGGGGGCTGGGAGCCCACAGACAGCAGTGGTCTTAGCTGTGAGCCACACCCTCGAGGTTAAAATCCCAAGCTGGCTCCACAGTGCAGAGGGCCGGGACAGAATGCTAAATTGGCCATAGCCACTCACCTTGGGCTCCGGCAGAGGGAGGGCAGACTCGACTGGAACTGTATGGGGACACTCGGGATTTGGAGGGCGCTCAGAGCTTTCTCTGAGTTGCAGCCACACAGGACGGTGGCCATCTTACTCCTTCCAAGGGCTCTGGGGAGAGGCGGCAGCTCCTCCCTCGGAGATTCAACCCCACCCAGGTGGGCCAAAGAAATGCAAGTTGAGGCTCATTAACAACCAACGTCTGCCCCACCCTCAGGAAATCCTCTACGCTGAACACCTGAGGGAGTTTTTCATTCAACTGAGAACCCAAGGCTCATCAAGTAACTGAAACTAATAGCCTCCAGGCAAAAAGCTATAGGATAACTGAACTTTTCCTGGGCTTGCAAATCTACCCAGGAAAGTAAGACTTGACAGTGGTGTTTAACGTGGGTCCTCCCACGCTCATCCAAACCCAGTAGAGGGAGCCACAAACAGCACAACACCAACACCCACAGGGAAAATTTGGCAGGCTCCAAAACCCACTGAGATAGCCAAAATGGGAAACAAAGAAACAAATCCCAAATGAAAGAATGAGAGACCTCTACCTAAGATGAGATAAATGAAATGTAGTTTAGCAAGTTATCAGAGGTAGGGTTCAGAGCCATGATCTTGAGGAAGCTCAACAGCATGAGTAAGGACCTCAACACCATGAGTAAAGATATAGAAGCATTGAAAACCAACCAAGTGGAAATGAAGAATGACATAGCAGAAATAAAGAACACATTGGAAGGACTAAACAGCAGAGTAGGGGAAGCTGAGGACCAGATCAGTGAATTAGAAGACAGGGTAGAAAAAATCAACCAATCAGAAAACCAAAAGGAAAAAACAATTAAAAACAGGAAGACAACTTAAGAGGACTGTGGGACAACTGGAAATGTAATAATATTCGCATCATAGGAGTCCCCAAAGAAGAGAAAATGAGCAAGGGTTAGAGAATATATTTGAAGAAATAGTGACAGAAAACTTCCCTAATTTGGTGAAGGAAGAAGGCATTCAAGTTCAAGAAGCACAGAGAGTCCCAAGTAAGAAGAACCCAAACAGGCCCACACCAAGACACATAATAATTAAAATGCCAAAAATTAAAGACAAAGAGAGAATCCTAAAGGCAGCAAGAGATAAGCAACAGGTTACCTACAAAGGAACCCCCGCCCCCTAAGGCGAACAGCTGACTTCTCAACAGAAACACTACAGGCCAGAAGGGAATGGCATGAAGTAATCAAAGTCATGAAAAACAAGGATCTGAATCCAAGACTACTTTATCCAGCAAGGCTATCACTCAAAATAGAAGGTCAAATAAAGAGCTTCCCATACAAAAAAAAAAAAAAAAAAAAAAAAGGCTAAGAGAATACATTACACCAAACCAGCACTGCAAGAAATGTTAAAAGGACTGCTGTAATTAGTAGAAGAAATGGAAAGAAAAATATAGCCACACTAAACAAAAATGGCAATAAATGAGTACATATCAATAATCATCTTCAATGTAAATGGATTGAATGCTCCGATAAAAAGACATAGAGTAGCTGATTGGATAAGAAAGCATGACTCATATATATATATATATAGTTTACAAGAGACCCACCTCACAACAAAAGACTCACATAGGTTGAAAGTGAAGGGATGGAAAAAAATCTTCCAAGCAAACGGAAAGGAAAAAAAAGCTGGGGTAGCAATACTCATATCTGATAAAATAGATTTCAAAACGAAGGTCATTACTAGAGACAAAGAAGGTCACTACATAATATTGAAAGGATCTATCCAACAGGAAGATATAACCTTAGTAAACATATATGCACCCAATATAGGAGTACCAAAATATATTTAAAATCTTCTGGAGGACTTCAAAGGAGAAATCAACAGCAATACAAAAATCATAGCAGGGGACTTCAACACCCTGCTGACATCACTGGATAGATCCTCTAGACAAAAAATTAACAAGGAAACAGAGACTCTAATGAAGCACCAGACCAAATGGATTTAATAGATATCTACAGAGCATTACACCCCAAAACTACAGAATTCACATTCTTCTCAAGTGCACACGAGACATTCTCAAAGATAGACCACGTGTTAGCACACAAACTAAGTCTCTACAAGTTCAAGAAGATTGAAATCATATCAAGCAGCTTCTCAGATCACAATGGTGTGAAACTAGAAATCAATTGCAACAGAACATGCAAAGACATTTGAACACGTGGAGGCTAAATAGCATGTTATTAAACAATGAATGGGTTACTGAGGAGATCAAGAAAGAGATTAAAAACTTCCTGGAAATCAATGAAAATGAACACACAACAACACAAAATCTATGTGATACAGTGAAAGCAGTTCTGAGAGGGAAATTCATAGCACTACAGGCCTACCTCAAGAAACAAGAAAAATTTCTAATAGACTATCTAACCTCACAACTTAAAAAACTAGAAAGCAAACAAAAAGAAAACCCCAGAGCAAGTAGAAGGAAGGAAATAGTAAAGATCACAGCAGAAATAAATGACATAGAGACCAAAAAAAACAATTCAAAGGATCAATGAAACAAAGAGCTGGTTTTTCGAAAAGATAAACAAGATTGATGGACCCTTAGCTAGACTCACCAAGAAACAAAGAGAGAGAACCCAAATACACAAAATCAGAAATGAAAGAGGAGAAGTAACAACTGACACTACAGAAATACAAAGGATCATTAATAAATACTATGAACAATTATATGGCAACAAATTCGACAATGTAAGCGAGATGGACAAATTTCTAGAAACACATAGTCTCCCAAAACTGGACCGGGAAGAGATAGAAAACTTGAACAGACCAATAACAATGAAGGAAATTGAAGATGTAATCAAGACTCTCCCAGCAAACAAAAGCCCAGGCCCAGATGGCTTCACGGGGAGTTTTACTGAACATTCAAAGAAGAACTAACACCCATTCTCCTCAAACTATTTCAAAAAATTCAAGAAGGAAGACTTCCAAACTCTTTTTATGAGGCCAGCATAATTCTAATACCAAAACCAGAAAAAGACACTACAAAGAAAGAAAACTACAGGCCAATATCCCTGATGAATACAGACACCAAAATCCTTAACAAAATAATAGCAAATTGGATCCAGCAATACATCAAAAAAATTATTCACCATGACCAAGTGGGATTCATCCCAGCGAAGCAAGGCTGGTACAATATTTGCAAATCAATAAATATGATACACCACATAAACAAAATGAAAGATAAAAACCACATGATCATATCAATAGATACTGAAAAAGCATTTGACAAAATCCAGCACCCATTTCTGATAAAAGCGCTCAGCAATGTGGGAATAGAGGGAGCATACCTCGACATAATAAGGGCCATATATGAAAGACCTACAGCCAACATCATACTCAATGGGCAAAAATTAAAAGCATTTCCCTTAAGAACAGGAACAAGATGGGGATGCCCACTTTCGCCACTCTTATTTAACATAGTACTGGAAGTCTTAGCCACAGCAATCAGACATGAGGAAAAAATAAAAGGGATCCAAATTGGAAAGGAGGAAGTGAAACTGTCATTATTCGCAGATGACATGATATTGTACATAGAAAACTCTAAGGACTCCATCAAAAATCTACTAGACTTAATGAATGAATTTGGCAAAGTAGCAGGATACAAAATTAATGTCAAGAAATCGACAGCATTCTTATACACCAATGATGAACTCACAGAAAGAGAAACTAAAAAAAAATCCCATTTACCATAAAAATCCTAGAAGAAAATGTAGGCAACAAAATTTCAGACATCATACGCAGCAGAGTTTTCACTGATACATCACCTAAGGCAACAGAAACAAAGGAAAAAATGAACACATGGGACTACACTCAAAAGCTTCTGCACAGCAAAAGAAACAACCATCAAAATGGAAAGGGAACCCACTATATGGGAGAGCATAATTGCCAATGATACATCAGATAAGGGGTTAATTTCCAAAATATATAGAGTACTCATACAACTCAACAAAAGGAAGACAAAGAACCCAATTAAAAAATGGACAGAGGAGCTAAATAAACACCTCTCCAAACAGGACATACAAATGGACAAGAGACATATGAAGAAATGCTCAACATCACTAATCATCAGAGAGATGCAAATTAAAACAATGAGGTATCACCTCACACCTGTCAGAATGGCCACCATCAACAAATCATCAAACAACAAGTGTTGGTGAGGGTGTGGAGAAAAGGGGACTCTAGTACACTGCTGGTGGGAATGCAGACTGGTGCAGCCACTATGGAAAACAACATGGTGTTTCCTCAAAAAATTAAAAATTGAATTGCCATTTGACCCAGTGATCCCACTTCTAGGGATATACCCTAAGAAGCCTGAAACACCAATCAGAAAGAATATATGTACCCCTATGTTCATAGCAGCACTATTTACAATAGCTAAAATCTGGAAACAGCCCAAGTGTCCATCAGTAGACAAATGGATAAAAAAGCTGTGGTACATATACACAATGGAGTACTATGCAGCTGTAAGAAAGAAAGATCTCTTATCCTTTGAGACGACATGGAGGGATCTGGAGAGTATTATCCTAAGCAAAACAAGCCAAGCAGAGAAAGACAAATATCACATGATCTCACTTATTTGTGGAATATAATGAACATAACAGTCTGAGAAACAGGGTAGACCCAGAGACGTGGAAGTAGGGTACAGACTGACAATCCTCAGAATAGGTGGAGTGGGGAGGGAAGAGATAAACCACAGAACTTATATGCATGTATGTATAACCGATGGACACGGACAGCAAAGCTGGGGATGGGTGGGGGGGATGGGGAGGATGGTGTCAATGGGGAAAAAAGGAGAAACATCTGTAACAAAAATAAATTAATAAAAAATAAAAAACTGAGATAAGGAAAAAAAAAATGTCCATACTATCCAAAGCAATCTATAGATTCACCACAATCCCTATCAAAATACCAATGGCATTTTTCACTGAACTAAAACAAATAATCCAAAACTTTATATAAAACCAGAAGAGACCCTGAATAGCCATAGCAATCTTGAGAAAGAAGAACAAAGTTCTAGGCATCACACTACCTGATACCAAACTACACTACAAGGATATAGTAATCAAAATGGCATGCTACTGGCATAAAATCAGACACATAGATCAATGGAACAGACTAGAGAGCCCAGAAATACACCCATGCTTATATGATCAATTAATCCATGATAAAGAAGGCAAGAATATACAATGGGGTAAAGACAGTTTATTCAATAGATGGTGTTGGGAAAACCAGACAGATACATGCAAAAAAAGAAAAGAAAAGAAACTAGACCATCTTCTTACACCATGAACAAGAATAAACTCAAATGGATTAAAGACTTAAATGTAAGACCCAAAATTATAAAAGTCCTAGAAGAAAACATAGGCAATAGACTCTCTGACATTGCTCTTAGTGATATTTTTTCTGATATAGCTCCTTGGCCAAGGGAAACAATAGAAAAAAATAAACAAATGGGACTACATCAAACTAAAAAGTTTTGTACAGCAAAGGAAACCATCAACAAAACAAAAAGGAAACCTACTGAATGGGAAAAGATATTCACCAATAATACATCCAATAAAGGTTTAATATCCAAAAGTTGTAAATAACTCATACAACCCACCACACACACACACACACACACACACACACAAATCCAATTAAGAATGGGCAAGACCCCTGTCCGGTTTGGCTCAGCGGTTAGAGGGTCGGCCTGCGGTCCAGAGAGACCCGGGTTCAGTTCCCACTAAGGGCATGTACCTCGGCTGCAGTTTGTCCCCAGCCCTGGTTGGGTCGTGCGGGAGGCAGCCACTCGATGTGTCCCTTTCACGTCAATGTTTCTCTCTCTCTCTCTCTCTCTCTCTCTCTCTCTCTCTCTCTCTCTCTCCCCCCCTCTCTCTCCCTCCCACTCTATCTGAACAAAAAATGGAAAAATGTCCTCGGGTGAGGACAAAAAAAAAAAGAATGGGCAGGAAACCCATTTCTCCAAAGAGGACATACAGATGGCCAATAGACCCATGAAAAAATGCTCAACATTATTAATCATCAGAGAAATGCAACTTAACACCACAATTAGATATCAGCTCACACTTGTCAGAATGGCTATCATCAATAAATCACAAACAACAAGTGCTGGCAAGGATGTGAAGAAGAGGGAACCCTCATGCACTGTTGGTGGGGTTGCAAATTGGTACAGCCATTATGGAAGTTCCTAAAAAAATAAATAAAAATAGAACTACCAGCCCGGCCATGTGGCTCAGTGGTTGAGCGTTGACCCATGCATCAACAGGTCACCAGTTCGATTCCCAGTCAGGGCACATGCCCAGGTTGTGGGCCAAATCCCCAGTGGGGGGCGTGCAGGAGGCGGCTGATCAATGTTCTCTCTCTTATCGATGTTTCTATCTTTCTCTCCCTCTCCCTTTCTCTCTCTCTAAAAAAAAAAATCAATAACGAAAAAAACAAAATAGAACTACCATAAGACTCAGCAATTCCAGTTCTGGATAATTATCTGAAGAAATCCAAAACACTAATTCAAAAAAATAAATGCACCCCTGTGTTCATTGCAATATTATTTACAATACCCAAGATATAAAATCAACCTAAGTGCTCATCAATAGATAATTGGATAAATAAGATGTGGTACATATATAGAATGGAATATTACCTATCCATAAAAAACAATGAAATATTATCATTTGTAACAGCATGAATGACTCTAGAGGGTATTATGCTAAGTGAAATAAATTGGACAGAAAAAGGAAATACCATATGATTTCCTTATATGTAAGCTCTAAAGAACAAAATAAATGAACAAACAAAACAGAAACAAACTCATAAATACAGAGAACAGTCTGATGGTTGCCAGATGGGAGGGAGAGCGGGGGACATTTCATATGAATGGCATCATATAATGTCATCCTTTGTGACTGGCTTCTTTCACTTAGCATAATGTTTTCAAGGTTCATCCTTGTTATAGTACATATCAGTATTTCAATCCTTTTTATGGCCAAAAAATATCCAGTGTATGGATATACCAACACATTCTGTTTACCCATTCATCAGTTAATGGACACTTGATGGACACCTGAATTGCTTCTACCTCTTGGCTATTGTGAATAATGCTGCTGTGAACATGGATGTGCAACTATCTGTTCAAGTCCCTGCTTCACTTCTTTTGTGTTATATACCCAGCAGTGAAATTGCTGATTCACATGGTAACTCTGTTTAACATTTCGAGAAACTTCCACGCTATTTTCCAAAGCAGCTGCACCATGTTATAGTCCAATCAGAAGTATATGAGGATTCTAGTTCTCCACATCCTTGCCAGCACTTTTTTTTAAACTCATCTTTATTGTTGAATGTATTACAGATGTTCCCCCCTTTTTCACCCATTGACCCCCTCCTTCCCAATCCCGCCCCCTCCTGCCTTCCCCACACTATTGTCAGTATCCATTGGTTATACATATATGCATAGAAGTTCTTTGGTTTATCTCATCCTGCCCTCCCTGCCCCCTTCCCTTTGAGGTTCATCAGTCTAACAACCAATTTGTACTTAATTCCTTCATCTTTTTCACCCATCCCTCCAGCCCCACCCATCTGGCAAGCAACAAAAAGTTCTCAGTATCTATGAGTCTGTTTCTGTTCTGCTTGCTCATTTTGTTTGTAGATTCAATTGTTGATAGATATGTATTAATTGCCATTTTATTGTTCATATTTTTGTTCTTCTCCTCCTTCAAGAAGACCCTTCAACATTTCATATAATACTGGTTTGGTGGTGATGAACTCCTTTAGCTTTTTCTTGTCTGGGAAACTTATGATATGTCCATTGATTCTAAATGAAAGCTTTGCAGGATAGAGTATCTTGGTTGTAGGTCATTGCTTTTCATCACCTTGAATATCTCTTGCCATTCCTTTCTGGCCTGCAAAGTTTCTTTTGAGAACTCAGCTGACAGTCTTATGGGAGCTCCTTTGTAGGTAACGGACTGCTTTTCTCTTGCTGCTTTTAAGATTCTCTCTTTGTATTTCACCTTTGGCATTTGGATGATGATGTGTCTTGGTGTGGGCCTCTTTGGGTTCCACTTGTTTGAGACTCTCTGTGCTTCCTGGACTTGTATGTCTATTTCCTTCACCAAGTTAGGGAAGTTTTTTGTCATTATTGTTTCAAATAGGTTTTCAATTTCTTGTTCTCTCTCTTCTCCTGGCACCCCTATGATGCGAATGTTGGCACACTTTAAGTTGTCCCAGAGGCTCTTTACACTATCCTCATTTTTTTGGATTCTTTTTTCTTTTTGCTGTTCTGATTGGGTGTTTTCTGCTTCCTTATATTCCAAATCGATGGTTTGCTTCTTGGCTTTACCTACTCTACTGTTGATTCCCTGTAAATTATTTTTTATTTCAGTTAGTGCATCTTTGATTTTTGACTGGTCCTTTTTGATGGTGTTGATGTTCTCACTAAGTTCCTTGGAGGTCTCCTTAAGTTCCTTGAAGGTCTCACTAAATCTCTTGAATGTTTCACCAAGTTCCTTGAACAACCTTATAACCTGTGTTTTGAACTCTGCATCTGATTGATTGCTTATCTCCATTTTGTTTAGTTCTTTTCCTGGAGTTTTGTTCTTTTCTTTCATTTGGGACATGTTTCTTTGTCTCCTCATTTTGGCTGCTTTCCTGTGATTGTTTCTATGTATTAGGTAGAGTTGCTATGTCTCCTAGGCTTCATAGGGTGGCCTATTGTTGTAGGTGTCCTGTAGGATCCAGTGGCACAGTCTCCCTGATCACCCCAGTTGGGCCCCCGAGGTGCACCCCTAGTGTGGACTGTACAACCTTCTGTTGTAATTGAGTCTTGATTGCTGTTGGCATGTCAGTGAGAGGGATTTACTCAGGCTGATCAGCTGCAAGGACTGGCTGTGCCCACTAGCCACTGGCCTCTGACTACCTTGGAGGATCAGCTGTGTAGGGGCCCACCACACAAAGCAAGACTTACTTCATTAGGGTTCTGGTACCCACTGAGTCTGCTCATTGAGTGTGTCACTTGTGGAGGTGGTTGGGCGGTGGTGCTTCAGCGTGGTCTGAAGCTGTCCACTGGGTATGCTGGCTGTGGGGCAAGGTCAGCCACTGCCTGTGTTCTATCCAGGGCCACCCAGCATAAGCTACAAAGTGATCTGCAGATGGCTGCTTCTTGTGCTGGGGTTGGAGGTGTCCAGGAAAAGCCAACTTGTGAGCCAAGGCTGGCTGCTTCTAGTGCCAGGCCTAGGGCCACTTAATGGGAGGTATGGGGCTCGCTGAGACCGGATTCTGCTTGTTTGAGAGATTTTAGAAAACTCTCAAGCAGGACCCAAGACAGGCCAATCCTATGGTAAAGCCTTTGGAAACAGCTTGGGTGGGCCTGAAAGTTGGGTGGGGCGGGGCCTCAGGGAATCACCAGGGCAGGGCCAACAGTGTGAGCCAGGTTGCTGGAGTCCCAGTCTGCTGCCCCAGGGAAAGGCTCACCAAAGGAACATCAGCCTCCGCCAGCACGTCTGTCCAGGAGAAAGCCGCTTCTCCAGCCCTCGTCCCAAGGCCAAACAGCTCAGTTCTTCCCTGTATGTCTCTGGTGCCCCTCAAGCTGCCTCCCCTCCAAGCTCAGAGGGAGCAAGTCTGAGTAAGTTAGTGCACGGGCCCTTTAAGAGGAGCTGCCTGGGGCTCCAGCAGCCACAGCCTCCCTCAGCCTCAGTTCCCACTGGTTTTTCCAGCCAGAAGTGATGAGGACTTCTCTTCCTGGCACTGGAACCCTGAGCTGGGCACCTGGTGTGGGACGGGGACCCCTCAGTCCTCAGGGAGGACCTTCCCAGCCGAGGTGTCCTTCTGATTTTTATCCACCACATGTGGGTGTGGGACCAGCCCGTCCGCCTCCGCCCTGCTACCAGTCTCGATGTGGCTGCTTCTTTAATTTCGTAGTTGTAGGACTTCCTTTCAGCTCGATGTCAGGCGGTTCTGAATGATGGTTGTTCTGTAGTTTAGTTGTAATTTTGATGTGGTTGTGGGAGGAGGCGATACTGCGTTTACCTACGCCGCCATCTTGACCGGAAGCCCTTCCCAGCACTTGTAATTCTGTATTTTTATTAAAGCCATCCCAGTGGGTATGAAGTGGTATCATTGTGTTTTGATTTGCATTTCCTGATGACTAATGAAAATGAGCATCTTTTCATATGCCAGTTGTGTATCTTCTTCAGAGATATGTCTATTCACAAAATTTTTTTTTGTTAATCCTCACCTGAGGATATTTTTTCCGTATTTGGGGGGTGGGGACATCTATGTGAGAGAGACACATCAACTGGTTGCCTCCCGCACGCACCTGGCCTGGGGCCGAGGACTGAACCTGCAACCTTTTGGCGCACGGGATGACACTCTAACCACTGAGCCACACCAACCAGGACCCATTTTTAAATTTGACTGTTTTTTTTATTATTGAGTTGTAAGAGTTCTTTATATATTCTGGATACAAGTCTCCTACCGGATATAGGATTTGCAAATGTGTTTTCCCATTCTGTATGTTGTCTTTTCACTTTCTTGATGATGTCCTTCACAGCACAAAAGTTTTTAAATTTGCTGATTTCTGATTTATTTTTTCTTTTGCTATTTGTGCTTTTGGTGTTATATCTAGGAAGATTTTGCCTAATCCAAGGACATGAATATTTACTGGTATCTTCTTCTAAGAGTTTTTTAGTTTTAGCTTACACATTTAGGTCTATGATTCATCTTGAGTACATTTCTGTGTACGGTACGAGGAAAACCATAAGTTCTCAATAAATACCACCTTTTAGCTGGGAATCCACCCAAACACTGTACCTTCCATCCAAACATATAGATCTGAAGGGGACCTCTAACAAGGTGTAGATGTTGACAGAATCCACCTTTGGGAAGAAGACATCCCTGTATGTTTTTCACATAAGTCAGTATCTGATTTTGATTTCAGTGCAGGCTGTTGAAAGCATCCGAATGAGCCAAGATGGAATTTACATGTTGAAAGCAGCTCCCCTCGGTATGAAAGAGGTTATACAAAATTAAGTTGCTCCATGTAGTAATCATGTTATAAAAGGGCAGGTTTAAGGAAGCCACCTAATTGGCAAAAGAAAGTCCAGCCCAGCAATTAGAGAACACCACCCACACAGCTTGGATCAACCCCACCTGGCTGTTTTCCTACAGCACACATACACACACACACACAGGTCAAAACAATCACACCATTTTCTAGATGGAATAAAACATTCCAGTGCAAGCAATAATTAGGACATAACTATACTCTTGGCAGCTTTCCGCTCTCGACCTCTGGCCCCCTGCCTTCCAGCACACCTGATACATGCAGTTATCTCACAACCATCCCACACCAGGAGCTGCACGTTCTCATGCACCCTGTGGCCCTTCTCACAGGATCCCCTGCTCCCCAGTTATTCCTAGAGCCAATTTGGTCCCCTTGGTCCTGAGAGGGCAGTCAACCCATTGCACACAAGGTCACATGTCTCTGGGAAAAACACCTGGCACATCATCTACTTCTATTAGCCATGCCTGATGACAGCCCTCCTCTGAGCTCTAAAACTAGATATCCAATGTCCTCTTGCTAAGGATGTCAGGACAAGGCCTTTGCTTCCTTTCCAAGGTGCTTAGGTTGGGGACAGACAGTTTGACCAGAGAGCCTAAAACGTCAGTGCAGGGAGTGGCCCTCTACTTCCCTCAGTATTCAGACAGCTACCTGAGCTGAGCAGGCAGAGGAGTTCATTACTGTCAGAGAGCAAGCCAAGGGCAGGGTCAAGATTTGAACACAAAACTCCTGACCATTTGAATCTAACACTCTTCCTTGTACTTCATTGTGCATAATGTGCGAGGGATACGTAAAATGTGCCACTGTTATTTCTGACTTTCCAATATTTATCTGCAGTTACCCAGTCTCCCAGCAGAGCCCAGGCCACGGACTCACTGCCTGCAGTGCTGTGTGCTCCCTTCTCCATTTCTGTCTGTAGTCCTAGGGAATAGTGAGAGCCACATAGCTGATGATGGTCTCCACGGAGCTGAGAAGCAAGTTCGGATTCTCTAGCATGAATCTCTTCCCAGGACACTGTTTAGCAGACTTTCTCCACTCAAAGATGGGGCGTTCCACTATATCACAAGTCCAGATGCTAACACACTGACGGGTGAGACTGGCGTGTGGGGAATGAGAACGGACAAACACCCAGGATTGCTCTTAACCTGAGTCCCAGGAACCTGGCTTATCCCTTCTGGCCTCCAAAGTCTGGGTTCTCTGGAGACGTGAATTTCGTGGACAGGCAAATAATTTTTTAAATAATAATAATGAGAAGAAGAGTAGCAGCTACTATTTCTTGGTTATATACTAAGCAGCAGGCACTGTTGTAAGTTTTGCCGGGGTTCGCCCAGTTGATACTACCACCTGACAAGATATACCTTAGGCATTTACTGATAAGGAAACAGGTACACAGAGGTTAAGTAACCTGCCCAAGATTACACAGGTAGCACCTGGTAGCAATTTCACAGAATTGTTGATTACCGGGAGACTTTCACTGCAAAAAGATGTTGATGGCACAGTGACCCACCCAACTCTGTGGCTGGGACAGGAAGGCTGTCTCCATCTGGATCCCCTCACAGAGCAGAGTTCTGTTTGTACTGTATCTCAGAACTGGAAAAGCCCACTGATGATGAGGCTCTTTCAGCCTGTTGCAAAACACTGTGTCCTACTGGAACTAAAGCCAACCAGAGATGGAACAGTGTCCCATCTCGTGTGCGAGATCAAATTTACCCAACCCGCTATAGGTTAAACATGCTGACCGGTAAAAACTAGTCAGAGATGCTATCTGGGTTCTGGCAGCACGGTCCTTGGCAGCCGCGTGAATAACTCTGAGAATCAAATGTTAATCTTTTTCCAGTTCCAATTAGGTTACTAGCCTTGAGACATCTTTATTACCCAATTATCTTTCTCTTTTCCTTCCCAGTACCTGAGGAGATAGCCTTGACAGAGTTTCACCAGGAAAATACATGAAGCAATCAGGATCCCAACAATGCCTTGCTGTTCTGGGGGAGTCAGAACTCAGACCCACAACTGAACAACATCGCACGTTTTAGCTCCAGCCGTTCTGAAGCACTTCGAGTGCACCCCAATGCTTCTGTCCCTCTCTTCTGCCTATGACACTCTTCTCACCGTCACTTGGCCCATTTCTATTCATCCACTAAAACCAACTTGTTTTGTTGTTGTTGTTTCCGTCACCATTTATCCCCTCTCTGCCCTCTTCCACCTCTGCCCACCCCCCTCCCCACCCCCTGCAATCACCACACTGTTGCCCATGCCTGTGAGTCCTCTATCTTTTTTGCTCAATCTCCCCCCAACCCCTACTCCCTCACCCAGAGCTGTCTGCCTGCTGTCTATCTATGAGTCTGTCTGTTTTGCTTGGTAGTTCATCCACTAAAACCAACTTAGATGGCACCTCTTCCATGAAGCCCTCCCTTCTCTATACTGCTTCTGAACCCTGTAAATGCTTCTGCTATTGCCCTGCTCACTCTGTATAATTACTCATTTACAGGCTGTCTCCCCTACTTGACTGAGTACCTTTTCTAACTTTATTTCTGAATGGATGGGTGAAGTCTTATCTTTGCATCTCTGCCTGCACTCAGTCATTGACTGCTAACGCTACTGAAAACTTGGCTTCCTCCAGTGACCTGAATTGGGTTGGCCTGTGGAATGCTCTCTGAGGTTAAGTCTGCTATGTTCCTTCCATCTTGTTCTAGATGACATCAAGAACCATCAATAACCAGCCCACAACTGTGCCGACAGCAGAGTGGCTGGAGAAAAACAAGTGATGTCAGAGGCCGCAGCACACGCGTGGTCCCACGGGCACTGGGCGGTGCTGGCAAGATGGCAGGCTGTCAGTTCCTTAATCATCTGACTCATGAAAAGATTGCTGATAACCAATTTAAACAATGCCTCTGCCACTCGGGAGACATTGATTTCGATGATGATGATTGACGAGGAAGGAGGTGGGCGGTGGAAATTGCACAGAAAGCAGTGAAGGGACTTGCCCAAAATCAGCCAGGGAGGGGCAAGCATGGGAACATGGCCCAGAGTTTCCAACTCCCAAATCTGATCTCTTCTTTCAGAGATCAACTCCGCCATTAGTCTCAGGGGTGTCTTAGCATTCTAGAAGTTTTAGAGTAACTACATATTTCATTGAATCCACCCTTCAACTTCCACTTCTCCCTGCAGGTCCCCAAGACCTCTCTTCTGAACTCTTATGGGGCACGAAATCTTTACATAAACAACCAGTACTTAATTATAATGTCATCCCTAGCTGCTTCCTGGACCTTGATTCTCCAACTAGATAATAAATTCCATGAAAGGTGATATTTTATTTCATTACTTCCTACAGTGCCTAGGACAAGGCATGGTTCACAAGAGACACTAATTGCATATGTGTTGATTCATGGGACTTATGTTTGTACGTACAACTGGCGTCTCCACCTCACTTCATGAGCCAAGCTACCTTCAGCTGAAAGTCCTTCCATCTTCAAGGTCAGGACTAACCCCTCCACCCCCACCCCCTTCCCTCCCCTCCAAGGAAATGATAAGATTTGCCCAGAAATTTGTTTCAATTTTGCCTTGTTGGCTTTTTTTTTCTACTTTTTCCATTCATAGTCTTTTGTTATTTATTTATTTTTCTCATTGTTAGCAAGCACAGCAAGAACTAAAATTTTAAGAAAAATATTATTAGACAAAAACACAAAATTGAGAAAAGGTCATAATATCTATTACCTATTTTAAAATATTTATTAACTTTCTCTTCTTAAACTTGATCAGGGAGTGGGATCTTAGTTATTTGGTAAAGGTGAAAAACTTCATATTCCAGTCCTTAAAACAACCAGAAACTATGGCTTGTGATCAGATGGGTTAGCAAATTAGAACATTATCCGGACAGGCCTGGACGGCCTGGTCCACAAGAGAGGAGAAAGGGCCAGAAAGATCTGGCAAGCATATGAGGAAGGCCCAGGGCAGAGGCCCTGGCGTACCTGGTCTCTGAAGAACAGAGCAGAGATTTTTTCTTCCCACCTTCATTCCATCCTTTCCTCGGCTTTGACCTTCTCCCTTGCGGTTTACAAAACTGGAAATGAAACACTCAACTACTTTGGAAAATTTTGATTTAACATGCCTCTAAAAAAAAAAGAGGTGTAAACTACTATGAAAACTGAGTTCCTCCAATGTACAATTTAATTCTTTTTTTAAAGTAACCTCTTTTAAAAAAAATTTTTTTTATTGATTTTTTTAGAGAGAGAGGAAGGGAGAGAGAGATAGAAACATTGATGTGAGATAGAAACATTGATCAGCTGCCTCCTGCACGCCCCCTACTGGGGATCGAGCCCAAAAACCCAGGCATGTGCTCTGACCAGGAACTGAACCGGGACCTCTCAGTCCATGGGACTATGCTCAATCCACTGAGCCAAAGTGGACAGACTGTTTATTCTTTTTTTAAAGTAATGTCTTTTCTAATAAGTTCGTTTAAAAAACAAAGATGAACTGGTTCAGTAACTAGGCACCAGATCAGTAGTAGGGGACCGTAGTCATTCTGCCATGAGCATCTGAGGAACCCGAGCGCTTGTCAACGCATAGTCCCACCCCCATCCTGTGACAGGGAATCAGAGTCCTGGGAGGGGCCTGGAGCTCTGCATTTCTACCTGCTAGCCAGGTTACTCTGATGCCCACTAAAGTTTGAGAATCATAGCAGTAGAGGACACACAGCTATAAAAACAGATGTGCCCTAAATGTCACTATAAACAAAGAGTACCGACATCTATTCTTAGCTCCTGGTGGGAGGGGGAAGGAAGTTCTTTGAAAAGGCTAGCAGGTGGGGTTAAATGTAGCAACTGAGAAGCTTGTGGGCTTTCACTTTCTGTTATTTCTAAGGAAATTGTGGAAAAGAATATCCTTGTGGTCAGGAAATCCAGGTCAGGAGGAATGGCTTATCCTTCTGTTCACACAGCCTCCCTCCCAGCCAGCACCATAAAAGGTCTCCCAATCCCTGGAACCCACGCCATCAAATGGTCCTTCCTGCCTTCTTCCCAGTCCTGCAGGAAGGATTTGTCCTGCCATGACAGGTACGTGGTTGGACGCACTCTCTTCTTGCTTACCATTTTCTTCCATTTCATCCTGCGATTCTGATACCAAGTCTTCACCTGCAGTTGAGTGAGTCCCAGAGATTGAGCCAAGTCCAACCTAGAAGGCATAAGACATAAAAGAAAGATGAGGAAGAAGAGAAAGGGCAATAGAGATGGGGTCCTGTTAACTGGTTCCAGGCACAGATTCCAAAACTCAGACCTTCCCCAATAAACTAATTCTTCCTCAAAGAGCTTTGCTCTCCTTTCAGAAATCCTGTGGATGAAACTCTGGGAAACTAGAAATGGATGCCCATGCCCAAGGACTTCTACACTGGACCCGAAAAGGATTTCTGAGCCTTCACGGCAAAGTCCTTTTCCTACCTGACAGCCTTTACCCTGATTCTATACAAAATGAAGACTCTGACCCAAAATCCAAACTAGGGAGGAAAGGTAAAGCCATATTTTCCTTTTTGGAATCACACTCATCACTCCAGATCCATCTCAAGTCCCACCTCCTGCAGGTGAGCCTCTTGGACAGCCCCCAGCTCACAAGGTTGTCGCCTCTACACCCTCTGGTGGGTCAGCCACCACCCAGGGGGCTCCAAATTCTCAGCTGGTCTCTAATTGCTTCACATTAGTTATTTCTGCCTCCCTACCTCAACTGCAATAGCAGAGTAATCTCCTGCTTCTTTTTTAACCACGAAAGTGCCTGTCACATTCCAAGTCCAGAACTAGCGCTCAAAACCACATTGGGATGGGCTGACTCACTGTAGCTTCCCTGAGTTGTCATGACAGATTCCAAAAGGAACATTAGATCCACAGCCCTCCTGATTCCCATTCTACTGCGAACCATGGTTCTGCATTTCCCCGTAGCCTTCTGCAAAGTCTTGAATGTCCAAGCCATTCCTGGGAAGTATGCAGTTGGAGCAATTTCCGACGACAAAGCAACCATTTCCTTGGTACCCAGGCTCCGTGCTAAGCCCCTGACATGTGCTGTCTTACTTGTTCCTTTCACAACCCTGTGAAATAGGTATAATTATTCCCATTTTACAGATGAGAGAACTGAGGCGAAAAGAGATTTGAATCTCTCAGAAACTATGGTCAAATCCTGTCAGCTGCCTGTTTTGTGAATAAAGTTTTATTGGAACACAGACAAGCTCTTTTTTTTTTACATATTGTCTATGGCTGCTTTCATGCTACAACCTCGGAGTTGAGTCATTGTGACAGAGACCATATAGCCCACAAAGCCTAAAATAGTTAGCCTCTCTCTGGACCTGTACAGAAAAAAAAATTGTTGAGCCCTGGGAGATAATCCTAGAGTAGGAAATGGGGCAAGAATTCCAATGTACTTACAGCTGACTTTTATGCCCCCATTTTCTGTGCAAGTTAGATCTGCCGAGGGAAGCTCTTGCTCGGGCTTTCGTGAAGAAAACGCAGGGCCGCTCTGGCACAAGGAGTAGCAAGCAACCGAGGGGAGCATATGAAATGAGGCTCCACTCCTCAGTCCTCAAGACTGCAACTGTTGACCTACGTTGCTGAGAACCCCAGGTCAACCTGGGCAACAGCTGGAAGGACCACCTCCGCAGCCAACATTAGCTGCTTCCCTGTGGGTCCAACCCTGGTCTGTGAGCCAGTGTGGACTCCTAAAACAGCAACTTGGGCCAAGCATCCTTGAGACAGCCGAAGCTGAAGATCCCGGGTTTCTGAGGATTGTGGTTTGTGGAGCTACGGTCTACCATCTCACACAGGCTTGCACAGCCACAAGCCTGAGCCGGGGGAGTCTCGGGTGTGAGTCCTCAGCTGCAACTTTCTCTACCTGAGGGGTAATGAGCAACATCGCACCATCAGGAGGGGCAGTGGGTACAGGCGATGAAGGTCCCGGGAGCTAACTCTCGGCATTCCCAGGTGCGGCTGCCCGGCCCCCGCTTTCACCAGAGCGCACAACTGAAATCTCCAATAATAAAAGCAGTCTTCCTTGGAAGGACTTCAGACCCTGTCTTAAACCTGCATTCACAGACATATGGTTTTCCCAGGAAAGGGGCTACTGGAAGCTGACAGTTTTATTGAAAGCGATTAACAGATTGAAGCTGATAAACTCCCAGGGTCAAAGCACTGAGCTCTCCCCATTAAGAAGCACTGTTTCCCAAGCAGCCATCCATTAAGAACCCAGAACCCAGGGGGCAACCCCACAGACTGCTGGTCTCCCAGGCCTCCCTGGAGACAGGTCCTCCGGGCTCCCACTGTGCCTTCCCCTGTGCCTTCGGAGTCCGGGTCACCTGAGGCCATCAGGTGCATTCGTCAGTGGAAGATTCAGCTCACAGCTCTGCCACTGCGTTAGCAAATGGTGTTAGCTCACTTGGGAAAAATGCACCCTTGGCTCACTCTGGCTACAGAAACACACTTCACTGTCATCAGCGTTCTCTCATTACCTGCCACCGTTACAAATTCTCACTTCCCTGCATATTCACTTAAATGGGGTCACCTAGGAAACTGGAGAAACAAACAGTGAGGAAGAGGGAGCGAGCTGTGGGAGGAGGGAGTGCTCCTGGCCCCAGTCACGTACAGAGGTGAGGTTAAGGCGGCAGCTTCGTGCCAGCCAGACGGTGTCCTCCTCCCCAGGCAAGTCAATGAGTCCTGTGTAGGTCACCTGCGAGGCGCCTGGGCAGGTATAAGGAAGCCTCAGGAGGTTTACTAGGAACTAACATTTCTGTTAAAAAATTCCCTCACTTCTCGAAAGTGAGCCTAAAATTTTACCCACGCGCGATGAAGGCCTTTCAATACACCACCACGCAATTCATGGAAAACGGTGCCCACTCCACCTGGTTGCCCAAGTATGCGAGGCTCTTCATTACATGGGGCATCACACAGCCATTTAATGCCTAGCGAGCCCGTCTACCAATCCCCCGTTCACAGACCTGTCTCCACTGTCCACCTGAAGGTGCCCCTGCTCACGTCCACACGGAACTCACTTTCTCCGCAAAACCCACTCTGTCTTCAGCCCTTCAGAGTCAGTTCCCTGATTCCCTGTTTACCTGGTGGCCCAATCCAGGAACCACAGAACTCAACTCCCGTTTCTCTTCCTCATGGCAATGTCGATTCTGGCCATTTCATCTTCAAAATTGTCCTCCCACCTATTCTCGCCTCTCTATTCCCACTGTGACCACCTTCATTCAGGTCTTCAGTGACTGCCCCTAGACTCCCTGGTGCCCCTGCTCCATGTCATCCCTCTCTAATCAATCACCCAGGTGCGGATTCTAAAATGTAAATCCGGACACGTCACTTCCAGATCTCAGTGGCTGCGGGTGGATGGCCTAGACAACGAAGCGCACATCCTTTGGCTAGGCATGTGAGAGTCTTTTCACTTCTGTAGCCCCGTCTCCCACCGTGCCCCTGGTGGCACCTCAAGCTGCAGATGTCCCACCCACGTGCAGTTCCCTCAGCGTGCCCAGCGAGCGTGCTGCTGTGCCTTTGGTGTGGCATTCCCTCTGTGGAATGCCCTCTCCCTCCTGCAGTTAAAACTCTTCTTAAATGTTGACTCCTCTGCCGGCTGGTTTGGCTCAGCGGTTAGAGCATCGGCCAATGGACCGAAGGGTCGTGGGTTTGATTCCTGGTCTAGGGCACATACCTGGGTTGCACGTCCTGGTCAGGGTCATTTGGGAGGCAACCAATTGATATCAGTATCTCTCTCACATTGATGTTTCTCTCTCTCCCTCCCTCCTTTCCACTCTATCTAAAAATCAATGGAAAAATATCCTCGAGTGAGGATTAACAAAAAGAAATGTTGCCTCCTCTGAGAAGCCTTCCCTAACCCTGCTGGCACACTCAGCAATATCTCTGTGCTCTCACTGCCCTCTGTCACATCCCGGCCACCAGCAGCCAGCTCACGGTGTTGTGGTACTGCAGTCACTCCCTTCCTGAGATCTCCTCGATCTCCTCAAGAGCTGCAGGACTCTTGTCTGCTACTTTCTAGACCCAAAGTCCCTTCCACAGTGCCAGGCACAGAAGGCCCTCAGCAAACAGCTGATGGTGCTCAACTAATTGAATCAGTTAAATACTCTTTTAGTCAGTGACTTTCAGACCTCACTTACATTTTTATCAAACAGCTACTAAATAGCTTTTGAGAGACATTTGAGTTTCCTTCCCTTTCTCCTGGAAAACACTTCCAATAAAAACAGGATCACAGTGAGCTCAGCCATCTCCAGAGTGAGTTTGAGGAACAAGATAAGACACACTCCTGAATATTTTTCAGCTAAGATACTAAATTAAAGCAAGGGGCTGAGGCTAACGCCTCTGAGTAAAGGAGTCACAGCCACCCTCCCCTGGATCTCAACAGGGTTTAAAGAAGGAGATCTCGTCCAGGTCCTCCTTGGTCTCAGCCTCCTTGGTCTCTGACTTGATAGCCATCGAATTCACCAGGACATCGGACAGCTCCTCAGCCCAATGAATCCAGCCTGTCCATCAAGAGCCGGGCAGCAGATGGACCAGGCGGGAGCTGGAGGGTGAGGGGAAGACTGAGAGCCTGACAACCAATCCCCGATCTAGTCCCACTGCATCTGATCCTGAGTGTGAGTGACTTTAAAAGCCAAGCCCCCTCCCCAGCTGAGAGCCTGGGCAACCATCCACTAAACTTTCCCTTGCTGGTTATACTGGAGTAGTTCAGTTAAAATATGGAGAGACAGTGACGAGATCAAATTTGGCAACAGGCAGGTTGCTAGGGGACCAAGTGTGCTGAATTCTCATGGTCTGGGTTCTCTTAAACCAAGGCTGAGATGTCGTAAGCCAAGGACTAGAGTCCTGCCACAGTGTCCTGCGTGGAACCGTTCTTGTGCCCCCGCATCTCAGAGCGAGGGCAAAAGGAGTCGCCCCTTCTCAAGGGCCTTAACTGTGGACAGCCCCGCCCGTGTCCTCACCTGTCTGGGGTGGACAAGTACTTCTGCTTCTGGAACTTCTTCTCCAGGCCCATGAGCTGCAGCTCGGTGAAGATGGTCCGACTCCGGCGGGGTTTCTTCTGCCGGGGAGTGAGCTGCTCTGTCTCTGACTCGCTGCTGCCTAGAGCCTCCCCGCCCGGGGCCTCCGCAGAGGCAGCCTCAGCAGGGGGGTGGCGGGACAGCGTCTGGGCGATTCCTGGGGTGGCAGGGACCAGGTGAGAGATGACCGTGGGCTGTCCGGTGATCACCGAGAGGAGAGGATATGCCCGAAGGGAAGCGGGGCCTGGAAGACAAACAGGGAGGCAGGTCATCCAAGGAGCAGAGGTGGAAGGAGGCCAGGGGCCCTTGGAGGACCACTTGCTGAGACTGACTGGTGGGGCCTCCAGATCCTAAGGAGGTAGGAGAAGAAGAAGCGACTCAAGACCATAATGGTTGGCTGGGCAGGACACATGCAGATGAGCGCAGCCTGGTGAGTGAGAACATTCAAGTCCCCCCTGGCCAAGAAGAGGTGCCTGCAGTTCCTCGGGTTTTAAGTGAGTCCTTCCCCCCTCTCTCTTTTGAACCCCTAAATTATGGTCTCAGAGATATAGGTCAGTAGGTTTCAGCAGATGAAGAAGAAGTAGTCAGACAATGCTAGAAACGCATACTTAAGAAAGTCAAAGTAGATCTGTAATATACAAACTGCCAGAGAGCCACCTGTGGTCTTTATAAAAATGCCTGGTTGTAACTATGAATGCCTCCTGAGAAGTCTGTATACCTTGAATCTTAACATTTTTCAGACCTGGAAGGATGCTTACAGGTCATTTAATTCAAATCCCTTATTTCAGAGACAAGGAAACAGTCCCATAAAGGCTGAGTGACTTGCCTAAGATCACAGAGCTTGGAACAAGCAGATCCAGGAGTCAAACCAAGTTCTTCTAGCGTGAAGTCCAGTGCTCTTGTCACATCTTGAGTCACATGGATTCACTGTTTGGGGGGGGTGGAGCCTGGCCAGTGTGGCTGAGTGGATGGAGCGTCGCCCCATGCGCCAAAGGTCACTGGTTTGATTCCACAGCACGCCTGGGCTGTGGGCTTGATCCCCGTAGGGGCGTGCGGGAGGCAGCCGATCAATGTTCCGCTCTCACATTGGTGTTTCTCTCTCTCTCTCCCTTCCTCTCTCTCTAAAAACCAATTTTTAAAAAATCAGAGGGGCGGCAAAATGATTTTAATTCACACGAAGACTCAGACACATTATGACTAGCTGCCCACAGTACTGTGTTAAGGAGGATTCTGAGGGTGGGTCAGAGCTGGGCTGAGGAAAGAGAGCTGAGTTAGATTAATGCTGCCTGCCACAGGCATGCAGGGGGAGGACAGTATGGTGACAGACATACTAGTTATGTGACACTCCTGCTTTAGGAATTTCAAGGCAAGAGTCCTTTTCTTTGTTTTTTAAGGCTTTACATAACTCATTCAAAAAAAATTTTTTTCCATTTTTATTTTTGTTACAGCTGTTTCTCCTTTTTTCCCCTTAGACACCCTCCTCCCCGCCCCAGCATTGTTGTCTATGTCCATTGGTTATCCATACATGCATAAAAGTTCTTTGGTTTATCACATCCATCCCCCCGCCCCGCTCCTCTGAGGTCTGTCAGTCTGAAGAGTCCTTTTCTGTCCAAGAATATGTTATGTTTTTAAAGTTCAAGTAAAAAAGCTCTTCCTTTTCAGGATTCAATAGTATCGGGTTTTAAATGTAAATAACTGTATCTCCCTGGGCCTCAGCTTTGTCATTCGTGTAGTGAGTAAAAGTAGATCATTTCAAAGAATCCTTCAGACTCCAGCACACAGAAGTGTCTGCTATCCCAAGGCCATCGTGTTATCTGAGAAAATGAGGAAGACTCAAGGGCTGCCACTTGGGGCTCAGTTCACCCTGACCACCCACTACAAGGGCAGGGCAGGCACCTGCGCCCACAACACTCACCCTGGTTCTGGGTTCAACCCAACGAGCATCACGAACCAGCAGCCGCTACTTGTTCTCTCTCGGCTGGGCTGGCATTTCCCTTCTTATTCATTCCTAAGCTTCTGTTTTGGACCCAGTCATAGTTATCAAAATAACCTGTTCTTTGACTATACTTCTGGAAAGGCTCAGGCAAAACCACAACGTTGCTAAAGAATAAATCACCAAGGGCTACGGCTTCCAGTAACTCTCCAGCCAACGCTAACACTTGAGGTTTTGTCTTGCAGGTTCTTTTTAAGAAAGAAAAAAAGCATCTGGGAATATGTTACAGCAAAATAACGAGGACACCTGGCCAGCGGTGTTCGAACTCCCAGTGCACAGTATGAAATGTTACTTCTTGAAAAAAGATTCTGAAGTTTTCTTATACAGGCAGAAGATGTTTCTCATCTCAAATGATCATTTTACTCCTTTAATCCTGCCACTTCTTCCAAAGAAACTGTCTTTCTTTACTAAGCAGGCTAACACAATCTGGAAACCTAAGAGTTATCAATATAGAGAGAGGTGGCTGTTTACCTACTTTTAAGTGAGGCTTTTAGTCACCAGAGTTTCAGCTTTCTCTTTTGTAAGAGAGTTAAATATATATTTTTTGCCTAACATTGAAAAATATTTTGGAAGTGTGGTAATATTTAGTGTTGACAAGGATATGGGGAAATGGGCACTCATATATTGTTGGTGAGTGTGTAAAACAGTACAGTCTTTGAGAAGGACAAATTAAGCAGTATTTATCAAAATACTGACTAGGCAATTCCACAACTTGAGACCTATTTGTTATGGGCACAAAGATTTATGTACAAGGATATTCACTGCAGCCTTGTTTATAACAGTGAAAAGGGGGAAATGACCCACGTATCTATCTACAGGAAAATGGTTAAATAAACCGTGCTATACCTATAGTGTGCACTACAATGAAACCATTGAAAAGAACTACCTACATACACTGATAGATAAACTACATATAAATTGACATTAGAAAATTTCTAAAATATATTATTGAGAGAAAATTAAGAAATAGAACAATTTGCATTACCATAAAAAACTGTGTGTCTGCATTTATAAATGCATTTCTAAAAGAAGTCCAGAAAGTCAGTCACCAAACTATTCACAGTGATTACCTCTAGAGAAGGAGTGGGTGCCGAACAGGTTGGAAAAGAATCTGCATGTACTCAATCTTGCCATAGATGTTTATTGAGCATCTACTGTGGGCTGTCCTCTGTTCTAAAGGCTGGGGATATAGCAGTGAATACTATAAATCCCACCTTCATGAAACTTACATTGTAGTCAGGAAGTAGACAGTAAAGAAATAAACATATAATGTCAGGCAGTGACAAGTTCTACCAAGACAAATATAGCAGGTTGTGAAGATCGGGCAGGTATTTCAGACAGGGAAGGGAAGGCCTCCATGGAAAAGGCGACATTTCGTCAGGGAAGTGACTCAGTGGAGAGGAGAGCCTTGAGAAAATACAGGGACGGGCACGTCAGGCACAGGAGCAACTCATGCAAAGCCCCGAAGTAGGAATGAGCTTGTGTTCAAAGAATAGCGCAAAGGCGGAGTGAGCAAGGGGGGAATCACAGAAAACAAAAATTTGGAGAAATCTGCTACAGTCAGATCATATAGGGTCTTGTAGGCTAGAGCAAATAATTTGGATTTTATTCAGAATGTAGCAAAACCATTGAGGAGACCTCAGCTGGGGAAGGACATGATCTGATTTACGACTTTAAGATCCCTATGGCTACTGTGTGGAAGAAGAAAAGTAAGTTAGGAGACAAGGCAATATTCTGGACCAGAGGCAATTATGGCACAGGCCAGAGAGGTAGCAGGTGCAGTAGGGAGAGGCAGTCGGATTCGGGGTGTACTTTACATTTAGGGTTGAAAGAATCTGTTGAAGGACTGAATGTCCAGTCTGGGAGAGAGTGCCTTGTGACGCCTGGGCTTCTGGCCTTAGCAACTGGAGAAATGACAGTGCCATTTACTGAGATGGGAAGACAAGGCTAAGAGCAGGATTTGGTGGGGAAATTTTTATAAACTGACAATGTCAAATGCTGACGAGGACACAGAACAACTGGAACTCTCATCCATTGCTGGTGGGAATGCAAAAGGGTACAGCCTCTTTGGAAAGCAGTTTGGCAGTTTCTAATAAAGTTAAAGTACGTTACCATATTACCCAGCAAACCCCTCTCCTAGGTATTAATCCAAGTGAAAAGGAAACACAACCCATATGCAAATATTTACAGTAGTATTATTAGTAATTATCAAAAACTGGAAACAATCCAGAAATCCTTCAACTGGGGACAGATAAGTAAACTGGTACATACACACAATGGACTACAATCCAGGAATAAAAGGGGAACAAATTATTGATATATGCAACAGCATGGATGAATCTCCACTGCACTATGCAGAGTGAAAGAAGCCGGACTCAAAGCGCTGTATAATTCCATTTATATGACATTCAGGAAAAGGCGAAATTAGGGGTGGAGAAGAGATCAGTAGTTGCCAGAGGTTACGGGTCAGGGGAAAATCTGACTACAAAGGAATTGGGAGAGGGTGGGTGAAGTGAGGAGACTCTGTATCTGGAGTGTGGTTGTGGTTATACAACTTTATGCACCTGTCAGAACTCACAACCATACACTAAAATAGTGAATTTTTACTGAATATAAATAAAACAAAAAGCAATTAAATATTTTAACCGCTATTTTGTTTTTATTACCAAAGTAACACAATTTTTATTAAAGAGATTTAAAACAATTCAGGAATATATAAAGTAGAAGTCTCCCCTCACAGTTTTCAACCCCAAATTGCAGAGATAGACTTCATAATTGTTTCTATGTATATCCAAACATATGTATGTTCCAAATATAGTAATATATATGCAAATCTATTGCCACACAGAGTTACGAAGTGTTTATTTTGTACAATATAAATATTGCATTGTCTTTTCTAAATGCAGAGCCAACAATCTCAAAACCAATATGAGGACTATCTAGCGGCTTCCACTGCCAGCTTTAGGCTCCCTGTGTAACAAAGCTGGCGCCCTAGCCAGGTGGCTCAGGGTTGCAGGCTCCAGCCCCGCTGCAGGAGGCAGCCTAGCGATGTTTCACTCTCTCATCAAAGTTGGGAATTTTTGTTCATTAGATTCCGGGAATCTGCTGGGAAAATTTGGTCATCAGAATTCTGAGAAATCTCCTACTCGCCGGAAAAGCAGCCAAACTGAGAAAAGAATGCCCCTTGTCTAGGGCTGCCCTCCGGGGAGGTGGTCACAAATGAGATGGCGTGGGTGAGTGGGAGAAGAGGCTGGGGGAGGCGAGAGCTAAGAAACCACGTGGATCAGAGAGAGGGCAGAGTTTTTAGAGGCTGCCATGAGTCTGCAACACTGGGGAGAGTGAAGGCTACTTACAGAGGATTTCTGAAAATCATTGTAAGGTGTACACTGTGTAAAATTCATGAACATACTCCTTTAAGAAAAACTGAAGACCTTCATGTTCAAGGTTTCTGTGGTCAGGTTACTGTTGTCTTTGAATATAATTCTGTACATACACTGGGCCATGTGGGGTCCTAGAAACAGTCGGCTTATATTATGTGTACATGCATCTATTTTTTAACTCTGTTCTATGGAACTAATATATAAGCCTATTACTTTGGATTTTTTAGGGAGTTTTGTTATTGGGTAGAACTAGTCCCCCTCTTTATTCTTTTTACAAAATTTTCTTGGCTATTGTCATTAATTTATTTTTCCAGTTAAATTTTAGAATCAACTCATTAGTCTCTTAAAAAGCAAGTCCCACTTAAAATGTGATTAGAATTACACTAACCTCATAGATTAATTCAGGGAAAGATGATATATATATATATTTTTTTTTTTTTATGATCCTGTCCTCTAGTAGGTTGAAAGCAACTGCTGTTATTTTAAAATGGCTTTCGGATATTTATGCAATTTGAGCCCATAAAGTTTTACTTAATGAAAACCGTCATTAAAAAAAAACCCACAAACTTCTGATGAATAATAGTGATTTAAGTCAACACCCTTCACCAAAATCTCGTTTCAGGACTCTTGACCCAAAGTTCTGATGCCAATTGTGACAAAACCACCAGCTGAGAGCACCTTCTGCGGTCAGAGGCACACACACAAGGCCACTGTGATGCTGATCAGTGCTTGGGGCTTTCAATAAATACACTGGCAGTGAGGCACTGTGTGAGTTCGGGGCACATGATACGTCTCCAGGGTCCGGAAGGAACAGACACGGCTGCAGCAGGAGTCAGGGCGGGTCATGTGTGTCTGCAAAGCACTGAGTCTCCCTAACGGCAAACGAATGGGGCACAGAAAAGTGAGACAAAACACACTTTCGCCAGCTGCCTGCTGTCTTCTCTTATTTTAATATATGACCCGATTTCCAACAAAACAGCATTAGCCCAGAGCTTTAATTTCACAAAGCACTTGCACACCCCCCATTTCATCTTCGCCAAAAGTACTGTGAGATAGTCCAGCCACATATTTATATTTTGGCTAAAAATCAAATTTAGGTTTTAAAAATAGGGGTTATCCTCCAACAAGTTTGTGGAGGGAGGTGCTTTGGTTACTGAGGAGGCAGATCGTGTACAACACAATGTATTAGGTATGTCTTTCTCTTTTCCTGAAAATTCTCACTACGTGAAAATGTTGACTGGAGACAGCTGCCTGCCACCCGTGGATCATGTACACACACTTGTGAAATTCAAACACATCATCGGCTACGGGAGGGAGTAATGACTGTACCAAACCAACGACACTGTTTAAGCAAACATATTTTTGGTTGACAAAAGGAATGTAAACATGACCACAACGAATGCGTTTTCTAATAGTGTTTTTCTTCCTCCAATCCCCCGAACCAGTGTTTGGCTGTAGGGTGGCTATCACATAACCATGCGCATCCTATACCTAGAAACCCCTGACGAGTGTCTGGCCGCTTTGAGAATCTGTTTTGGATCAGAAAACCTAAGTACGATACGCTGATGCCCAGGGACGTGCCCGGGATCTGGGGACGTGGGGCATTTGGTAGGCTAAGCAGTGCACTTCCCACTGCGCGGATTCTGAACCTGAGCGCGTGGGTGTGACCGCGCTTAGGCCTGAGCGCAGGCACGTGGCCTCGCTGGGAGTCCTTCACTGCGGGAGCCCGCCCACTCCTGCAGCAGCTGTCCTTCAACTTCACAGCGGAATCCCCAGAGGAGCTGTTGCTCCTACACATCTCCCGTGGGCTCCTGTTCCACTTCTCCAACATGCCAGTCCCCAAATGGACTCTCCACACCCACATTTCCGGTCGACGCAGGGAGGACCGAAGGTCTGCGTGGGTAAGATCTCCAGCCTGCCTGCCTGCCTGGTTCATGTTGCAGGAATGTGGGATCTGCCTATCTGCAGAAAGCTTCAGAGCGACAGACAGTACACACAGGCATGGGTGCAGATGTGGTCAGCTGACCTGAAGGAGACCTCAGAGGAATAACTGGGTAGCTTTGGCCATTTCCTGGGAACAGTCATAAAACCACTCACACCCCCTTATTCCCACAGGCTCACATCCCTGCCAATGGGCTGGGAGTTTTGAGTCGTGGAAAGAATAGGATCTCTACCAGTGACTTGTGAGGTGACCTTAAGCATAATTTTCTTAGTTTCAATTCCGCCTTCTAAAAGTAGGGCTAGTAAGTGTTCTCCCTTGCAGGTTATTGTGAGGATTAAATGCATTAACATAAGTCCAGTGCCCAGCGGGCATGTAACTGCTCTTAGTTCCCCTTCCTTTCCTGCCTTCGCTTCTGTTGCCTGGTACGCTGTGAGTGTGCCAAATTAAAGTGGATTGACTGTCTTCCTAAGAAAGCAGACCTACCTTTGAACTGCATGTGCGTATCTTCTTAGCAGCTCTGCATTCACGTGCAAAACGAGAGGTAGCAACACCAGAATATGCCCATTTTTCTTTGCCGAATAGAAGTCTTCATATGTCCTCACAACTCTGTGCTGAGACTGACAGGAACAGGAGAGCCAAGGAAAATCAGTGGAAGGCCAACCTGGCCAGACATCCTCCTACAACTGTCAGGACTCCAGAAATAGTTGCTTTGGTTCTGCAGCCCTGTATCAAAACTTCACAGAGCAGCTTACGAGTCCTGAACCACAACCCTTCCCAAGGTTAGGCACCGGCACAGACGGATGAAGTTCGTGGGACATAAGATGAACCCACTTTTTTTTTAATTGCAGGGAAGACAGATATGGGGGGGGTTAAAATTAA
Source organism: Tadarida brasiliensis (assembly GCA_030848825.1). Lineage (NCBI taxonomy): Eukaryota > Metazoa > Chordata > Mammalia > Chiroptera > Molossidae > Tadarida > Tadarida brasiliensis. The sequence goes on along the minus strand of CM061277.1, from coordinate 28,036,456 downwards.
TTTGCCTGCCTTATGCTGAAAGTAGACTAAAGAAAGGCTGACATCAACAAATCATCAAACAACAAGTGCTGGCGAGGGTGTGGAGAAAAGGGGACTCTAGTATACTGCTGGTGGGAATGCAGACTGGTGCAGCCACTATGGAAAATAATATGATGTTTCCTCAAAAAATTAAAAATTGATCTGCCATTTGACCCAGTGATCCCACTTCTAGGAATATACCCTAAGAAGCCTGAAACACCAATCAGAAAGAATATATGTACCCCTATGTTCATAGCAGCACTATTTACAATAGCTAAGATCTGGAAACAGCCCAAGTGTCCATCAGTAGACGAATGGATAAAACAGCTGTGGTACATATACACAATGGAGTACTATGCAGCTGTAATAAATAAAGATCTCTTATCCTTTGAGACGACACGGAGGGACCTGGAGAGTATTATCCTAAGCGAAACAAGCCAAGCAGAGAAAGACAAATATCACATGATCTCACTTATTTGTGGAACATAATGAACAAAACAAACTGATGAACAAAATAGACCCAGAGACATAGAAGTATGGTACAGACTGACAAACCTCAGAAGAAGGGGTGGGGTGGGGGGGGAAGAGATAAACCACAGAACTTATATGCATGTATGCATAACCAGTGGACATAGACAACAAAGCTGGGGACAGGGTGGTGGGGGGCAATGGGGAGGAGAGTGTCAATGGGGGAAAAAGAAGAAACATCTGTAACAAAAATAAATTAATAAAAATAATTTTAAAAAGAAAGAAAGAGAAAGAAAGAAAGAAAGAAAGAAAGAAAGAAAGAAAGAAAGAAAGAAAGAAAGAAAGAAAGAAAGAAAGAAAGAAAGAAAGACTGAGCTGTGGGCAAGTGGTAACGACATGAATGCCCAGTCCCTGTTTGTCCGTATGGATGATCTGTACACATGGGCAAGAGGGACAGGAGGAAAGCAAATGTGAAGAGGCTCCGAGTGGGCTGTTAGCTTTGTAATACACTTAAGTTTCTAGCTTAGGAAGAGTTAATGAAATAGATGCAGTCTTTCAGGTTAAGGTTTTGTATGACTAAAGAAAAGAGAAAATTTGCTTTAAGAGGCCAACTCAAAGGCTTACAAAACACCTTAGCCATTAACTATCCCATCAAGGGGCAGGGGGCGCATATTGATGCGTTAAGTATAAATGAGTTAGAACATATGGAATAAAGTTATTCCAAAATCCATGAGACTGCCATTATGTAGACTCTAGAATAAGCATCTAGTTAACTAAAAATCTTAAGAAGATTCACAAAGGTTGAAAGATAAAGAGATGAAGCAGGGAGATAATATTTGAGGGGGTTTAAAAAAATGAAACAAGTTTGCGAAATAAGCAGAGGACATCAGAGTAACCCTGGTAGGCCAATTGCATCATCACAGTATCTTTTCAGAGTCTTGATTTTGCAAAGAGACAAGCTCAGTCTTATCATGTCCAACCTGCAGTGTCATCAAAACTGCAGACGCCCACAGAAACACCAGGCTACACTGGGAGCTGTGTGATCACATAAGCTAGCCTGGCAGATAGGTTCGCAGACCTCCCCATCCTGCCGAAAGTGCCATACCACCCCAATGTGGTCATCATCCACCCGCTAGCCATCACGACGCCACATCTCCCTGAGCCCAGAACACACTGGAAATGGCATTGTCTTCTTCCTCCTGCCCATTCTGCTGTCTACATACACCCACACCTGCTTTCATCCATACCTCATAATCACTCACTGACAAAAAGCTTCCCAGAGCAGCTATTGTTTAGTACAAACATCGAGTTAATCACTCCTACCTTCATGCACCCAAAGCATCCTGTTTGTGTTCTTACTCGCCTTTACTTAATTCAAGCCTTGTAGTTAGAGTTCGCTTGTTTACTACTACTCACGAGATTTCAAACTTTAGGACAAAAATTAAAAAGTGCATCATCCTAGTGTTTAACTCCATGCCTTACTTGAACTGATTTTACCTGGAATCAGAAGATTAGGGCTGGAGATGTGGTTCTGACACCTTTGGGCTCTCTGGCTTTGGTCAAACTATACTTCCAAGCTTCTGTTTTATCTTCCATAAAATGGCAATAATAATACTTCTCCACAAACTTGTTGAAGGATAACACTGGATAATAATTATGAAAAAATAGCCCTGGCCAGTTTGTCTCAGCGGTTGGAGCGTCGGCCTGCGGACCACAGAGTTCTAGGTTCGGTTCCCGCTAGGGGCACGTACCAAAAAAATAATAATAATAATTATGAAAAATATTTTGGAACAACAAAGAACTATACCAAAAAGGCATTATTTTTTTTCAAAAAGCACTAATTTCCCAAATTTTAGAGATGCCTCCTCTATTCACAAAGAAGTCAGAACACTTGTGCTAACCTAATCCACCCCTTTGCCTCGTATCTTGTGCCTCACAATTTTGAGTTAAGGTCCCGGCATCCTGGGACAGAGTCTGCACAAAGCTGACTGGGAGGCATCCTCTGGTTCAATGTCACCATCATCAGTCTACTCTACCAGACAGCTACTAAGCTCTGTGCTAACTGCTAGAGACAGGAAGATAAACAATTCCTCATCTCTGTCCACAAGAAGCTAATTACCTAATTGGGGAAATGAGACATCAAAATAAAAAGTAAAAAAACAAACAAACAAAAGCCTGGCTGGTGTGGCTCAGTGGACTGAGCATCATCCCCTGAACTGAGAGATCCCTGTTCAATTCCCAGTCAGGGCACATGCCTGGATTGCGGGCTCGATCCCCAGTAGGGGGCGTGCAGAAGGCAGCTGATTGATGTTTCTCTCTTACATCAATGTTTCTATCTCTCTCTAAAAAATCAATTAAAACATATTTAAAATAATAATTAATTAATTAATTAAAAACAACAACAAACAAACAAAGAAGCATGTGGCAAATGCTGAGTGGCATACACACCATAGGAATCCAGGACAGACAGCTGTACTCTAGAGCAGTGATTTTCAACCTTTTTCATCTCATGGTACATGTAAACTAATTACCAAAATTCTGTGGCACACCAAAAAAATGTTATATTTTTTGCCAATCTGACAAAGAAAATGGGTATAATTATTTTTTAAATCCTGACCAGACGGCATACTTAGAGAGAGGAAGGGTGAGAAAGAGAAAGAGAGACATCGATGTGAGAGAGAAACATCGATTGCCCTCCGTACATGCCCCAACCAGGGATCGAACTCACAACCCAGACATGTGCCCTGACCTGGAATTGAACTGGCAACGCTTCAGTACACAAGATGATGCTCAACCAGCTGAGCCACTATGGCAGGGCAAAAAAAAATAGGTATAATTTTTATTGATTCACACCAGATAGCTATTATTGTGTTGGCTGCTTTCATTTTTTTATTTGACAATCTAAGGGAAAAGAGGTCAGTGACCCTGACTAAATAGTCAGGTATTGTATGTTTTAGAAATTCTTTCGGCACACCAGTGTGCCTCTTTTGGCACACCGGTTAGAAATCGCTACCCTAGAGCACAGTCGTGAAAAGAGGAGGAGCTGGGTTATAAGGGGAAAGAAAGGAATGGACTCCAGAAGCACTATCAAGGAAGAACCAGCCATATTTGGAAAACCATTAGGTTGGGGCAGGAGAGGAGGGGCAGACATAAAGAAGGCATAGGAAGACTCAAAGACTTTATAGTGGCAACTGCTGGAATCAGAGCACCCCTGCCATGCGACAATGTTTTGGGAGAATAGATAAGGACTACAGAGGCATACTTGCTTTGAGATGACAATCAGACACCCAAGGAATGATACCTCCCAGGCAGGGAGAACCACAAACTGGTGCCCCAGCAGAAGGGCTCTGAGATGGGGATGTAGATTTACACAGAACCAGAAATGAAGGGTCCAAAGTAGAATTCATCTCCAAATTAGAATTCATCTCCAAAGAAGAAAGACTTAAGAACAACAGAGTGCGAAAGACTGGGCTTTGGGGTACATCTTCACCAATGGGGCTAGTAAACAAGACAGACATTGTAGCAAAAGCCAAAGAGCACAGGATCAGTGAAAATGGCCAAGAAGAATTCCAAGAATGGTAAACTTTCAACAGGGTTACTCACCAGCAAATCTTTGACATAACTTTGGAAACCTCCCCCCTTCGCTGACATTTCCAGACCTACCTTCCTAGTATAGGACTCTCCACCAGGCAGGCTGGGAAAATGTGTATAACATCAGGGCACTGGGCAAAGTTTCCAGAAAAAACACGCAGGAGATCTGATTACCTTCCTGCTAGTGGCCCTGTGGGTCCACAGGCAAGTTCTTGATTACTCAGAGGGAGAATCATCTGCCAAACTCAGAACACCTTATGCCAAAATGTAATTTTCTAAATCCAATTTAATTTCCTTCTTCTCCCTACACATTCTAATCCCAGCTTAAATATAGTCTCTATAGCTGGCCTTTAGTTGCAAAGAATTAGAAACAAAGTGGGATAAAAGAGAATAAAAATTCAATTCAATTTAACAAATTATGGAATATCTAGTGTAGATACTGTGCCAGGAACTGGGGATAAAACAGTGCACACGACGGACTGGGCCCTTGCCTGACTTATGGTCTGGCCAGGATGGCTGACAGTTAAGAAAGAAGCAGTTCATGGTGCTATAAAGACCATTCAGCAAGAGGATTTAACCAAGTATAGGTGGTCAGGATCCCCCTGAAAGAATGTCATTTAAACTGAGATTTGAAGGATGAGGTTAGCTGAGATTCCAATCAGAAACAAATAAAGAATAAAAAAGAACAAGTAAAAGTATATAAAGTTGCCAAGTACTAAATACAGAAAAAAATATTTTTAAGTAAACAAAAATCATAGGAGTAAAAAAATATATATAAAGGCAGTTGTGCTTTACTGAGAACTACCTAAAAAACTTCTGATGCTGAAATTGGTTCCACTGAGTCGGGGGGTGGGGGTGGGGGTGGACAAGTGGGAAGAGTTCTCTGCTGGAACAGGAAGGCAAGTCATTAAACAGGAACACTCTCAAACAAACCAGTGTCTGGGAAGGTCCCCCAAAATAGAGTCAATGATCAAACTTTTCCTTTTGCTATGATGACTGGCATAATACAGGCATTTTCATCAGGATGTCTCAGTATCATGCCGTCATATGATTTCCATGGTTGAATCTCCTCTTCCTAGTATCCCCTTATTTTCTGATAAAAGTCTACCCTTAAAGGTTACACAGCTAATGCAATCAGGGGACACAGAACTACGATGCCAGAAGGACTCAAACTTTGGAGGAATCTACCCCATCAAAGAGAGGAGAAAAGAGAAGCTCTGTATTTGGTGGCAGGATGTTTCTGGATAGAATGAAAGAGTTCCTCTCCCTTTCTCTTTTGCTCAAGCCATTAAGATTGAATGGCAGCCAGTGTATCCCCAAATAGTATTGGGAAAATTATACAGTAGACATTAATATTGACTAATGTTTGAGTCTTGCTTTTGTAAATAATAAGGTATAATAACAGTAATAATGGATAACAGTAGAAATAACAGCAATAAGATTCTACAACACAATGAATCATGTGGAACATGGCATCCAACTGGTCAACCATGACTAAAGACAACAGCTACCTACAGCAAGAAGGCCTTCCCCTTCTCTGCACTGAGCCAAATTCTGTCTTTAAAAGCCACTCTACCCTTAATGCCATTAAGCTTGCTTAGCTTTCAGTCTACAAAGAAGTCTCTCTCTACATTTTCCTTATCTGTAAATGGAGAAGTTAGACAGTTTTTAAGGTCTCTCTTTGGTACGAAGATGCAATGATTTTATGAACACGATCACAACAGAGACAGTGTGTCTCTCCAACATTTCTCAACTCAGTTGTAAAGTCTTTGCCTTATACCTCTGTCTCCCACAGTGTACTTCCCATACTTTGTACAGGTTATCAACTGAACAAATATTAGCTGAATTGAAGGAGTGTGCTAAGAGTATGATACAAATATTAGCTGAATTGAAGGAGTGTGCTAAGAGTACTGATGCAAGTGTGCAAACTTCTCCAACACTACTAAATCTTCCCAGGTCCCAGGAAGTGGAGTGATAAACCATTTACTCATCTGATATCCCCATGGATGACCCAGCTCATAACCACTGAAGGCAAAAGACTATCTCTGAATAAATTTTACCAGGTAAAATTAATACTTTGAGGCTTTGTGATTTATAGTGATGACACACTGAATAACAGAACACAGAGATTATTTTTCTAACCCAGCCTTCAATGGATGAGGTAGAGGGAATTAAACAGTCACATGGAAAGTCAAAGTCTGACCCAGGACCAGAGCTCAGACCTCCAGTCACTGTATTGCCTTTCTAGGCCAAAGCCACCAAAATGCTGAGCACTGGCCTCGCACATCTACTTTCCTCCTTCATGTGGTCCATTTAAAAAAATGATTAACTCTTCCACTCAGCAACCCAGTGTTAAAAGCACTACGATTTTAATCATCTAAGAAGATAGAGTAAATATTACCTTGGAAGTTTCTGGGTTTTTGAAATTTCTTACTTTTTTTTTTCAGCTTTACTGATACGTGATTGACAAATAAAATTGTCAAGGTGTACAACACAATGATTTGCTATATGTATACATTGTAAAACAAAAACAATGATCAAGCTAATGCCCTTTTTTTTCCTGGTGAGAACACTTAAGATCTACTCTCCTAGTAAATTTAAGGGTTACAGTGCCTTATTATTAACTATAGTCGCTATGCTATACATTAGGTCGCCAAACTGAAAGTTCGTGCCCTTTGACCAACATCTCCTCATTTCCCTCACCCCTCAGTTCCCTGTTAACCACTCTTCTACTCTGTTTCCATGAGTTCAACTTTTTTAGGCTGAACATATAAGTAAGGTCATGCGGTATTTATCTTTCTGTGTCTGATTTAGTATAATGTCCTCCAGTTTCATCCGCATTATCACAAATGGCGGGATTTCATTCCTTTTTTAAAGCTGAATAACATAAGGTATATATATATATATATACATATATCACATTTTCCTTATCCATTTGTCTTTCAGTGGACACTTAGGTTGTTTCAATGCTATGGCTGTTGCGAATAATGCTGCAATGAACATGAGAATGCAGATATCTCTTCTAGATAGTGTTTTTATTTCCTTTGGATATTACCCAGAAGTGGGAATGCTAGATTATACGGTAGTTATATTTTTATTTTTTGAGGAATCTCCCTACTATTTTCCATAATGGCTGTATTCACGGGGTCTATTTTGTAGGAAGCTTGAGTGTACGAGAGATGAACCGCTAATAATTTGATATATTATCAGCCAATCTGAAAAAAATTCTGCTTGGAAATTTCTCCTAAATCGGGTTAATGTTTAGAAAGAGGAGAGAGAAAAGTAGGGGTAAACTTTTGATTTATTACATTTTGGCCTGCAACATTCACACTGATTTGTTCATTAAAATAATAATAATAATAATAACAACTCATCCTGTGGCAAGGGCCTTAGGAAGTGTCAATCTCTCCAAAAGAAGAGAGGCTCAACAAGCCACTCAATCAATCTCATGTCTCTTAAATTCCACCCAGAATCTCAAGACAATGGACAGACGGAGAGGACAAAGGGTGGAAACCTTTGAGTACCACCATGAACTAGACTTTGCGCGCACACGCACACACACACACACACACACACACACATTCTTTTACTCCTCACAAAACGTATCCAATTACTAGGGCATGTATCTGGGATCTGAACAGAATTCTGTTTCATTCATGGCCATGCTCTTTTTTTTTTTAATATGTTTTTATTGATTTTTTTTTTTAATAGAGAGAGAGAAACATCGATGTAAGAGAGAAGCATCAATCGGCTGCCTCCTGCACACACCCCCTGGAGATGGAGCCCAACCCGGGCACGTGCCCTGAATCGAACTGGGACATCTCAGTCCATGGACGATGCTCAATCCACTGAGCCACATCGGCTGGGCCACGGCCATGCTCTTTTAATTATATCACCCTGCCTTCCAAAATGTTAAAACACAATTAGCAAGGACTTTCTGATATTCCAGTGTTCCAGACAGTCGAAGTACATGCACACCTCGTCAGAACCTTCTGCTTCTTCCATGGTGTACTGGTGAGTTATGCACTGGTATTGGCTCATGTTGCATAAGAAGAGTTAATACTTATCTCAAGGCCCCCATAACATTCATGACACAGCACCCAATTCCCCAAAGAAAAAGGCAGGTAAAGGATATATGTTTCTTCTTAAATCACATTAATTTTTTTCCAATAGGAAGCATTGTGTTTCAATGTAGAAAATGTAAATCTATAGAAATAAGAACACCAAAAAAATATGTATATTCCCACATACAGAAAAACCAATGATGTCCACAGATTCTGAAAGATGAAGGACATACTATTTGGAGAGGCTCTGCTCTACCTGGAAGAATGATGGTACTATAGTTTTTAATCCAGGCAAGAAAAGAGAACAAATAGTTGTGTTTCCTGGGGAACAGCTTGGTTGAAACAACATACGACATTCAGAAACCCATCTAACACAGAAATAATGACTCTGTCACCAAGACCAAAGAACTGAGCCAAGCCACACACATGGGCAAAAACTTAGATTTGTAGCCAGATGCCCAGGTGTTTTCTCATTTTCCATGAGCCATTTTCCCATTGACCATGTGAGAAGCAGAGAGGCATTTTTATATAACTTGCAGCCATTATTCCCAGGAATATATACCAATCTTGCTTTGAGTTTCCCTTAATTAGTCAGATTTATTTCCCCAGCTGGTAACAAGTTAGCAAGTGCTATAGAAAAGCAATTGCAAAAACAAATACTCCTTCTCCTCAGGAGATTCTGAGCTCAAGGTTATAGGCTCAAAATTGTCATTCTGTCAACAGAAAAAAATAATGAGGTCAAAAAACTGCAGTGCGGAATGTTACCAAGATTACTTCAAAGCATAGATTTAAAAAATAAGTATATATTTTTAAGTTTTAGAATCTGTTGCCTACTGAATGAGATAGATATCATAACAAGGTTTGAAATTTAATTAGAAAATGGAAAATTATGAAAATGTCAATGTACTAATTGACATATTTCACTTTATATATACTATTATCCACTGAAAAGGGCTATAGAAATGTAGGTGTTATTATCTGACAGGGGACCTCTGGATCAGCACAGTCCTTCCCAAATGTCTCCCTTCTTGTCGTCAACATTATAGAACCCAGTTCCCACACTGAGGATAACTACCAGCAGAGACTCAATGTGATTCTGCCATAGGCCCACATCTCTCTGACATTTGCAATGTGTATTCATCTCTGCTATTCACATTCAACACAGAAAAGAGGATTTTTGAAAAGAGGAACTTTTAGGTCCCCAAACAGAAGAGCTTAAACATGCACTTTGCCCTGTAGGCACAGGCTCCTTCAACCTGGCCAGGGCTCTCTTCTCGTGGTCCAACCCACAGGCTCTCCATCCTGCTGCCCACCGAGGTCCTTCCAGGCCAGATCCTGCTTTCCTCTCATCACACATGGGAGAGGATGGGATGGGGCTGTTCCAGGAGCTCAGGAACAGAGCTGAGAATGAGCCAGGGCACCACAGTGTCCCTCTCTGAGCTGGCTGTGTCCACATTATTACCCCCACAACTCAGCAAAGGACTGGCAGGAGACAGGAGTGTTCTAATGTCTTTTTAATTTTTTTTATTGATTGATTTTAGAAAGAGATAGGGAGAGTGGGAGAGAGAGAGACCACAATTTTTTGTTCCACTTATTTATTCATTCATTGTTTGATTCTTGTATGTGCCCTGACCGGGGATGGTACCCGCAACCTTGGCATATTGGGACAATGCTTTAACCAACTGAACTACTCGGTACACGGCCAGGACTCTAATGTCTTTTTAAGTACAAATAAAGACTTTGGTTAAATATACTCCACAAATAGCCTCGACAGCAGCCAAATTATACCACACCAAAATCTCAGTGGAAACCACCCATTCACAGAGGAGAGGAAGAACCACAATTGGTCTTCTACATTTTTAGGCCTATAATGAAGTTATTAGAGTCAGGTTCAGTTGTTACTCTTCTAAGGTAGTAATCAAATATAAACTAGTGGTGACACCTTGTTAACTTACTCACTACTGATTAGGGAATCTACCTGGTCAGAGTTCAGGGGCGAAATAATCAGCCCCAACATATCAATTCCAAGTATAATTGATGGACTCTACAATTTCTTATTATTCTTTTTTGGCTTTAAATTATTTTTACTTTTCAATTACAGTTAACATACTATATTATATTAATTTTAGGTATACAACCCAGTGATTAGACATTATATAACTTACTAAGTGATCGCCCTGATAAATCTGGTACCTACCTGACACCATACATAGTTATTATAATATTATTTACTATATTCCCTATGTTGTACTTTACATCCCCATGACCATTCTGTAACTATGAGTTTGTACTTCTTAATACCCTTGCCCCTTTCACCCATCTCCCAACCTCCTCCCACCTAGAAACCATCAAAATATTCTCTGTATCTAGGCGTCTGTTTCTGTTCTGCTTGTTTGTTTGTTTTCTCAGAGTCCACATACAAGTGAAATTATATGGCATTTGTCTGCCTCCTCTGACTTATTCCAGTCAGCACAATACCCTTTAAGTCCACTCATGTTGTTGCAAATGGCAAGATTTCTTCATTTAAAGGAATTGTTGATAGATATGTATTTATTGCCATTTTATTATTCATAGTTTTGCTTTTTATTCTTAAAGAAGACCCTTTGCCCTGACCGGTTTGGCTCAGAAGTTGGAGTGTTGGCCAGTGAACTAAAGAGTCTCAGGTTCAATTCCCGGTCAAGGGCACGTACCTTGATTGTGGGTTCAATACCCAACCCCGGTTGGGGTCATGCAGGACGCAACCAATCGATGTGTCTCTCTCACATCGATGTTTCTCTCTCCTTCCCTCCCTCCCACTCTATCTAAGGAAAATCAATGGAAAAGTATCCTCAGGTGAGGATTAAAAAAAAAAAAGACCCTTTAACATTTCTTATAATACTGATATGGTGGTGATGAACTCCCTCAGCTTTTTTTTTTTTTTTTTTTTTGTCTTGGAAGCTTTTTACCTATCCTTCAATTCTAAATGATAGCTTTGCTGGGTTGAGTAATCTTGGTTGTAGGTCCTTGCTTTTCATCACATTAAATATTTTGTGCCAATCCCGTCTGGCCTGAAAAGTTTCTGTTGAGAAATCAGCTGACAGTCTTATGAGAGCTCCCTTGTCAATAACTAACTGCTTTTCTCTTGCTGCTTTTAAGATTCTCTCTTTGCTTTCAACCTTTGACATTTTAATTATGATATGTCTTGGTGTGGGCCTCTTTGGGTTCACCTTGTTTGGGACTCTCTGTGCTTCCTGAACTTGTATGTCTATTTCTTTCTCCAGATTAGAGACATTTTTCATCATTATTTTTTCACATAGGTTTTCAATTCCTTGCTCTTTCTCTTCCCCTTCTGGCACCTCCATAATGTGAATGTTGGTACACTTAACGTTGTCCCAGAGGCTCTTTATACTATCCTCATTTTTTTTTTTTAATTCTTCATTCTTCATTCTTTTTGCTGCTCTGATTGGGTGTTTTCTGCTTCCTTACCTTCCTAATCTCTGACTTGATCCTCTGCTTCATATACTCTACTGGTAATTCCCTGTAATGTATTCTTCATTTCAGTTAGTGTATTCTTCCTTTCTGACTGGTTTGTGTGTGTGTGTGTTTTCTATATCTGTTTTTATGTTTCTTATCTCTTTGCTGAAGTTCTCACTAAGTTCATCTATTCTTCCCCTAAGTTCATCAAGCATCCCTATAACCAGTATTTTGAACTCTGCATCTGGTAGATTGCTTATCTCCATTTTGTTTAGTTCTTTTTCTAGAGTTTTGTTCTGTTCTTTCTTTGGGGACATGTTTCCTTGTCTTCTCATTTTGACTGCCTCCCTGTGTTTGTTTCTAAGTATTAGGTAGAGCTGCTACATCTCCCGGGCTTGACAGAGTGGCCTTATGGAGTAAGTGTTCTGTAGCGTCTAGTGGCACAACCTCCTCATTTACCTGAGATGAGCACTCCAGGTGTGCCCCCGTGTAGGCTGCGTACACCTTCCTGTTGTAGTTGAGCCTCAATGGGCTGTTGGCACCTCAATGGGAGGGATTTACCACCAGGCTGATTGGCTTTGAGGACTGGCTGTGACCACTGTGGAGAATGACCTTTTCAGGGACCCACCTCATGAAGCAGGACTTACTACAGCAGGGCTCTGGTGCCCAAGGAGTCTGCCCCTTGAGTGTGTCACTTGTGAAGGTGGTTGGATGATGCTTTGACTTGGTCTAAAGCTGTCCACTAAGTGCACTGGCTCTGGCACCTCCTGGGAGGTGTTGGCCAATGTCAGCTGCTGCCTGCATCCTGCCTGGGGCCCACCAGCATGAGGTATAAAATAATCTGCAGATGGCTGCTACTTGTGCTGGGCTTAGAGATGCCCAGGAGAGGCTAAGCTGGGAACCAAGGCTGGCTACCACTAGTACCAGGTCTGGGGCCACCTAGGGAGAGATACAGGGCATGCTGAGGCCAGATGATACTTGTTTGAGAGATTTTAGCAAAGTCTGAAGCATGAGCCAAGCCAGACCTGTCATAAGGAAAAGCCACTGGAAATGGCTTGAGTGGGTCTGCAGGTTGGGTGGGGCGGAGTCTGAGGACATCACCAGAGTGGGGCAAATTGTGTTAGCCAGGTTGATGGACCCTCAGATATGGTACCCACCTGCCAGCTCTGGGGGAGTAGGGCTCAGAAAAGGAACAATGGCTCCTGCCAGGACTTCTGTCTGGGAGAAAGCTGCCCCTCCAGCTCTCACCTTGATGCCAGACAATTCAGTTCCTCCCCTTGTGTCTCTGGTGCCTTTCAAGCTGCTGCCCCAGCACTGGAGCTCAGAGCAAGTGGGTCCCAGTAACTCCAGGCGTGGGCCCTTTAAGAGGAATGCCTTCAGTGTCCCTTAGCCTCACTCTCTGCCGGATTTTACAGCCAGAAGTTATGGGGACTTCTCTTCCTGCCACTACAACCCTAGTCTCGGGGGCCTGGTGTGGGCTGGGACCCCATGTTCCTCAAGGGGAGCCTCTGCAGCTGAGCTATCCCTCCTGACTTTTACCTGCCACATGTGAATGTGGGACCAGCCCCTTCTGCTTCTCTGCCCATCCTACCAGTCTCAATGTGGCTTCTTCTTTATGTCTTTAGTTGTAGGACTTTTGTTCAGGTAGATTTCGGGTGGTTCTGAATGATGGTTATTCTGTAGTTTAGTTGTAATTTTGATGTGGTTGTCGGAGGATCTGAGTACTGCATTTACCTACACCGCTATACTGACCGGTCCCCTCTTATTATTCTTAACTAACAAGGATCTATACAGTTCTGAGTTTCAAACCTCTTTGGGCATGATAGACCAAGATAATCAATCAGAAACACAGCCAACTCATTTCTCCCAAGTAATTTCTGAGTAAATTTCTGTAGGAGGCTGTCTCCCAAACCTCTTGGTCCCCAGCACCCTTCCTCCTACTTCTCCACACACTAACATTTGCTCATCTTTCTTAATCACATTCCCACTCCACCTAACCACACCCTGCTCTCTCCACAACAACCACTGAGTGTCACCCATCTGTTGAGGTGGGGTAAACAATCTAGGGCACAGACACCACCGGCAGGATTCCCAAATGTGGAGCTAAAGTGGCAGAACCCACAGAATCACAGTGTTAAGATTTTAAAAGCACATTTGGGAGTTATCCTCCATACCAGCCCCTGGGCCTGACCTCGCCTGCAGACCAAATGGAAGGCCTTCATTTCAAAGGTCCACAGGCAGAACAGCCAGCCCATCAGATGCAACCCTACCTATAAAAGATAAAGATAAAACAAGGAGCAGGAGGTTCTGAAAAAGTCCACATCTCTGAAACTGAATGGGTCTTTCTGGGCATGGACTCTGAGAAGCCTCTGATGGGAGCTGAAAGCTCAGGTGATGTCAAACCCCATAATAAATAGTCTCGAGAAACAGTATCATGGGAAGATTTAAGGAAATTAGTGGGACTGAAGCTAGCCATTCACTTCAAAAACATCTAGGGTCATCTATGGCTTCAGATAGGACTTAAAATGGCATGTTGGCGTCTTTTTTCAGGAGGAGGGGTACAAAGGAAAGTTGGGGTAAAGGAAGAGGAGTTTAGTAAATCAAGTCTTGATAAATGCTTGTCTCAGCATATCTCGTGCAATGAAGGATATGTTCACTCATCAGCTTAGGACTCCGAACGACTTCGTTTTAAGAAGGAGCCAGCACATTTCTGAACCCAGCGCTCTGTGATCTGGGAAATGGTTTGGAAGCATCTGGTCTTTCTTGAGGAGAAGGAGGATATGCTGAAGGTTACGGGAGATGCATTTAACATACAAGTTATAACAAATGGGTTCAGCAGAGCAACCCCTATTGCTTGTCCGAAATCTCCGGACAGCTGTAGGAAGGAAAGCTCGCTGCCTGGAATAGTTCTGAGGGAGCATTTCCCATGACATCCTGCAGGTTTTGCTATAAATAAATAAATAAGCAACTAAGAAATACATAAGGTGACAGGCTTTTCCTGATGCCTTTTTGTCTAAAAGAGGAAAAGGGCTGTGAGGAGAACAAATGGCCAACCTGGCCCCCACACAATGCAGTCACAGGAAGCACCAGAATCTGCTTTGTTAGGCAATACCAGCACACTTAAAACTGGTCATTAGCGTTGTTAACACCATTAAACATTTATTAAGAGCCTAATTATGGGACCTATCACCAGTAGTGAACTGAGAAATTAAAAACTACTAAAACCACTCTTGCTTATAAGGTTTGTAATGGGGTGGGGAAGGGGGAATCATCTCATTTTTAAATTAAAAAGAATAAAAGATTTAACATTAAATTAACATAAAAGTAAAAAAAAAATTGAAACCACAGTGTTAAATAAAGGTATACATGAGCAATATTGTCCTACTTATCACGCCTTAAAATGAAATGCTTAATGCCCTGGAGCCAAACAGAACAATAAACCCATTCATTAATTGCCATCTCATTATTTGGGAACTACACTGACAGATCTATTGTTCATTCTAATTATTTTTGGCCTAAACTCTTTAGCCATTATGAAAATCATTAGTAATAATGCATTTTAATTTCTCACACCTAGCTCGAGTAGTATTTTCACATACCTAGGATACTGTAATCAAGGCGCAGGGTCTTTCTTAAGCTAGCACAGGACAACAGTCGCAGTAGAGTTACAAGCAGATGCTGATCCATTCGCTGCTTCTCCCCACCCTGTCATCCCCTTGGAGGGCTCACATATGACTGGAAGACACAGGTATCAACGCAACATCTGGAAGCGTCGGAAAAGGATCTGTGGAAGTTTCCTATCCAAGACTTGGAAAAGAGCTTCAGTAGAGAAAGATGCCAGGTTGTTACAGAAAGATCTGTACCCAAGCTAGAAGCTGTAATTAATACCACAGAAAAGAAAGCAGGGGGGTGAGAAATAAGGTTTGCTGCCATGCTGAGAAACATTACCAGACTCCTGCATTAGAACAGAAGATTGAACTTATGTAATTCCTTTATCTCAGAAGCACTTAGATAAGCCATGTAAAATAGCTTAGTCACAGGGCCTAAATTAAAAAATATCCAGAACTGCATTGAATCAAAAGTCATAGAATCTAGCCTAGATCTAATTTAGAACTTAAACAATTTCAGAAAAATCACCAGTTGCCTTTTTCTTTTTCTTTCTTCCTTTTTTCATCCTCACCCGAGCATATGTTTTTATTGATGTTAGAGAGAGAGAAAGGGAGAGAGACAGAGAGGGAGAGAGAGAGAAATATTGATCGGCTGCCTCCTGTACGAGCCCCTACCAGGGATGGAACCTGTTACCTTTCGGTGTACAGGACAACACTCCAACCAAATGAGCCACACTAACCAGGACACCATTTGCCTTTTCCTTAAAACAAGAATATATCTTTTCAACTCCCAAACTTCCTTATCTTACTGTAATGTAAGGAAATTCAAAGTAATGTCAAATTAAAATACCCCCGAAGTATATACTGTACATTCCCACATTCCCCACTATCTGTGGAGATATAGTCATTCTTCTCCACAGTGCCCTACACCTGTCCCATCTTTTTTGGTTCCACCAACCTTGTTCAGTCTCGTTAGCCTTCATGCCTTGACCACTGAGACATCTTTTCAGTTGCTCTTCCTAAAAAGTACTTTTCATCCTTGCACTCCCTGCCTCCAAAACTTCGAGAACTCTTCAGTGTCTGGAAGATCAAGTTAAATTCTGTGAAACAGCAATCAAAACCCCTGATAAATGGAAGTGGGCCCCAACTCACCTTTCCGATCAAATATCTACTCAACCTAACCTGCTACTTACTCAGTGTATAAGAAATACACTTTGCCCACTCTTCCTCCTGTGCTGGCGCTGGTCCTGTCGATGGTGGTTACAAGCCCAGCTCAAGAGCCACACAGCCCTGGTTTTGAGTTTAACTACACCACCTAATAACTTATGTGACCTTTGACAAATTTCCTTAACCTCGATAAGCCTTGGTTTCGCCACCTGCCAAACAGAGATAATAATAACACAGCTTATACATAAGTATACTGCGAGAACTAAATGAGATAATCCATGTAAAGTGTGGTACCTTGGAAGAAGTATGTCCTCTCTGCCTTTTAAATTATAAAATTAATTCTTTAAGGCAAAACTCAAATTCCACCTGAACTAGAAACTTTTTCCAAATCTATCTACAGATACCTCTTCAAATTCTTAGTGCACTTAAATTTCCCATCATAATTTAGCAGCAGATAACGATTTGTTCCCTAAGCTTATCATGTGGTTTTCCTCTGTCTAAAATAGAAGTTTCTTATGTTCCATGAATTCAGGACATTACTGTGGTTCCTGCTAATCTCTTGGTTTTGTACTGATGATGATGATGGCTAACTCTAGCAACCAGTACTCTTCTGTCTCCTCGGCATTATTAGAAGCAATGAGTACATGAAATCATTCAATTTTCCTAACAACTTCACAGAGAATTTACTGTTGTATATCTATTTCACAAAAGAGAAACTGAGGCATGAGAAGTTAAGTAACTTACAGCTAAGTGGAAGAACTCAGATAACTGGAATTAAATTAAACAAGGAAGTCATTAGTCTGATGTGGTTCTAATGTTATGTGACTCACGTCAAACAAAGTATAAGCCTGTAAATGCCTCAAGTTATGAAAATCAAAAAGCTAATGACAGTCAACCACAAACAGCCAACTAGGCTTTAATCTTTTACTTATAAAATCTCCCCCCAGCTCCTATTGGTGGAGTGCTCCTAACCACTTCCAGTTTGGTGCTGCCTGATTTGAACTGATTTTTGCTCAAATTAACTCTTACAAATTAAAAAATAAAATAAAATAGAAGTTTCTTGTTTTGTCTTCTAAGACCCCTTCGGAACTTTGGGGCTGGGCACAGAGCTGGCACTCAATGAACAGTCCCTGCCTACCCCAAGCACAAAAACAGCTCCTTGTTCCAAGCTTGTCTACCTATATTTTATAAACCACGTATGTGATATACCTTATGTTATCACTTAAGCTTTCAGAATTAAGTTTCAAGCTCCAATCAAGCACCTTAAGGACAGGAGTCCTGCTTTATATCTGATTATCTTCCAGAGACACTCCATCCCTATGAGTCTCAATCCCAGCTGTAAATTTAAATGACCTTGGCCTGGCCGGTGTGGCTCAGTGGTTGAGCATCAACCCATGCACCAAGAGGTCACCGGTTCGATTCCCGGTCAGGGAACATGCCCAGGTTGTGGGCCCAATCCCCAGGGGGGGCATGCAGGAGGCAGCCAATCGATGTTCTCTCTCATCAATGTTTCTATCTCTCTCTCCTTCTCCCTTCCTCTCCCTCTAAAAAAGATCAATAAAGAAAAAAAAATTTTTTTAAATAATGATCTCGGAAGCTCTTAAAATAGATAAATCCCTGCTCTGCTGGAGTGGCTCAGTTGGTTGAGCATTGTCCTGTGCACCAAAGGGTTACCAGTTTGATCCCTGGTTGGAGGACAACCAATAGATGTTTCTCTTGAATCAATGCATCGATGTTTCTCTCTCTCTCTTTCTCCTCTCTCTGGCCATGTGTTCAGGTGAGGATTTAAAAAAATACATTAATTCCCAGGCCCCACCCACTGAAGCTCTGATGTAACTGGCCTATGGTGGGGCCTGGTGACTCTACTGTGCAGCCAGGGTTGACATGTAACTCATAACCAAGTACAAACTACAAGTCACCAAATTCTTGTGGATTTGCTGATTGACAGCTCATGGACCATAAAGAAGCTTGCAGTCCTCCTGTCTCCACGTGAATAAAGCCATTTCCTCTGAACTTTGCCTTACATGAGCCTCATCCCAATTCTCACTGTTCTCCTCCTGATTCCACCTGGCCCATTAGGCCGCAATTCAGTTACAGAATTCTCATATAAGCACAGCTCCCCCAGTGATGTAAAGGGCTAATTGCTGAGCATGACTTCATCATGTCCATATTATTCTCATTTATGTCCACTCTCTGCAATTCTTTACAGACTCTTGGTTCAACATAAAGGGTCACCATAGCACAACCAGAAAGACTGTGAAATCTGCTGTATTACAAACCTATTTCAAGCCTGTCCGAGAATGTACTTGGGAAAATGTTGTTATAATGCAGGCTTGCTGATAATGTAGCCATCACTCTGGATTCTGGATAGTGATTAGAGTCCCCTTTGAGAGCAATAAAGATCACTGCCCATCTCTTAGGGTTCATGTTCAACCATATTGAATGGGTATTTACATAGAAACCTTCTTATTTAATAGCCCCTGTGGTAGACAAAATCGACATGGTCTCGCTGCTCAGAGAGCTTAGAATCGAGAGAGGAGAGAGAGAGAGAGAGAGAGAGAGAGAGAGAGAGAGAGAACAAATAATACAATAACCAAGTAAACAAATATCAGATCAGTTTGGGGGGTGAGAAGGCTGAGATACAGCATCCCTGAAGGGGAGAGCTCTTAGAAGAAATCTGAAGGTTGAGAAAAAGACAGCCACAGAGTTTTCCAGGTAGTGAAACAGCATATGCAAAGGGCCAGAAACAGGGAAAGGCTTAATATGTCCCAAGAACAGCAAAGAGAATGTGAATGAAGCACAGGAGGAGTTTGGAGAGACAGGCAAGGGCCCGGTCAGGCCGGACGAGGTGGATTTTGTTTAAGACCATCCACATTCAGTGTTGTTTAAAAGTTACCTTCCAGGCTATGTGAGAAACCTCAGTCCTTGTCTAATTATTCTTTTTTCAATATTTGTATTTAAAATTTGTCTAGAAACTAGAGCAGGCATTCTTATCAAATCTTCTTATGTCACAAAAAAGTAATATGTTGAATGACAGGACAGAAGTTTTAAAGCTTGGAATAGGCTAAATCAATGCTTTATAAACACAGTAGTCCCCACTTAGCCATGGTTTCACCTTTCATACCATGGTTACCCACAGAGAACCATGGTCTGAAAACATTAAATTGGAAATTACAGAAGTAAAAAATTCGTAAGTTTGCAATTGTGTGCTGTTTTATTTTTTTGATCCTCACCCGAGGATAGTTTTCTATTTATCTTCAGATAGAGTGGGAGGGAGGAAGAGAGAGAGAAACATTGATGTGGGAGGGACACGTCAATTGGTGGCCTCCTGCACAACCCGACCAGGGCTGGGGAAGAACCGCAACTGAGCTACGTGCCCTTGACTGGAATTGAACCCGCAACTCATTGGTCAGCAGGCTGACACTCTACCACTGAGCCAAACCAGCCAGGGCAATTGTGTGCTCTTTTACGTAGCATGATGAAATCTCACACTGTTCCACTCCATCCTGCCTGGGACGTGAAGCATCCATTTGTCCAGCTTCTCCATCTCTACATGCTACCTGTCTGTTGGTCACCCTCTCAGTTATCAGATCAGCTGTCTCAGAATCACACTGTTTGCCCCAAAGCACAGGAGCAATTCAGGTATGCCAAAGAGAAGCCAGAAAGTGCTTCTTTTAAGTGAAAAGTAAAAGTTCTTGACTCAATAAGGAAAGAAAAACATCGTATGCTGAGATTACTACCGTAAGAACAGATCTTCTATCCATGAAATTGTGAAGAGGAAAAAGAAATTTATACAAGTTTGCTGAGAGAGAGACAATACAGTCACACAATTTTTAGTATAGTACAGTTGATCCTTGAACAATGCGGGGTGAGGGGTGCCAACCCTGGCACAGTCAAAAATCCACATGTAAATTTTGACTGCCCCTAAACTCAGTCATCCCTTGGTATCCACGGGAAATTGGTTCCAGGACCCTGGTGGATACCAAAATCCACTGATGCTCAAATCCATTATATAAAATGGTGTAGAACAATGTATGCCGTCAGCCCTCTGCATCCTTGGATTCCCTGCCATGGATCAAAAATACTGTTTCGATCCATGGTTGGTTGAATCCATGGACGTGAAACCTGGGGATATGGAGGGCCAACTGTATGTTTTTTGGAAAAAAAAAATCTGCTTGTGCCCTGGACGGTTTGGCTCAGCGGTTAGAGTGCTAGCCCGAAGACCTAAGGGTCTCGGGCTCAATTCCCGGTCAAGGGCACACACCTGGGTTGAAGGTTTGATCCCCAGCCCCAGTTTGGGTCGTGCAATTGATGTTTCTCTCTCACATCAATGTTCCTCTCTCCCCCTCCCTCCCTTCCACTCTATCTAAAAATCAATGGAAAATTGACAGAAAGAAAGAAAGAAAGAAAGAAAGAAAGAAAGAAAGAAAGAAAGAAAGAAAGAAAGAAAGAAAGGGAAAGAACGGAGGGAGGGGAAGAGAGAAAGAAAGAAAAGAAAAAGTCTGCTCTAAGTGTCCCCACACAGTCCGAACCCATGTCGTTCAAGGGTCAACTGTATATTGTTATAATTGTTCCATTTTATTATTAGTTATTGTTGTTAATCTCTTACTGTGCCTAATTTATCAACTAAACTTTATCATAGGTATGTATGTATAAGAAAAAACACAGTAGACCAACTAGTGTGACTCAGTTGGTTGAGCCTCGTCTCATGCACCAAGAGGTCTTGACTCCAAAACTGCTTCTTGGTCCAGAACTGTATCTTAGAAACAGCATCCAGTAGAGTGCTATTTAGTAGATACTCAAGGTTTGCTGAATGAATAAATGAAGTAAAAAAAACATGGAAAACATCTGTTTTAAAAGCTGTTTGTGGAGTGAGGTGGTGAAAGGCGGGACTTGAATTGATGTACAGTTCAGAGAGCCAACCCAAGCCAAGGCTTCATTAATAGAAGTACCAAACACAGACCGCGCAGTGTCGGGTCCAATTGTTAAAACTCTCCTTTAAATGAGACTTGAGTCTCCAGGAGAGGGTGATGAGAACAGGCTGATTAGAAACAATTTACCTCATGAACTGCTCACAGAACTAACCTGTGAGCTCTTGATGGAGGGGTCATGGGAGTGTAGGGGTAAAAAGCTCTGCCTTCTTCATTAGAAACCCTAGCAAACAGCATTATACACAAAATAGATGCTCCATATAGGTTCATCAAATGTGTTAAATGAAGATGGAGGGAGTTTGGTCTGTTGTGACTTTGAAAGGGAATAAGAAGCTGTCTTCAAATATTTGAGGAGTCGCCCGGCCAGTGTGGCTCAGTGGTTGAGCATTGACCCATGCACTAAGAGGTCACCAGTTCGATTCCCCGTTAGGGCACATGCCCAGGTTGTGGGCCTGATCCCCAGTGAGGGGCATGCAGGAGGTGGACAATCAATGTTCTCTCTCATCAATGTTTCTATTTCTCTCTCCCTCTCCCTTCCTCTCTCTCTAAAAAAAAAAATCAATAAAGAAAAAAATTATTTATATATATATGAGGGGCCTTTGTCTGGAAAATTAGATTCAGAATGTGTGGCTCCAGGTATTTAAATGAAGACTTTGAGTAGGTGACTTTTACTTTATGAGTCATCTATTTTATGCATTTTACAGACTATCTATTACCTCAGAAGCCATAAAAATTCAAACACTTGGGGTAAATGCATTTGTTTACCATGCAATGCAGGCTAACCTGAACTAAGACCTCAAGAAGGAACAATTGTGGATTCAACCTCCACTGAGGCTGATTAACCCAGCACAGAGAAAGCCGTGTGTCCACTCTCTTCACCATCCCCTCTCAGACATAGTCTACTGACCGCTGGGAGGTGCCCTTCCCAGTGTCCCCTCTCCTATGTCCCCAGAGTGCTTTTATGACAGGCATCCCTCCTATAGCAGCCATCTCACTGAAGTGCAACTGTTGTGCACACAGCAGTCGCCCCCGTTAGCCTGAAAACTCCTGGGAATTGGGCACTGTGCTCTGTTCACCTCGTGTCTCCAGGTAGGACACCTGAGGGACAATAAAGCCCAGGAATATAAATGTGAGTTTGGAGTCAGACTTGAATTTCATTTCGGACTCTGTCACTAACAAGTTGGATAGTCCTGGAGGAATTATTTAACCTCTTTGAGCCCCGTTTTTCTAAACTGTGAAATGAGGTCAAAAGTAATAATTATGCCATAGGATTATTGTGAGAATTAAATGAATTTTTATGAATTTTATTGATGAAGAGCTCCTTAAATGGTTGTTTAAAATAATGGGCACAAAAACAGAGAACGACAAATACTGCATGGTGTCATTTATGTGTAGAATCTAGGGAAAAATCAGAGAAGAACTCTTAGAAACAAAGAGTGGAAAAATGGTTGCCAGGGACTGGGAGGTGGTGGGGAACAGGGAGGGGCTGGTAAAAGGTTAGCAACTTTCAAGCTGTAAGATGAATAACGTCTGAGGAGCTAATGGAAAACATGGTGACTATAGTAACACTGTATTGTGTAACTGAAATTCACTCAGAGTAGAATTTAAATGTTCTCTCACACAAAAAAGGTAAATACGTCAGGTGATGGATGTGTTAATTAACTTAATGGGGAAAATCCTCTCACAATGTAGACATATATGAGATCATCACATTGTACACTTTAAATATCTGACAATTTTCTTTGTCAATTATATCTCAATAAAGCTTAAGAAAATAATGAACAAAAGGGATCTTAGATGAATGCAAGATTATCATAGTTTTATACCATCCATTTATTTTTTTAAAGTATTTATTTAGGAGTTAGCATACGTGAGGCACTATGCTATCCTCTGTAACAAATTAAAAAACAAAAATCTTTTTGTCCAAAAATTCATAATCTAGTAAAGAGATAGATAAGTAATATATATAGGTACCTATCGAGCCAGGCATTCAATTAGATGTGGAATGGAGACTATAAGGCTCTAGACATTCAGTAGAAGGAGTGAAAACTTCTGCCTGGAATGGGGAGGGAAGGAGACAGCAATGCACTGCTCTCTGGCTAACAGAGAGGATTTAGAGGCAGAAGGAAGGAATGCAAACATTCTAGGCAGAGGGAACATCATGACAGAGGTATGAGAACCAAAACACGTAAAACAGGTTAGGGAGGAAAAGTCGTGGAAGATAACTAGGGACTAGAACGAGATGTGAAAAAGAATTTTCTATACTTTTAACCTCTGATGTCTTCTGAAAGTCATTGTTTCTTCTGTGTTCTCCCAAGAGCCTAAAGGCTATGTTTGAGCCTTCCATTCTATTATATGTATTACCAAAACAACGTTTACTTATCATCTTTAAAAGTCATTGTATTATCAGTTAGGAAACTGTGACATCAGTCCTGGTAACAATGGCCTGAACTAAGAATGTCAATGAAGAGACAGACAAAAAAGAGAAACTACGGAGTTTATGAAGACTGATCGGAGGTGGGGAATGTAAGGAGACAAATCAACACTACTCCAGAGCTTCATGCCTGTGAATGGGCAAGTGGTGATCCCACTAAATAAATGACAGATGTCAAGAGAAAGTCCTCCTTGGGAGAGAGGGTCACAGAAAAGAAGATGAATTTGGTTTCAGACTTACAAACTCTATCCAAGTGTAAACCTATCACCTCTATTGACTATCTACTCAAGTTACGTACCCTCTGGAGTGTGAGTAGCCTGCTCTTGGCGTATTAAGGAGGGCTCTTTTATTATACTTTAGTTGGAACATCTCAGAACTGCTCCACGTCCAGGGGAAAGACATGCTTCTGCCCAAATAATCTGAAGCCTTAAACCCCTCAGAGCATTAAAGGTCTGTATTTCACAGCATCGATGGAAATCTCTCTCAGATCAAGCGATGGTCACAAGGACGCAAAGCATGGATCAAGAGGATATATGTATGAATGTATATTTAACCCACATATTTTTTGCATACTTCCAAATTGCATTGTTTATGCAGCTGTTCACAAACTCAGCTTCTCTGTTTATTTTTGTCCTTAGAGGAAACAGAGAAGAGGGTTCTGCCTATTAGGCAAAGGAAGATCAAAGAGTGCCCTTCCCAGCCTGAGAGGGTATTCCACTAAAGCCTCCCCTCTGAGCAAAGATCAAAACGAGCCTGGTGCCCTCGGAATGGCTCCTCTGCAGCAAGCTTACAATGGCACCTGTTGGAATCCTCCTTTCACTGCTCACACCAAATGGACAGGCTTTGTGTTTTCCTGGGACTGAGACATGAAATAACAGCGAGGTTCTGCAAAGAGAAACGCATTTCCCACCAGGCTTATTATGACAACACTGCTCTCCCAGAGCAGACAGCATCATTGTTGTTTTATGGACCAAGGGGGAGAAGGGTCCGGAAAGGTCAACTGAGAAACTAAAGTTATCCAGCAATTTATAAGTGAACATGGGAAGCAGGTAAAAACAACCCTCTCTTTCTCTCTTGGGACATGGGGGAAAAAATGACGCCCTCTGTGTTTTCTTTCCCCATCTATACTGTGTGTCACCCTCTTAATTGGTTCTAATCACCTGAAGCAAGATATAAAAGTGACATCCATTCCCAGCACCATTTTGATTGGCACATGAGACAGGCCCTCCCTTGTAACCTGTGAATAGGGCGTTATTCACCACCTCAGCCTGCGGCCACCCCCATGCCCTCTCCAACATGACTGAGGTTTACTTAAGGATGTGGCAATGGCAGTCACAACTAAAACAAAAATGGCAGCACGTGAAGCTCTGGGTCTCAGTAGTTCTCCTTTGGGGAATTTCAGGGTGAAATGAATACTAGATTCTCTCTCATGGAAGCTTTGCTCAAATCATTACTTAGAGTGGGTTCCTGGTTCAGCACCCTGACCCCTGTTCTGGTGCTGTCCTTACCTCTGCTGACCTTTCTGTGCCTTCAGAAAAGGACAAGTTACCATTTGATCCAAAATCTAGTTGCAGCAGAAACAATCAAGAGCTATCTCAGCAAGAAACAGAGTGGGGGCCAGGTTACTGCTGTCACATCCAGGCACCCACGATTCCGCATCAGAACTACTGCAGGAAGTGCCAGTCAGCTATATGGTAACATGAAATGAACAGTCATGTGTGGTAGTGGAGATACGCCTTGCACCATCACCCTGGCCTGGGGAACACCCATGCGAGTGAGCACTGTGGCCGAAGGCGGTGGGGCGTGTTGGGGAGCAGTGGTCTCGGGATGGAGGCTGCCAATGGAAGGCTGAGAGCTGAGGAGCCAGTAGCAGCCTCCTGGGTGACCTGGGAATAACACCCAGAGGCAGGTCCACATTTCACATAGTCTTTGACTATGGCTCCTTCCACGAAGACAATGCAGGGCTCATGCTACAATTTCCATCATCAAAATTAAGTTTGCAACACTGCTCTGCTATATCCACTTCTATTTCTTCCACCTCTTCTGTAGGCAAGAAGGAGAGGAGAGGAAGAAACAATTTCACAGTAAACAACCAATATCAGACAGCCTACCCACTCTTGAACTAACTTTTACATCAACTCAATCATTCTTTCAAACATCTATTGAGTGCCTATAACTCTGACTCCCTCCAAAATTAGTTGTCCCCTGGTATCCACGGGGGATTGGTTCCAGGACCGCCTCAGACACCAAAATCCGCAGATACTCAATCCCCTGTAAAACATGGTGTAGACCAATGCACACAGTCGGCCCTCTGCATCCGCGGGCTCCCAAACACAGACTGAAAAAAAAAAATCCACGAATAAGTGGAGCCACAGTCTCATTTATAATCCTGTGAAGTGGGTATTATTGTACCTTTTTTAAGATTAGGAAACAAATGCTCAGAGCATCTAAATAGTTTGTCCAAATTTACACATTTACTGGTGACAGACTGAGAATTCAAATCAGGCCTGTGCTTTAAAAAGTTGTAGGCTAGCCCTGGGCGGTTTGGCTCAGTGGTAGAGCGTTAGCCCGAGGACCAATGAGTCATGGGTTCGATTCCAGCCAAGGGCACAAACCTGGTTGCAGTGTGTCCCCAGCCCTGGTCAGGTCGTGCGGAAGGCAACCAGTTGATGTGTCCCTCTCATGTCGATGTTTTTCTCTCCCTCTCCCTTTCTCTCCCTCTCTCTCTCTCCTACTCTATCTGAAGATAAATAGAAAAATATCCTTGAGTGAGGATTTAAAAAAAAAATTAATAAATAAAAAGCTGTAGACTAGCCCTGGCCGGTTTGGCTCAGCAGTTGGAGCGTTGGCCCACTGACCAGAGTCATGGGTTCGATTCCAGTAGAGGGCACATGCCTCGGTTGCAGTTCGGTCCCCAGCCCTGGTCAGGGTCATGCTGGAGGCAACCAATCCATGTGTCTCTCTCACATCGGTGTTTCTCTCTCTCTCTCTCTCTCTGTCTGTCTGTCTGAAAATAAATGGGGAAGTGTCCTTGGGTGAGGATTTATAAATAAATTAAATAAATAAAAATAAAAAGCTGAAAAAGCTGTAGGCTATTATAAATGCACAGCAATGCCTTGCAAAGAAACCCTGAAAACCAGAGCCAGGACTGCCAGCCAAGCCTCACGACTCCAGGGCAGCGATCGCTCACTCCGTCCCGCACGGTTTGTTCACACACCTCTACGGAAGGATGTGGATGTCTTCACATATTTGTTTTCTCTCTATCTACCATCCTTATCGTAAACCTCAATCTTGCTTCTTTCCTTTAAGCCAAAAAACAGGTGCTGAAGTCTCTGCCAGCTCAAAGTGTGTTTTCTTGACTTGTATCGGTCTCTAACAATTTCTCGCTGTACCATCTTAGCCAAGTTTCTGGCAAGACTGCATCTCTGCTTTCTCATTTCCGCCCAAATCGACGACTGCAAGGTTGATTCCGTCCCAACCATTCCAATGCAAGTATGTCCAGGTCATCAACAACCATTTCCACTCTGAGGTGCGGTCCTGAGTTCGTGTTCCTAACAAATTCCCAGATGCTGGTGCTGCTGACCCACAGGACACACTCTGGGAGAGCTGCGCTGGACACTTCGCCATCCTTAGTCAACTGCGTGCCTCCGCTACATTTAACACTGCTGGTCACATAATCCTTTTGAAATTCTCTTCTTGATACTCTTATCTGATTTTTCTTTTCTCTCTCGGACTGGGGCTTTGCTTAGGATCCTAATTCTCTCCTGCCCTTTAAATGCTGGAATTCCCTAAGGTGCCATCCTTGGCCACCCCTACCACTGCCCTAGTCCATCAGCTTTTGTCTGGATTATGGCAAGAGCCTCCTAACTGGTTCTCCTGCCTTCAGCCTTGTCCCAGTCAAAGTCATCTTTCAAAAGGATTCTCCCCAAACCCCACTCCAAGTGTTACTCCCTTGCTTAAATGCATGCAGTGATTCTCCAGAGCTTACTGAATAAGATCTCCATGGCACGGACCCCTCCCTTTCCCATTGCACCTCTCAGCACTTTCTGTTTATGCTTCACATTCTTTCATGTTGACCTGCCCAGAGTTCCCGGGCACGTACCATGCTGTCTCAAGCCGCTTCATCTTTGCTCATATTTTTCCCTCTTCCCCAAACGCTCCAGCATTGTCTCCATGAGTCCATTCCCATGGCTAATTCTTATTCATACTTTAAGATTCCACTCAGGTTTTCTCATCCATGAAAGCTCCTCAGCCTTTTCCTGCTACCTCCTCCACAGACTGGGCTAATCCTCCTGTGTGTTCCTGCGGTGCCACAGCGCTTGCCCTTCACGGCGCTCCCCACTGGGTATTTACATGGACTATGTTTGTGTTCCTTCACGACTCAGTAAGCCCTTTGATAACCCATCTCTGTAGCTGCTCCTTCAACATGGCGAAGAGTAGGTGTTCAATGAATGTTTTCTAAGCGAACTTAAACATCTATTTCTCTTCTGCCAAATGACAGTGCTCTTGGGTCTACGGTTCTAGTCAAAGAACCAGATTTGAGAGAAGCAACGACTGGCTTAAAGTTGAACTTGTTCTCTTGGCTCTAAACCACTTGTCCTTTGCCCCTCTGTGTCAATCTGACAGTCTTCCCAGGAGAACAGTAATCTGAATAATAAGCTAACTACACTCCAGGAGAGCATACAGAGCTGAGGTCTTGGACCTGCAAATGCAATACCGATGGGCTGATCTACTGGGTGCACATGAGCTGATCCATGGACCATCATCTAGGTAGTCTGTCATGATGGTCCTTGAATAGCTATTGACAAAACTGGTTATGTTTTTTCTCTTTCTGAAAATATCCTTAATGTGGAACTGAAATTCCAAAATGGTAAGTTAGAGAGGTAAAGTCTTCCAATATGATTTTCTCTGAGCCACTGTGTTAGGAAGGAACAAACCACAGGAATCCCCAGCCTTTTAAGAACAAGAAAACTCCTAGCTACACAGGCCCCTTCTCTCACAAAGCCCGCCATGGCCCTTGGCTCTCTTCAGGTTTCTTAAGCCAAGTATTAGAACTAAAATCAAACCCAGCTTTTGCCAATGGAGCTGCAGTGTGTACAAAGTGAACCGATGCCCTTCCTGACCTCCCCTGCAGATTCTGATGAACTTAGCTAACAAATGATAAATGAACCAGAATAAAAAATACTCACACATGAAGCTGTGAAATTCCAATGGGAACAGCAATGATGTATTTCTTTTTTTCATTCACCTGTTGCAACTAGGATTCTAACACTTTACAATGAACTGTGAATTGTTAAACTCTCAATTAAATTTGCTTCAGCAAACATTTATGGAGCATCTGCTTAGAACAGGCAAACATTTGTATGTATATAATCATATTTGCATTTTCCTAGGTTTCCTATTTGACATTTAAGAACCTCCACACATGTCACCAATGAGCTGTTCAAAAGAATGAAACAGCTTACACATGTCACTCAAGGGGTTCATTACAAAATTAAAAGTAAACTCTGTATATCAAATGAGCCTCCATGCCTGGTAAAACATAGAACCC
The DNA here is from genome assembly GCA_030848825.1 of Tadarida brasiliensis. Taxonomy (NCBI): domain Eukaryota; kingdom Metazoa; phylum Chordata; class Mammalia; order Chiroptera; family Molossidae; genus Tadarida; species Tadarida brasiliensis. The sequence continues at coordinate 28,007,171 of CM061277.1, read as the reverse complement.
CACTTTCATCAAGAGACGTAGATAACATCCTGACCCTCCAAAGTAACAATGACGAAAGGAAGGAGAGAAAGAGAATGGATCTGTGAAGCGACAATAGGTCATAATTCAAAAACACACAATTCACCCTAATGGTCTGTGCTGTCCTACTACCTAAGTCTCAGGTTGAGTTTATGTAGGTTTACTTGCAAAACACAACTTCTACTAATTTTACACAACTACACCTACAACACTGGTAAGAAAAATAATTACTGAAGGTCATGAGTTCTTCAACCATCAAAAAAATGTTCCATTACATATGATGTTATATATTCATTATAACATTCAGGAAAAGGAACTCCTTTCAGCAACGTTCTGCCTGTTCATTCTGCAGGCTCAGTTTAGAGGCTGCCTTCCCTAACTGCAACCCCAAGTCCAGTCAGGGGAAGGTGCCCTCAGCACCCCGACCTCCCTCCATCACAGAATCTGTCATATGATGTTGTGCTGGTGGCTTCGTACTTACAACTCTGCGTCTCCCACAATGAGGGCAGGAACGTGGCAGCCCTGTCACCAACATATCTCCAGTCTTACCCCAACACCTGGGGCAGGGGGATGGGGAGTAAGTGCACAATGTTTTTAAAGTTTTATTAATGAACTCTAATGGAAACAATTCTAGTTGAAACAATAAGGGCCGCTAGCTTTTCTTTGCTTTAATGAGAAAGTTTAGTGTGGATCACTCCATCATTGAAGGGTTATATTTAATTCACCAAGGTTTTTAATGTAGTCATTGTAAGTTTCTGATAGGCTTGTTTAGCATCAAATTTTGTATGAAATCTTAAAAAATCACAGGCATCTGTTCAATTTCCTATGCACAAAAAGAGGCTAGTGAGCGCATTAATAATTTTCCTTCCAATGGGTTACCACTCTTAAATGATGCTATAAACATTTTTAGGGCATGTTTCAATATCCACTAGCTTAGGCCAGATTCTTTCATAAAAAGATGTCTAATACCAGTTATGTGTATTAGGTGACTTACTCCTTTCAGGTTCTTAGCACTTTTCATCTCTGAACATTCTTAAAGATCTTGCAATTATTCTGATAATCAACTTTATGGTTCACGAAGGTGGCAAGTCTGTATGCCTCTCTTATATGGAAGTTTAAGGAGGAAAGACATGCACGTTGTGTGACAGGGAGGGCCAAGTTCCACGAGCTGCACCAGGACCTTGCTGGTCATTCCACCAGCTTTTCTTCTGGACATTGAGGGGCTACAGGTTAAAGGGCCATGGTCTTAGGAGGTGTAGTTATTGTCTACAACTGCAAGTTCAAATCCTGTGTCCTGTAACACTGTGTCTTCGTCAAATTCCAGCATATTCTATTATTGCAATTCCTTTTTCAAGTTTAAACCACAGTGAGGAGTTGCTATGCACGTTTAACAGCTGCCATCTAACTCTTGTCCGCCACCCAAAGAGGTTCCGCTTCAGTCTTGTAGGTGAACTTGAAACGAACCATTATGCTGCATGGTGCAGTACAATCAATATGAACTTAGAGAATTAAAAAGAAAAGCAGTCCTGCCGGTGTGGCTCAGTGGTTGAGCATTGACCCATGCATCAAGTGGTCACCAGTTTGATTCCCGGTCAGGATACATGATCAGGTTGTGGGCCAAATCCCCAGTGGGGGCATGCAGGAGGCGGCCAATCAATGTTCTTTCTCATCTCTTTCTCCCTCTCCCTTCCTCTCTCTCTAAAACCAATAAAGGAAAAAAGAATTTTAAAAAGAAAAGAAAAGCACACAGTTTGCTATAGATAAATAAGGCCTTAAATGTAAGGACTCTAATAACACTGGAACCAACCATTCTAGGTAATAAAGTCCATTAACGAAGTGTAATGAGCTACATATTATATATATTCTTAGACCGCCTCCCTCCCAAAAAAAGTGGTTGGGGAGAGGAGCAGCAACATCGGACAACCGCAGGTGGTCCCCAGAGAGGAAATAGTCAGCTGCATGGAGAAAGCAGGGAAGGGCTGAGCAAGGAAAAAAGATATTGACCAGAGTGAGAAAAGCACGAAAGAAACATCAGCAGAGACAATGCTCAGTGGTTTGATAAGTTTAAAAACCGTACTGTTTTTAGCAGCTATTCTGTGCCCAAACTCTGCCAGATGCTAGAGGCACAAAGAAGAATAAAGCAGAATCCTTGCCTGATGGAAGCCCAAAGCCCCACAGGAGAGAGACAGTCAAACAAAAAGTTTCATATCCTGTTTGACTAGCCTGGCGGGGCCGGAGCACAGGGGAAGGGGGCAGCTGGTGCGCCAGTGCTCGGGCATGCTGTAAATCTAGCAACCGGCTGCAGTCTGCCTCCTTGCAAATGTGTCCCCTGACGTAGGAATGTAAGGAAACACACAGGCTATATTTATTAATTTCTTCCATTGATTTCAGAGGTGAAACCCTTTGTTCAGATAAGAGTCAGCAGAGTCAGCTCATTCAGTCCCTCCAGCAGACCCAGGAGCATCGGTGTTATTCCTATTTCACAGTTGAAAAGGAGAGGCCCAGAGAAGCACAGCAGCTAGCCCAGAGTCACCCAGCGAGAGCCAGCCCTGGAAACTCAGTCCACAAGCTGGGACTCAAATCCTGTTGCGTTCCTGCTAGGTTTTTTTCTTGTCAAGTCTTTTTTTTTTTTTTAAGTTTAATTTTTATTGACATTATTACAGATGTCCCCGATTTTCCCCTTCTTCCCCCCTGTATCCAGGCCCTGCTCCACCCTAGGCCTTCACCAGCCTATTGTCTGTGTCCCTGGGCTCTGCATATATGCATGTAAATTCTTTGGTTAATCTCTTCCCGCCCCCATCCCTCTCTGAGATCTGTCACTCTGTTCCATGCATCCATGCCTCTGGACCTATTTTGTTCATCAGTTTATTTTGTTCATTCGATTCCACACAAGTGAGATCATGTGATATTTGTCTTTCTCTGACTGGCTTATTTCCCTTAGCCTACTAGGTTTTTAAAACAGAGCTCAAGTTTTTAGAGATTCTCCTTCAGGGGAAGAAAGTCAAACCCACCCCCTGGCAAATGCAGAGCTCACCAGCTCATGAGGATTAGGGGAGTAAATTTCTTCCATGCTGAACCGTGGCTATTTCAGGATGGGGGCAGAGGAGAGGGCTGGATGTGGCACTGCAGGGGTGTGCCGGGGGACTAGGGGAGATTCCAAGAACATTAAAGCCTCACACCCAACCCCAAATGCATGAACCCACTGCCCACTAACCCAGTCTAATCCAAACGACCTCATTAAGATCTCTCTTGCAAAGCTGCCTTCCTTAGAGGGAAAGCCCCAGGGTGGTGTGTGGACAAGCTGTGGGAGGGACAGACGCCTGTGCTACTCTTTATTGACACTGCAGCAGGGTCCTTCCCAGGTGTAAGACAATGGAAATATTGTCAATGCCAGAAACCAGGCTGTGGGAACCAAACCAAGTCTCTCCAGGGTCAACACAACGGACTGGGTGGAGAAAAGCAGTTTTCACAATCAAACCTCCAACTGTCAGGACAGATTTTATTAATGATTTTTTAAATGTTGCTAAATTTCAGATGCACTCAAGCAAAAGAAAAAAAAAACCATTATGGAAAGAAGCTTCTAATTTAGAAGGGAAATGACAGATCCATATAGCTATTTCAGAGAAGTGGCAGTTGAAAGGCACGGCAGACATTGCTGTGGTCTGGGTTAAGTCATTTGGTTACTCTGGGGTTGGTTTTCTTCCCAGTCAAAAAAGCAAATGGGCTGCAGACTGTTACCTGCTCTAGACCTCTGTGCCTTTGCATAACTCTATACAGTATTTCAAAAGGTTTTTAAGGTCTATCTTTTTAAGTTGAAAACTGTTAAAAATAAAAATTTCTTCTCTGGTCTGCAAATAAACAAGAGCGGAGCAAAGACCATCTCAACTATAAATGCAATGTTTTTTGTTTTGTTGCTCTGGATGACAAAAGCTTATTTAATGTTTAATTTAGAGAAGAAAGTACTTCACATTCAAATTTAGATTAGTTAATATTTTCTAATTTGTTTATTTTATTAAAATAGTCATGATACCTTTAATGTAAAATTAGGCAGGCTTATTTTCCAGTGATTTTTACAATAAATGCCTTGATTCATCTAGGAAATAAAATATACAAATTATTGTCAATTCTGGAAAAATAATCACCAATAAAACAATTAAAAATAAGCCCATCTAGCCCTGGCCGGTTTGGCTCAGAGGTTAGAGTGTCGGCCTGCGGTACAGAGAGACCTGGGTTCGGTTCCCGCTGAGGGCATGTACCTCGGTTGCAGTTTGTCCCCGGCCCTGGCTGGTCGTGCGGGTGGCGGCCACTTGATGTGTCCCTTTCACGTCGATGTTTCTCTCTCTCTCTCTCTTCCTCTCTCTCCCTCCCACTCTATCTCAACAAAAAATGAAAGAATGTCCTCAGGTAAGGATAAAAAAAATAAATAAATAAAAATAAGCCCATCTAATATGCAGCATGTGTTTCAAAATAAAAATGACTTTAATCTATGCAAGGGGTAGATACAGTAATTTTCATTAAAATGTAAGACTGTCCTTTTCATAGAAAATTAATTAAATTAAATGAGTCCTGATCACTGGTGTTTTAAAAAGGAATTTGTCAAGAATGTTCAAAGCAGCAATGTCTATAATAAGAACCGGATACTACACAGTTCAATGAGAACGAGTGAATTGTAGCTACACATAACATACATGATTGTTGGAAATGTAATGCTGTGTGAAAAAAACAAGTCACAAAAAATACATGCAGTGTGATAACATTTATATAAAGTTCAAAACCCAGCCAAGCTAAACAGTATGTGAAGTAGGGATACAAACATGGTAAAACTACAGAGAAGAGCAGGATCTGAACACAGAACTGGATACTGGATACCTCTAAGGGGAAAAGGAGGCACCATGTCAGGGAGGGACATAGGACAACTTCAGAAGAAACATTCTGTGTTCATTGTATTAATAGTCCTTATATCCTGCACAGATTTTATAAATATGTTTATCCATTCAACATTTAATTTTTAAACTACTAATAATGAGATAAAATGTATTTAAATCCTAACCATCCTGGACCGGTACCTAAGACAGTGAAGCCTAACGGATAGAATACGGAACTGTGGCCATCATTATCTCACCTTGCAAATCTGGACACTGATACATTCCCTGGGACTTCAGCTATGTCAGAACTTGACTGCTCCTTGGGAAAAAAATATCCTAATCATTCTAGGGGTTGTTTGATAGCCTGGAAATAAAGAACTAAGTAAAGAAAATTGAATGGGTCTTAATTTTAAAACTCTGAAATTTAAAAAAATATTGCTGATGTTCTAATCTGTACTCAGGACCACCCTTTAAAAATAAGACTTATTCAGCCCTGGCTGGTTTGGCTCAGCGGTTAGAGCGTTGGCCTGCGGTACAGAGAGACCCGGGTTCAGTTCCTGCTAGGGGCACGTACCTCGGTTGCAGTTTGTCCCCGGCCCTGGTTGGTCGTGCGGGTGGCAGCCACTTGATGTGTCCCTTTCACGTCGATGTTTCTCTCTCTCTCTCTCTTCCTCTCTCTCCCTCCCACTCTATCTGAACAAAAAATGAAAAAATGTCCTCAGGTGAGGATAAAAATAAAATAAAAAAAAATAATAAAATAAAATAAATAAATAAAAATAAGACTTATTCAGAAGTCTAAGCTCCAAATTAGGTAAGTGTGTTCCCTACACGTGACAGGTTTAGATTTCTCTTCTGCTCCTCCATCCATATTTTTTTGTAAAATTTTTTAAATTAGCACTGTAGAAATCAGATTATCCTTTAATGTAGTTGATCTCTGTACAACCTTAAATGTTATTTATTTACTTTTCCTCTCCTTTTCCATACTATCCCACCCAAGAAGACGGCTCTCTCTACTTCTATCTCTTTCCTCATTGACTAAATAAGAATAATAGTATCTTACACGATTATCAAATGAGTTAATTCATATAAGGTATTCAGAAAAGTTCCTGGCACACAGAAAGTATAAGTGTTGCCCTGGCTGGTTTGGCTCAGTGGTAGAGTGTTGCCCGTGGACCAAAGAGTCTCGGGTTCAATTCCAGTCAAGGGCATGTACCTTGGTTGCGGTTTGGTCCCCGGCCCTGGTCGGGGTCATGTGGGGGGTGCAGCCAATTGATGTGTCTCTCTCACATCGATGTTTCTCTCTCTCTCTCCCTCCCACTCTGTCTGGAGATAAATGCGAAAATATCCTCGGGTGAGGATTAAAAAAAAAAAAGAAAGAAAGAAAGTATAAGTGTTTGCTATTATATTTATTTTACTTATCATTGTTATTATGGCCATTTTGTAAATTTCATCTCTGATTTGAAGAAAATCCGTTGTAGCATTTACCACACATACTTCTCTTTGAAATAGAATTTTACCTAGAACACCAATTATTCCTTCCTCTGAAGTTAATACACCTTCCACATATACACGCTCTTCTCCAACTCCATTTTTGTGGAAGGGCTTCATCCAAAGCCGTGGTTCTCAACCTTCCTGATGCTGTGACCCTTTAATACAGTTCCTCACGTTGTGGTGACCCCAACCATAAAATTGTTTTCGTTGCTACTTCATAACTGTAATTTTGCTACTGTTATGTCTTAGACAACCCTTGTGAAAGGGTCGTTCGACCCCCAAAGGGTCGTGACCCACAGGTTGAGAACCACTGCTCTAAATAAAGGATTCTCAGTCTCCTGTCTGGATAAACCCGACAGTGGATAGGCAGTTATAGCTCAGTCCGATTAATTTCACAGCTCCCACTTCTCCATGGATTTCATTAGCTCAGCGGCTGCCTCGGAGACTTAAGCCTCACCTAACTCAAGTACCTAAATGAAAATAAGAGTGTGACTGAGACACTGAGAGAATCACACTTTGTCCTTCCTGAAAGGTCTGGTGGCCTCTGACCCTAAATAGTTGAAAATTCCAACAGGTACCTAGAGACTTCCACAGCAGAGCCTCCCCTAGCAATCAAGTGCTTAGCCAGCTATGCAAATGCTTCTGGGTGGGGCTGTGGTAATGTCATCGTATAACTTTCATTATTATTATTGTTACTATCATTTCAAGACATGGGCGACAAATTAAAGCGAAATAAGCATATAAAATGTCGCTCAAACCTCAAACTGAAAAATGTCAGTAATTTTGATACTCCGAAGGTCCCATATATTGTCTTCCTCAAATTTTCTGGGAAGAGTGGTGAGGGTCTGAACAGCAAAGAAAGATCCCCCAAATTCGGTTGAATCCCAAATATTTTCTTGTAAATATTTTGACTCCTCTCTCAGTGTGGAGAAATCCTGTGTTATTTCTAGAAAGGCTTGGACATCTATCCTCAGAGCTAAGAGCCTGATCTCAATTTAAAAGAGTCCTTGCAAAATTCCCCACTGAACTCCCACTTTCAGGCCTTTCACAGGGTGACAGCAGAAGCCTGTGTGTGAAGAATCAGAGGACTTATTTTGGTGGCCTAGAATGACCTCATCTGTTGCGGATCAGTGATGACCTTATTTCACAAGGAGGAACCCTGCTTCCAGTTGTATAGTTCAAGGGTCAGCCAACTTTCCCTGCACTTGGCCAGAGAGTAAATGTTTTAGGCTTGTGGGTCACACTGTTTCTGTTGAAATTACTCACCTCTGGACTGTTCCCAAGAAGACAAGTGTGGCCGTGCCCCGATCAAACTTATGGACACTGTTTAGATTTCACATAATTGTCATGTCACAAAATATTCTTCTTTTGATTTCTTTTCAACCATTTACCAATGTACAAACCATTTTTAGCTTGTAGCAGTAGAAAAAGAGGTGGGGCCAGTTTGCTCAGTGGTTAGAGTGTCCCCCTGCGGTCCAGAGAGACCCGGGTTCGGTTCCCGCTAAGGGCGCGTACCTCGGTTGCAGTTTGTCCCCGGCCCTGGTTGGGTCATGCGGGAGGCAGCCAGTCGATGTGTCCCTTTCACGTCGATGTTCTCTCTCTCTCTCTCTTCCTCTTTCTCCCTCCCACTCTATCTGAACAAAAATGGAAAAAAAAAAAAATGTCCTCGGGTGAGAATAAAAAAAAAAATAGAAAAGAAGAAGAGGTGGGAGGCCAGATTTGGCCTCTGGTCCGGTTGTCTAGAAAACACAGCAACATGTTGGTCTCCCAGACTGCCAGCTTCCCCCTGTTCAGTCTTTTCTTTAAAACCTCACCTGAGGATATTTTTCCATTGATTTTTCAGATAGAGTGGGAGGGAGGGAGAAGGAAGAGAGAGGGAAACATCGATGTGAAAGAGACACATCAATTGGTTGCTTCCCGCACGACCCCGACTGGGGCCAGGGATGTGCCCTTGACTGCGAATCGAACCTGAGACTCTTCGGTCCGAGAGCTGATGCTCTAACCACTGAGCAAAATCGGTTAGGGCTCACGTTCAGTCTTTGCCTATGCTCACCACACTTTTATCTTTCCAAAGCATTGAACTAATTAATGCTCCTTAACCTGTCACTCCTCCCCAGCACTGGGGAGGTAGGTCTGTTTTCCAACAGCAGAACCCACTGCAATGTCGCAGAACGAGTCAGCGGGAGTCCCAAGCTGAGAGCTTTTCTGACAAGACTTACACTTGGACCTCAGCTCCCACACTGCCTCCTGACATCCAGTACTCAAGTCTGCTCGCCTCGCACCACAGGAATACCATTACTGTATTCTAAAACAATAATAATGACCCTTTGTGACCCAGGATGATGAAATTCTTTACTCCATCATTTACATATGATAATCAGCCTACATGTGTGGCTGGGCAGGCCATTGCCCCATCAGAAATCATTGACTGCTGACTGTCACGAGGCACGCCTCTGATAATAAGCAAGTACTCATAGGACAAGTTCCAAAGTGAAATATTCCATTCTCATTTTAAAATTTGTTTTCCTATTGGGGACAGCCAATGCTGAACAAGCTCCTAAAGACCCGTGCTTCCATAGAATGACCTGCTTCCTCACCCTGGCTCCTCTGCCACATTTGCCAACATTCCTTCTTGCCTCCTGCCCACTTCCCTCCTACTGGAACACCAACACCTGCACTTTGCTTCTCTGAATTCATAGGTTTAACAGAACATTCTCAACAAGCTGCCAAAGATCCATATCTCCAACTGAATCCTACTTGCACAATGTTCTGAGGAACCTGGAGACCAAATCAGTCTCCCTACACAAATCACTATGACTCCATGGCAGCCACGAGGACACATCCACATGCCTTATCTCACCGGGCCCCCACCCACCACTGCACCTGGATGAGGTCACTGGAGATCGTTAAAAGGAATCTTCACTGCAAATGGTTGGGCAGAAGTAACACCCTATCCACTAGGGCTTCCTTCACACCATGAAAAGGGAGAACACCCATCAAGAGAATTTTTCTCACACGATGGAGCGGATTCACCAGTTACAGTATTACATCAGCAGGAAGTTGACTTCCTAAGACACCAGTGACTAGTTGAGAAACACAATTCCAGGGGGAAAATCCATGCAGAACACTTGTCTCTGCAGCCCTTTGCACAGAATGGTCATCATTGCTACTCAGAATGCAACCTAAACTAACCCCAACAGCAATGTAAAAGCCATAAAATAATAAGGGCTTCATTTGCAACTCCCTCTGAATCTCAGACCCAGTAACATCCCAGGACAACAATTAGCTCTCACACTGCTACCTTTTTTCACACCATACTCTCTTCTAAAAGAAAAGACTGTCCCTAACTCTACACTTCAAAGAAGAAATTAAACTTGTTGAGAAATTCTGCCGCTTTTCTAAAAAAGTTCTCGAGATGCACAGTTGCATGATGAAACATTTCTTTGGGGTAATTAATCCTAAGCAACTCTTGTAAAAAAACAAAGTAACAAAGCACATTTTCTGATGCTATAGTGTTGACCTGTTTATGCCACTCATTTACAAAGTTACAAAATTCTGAATTCACATTCTAAAACAGAAGGGTGCGGGAATGAAATCCACCTATTCATGAACACTGGAACTTGAACAGCTCACAGACCACCCAGGTTGCCAGAGGCCTTAAAAGGCAGCTAGTGCAATGACATAAGCCACAAGAATGCTCCAGAGTGAAGTGGTGTTTTCAGGATATTTAATTTTTCTTGAGTTTACTTCACTGTTATAGTGATCTTTCCCTGAGGGCTGTGCTTCAGTCAATCAAGATGAGGTGATTATTATAAGATAATTATTTTTAATAGAAACTATCAATTACCGAACATTTATGTTCCAGGAACTATGCTAACAGCTTTACATACATTATCTCATTTAACCTACATGAGTAACCCCATTAGGTTGTTATTATTCTCTTCCTTTTACAGGTGAGGAACTTGAGTGTCAGAGAGATTAAGTGACTCGCCTAAGGTCACACAGACAATAAAATGCAAACAAACCCAGCACATCTGACTCAAAATCCATAAATTACATCAATCTCATCTGTAAGCTAAAGTAGTTCTAAAATAGAACTAAAGTAGTTCCCAAACCTGACTTTTCATGATAACCCCAGAGAAAGCTTTGTAAAAATAGAGACTCCCAAACACACTGCAGCCCAGCTAGATATGATGTGAAAAATTGGTCTCTTATTCTTTTGTTTAAGTGATGCCAAGGCACTTTGGCCAGACTCCAACCCCCCACCCCCACCTCCCGCCAACTGAACTTAACAAGTACTTCATAAAAAATATTCCAATATACTAATAGAAACTATCCATTACCGAGCATTTATAGAAACTACCAATTACTGAGCATATATATTCCAAGTCTTACTTCTCAAGGCACTGGTCTGGCGTTTGGTTGTTAAGCATTTCTCTCTGAGTCACAATAAGAAATGAATCCATGAATGGGAATTCCACCTCTGACTACCCTAGAACCGCAGTTCAGAGCCAATGAGATGAGAGTTTGTGTCCCACAGTCCGACAGCGTCAAGTCTACCATCTCCCAACTACCTCACTTCCTGCGAAGACTGCGTTGCTTCTTAGAATTGTTCTGGAGTCCCTCAGAAACCCAAATCATCACAAGAAATGAGAGACTGACTGGCACACGCTAGCTGACATGTATAAAGGAGTTAACAGGTTCCAAGTAAACTCCGTGGAGCTGGCTCCCTCGATGGCCCTTGCTCTACACGCAGTGGGGAGCCTCCACGGAAAGGGCCAGACCTGGGTGTGCTTACAGACTTCCACGCAGATTCTAGGCAGTGTGGGACTTTATATTGAAAGAGACAGACCTGAGTTCCAACTTCAGATGGGCCACTCACGCGATCTTGTTATGTTTCCCCCGAGTTCCACTTCCCTCGCCTGAGAAGCAGTGATGGCTCTCTCTCGTTCAGTCTCCATTTACTTTAACGTAGACAGGCGCCTAGTGCCTGGCACACAGCTGCCATTCATAACTACTGTCCTTGCTATTTCTCAGTTCCCTAAAAAGTGAAACAGATTCTCTTTAGGCAGCTAATTCTTCTAACTGCCAAGGCTCAATGTCCCAGTAAAAAAAAATCAGCACTCCAATAGGATACTCCTTGAGAACGCACTTCCAAAATACACAGCTGTCCAACGTGCTAAGAGCAATAATGAGTTACCATGATATCCAGGGTTAACAAAATTAACGATTAACGACAGCCTCCCCCAAAAAATCTCCTCTGGGGTGATTTACCAACTATTGCAGTAAAATTTTCAGTCATGGAAAAGAAAGGACTTGGATTGGAAACTTATTAAAATATACTCCTCTCTCTCCTTCAGTGACACTTGTTAAATCTACCGTAAGTATCCTAAACCCTCCTTGTCTTTTCCCAAGTAGTTCCAGAGACGCTCCAAGGGGGTGTGTCGGGTGTTGCCAGTGAACAGACTGCGTTTTACCTTCCTCATGCAGCCGCTGGGTGGCTCTTTGGACCGTCTTTCTTTCTTTCTTTTTTTTTATCCTCACCTGAGGACACCCCTTGCACTTATCTTGAGGGAGAGAGGAAGGAAGAGAGAGAGGGAAACATCGATGCGAGAGAGACACACCGAGTGGCTGCCACCCACACAACCCCAAACGAGGCTGGGGACAAACTGCAACCGAGGACAAGCGGGAACCGAACCTGGGACTCTCCGGTCCGCGGGCCAACACTCCAACCACTGAGCCAAACCGGCCAGGGCTGGGCCATCTTTCTTGATAACATTTCTTCCATTCACAGCCCCAAGCCTCGCTGGCTTCCTCACTCCATGAGGAATAAGATTTCACTGGAGGGACTCAGGAGGCTGACCGACACAAGCGAAGTTTCGGTCCATTGGCTTGAGCCCAGCCATCGTGCACGCCGTGCTCAGAGGACTTGCTCCTGCCACCCAGGAATGTGTGCTCACTGGCAGCAAATCTGATAGATCCACCATCCTTTCAGTCATGTCCAATTTGGCCACAACCCTCTGGATGTGGTCATTAATTCCTGCTGTCCGCGGTGGCCTGCCAAGCGCCAAAGCACAGCCACACTGGCTATAAAAGGTCTGATGAGGGCCCTCGAGCGCTTTGATTTAGGACTTTCTTCTCTGTCCATGTGTGCATTTCGGCAGAGAGGGCTGCCCTGGGAAGGGGAAACCCTTTGGCCAATTCTTGACTGTACAAACTTTCATCCACACGAAGGAATATTTCCCTCTGAAGGAACACAGGAAGGCAGAGCTCCTAAAGGGCCGCGTTTTTGTCAGAATGTCTTAAAGTAATATTTCTAAATTGGTCCTATGTATTTTGCAGAGAAGAGAAAAATGTGTTGGCTGAACAAAGCATCTGCCACCCCAGTTGTCACTGTAATGTGGTCTAGGTTACCTTCTCCAAACCACAGGACAACCATTTATTATCCCAAACAGGCAGCTCTCTGTGTGATTACCATGGTGACAGTCCCCATTCCTTCCTAACAATCCCTGGTACACATCAAACAAAGTTTTAAAATCCAATCGTGGTTACAAAATATAAAGTGAACTCAGCCAGCTTATCAACCCATGTCAACATCATTCTTCTCTGCTAAGAAGCTACATTTTAACCTTTTTATTTGTTTAATTTTTGTTAATCCTCACCTGAGGATATTTTTCCATTGATATTTTAGATAGAGTAAAAGGGAGGGAGGGAGAGAGAGAGAGAGAAACATCGATGTGCGAGAGACACATCGATTGGCTGCCTCTCGCATAACCTCAACTAGGGCCGGGGATGGAACCTGCAATCCAGGTACGTGCCCTAGATGAGGAATCGAACCAGAGACTCTTTGGTCTGCAGGCCAACGTCGCTCTAACTGTTGAGCCAAAGGGGTCAGTTCTAACCTTTTTGGATCTTTGGTATTCACAGCTGTTTCTAGATGATTTTTTAAAGTTAAATTGTCCATAGCAATGGACATTTCTCAAAAGCCAAGGACGGCATATCATACCAGCAACACTTATAAAAGCAAGATGCAATCAGAGGCACCTTATTGTGGTTTTAAACATCATCAGGAAGTGTGTGTGTGCGGGGGGGATACCTAATGACTCTTGCTTGCATTATTACTGATGTATATTTGGAAAAAATAAACACACACTTCCCAGCAATTCCTTCTAGCCCTAGTGCCCAGCTCAGAAACCGTTCACTCACATGCCAAAGCATTACTGGGAGAACAGCAGTTATCTTGGTGACAAATAATGTCCCCATCCAGCCAGAGGAGGTAAATAAGACCCGAACACCGATTTCAGAAGCCACAGTGGCTGTTGTAGTGTGAGTTATACGTGTGTCTAACTATAAAGTGTTCTTATTTCCCCTCTGTGAGACTGAAAAGCTTCTGTTTCAGGATAGGAAAGCTATTAAGAAAACCATCAAAAGTTTCACAAGATCAAGGGTTTCATGGGTGTGGGGGTCTCTCATACTATCATTTTTCAATGTTTATATTATAGAAAATTTCAAACATACAGAAAAGCACAAAGAATAATGTAGAACATCTGTCAAATCTTAATGCTTGGCCATATTTACATTAGGCCTCTTCCTTAATAAATAATTACAGAGGAAACTAAAAACCTGTGGGTAGCCCTCTCCAACCCCATGCCCTTGCCTCCCTGAACAACAGGTAGTATTAGTTCCCGTGTTTTCAACCATGATATAAATGGTGTCAGACTGTAAGTGTCAATCTACAACTTTTTTCCCCTCAGCATTGTATTTCTAAAATGTATCCATATTAGCACAAGGAGGTCTGATTTGTTCATTTTCATTACTGCATGAAAAATACAGTTTATATGAGTTATCTTTTTTCCTTCTGAAAAGCAGTTAGATTGTTTTAGATTTTTCATATCATAAACCACGTAGACATGAACATTTTTAGACACGTGTCGTTTTGCACGCATACAGTGATTTCTCAAGGCAGACACGCACAAGTGCTGAGCTAGAGTACGTGTGCATCTGCAGGTTTACTGGGTGTTGCCACAACCCTCTCCGAAGTAATTGTACCAAATAATACTCCCACCGTCAGTGTATGAGAATGTCTATTGCTACACATCCTTGTCATTAATTGATATTGTCAGATTCTTTCATTTTTGCCTATCTAATGGGTATGAAGTGGTATCTCATTTTAATTTGTGTTTTCCTGATTACCAGCAACGCAGAGCACCCTTTCATGTTTACTAGCCATCTAGGTCTTCATTTCTATGACTTGCCCATTTTTGTACTTGTCTTTTTTCATATTGCTCATAAGAGACCTTCACATATCTTGTGACTTTGAGAATGTTTCTTAACGTCTCAACTTCCCATTCGTAAGCAGAGATAGTAATATCTATCTCTTAGGGATGATTTGAAGCTGGTCATAAAGTACTTAGTCCAGTGCCTATTACATGTTAGACACTCAAAGAAAAAAAACCCAGTCTCGCCCTGGCCGGTTTGGCTCAGCAGTTAGAGCGTTGGCCTGCAGTCCAGAGAGACCCGCGTTCGGTTCCCACTAGGGGCACATACCTCGGTTGCAGTTTGTCCCCGGCCCTGGTTGGTCATGCGGGAGGCAGCCACTCAATGTGTCCCTTTCACGTCGATGTTTCTCTCTCTCTTCCTCTCTCTCCCTCCCACTCTATCTGAACAAAAAATGGAAAAATGTCCTCGGGTGAGGATAAAAAAAAAAAAAAAAAAAACCCAGTCTCTATTTCTATTATTGTTATGAATATGAATAAGGTTCAGGATATAAAGTATTTCTAGCATTTCTCCCAAACATGTAGCCCTCTTTGGAATAAGCGCTGCAGGACTTGGGAAAAGCAGTCTCAGCAACTCTCCATGTCCAAACTATTTCCCCATGATGCAAAGACATAATATCAGTACCTGGTTGTTTGTAAGTTACCATTAGGGAAATGTGGAATCAATTCCCCTAGATATCGCTTAAACTAAACATCAAAGTTACACTTCCTTCAATCCACACGTGGCTGTGACCTCCTCTGTGAATGACCGTGAGCCTGAATCAGTTAAGTTACAGCGTGAAATGAACTCTGGGAGGAGGGTGATGGGCTGTGGAGGCTGGCAGGTAAATCAGTTTTAGGGATCTGTCGGGTATTCCTGAGACGGAAATACAGCCATGACTTCATGAGATTCCACCAGGCTCAAGGCCAGTCCATTTCCCCACATGTCATACGTGATCCTTGGATAAGAAAAGCCAAAGGACAATCATCATATCATTTGTCACATACATGAGATTTTTTTTAATAATGACCACAAGTACACTGACATCACCCGAGTGGCAGCCAATCCCATTCAATGCACACTGTGAAAATACTTATCTGTCCCCAAGACCCAGAAGAACGTGTTCCTAAGGGCCTGGTGGTAAGCTAGAGAGATGCAATAAAAAGGAATCACGTCAGCTTCTCTGCTTGCACTCTGAACATATTTAGTTTGGTGGTGAGATCCTCCCAGATTGGCTCCTGGTCAGGGGCAACTTGACCTTTCCTTGGAGAAAGGCTGTGTTCATTCATCCTCATGAACTCGGCCAGTGGAGTCAGAAAGCATATATAGCTGTTCTCCAGGCCTATCAAGTAGTCCTGACACCAGCTTCAGTTGGTGACTGGCAGGGTCCCTTTTCAGATGTACTTGTACATAATCTAACATTCAGAATTATCTCCCTCCGTATTCAATTTCAACTGGCACTAAAGAAAGCAGAGACTTTCCTTAGTGAATAAAGAAAGAGGCCCTCTCTCCGCCTGTCTTCTTCAGATCAGTCATGTGTAAGAGACAGCTCTAGCCCAAATATAATTAGACCATCTTCTGATATCTATCTAGGTGCACTGCTTTGTTCCTGGAATGTGTGCCAAGTTTCCACCTTCAAGAAGTTAAATTGCCATATAAAAATGCCCTGGCGATGATGAGTAATTAGATACTGTAATGGAAAATTAACTGTGTTTTTATTTAGAGCATTCATTTTAACAAGACATTTCTTTTTCTAACTGTTATTAAGGGGCAATAAAAAATAAATGAAATCCTGAGGGTTTGCAAAAGTTTTTCTGGTTTAAAAAAAATTAAAAACCAGAGTATTTAGTTTGCTAATACCACCAAGTTTATACAAGACCCTGACCTGAACCCCGTTGTTAATAAATTCTGCTGCCAATTCTAATCCTGTCCCTGTGCTGTGCAGGAAGAGAGAACCATTCCAACCTCAGGAGCAGCTAAAACGGAGGCAGACACTGGCCAGGCGGGACAGAGGGGCTCCGCCGCACGTAAACAGTCTTCACCGGGGTATTCTCAGTCCTTCTCTTCCGTCCCTCCTTGTCATACTGCTTCCAAGAGAAGTGTGCCACTTGCAGCAATCTGGTTGGTGATGGTTCTGCGGAAGTTCTCGCTGCGAAGAAGGCTGACCCAGCTGTGAGTGGGGGGTCCATCTCCCCACACTAAAGAAACCAACTGCACAGTACCCTGCCATGGAACACAGTCATCCCCAAAGAGGACGTTAAGTGAGGCCTCGATCTGTACATCCCAGCCAAATCCTTGCCGCCTCTAGTCATATTCCAGTGAAGAGTTGGACAACATACTTAGCGACGAGACCTGAATTAATTTCACTGGGGCAGGACAAGTGGCAAGCGTGGGGGTCAGGCTCACAATACCCCAGAAGTTCACAGGCTCACAGGCTCGATACAAATGAGGGAGCCTCCGATCCGGTGACCTAGTTTTCATCTCTGTTCCTCTTCCTCCCTGACCTCAAAACAAAGTGCTGCCCTGGCCAGTGTGCTCAGTGGTTAGAGTGTCGGCCCTGCACCAAAGGGTTGCGGGTTCGATTCCCAGTCAAGGGCACATATCTGGTTGCAGATTCGGTCCTTGCCCCAGTCGGGGCTCATGCAGGAGGCAACCAATCGATGTGTTTCTCTCACATCCATGTTTTTCTCTCTCTCTCTCCTTCCCTTCTACTCTCTCTAAAAATCAATGGAAAAAATATCCTCAGGTGAGGATTAACAAAAAAAAAGTACCAACCAAAAAAAGTATCAATAACACCTAAAATGCTTCTGGGTTAACATTTATTCAGTCCTCCACGATGAACGCTAAATACTGGCAGGACCCAGGCTCTGGGTCTCCTCCCTTAAGGGACCCCAGCATGTGTCTACATAAAATCAACTTTAGCTATTTACAGTCCACGCACTGACAGAAGAATTTCAGAAGCCACCTTTGTTTTGTCCCTGGAGCCATTCTGAAGGACACTGTGCCACATACAAGGCTGAATCAAGTAGCTTCAAGCGTTTCAAAATAAACCTCTCTTTTTTTCTATTCCTTTCTTTTTTTCTTTTTTGTCTTAATCTCTCTCTACAATCCTTGCTGCTTTTCATATAGATTCCTGGAATATACTAAACCTAACAATCTTCTCATTTAGATTCCTGAGGTATGTTAAAACTAGCAACTCTACACTGCCCACACTTGTATGGGGCAAATTGTTTTCAATCTGGAGGTACAACTGAAAAACACACTAGCATATCTTTAGGAAACTGGTTTCATAAAGAGTTACTATGTATAAAATTTCATCTGTGTTGTAGCTAATGAGGTTCATATGACAATTTTACTGGTGATAACGCTTAGGTGGAGTTCAAAGAGAAAATTCCATATGGTAAGCAAAAGTATTAAATTGTCTTAATGTTCCCCTATCCTAATTCCAAAATGCCCATCATGTACTCAAGAGAACAGCCAAGAAGGGCTTGGCAGTGGTTCTACAAGTAGTCTAGAGAAATTTTTTAAATATCCCAACTGTTAGTCAAGATTTAGAATAAACTTGAAAATAATGACTCATAACAATGCCATCACTAAGCAAGTATAAATATTTGTTGAATTAAATTATTGCATTCAATGAAACTGAAGATCACAAGTGTTCGAAGAGGTATTTTAACTTGTGAACTAAATTTCTAATTATTTTCCCATTCTCTAATTAGAAAAATCACAACCAGAGAAGAAACTGCTCATGAACTATTCATTAGTTAAAACGGACTCCTTAAAGAACCCCTCAGCATCTCTATCCAACAAAGGAGTTATAAAATTTAAGGAAAAATAAAACAACAGCTGAGGATCTCAAAAGAACTCAGCCCCAAATATAGTCTGACCCTGGATGAGTCCTGACCCTGTGAATCCCTGGATTTATTTACCCTTACAATGGGAACAGGAGAAGCAGTTATGAGTAATTGCTAATAGAAGCCTATTTGCCTCTGGCAGAAATGCAAATGCTTGTTCATAATGATCATTTTCCCAAACCCCAGTTTACATTTCTCCATTAACATTCCAGTGCCCAACTCTCGGTTCCCAAGATCCTACGGGTTTGGTTTCTGACTGAAAGACAGAACTGAGTTCGGAGAACCACTGGAGTCAACTCCACGAAGCAGTAGCTGGCTCCCTACCTCCCAAAGAAGTCATTATACACTTCTGCTCCTCATTTCAGTTTTCACTGCAATGTCACCCAATCTTTGTGATTAAAAAAAAAAAATGAACCCAAAGACACCACCCAAAGAACTTGTTTCTCTTGGACCTACCAAAGGATAAAATGTTCTCAATGCCACCTCCTAATGCTTTCCCCAAATGCCCCTTTTAATTGGCTAGTTGACTATGCCGTGGGTGTGTAACCAAGCTGGAAAAGTTTTCCTGATTTCTGAGTACCCTAACAAGGACAGCAGTGGACAGCATGGACTGAAATAATGTTAGGGACTGATGTGACCCTAACACTTTGCAAAAAAAGTATTTTCTACTTGGGGAGATGGGCCTGTGATCCCTCCCAGATCTATAACTCCAGTCAGCTATATAATAAGATTGGCTAATGAAGGTCACAGAACCACTCTGCCAGAGAAGGGGAAAGGAACTAGACTAGGATTTTAATTTTTTTATTCTCACCCGAGGATATGTTCACTGATTTTACAGAGAGAGGAAGGGAGAAAGAGAGAGAGAGACATCAGTGTGAGAGAGAAACATCGATCAGCTGCCTCTTGTAGGTATCCCGACCGGGGATTGAACCCACAACCCCAGTATGTGCCCTGACCAGGAATCGAACCTGCAACCTTTTTGTGTATGCGACATCGTTCCAACCACCTGGCCAGGGCTAGACAAAGGTTTTAATGAAATAATTAAAAGTCATGTACTGGTCATGGGTTGTAAAATGTCCAAATATTTCTGTTTACCTCCCTCCAGATGTGTATGTGGGAGTCTAGGGTAAACCTAGGTTATAATATAAATAATTACAATAAATTATAAGTAATTAGCACAGTAGGATGGTTTCTCAGTATCCTCATATGAAAACCCTTAGGGTAAATTGCTACATCCTTCTTTTTGTGAAGCAAGTTATTCATTTCTTCCAAACACTCTTCAAATTTAGAAACTGCCTGTTTCTAAAGATCAAACTGAAAGAGAGATCCTTCAAAAGCTACTGTGCCGATGGCCCCGCGATCTGTTCCGTCCTGGGGATCCGGGTTTCTTCCAGTGACTCTTCCACCAAGAAACATAAATCACAACCAGAAAAATCGCGATGCACTCGAGCGCTAAACAGTATTTATTATACCATAAACGGCACCTCATTTTTGGCCTTTAATCGCTGTCAATGGTCTAATGTTTATGAGTGATCATTACTGATTTCCAAATGGCAATATATTTCCATTCTGAATGAGTTGGAGTAGACTGTTATCAACTTTAAAATTAAGACCAACATGTTATATACTAAATTAATTCTGAACATATTCCACATCTCAACAATGGTTCGAATAACAAACCTGTTTTCAAATGGAGGCTTTCTTTGCACTTAGTTTTTTTAATTCAATAATAAACATTCCTTTTGTTTGGCTTCCAAGGAAAGGATTCCTCTTCTCAATGATTATAATGTGATTTAGGAGATCTCATGTGATTTAGAAACAGCTTTCATAGACTAAAATCACATCATTTATAATAAGAAAGGGCCTGTTAAAATAAAGAATAATTTTTTTTAAAGATGAGCATTCCATTAAGGTTAGAGTGTCTAATAATAAATTACTGTAGGTGATTATCTGCCCGATGTAAAACGTTCCATTTCTCCGTTCATCTGACTCACGCTCTTCTGCCTGAGGAGATTCAGTATCACAAACTGACATTTTAATTACCAAATCTAAGCAACATGGACCGCTTAACTATGTAGAGGCTTTTTAAATGCTGTAGCTTCTTTTCCACCCAATTTTGTGAACTTATTGTGCAGGGTGATAACTTTTTATCTTAGTTTTCCTTGTTTGACCCAAGTTCACTTCTGTTAGTGATTTACATCTTAAAACCGCAAACTAACTTTAATTCCAATGTATGACTTTCACTTGATTTGAACTTCTTATTCATTGGTTCCATCAAAAGTGCTGGTTATCTCTATACAGAAAAAACAAATTATAGTTTCATTATAGATGATGGATGCCGAGAACTTACTGCTGGCTTTTTTTTAATTAATAATAAAAAAAAAAGATTAAGTTCATCCAAGCTAAGATTTTGATCCTGAACATGACTGTTAAAAGCAACAAAATGCTTTGAAAGTAGGGTATTTGCAAAACCTTTGCGAAGTCACTAATGGGATTCCCATGATCTAATACATGTAAGGCTTTAACTGTAATTGTAAACCCACTGAAAGCTTTGGATCTGAAAGTATGGACTATTGTAGCCAGTTTTTATGGATATAATTCCACTGGCAAATCCCAGTTTCTGTATTTTAAATCTCAACTAGAGCAAAATCACAACATATTTTCAAAAGGATAATGTAAAGAAAGCAAGCGCTGGAATGATAGGGCAAGGAAACCAGTGCCAACAACAACCCTCTCCCACAAACCATCAGTGAACATCAGAAGCACAAAAATGAGCAAAACTTTTAGTTCATGATATATGTGCAGTTCACTTTAACACTCATAAAGCATCACATGAATCATTTTATCTTCCTCTGATTTATTTCCCACACAAGGTTCAATAAAACACAGAATTTAGCCTCGACTGATAACTAGGTCACTGTTTTCGGAGGCCATTTATTACTTGTTTTCTGGCATGTTTTCTTCTATGATCCAATTCTGTAACTATTGAAAGTCAGGAAAAGCTGCCTTCAAATCAATGCATGGCACAAAGTCTCTAAAAAACTTGCCAGCACTGTGCTCTACCTGGGTGTTTAGAAGTTGTTCTGTTTTGTCCTAGGAAGTTCTATACAATCTTAGCAGGGTGCAATGAGATTTGTGATTAAAACAGATTCTCTCTTTTGCCTCAAAAGGATTTGAGTTACTGTAGCAAATGATGTATGTTCAAAACCAGGTTCAGCGTACCTCCCCTAGCCAATATCTACGGAGAATATTCATCCAGGGTTTACACATGGCAGGCACACAACTGTAAAAATATCAATATCAAGGATACCTGCCTTGTTTCTCAAATTTATTTGTTTCTTGTTTTGCATATTTCTTGATTTTTAAAATTCAGTTTTACAAATTTTGTTAGAGGCATTAGGCCTAATTCCACCTTACAGACAACATTTATTTTACATAGGTGTAACTGAATATAACATTCATTTTATAACCACATATATGTAGGGACAACTTGGTTTTAAAAGAACATTTCTATAGGTATTTCCACACATATTTAGTGATTGTTCTACAGGGACTATCAGTGGAACCAACAGAAAATAAAGAGTTCCAAGCACTGTGCACTAGCAGGTTTTGGTCCAAATGCTCCAGAAACGTCTTTCAAAAAACACTGCTAGTTCTTCACTTTTCTTTTTCAATGTAAGTATAATTAAATTAATTTACTTCATGCCATCCATGCAACAAACATAGCCTCAAAGGTTCTTTTGGTTTGGAAACACCATATTTACACCTTGAATTGAAAGCAGAGTCAATGATTTTTTTGAAAAAATGCTTTAACTTTTGTGTGCGTGTTTTTGTTTTGCTATACCTACATTTAGATAGTCTAAATTCTCTCTTAATTCACTCAAAGTTGTTTTATAAATACCTTTGGATTTATTTTCTACATAAAGCTACAACTTTTTCAGTATATGTATTAAGTGCTCTTTATCATCACTATTGATCTTAGCTCTTGTAGAACCCAGATCTGAGGAATATCTTTATTGTTATCACTGTTGTTTTTTAGTTCAGTTTTAGTTTAGTTTTAGTTTAGTTTAGTGGGCACTTAAAACTAACTCCTCCGTTTACGACACAATGTGACATATTCCAGAACTATTTCCCCCAAAGGGAGATCCTTTTAAGACAAGTTTAGTGAACACAGGGTTTTGTTGAGAGCCTCCGGATACCGATTTACTTGAAAAATTCCCAGTGAAGACAGGAGGTTGGAGTTAACTCGAGGTGAGAAGCAACACCACTTGGCGAAACAGTATTTTAGGCGCTGAACGAGGTCAAGAGTTTGAACTTTCTGACTGGGAACCCGGGCGGCGCTGGGAGGGAGGAAGCGTTCTCGGCTCTGGCGCCCGCTCCTGGGACGCGCTGCCTTCCCTTCGTTTCTAACCTAGTGTTGGACACCTTGACAAGCCCTTCCCAGGCTGCAGACGCCTTTGCAATGCCTGCCGCTGGCTGACAAGTCTAGTCCACTGCTAGGGCACGGGAGAGGACTCCTCCGGGCCCTTCCTCTCGCCCTTGGGTGGGAGCACACAGGCAGTAAATCGCCGGACACCGGCGTGAGAGTTACCGCATCCCACCAATCCCCCAGCGGGGCGTCTTACCGGTACAGGAATGCAGGGGCTTGGGTCGCACGACCAGCGACGGGCACACGGAGTAGAGGGAAAGTTTCTCAAAGTAGTCGCAGGTCTCCTTGGAGAGGATCTCGTCGATCATGAAAGTCTTGTAGCGCCGCCTGGCTGCTTTGAGTTGGCCGGGCGAACTCAGCCTCAACTCCGCGTGGCAGTGCATGGTGAGCCGCGGCCGCGGGGGGCTGGCGCACGCGCGGAGTCTCTGCCCGGCGCCTCGGCAGCCGGGAGGCGGCGGAGCCCTGGAGGGGCGCGGAGGGGAGTGGGCACCGGACACGCCGGCCGCGCGTCTAGACCCACCCGCAGATCAGCATCTTCGTCGCGCCTTTTTGGGACACCGCAACTGTCAATCAGCGCGCGCTTCCTGCAGGGCCGGGCGCGGAGTCACGCGGAGGGGCGTCGGCGCCCAGCCCGCCTGTGCCAACCCGGCGGGAGCCCGCGCGCCGCGTGCCCGCTCTTCTCCTCGCCTCCTCCCGCCTCTCACTCTCTTCTGCCTGTCTCTCTATTTTAAGACACTCGCTACGGCTCTCCTCCCCGCCCCTCTCCTGGAACGAGCTCCAGGTGTGTGTGTTGTAGAGTGTGCGCGCTCCAGTGTGCGCGCGGTGCGGGGAGCGCGCACCACCCCGCCCTCCGGCCTGGCCTAAGCCGGCCGCTGCCCCCCGCTGGTCCCCGCGCACCGCCTTCGCGCGCGTCTCGCCAACCACCTGGCCCGGTTCCGAAGGCCGGCAACCCAGCGGACTGGCGTGTCCGGGTCTCTTACTAGAAAGAAGTCGAGTCCTTCCCGAGGCTCCCAAGCCATCGCACCCAGGGACCAGTGTGTCTTTCTCCTTCTCTACATGGACCCCCGCTGGCCCTGTCCCGAGCACTGCGGCCGCCTCTCCCGTCCCTACGCTCGCTGCCTGCGCGCACAGAGCACTGGGCGTTTGCTCCGATTGCAAACTTGACGGCCCCACGGAGATCCCAAACCATGGATGACCCTTGCCCTATCCGTTATCCCAGTAATAAACTAAAAATAAAAGCGTAACCAACAAAAGCGTGTGTTCTTTTTCTTTTTTCTTTTTAAAATGCTGTTTGTATACTTTTTCCGTCGCCGGCTCCGGCGGCACTTCTCAGGCAGCACATTCGCGGCATCTCGCAGCACCGAACACTCTTCGGCAAGGCGACTTTTATCCCCCATCCCTCGCCACGCGCAGGGATCCAGGAGCCCGGAACACACATGCTTATTAAGCGGTTGGCCTTCTTTCTCCTGGGCGCCTACCAACCGAGTGCGTTCCAAACCATATCTGTAGGAACTTTTGTTTTCAGTTGTAATCATTGGGCAAGGGGACCCCCACACAGCCTTCGGCGCCGGGGCGGCACCCACTGTCCGCGTCCTGCCACGGCGCGGGCAGTCCGCGGAAACCGCTCCAGGGCGCCGGGTTCCCACGATTTGTCTCCGAATTGATGTTCGCGGGGCCGAGAGGAAAAGGCACGATGGGGATCGAGAATTAAAGATACGGAGAGTCTTGCCCGAGACCGAGTTTGGGGGTTGGTGACATTTCCTCACTCAAAATCTGGAAGAGGCCCGAGTCGTGACAGGCTCTCCCAGGAGCTGCTTGCCCAGGAGCAAGTCGCTGCGGAAGCAAGTCGACCCTACCGCGCGGACCGGTGGTTCGATTCAGAAGGAAGGGACACCGATGGGGGAAACTGATCATTGAGCACTTGGAGAAAACAGTAATACACTGAATCAGAGCCGAGCAACAGACAAGGCGCCTTTGAGGAACCTCATTCCCGAAGTGTCTGTGTTGCCCCTCCGTCCCCTCCTCTCCATTTACAATCTTTTTCCTTTATTCTCTTAATCTGGGCGGAGGCAGCTCCAGGGCTCGCCAGAACTGTGGTCAGGTGCCCCGATGGCGGCGCGCGTCCCGCAGCAAGGCCGGGAAGTCACTGCGCTGGGCCCAGGCGCGCCCCGGCTCTGATGGCAATCCCCGCGGCGGGTCCGCTATCCCGCGCGGAGCGGAGGACCGCACCCGATCAGCCCAGCCTTGCCGTCTGGCTCCAAGACCGAGGGGTTCTCCTGGACCCAGGAGGAGCAGGGACCCGAGAGGTCCCAGGGGCGCGGCGTTCGCGCCGAAGACAGCCTTAGATGGGGAGTTATATTTGACCCTTGGAAGGTGCGAGGCTACCCGCAGCCGCCGAGAAATGAGTGTTTGGCAGGATATGAGCGCGGCGTGCTGGGGGGTGGGGGATTGGCGACCCCACCGGCAGCGCGGACTTCGGGGCAGCTCGAATGCTTGCGGGCGGGCACCTGGGCGACAGACTCTCCATTCCACCTGGCGACCCTGGCAAGGGACTGAGTGTCATCACCTGTTTGGACTCTTTTCTCAGGCCATGCCGTGCGCTCACGGAATGCGCGCGCTCCAAGTTACTCTCGCGGGCCCTGTCCTTGCACTGCCCTTCTTTTCCTTAACCTCTTTCCTCATCCTCCAGACTATTTTACCCTCTCGGACTCTTCCCATTCCTTTCACTGCCGCTAACTCCTTTCCAATGTTCCCTCCCAGTCTCCCACTGTTTGCAGCACAAAGCCCTCTTCTTTATCCAAATTCCCCATCTCTTTCCTCTTCTGCCCTTGCTTCTCTTCTTCTCCCCATCTTCCATCCCCATTTCTCTTTTTCTTTCTTTCTCTTCCTTCTTTTGGTCATTCTCCTCTTCCTCTCCTTCCCTCTCTTCAAACGGGGATCTGGAGCTGCGCTCCTGTGTCCCTGCGCTCCTGTGTCCCTGCGTCGTGGCGCTCCCACACGGAAGGCTGCAGGCTGCCCACCAGAGAGGACGTGGCAGAAGCTCCAGCCCCTTGGCCCGGCGGGAATCCGCGTCGCCGCTGAGGGCTGGCGGTGCCCCCCAGCCCTCTCCCTCCTCCCCGCTTCCACTCGACCACAGGCACAAAATTCGTCCAGATTTTCCTGCAGACTGGTCTTTTGATTTTAAACCTGCAGTGCTTTAAATAGCTAAAGAAGTAAAACATTTCGATTCAACAAATTCTTTTATTTTCCATCTTTTCTATTTTCTACCACGCAGGCAAAATATCTCAGAGCGGGGCTGAGGGCGTAAGTCCCCAGGTGTGGGGATACAGATTCCAGATCTTGGAGTCTAGGAGTCTGTCGTTTATAATCAAAGCTGAGCCTCAGTTTTTCATTTGTAAATGACAATCATAATACTTAATTCACAAGATTGGCCTTTCATAATCCATGCCTTTACACAAGCAGTTCCCTTTATGGGAATGCCCTTGGCACCCCAGCCGCTCCCTCCTTCTTGGCCTGAAAAACTAGTTCAAGACCCATCTCAAATGTCACCTCTGTGAAACGTTTCCTGGCTCCCCAAAGCTGTGATTCCCGCCTCTATCTTAATGGTTCCTTTACTGTCTTGCTGTCTTTTGCATGTATATTTCATCCACTGGACAATGAACTCCTGGTGGGCCAATTCCTTGTATGTTATTATCATCTTGTATCACCGATACCAGCATGCACCTGGCACAAAGTAGGTTCTCAGGAAATGTGTCATGAATGAATGAATGCATGAAAGCTGGGATAATTATATAAGACCCAAGCACACAATGGGACTTCAAATCGTAACTAGTTGTAATGAATTTCTTTTTCCTTAAATGAGTCTTTCCTCTCCTTCCTTGATATTGTAGTTTTTTAGCAACAGCATCCAGCACAGCTCCTGTTTTGCTCCTATCTCCCTCTTTTCATTCCCTCTCTCCTGCTCTCAGACTGTAAAGGGCTTCTGTGGGAGGAAGCACACCCCAGCTGTCAATCACGACTTGGGGCTTTGGTCAGGAAGAGTCAGGGGTTTAGTTTCCAACATTAATGAGGTGGCTGGAACAGCAAACATCTGCTAAAGGGACTCAAACCTTTCCAGCTGCTGGAGACCCACAGACACTTCCCAGCCTCCTGTGACTATACCCAGGCAGTGTCTGTCCCTGTATCAGGGAGGAACACACAGAGAGGAACAGTCCCATTTGCACCCAGCTGCTTAGGCAGCATGGAAGGGGATAAAAATTCACACCCTCCGGGAGGCTTCAGGAGATCATGCCCCCATCCCCAATCTGGCACCTGATTCCTGGAGGGCCCAGCCAGAAAGAAGGGGGCAAAAACACCTTTGCAAAGTTAGGAGGCTCTGACTACTGGAAGCCAAAGAATCCCTGTTTCCCATTTCAGCTCACACCCAGTTTCCCCGCTCAACTAGAACAAAATGTTTTTTTAAAGTCATAGAGTGGCATTTAAATTGCAACTAAGATCTAACCCTAGAAGAACTCGCCTGATTTTTAGTTTAACTGTCCTTTTATAATCTTGGGCTATTTGTCCATGTAAATATTCAGAAGCAGCCAGGACATGTCTTAAAAATACACTACTTCATTCCCAACCACCTTTTCTCCAAAACGGGGGAGGGAGGAACAAAAGCACTTCTTACATTCTAGTAAAGTGTACTTAATAACTTGTATTTCAGTCGCTAAGTTTTGAAATAGTTTCAGGCATGTAAAAGCAAAATAGGGGAAGCCTTGTAAGTTAATATTCCCCTGGGCCCCAGGGCCATGCCAAAGCTGCTGTCTGCAGAGCCCAGCACGGCAGCCTTGCATAACAAAAAGTTAAAGGAGGTGTACAAGGAGACCAGCTTATTTTTAATGATGATATTAATTTACAAAAACTGCTCTCATACATTGTAAGGCATCTTTTTAAGAGAGGGCACAAATGCAGTCCACTTGACAAATGGACTTGGAAAGGACTGAATAAATCCTTCTATCCTTTTTCACATCTTTCTGGAGGAAAAGTTTAAACTGAAAACAAATAAACAAACAAAGACAATAGCTGTATAGAGAGAGCACCAAACATTTACATGAAGAGTGAAAATGCAGTAAATCATCCAAATGTTTCAAATTTTTCAAAGCTTGGTATACAGATTAAAATTGTTTGTTTTGCTCATTATTTCCCCTTTTTAAGTTGTCATAACATCAAACAGCCCCATTTCTGCCAATAGCCTATGTGCCTCAATTACCCCAAAGATAGAACCAGGAAAATAAAATGTAATCTCTTCTATCTTGGCCATAACGTTGTGAAACTAGATATAGAAGTTTGGAGTAACATTGGTTTTGACTTTTTCCCACATGATAGCCCTTCACTAACGAGAAAGCTGCAACAAGAGAGAAAAGCCCTCAAATACGCAGTGGGTACGTGGAAAGAGCTTTTGAGTTAGATGACTCTGGTACCGTTCCCACTTAGTAATTTCCCTGACTTCCAGTCTTCAACCTTAGCACGTGATGATAGCCAACTGAGAGGTTTGTTGGAGGATTCCACAGAAGATTGTGTCACGGCATTAACTCATGAAATGCCAGTCTCCCACCAACTTTACTTCGAATTCAATTAAAAGAGCAATTTGCTATAAAAAATAAAACTACATTTAAAAAATCATCAGTGGCTCTGCTGTTTCAGACAGGTTTGGGATTAATTTTTGCTCAAGGTTTAAAACCCAGGATCAACCAAGAAATGAAGAGTGGGAGGAGCAGGCATAGGAGTGGGGACTATCGTTAACTAAAGGAAATGGCCCTGGCCACCAAGAGTCCCTAAGTGCTACTTAACATCTGGCACCTACAACCACAGACTCAGCACATCTGTAAGCGTCAATCATTCTAACCAGCACTTCTCAAGAGACTGGCTCATTTATGGTTGTCACGTTTTTCGTCTATAAAAAAAAAATTGCCATGATCTTGCACCCACTGGTGACATAGCCAAATTATTTCATAAAATATTTTTTATTCTCTCCTTTGCCTCAAGCAGGCCTTGGTCAGGTTTCATGTGAATTTTCTGTAGTCTTCCCTAACACAGGGCCAGTCAGCAACCCAAATGAGGTAGGATTTCAACGAGTAGAAGCGGTTGGTGGTTCGGTCATTCCCATCACCTGATCTCAAGGACAAGAAGGGCCCTGCGTCAGCCAGCACAGGGAAAGACCTGTAGAGCCAGTCTGCCTTCTGAACACATAAAGGAAAAAACAACTCACAGAAAGCTTTAATGATTAAAGAAATTCACTGGCGTGATTGTTATTATGCTAATTCAGAAGAGAATGTAATGGTGTCTCCTCTCTAGGTTGTTAAGAGGAAGTTTGAGCAAACTCCTGGACACAGGTGCTAATCACCTACTTAGGTCTAAGTGGAGAGTGTGTGTGTGTCTATTCCTGCCTGTGCCCATGGTCTGTAAGCTCTTTTCTTTTGTTTTGTTTTAGGAATGAAGAAAGGGGAAGGAAATACAAATAGAAAAAAGGGAAAAGAAAGAGATTTGAGAATTTTCTTTAATAAACAAATTCAAGAGAAATCCTTAATCTTAGAGGCAGAAAAAAGAAAATAGAGTAGAGTGAATTGTCTAGCCCAAATTCTCAGTCTAGGTTAGCAGGCTTTCATGCAGGGAATGATATGTAGACTATTTCTTTTTCTAAGAAATAAACCAAAATTTGCAATGTTTCTTGTGATGATAGGCTTTTAAGAGAAAGTTGATCCCTGTGAGCTATTTATAATGAGTATTTTCATCACCAATAGAGATTATAACAGCAAATATTCTCAGATCAAAATGGAGAATCAAAAAATAATATGGAAAATTCTGGTATTAAACATTCTCATATAAAATGCTCGAAAACTTAAGAAAACACAAGTGTATTATTTTCAAGATAATATGAGTGAAATGAAATTTTGCTTAAATTTTTTCATCTGTGGATTTTTATGCACAGAAATACTACATTTCATTTTGAGCAGACAGCCTCAAAGACCATTGTTGTAGATCTCCAATGCTGAAGCTTTTCCTTGCTTACTTTCACAAGTCACAGGGATGCTCAGATCTAAATTGGCTGTAAATTACCAAAGTAAATGAATGAGATGGTGCCAATCTCTATGCATTTCAATTACACGAGCAGCCTGCCCTTTTAAATGGGATTTGAAGTCATCACAGAACAGAGAATCCACAATTCTACTGCCAGTCCACATTCTGATACGTTTACTTAAGTCAATTATTGAGTCTCTTAGATTATGTCTACATAAGCTGCCAAAACATCTGGTCATTTCAATCAGTTCAATAAATGATTCTGCCAAGTGTGTGTGGGGAGGAATTAGTCAAATAGTCATTTGTGTAGGCAGAACAATGGGTTGTTTTCTCAGAGTAGACAGTAAGTGGGTATATCTCAAAAGGTTTTGGTTTTCTCCTCTGAAACCAGAACATAGTCCATAGTTCCTGGAGGACATGTGATTTTTATCGGTTAATGTTTGGAAGGTGTTCTGACAGATCTTCGGTACAAAATGTCATGCATGTGAAGATGACTTAGCCATATCTCTAAGACAATTCTGTGTCCATTTGAATTCTATGTGCTCAAAATTGTGGCTATGCCAGAATTAAGCTGGACTGGTGTTTGCTAAATGTTGAAAAATAAAAGTAGCAGTGCTACAAATCACAGAATAGTCTTTATTCCCCTCTAATTTATTGGCATTCCTGTGCTCATGTGTCCTTAAAGAAATTTGACATGATTTGAATTACCAAATATCAGTGAACACAGCTTTTCATTGGAACCACTGTTGCCCAAAAATTCTTCTCTACAAAATCAAAATATGCAGTCCTTTCATTTTTTTTTTAGTCTCTTATATGATATCATCTATGGGTATTTGGAATTTCAAATCATTATCTTTATGGGTCACATAGAGACAGCCCCACAGAGAAACAAATGCTCGAAGAAAGGGAGGGAGAGTTTCAGGATCCCAGCCCAACATTCTGCTCACATTATCTCATTTTCCTTTCCCATTAACATTCTCACTCATGGACTAAAGAATCCTCTGATCTGAAATGTTCTGAAAAATGATTTGGTTTAGAAATCTATATTGGAATGCAGCTCTCAATGGAGAAATAACCTGGAAAAGGAAAACATTTTTATATTCATTTGGGGGTAACACTAAGTACAATAACCTGCCCTTGTGAAATTTTATATGGCTTTGTTCTCTGTGCATTGATTAGAAGTTTTTTAAAAGCCATAGACAATTAGAAATAATTATTGTCATAACTGAATAATGTAAGCTTGGTATTAAGTCTGAGATGACTCACCTGCCCACTGAATATTCCAGAGTACACAATCTCTTAGGTTGAAGTCTGTTATCACTTGTTAAATGTCTATAGCTTAATTGTTGAGCTAACTGCTAATTAATTAGTTTTTGAAAAAGTCTGTCTCCTTTAGGAGGGAAAGTAGCTCTTTACCTCAAGGATGAAGAAATGAAAAGAAATCCAGTTTTCTAAGTAGGAGGAAGATAATTTTTGAGAAAGAGTTTTATTTAGAACTTCAGTAAAAGGAGAACCTGGCTTTATGAAAAACTAGAAATTATAGTTAATAGCTCAAACATTCTTAAGGGTAAAATCTGGGGTCCAGCAAAGGAATGATGTTTATGTAGTCAAGGGGGATTTTCATTTTGATGATTTTGGTGTTGCGATTGCAAGTTGGGAGGATCAAGACTTTTTGGAGATTAAGCAGAAGGACTCTGGACTAAGAATAAGGTAAACTAGAGACATCGAATATGGGGGGTAGGGGGGCAGGTAGAGGGTAGATGGTAGTTGACTCCTATTGTGGAAAGAACTAGAATTTATTTTCCATCTGTAAGGACCAATTATGCAAAGTTTATGCCTTCATTTATCCAGTATAATTTTAGAGAAGTAGACCTTACAGCCCTGAAGACAGTGGCTTGGAGAACAGAAAGGAAGCAAGGCATAAGGGAAGGTGTTGAAGAGACGAGAGAGAAAGAGACAGTGTCAGTAAACAGAATTAGCAGATAGGTTTCTGAGAACCTCAAAATGATTAACAAGCTTGAAGAGAAGTGCAGAACCTCAAATTCAACCTTCAGAATTACACACACATATGTTAGTCTACAAGTAGGTTACTGTCCTGATGACAAACTACAGAGGAATTTACAAGGTAATATTGTGGAATACAAAGACCCAAACAAAAAAGCCTAAATTAGTCACCCGCTCTCTGTGGTCATGTAAGCTGGGATGGCATTTCTGGATAGCAGTTTAGCATTATTCTCAAATTCAAAATCCTGCAACCCTAATCAAGGAATTTAAAGCAAAGTTGTGGTTCTCAAACATGATTGTGCACATAACAATCTCCTGGGAGAGCTTGTTTTAAAACTCCCAATTCCGCCCTGGCCAGTGTGGCTCCGTGGATAGTGTGTCAGTCCTCACAGGGAAGGTTGTGGGTTCGATTCCTAGTCAAAGGCACATACCTGGGTTGCAAGCTTTATCCTGGGCCCTGATTGGGGCGTGTCAACCAATCCATGTGTCTCTCTCACATCTCTCTTTCTCTCTCTCTCTCCCCTTCCTTCCACTCTCTCTAAAATTCAATGGGGAAAAAATATCCTTGGGTGAGGATTAAAATATAAATAAATAAACTCCCAATTCCTAGGTGTCTTCCTCCAGAGTATTTTAGGTGTGAACTGACATTTTTAAACAAGCAGCCCTCTGGACTTGACTACTTTTTAACAAACAGGGTGCTAAAAAGACAATAAAAGTGGGTAAAGCTATAAGCAGAAGGAAATATGTTACTTGTAAAATTCTTTAAAATTGCAGAAACCTGGAAAATCTGTTATTTCACCTCTCTGAACCTCAGTTCCCTTATCTTTACAATAAGTATACCTACTCACATCATAGCTGTAAGATTAAATGAGAATTCACATAAATGGTTTCAGGGGTGGGAAACCTTTTTTCTGCCAAGGGCCATTTGGATATTTATAACATCATTTGTTGCTATACAAAATTATCAACTTAAAAATTAGCCTGCTATATTTGGTCAGGCTAATTTGGCGAGGCATGTGCTGTTAGCGTGTGATGGTATTGATTTCATGGGCCTTATACGGCCCCTGGGCGGGATGTTCCCCACCCCTGAGACACATTGTTGGAGATCAAGAACAGTTAGCTCTTATAACTGAAATGTTGGGGGGGGGGGATTTAAATGACTGAATGTATAATTTTTGAAACATTGTTTACGTACGTATGTATACTGTGTGCATGCAGACATGTCCAAAAGCACGTTCAAATATTAACAGTGATAATTTCTTGATAGTGGGAGTTTGAAGGACTTACTTTCCTTTCTGTAGTTTGAGTATTGTTTGAATTGTTTTAGAATTAACATTGATCATATTCGTCCAAAATACTGTCTACATTTTCGTAACACTTCAGAATACTGCAGAAAATTTCCCAAACCTTACTTCATGTGAGCCTCACACAGTTCTGTGAGTGAAAAAGGAGGTGTCTATTCATTTCTGTTTACAGACGAAGAAACTGAGGATGGAAGGTTCACTTGAGGGCATTCACACACAGCTGAAGGTGCAGACTGGTCTCAAACCCAGGTCTTTTGAGTCCAGATTCACCAAATTTTCCACTGGATCATGTTTCCCCACTAATCTTAGTTATATATATAATTCCAGTTTTACAAATATCTATTTTTCACGTATCCTCCCCATTTATAAAAGCCTAAGCACTTGATAAAAGTGAAAGAAACTGAATATTAAAGAGGCTGATACGAAAATATATTAAAGTCAGGATATATCAAAGCTAGACCTCTGATACAAACCTTGTCCTGCAGCTTTGGTTACTAGGCAACCCTCTAAATATAGGCATTCCCAATCACCTGTTAAAAGTTAACAGATTTCATGAGCAAAGAATATGAGTTGATAATTGTGTAGAATGTGGACTGTCAGCGGGGTTTATCTGGGTTCTCACAAGTTTTTCACTTTCCAGCAATCCAGTCCAGGCGTCTGACGGAGCTTTGGGCCAAGCAGGTGCGGCCTTGGACCACGTCTGGAATCAGGAGAAGACTGCGAGGGAGGGCGCAGCGGCGTCTCGGAGTTGCAAGTGTGGCAGTCACTGCCCTCTGCGGGATGAAAAGGCAGTTCGGCGTCTGTGCTGCGGAATTATGTCTCCCTCTATTGGCAGAAAGTCAGTACATGATCGAAAACAGGCCTTAGTGAGGTGCGAGTCGGTGCTCATTACTGTCCGCTCGTCTCAGAACATCATCTTGGCTCTGACAAGCTCGTGCCGTCTTCAGTGGCTACCATTTGATGGGTCTTCAACACAGACATCTAAGTAATTCCACCAGCGGCAAACAAGCTCTCCTCTTGGGGATTCTTTAACCTCAGTTCTATGTCAGAGGTGTCACTAGTTGCTATTCTTTCCTAAAACAGTGAAGCAGATCAAGGGACACTCTTTAGATCTCACAAAGAAGGCTGTTTGCTGGTCTCAGATTCTAGGTTTGGTCTTAATATCTGCACTGTCATGGATTTAAGTTCTCTATCTAAAATAATTTACACAGCTTAATTCTACTTCTGTTGAATAAGGCAGTGATTTTCAACAGTTGTGAAGCAAAAATTTTAAAAAAAATTTTTTTATTGATTTTTTTTTTAGAGATAGAAACATCGATGAGAGAGAACATTGATTGGCCGCCTCCTGCATGCCTTCCGCTGGGGATCAGGCCCACATCCTGGGCATGTGCCCTGACCGGGAATTGAACCCAGCAACCTCTTGGCGCGTGGGTCGACAGCCACACCCCACACCGGGGGGCCAGAAAGATTTTTTTTTTTTTTTTTTTTTTTTGGTACATGCCCCTAGCGGGAACCAAACCCAGGACTCTCTGGTCCGCAGGCCGACACTCCAACCGCTGAGCCAAACCGGCCAGGGCCAGAAAGAATTTTTAAAATAAGCAATACCTGACTATTTAGTCAGGGGCACTGACCTCTTTTCCCTAGATTATCAAATAAAATAAATGACGGCAGCCAACACAATAATAGCCGCTCAGGGTGAATGAATAAAAGTATACCTATTGCCCGGCTGGTGTGGCTCAGTGGTTGAGCATCGACCCATGCACCAAGAGATTGCCGGTTCGATTCCCGGTCAGGGCACATGCCCAGGTTGTGGGCCTGATCCCCAGTGGGGGGCATGCAGGAGGCGGCCAATAGATGTTCTCTCTCATCGATGTTTCTATCACTCTTTCCCTCTCCCTTCCTCTCTCTCTAAAATCAATAAATAAATAAAATAAAAGTATACCTATTATTTTATCAGACTGGCAACAAATACATTTTTTGGTGTGCTGCAGAATTTTAGTAATTAGCTTATGTGTGCCATGAGATGACAAAGGCTGAAAATCACTGGAACAAGGGCATTAACAAGGGAGGATGTGAAAGCATCACATAATGCAAGTAGAAAGTGGCCACCACACAATTACAAGATCCAGAGCTGTGACTCCATGCCGCAGCTGTAGAAAATGCAGCTTCAGTCCAAGCCAGGTTTGGGGATCTCAGCCACAAGTAAAAGGCCTACTTTCCCAAGTTCGTTTGTCTCAGAGATCTGATTAGTTTATGGTACTAGATGTCTCATGTTCAGCAACATGCACATCCATTTACATTTAATTATGTCTGTTTATCTACTTCAGACCATATTTTAACGTATCCAGGTTTTATGGATTGGGTTCACTTACGGTACGGTACGGAGTTTACAGATGACATTTGGTCTTTAACTTAGGTTAAAGTTCAGTGTCTGAAAAAAGAAAGTGGAGGGTCTTAGTAAGAAAGGATAATAGAAGAGGTAAAATGTTAATAACAGGATAAACATTAAAAAAGAGAAATAAGAAGAACTCATTTTTTTCCTACCAGGAGAGAAAGCCCTGATACTATAAATTGCAAATTCAAAACTGCTAGCAACTGTGCTATTGTCTCATCAAAGCCCACTTCACCATTCTCTCTCTCTTTGCAATGGATCAACAAGAGCAAATCAGTCTTGCCAGGTATGAAAAACAAGTTTGTATATGACTATAGCCACCCCTCCCCCATAATGAAATTTTCAAAACAAAACTCCAATTCATGTGACTTGCTGAAACTACCACAAAACTATGGACAATGATTAAGAAGCTGGCAGAGGTACTGCATTCCTAATGACTGTTTAGCCAATCAGATAACTGAGTGTGGGGATAGGATATTGTTACAGTTCTGGACATTTCTTACCATGTTCTTGAATGGCACCATTTTCTTCTAAGCATCGCATTGCATTGCTTTATTTATTTATTCTTTATTGCTTTTTAGAGCGAGGAAGGGAGAGGAAGAGAGATAGAAACATCGATGAGAGAGAACATCGATTGTCTGCCTCCCGCATGCCCCGCACTGGGGATCAGGTCCACACCTGGGCATGTGCCCTGACCAAGAATCAAACTGGCAACCTCTTGGTGTATGGGTCAATGCTCAACCACTAAGCCACACCGGCTGGGCGCATTGCATTGCTTTAATTGTGGTCAAGCATTGCAATTCTGTGGTGGAGATAAATAGACACAAATTGAATATAGAGGTAATTTATACTACAAATATTTATTGAGCATCCATCCACTTTGCCCAGGGACTGTGCTGCTTCAAAGACATATATACTGGTGCACAATACACACTCTCTGTCCTCAGAGTAAGAGACCAGCAGTGGAGACAGACAAGTCAACAGGCAGCCAAACCCAAGATTATGTACTAGGAACAACGGGAGCACAAAAGAGGGGCACCTAACTCAGTCTTAAGAGGAATCAGGAAGAATTTCAGAAGAAACTGTTATCTAAGCTAAGACCTTAAGGAAGGGTATGAGTTAGTAAGCAGTAAAAGAACAGGAAGAACATTTAAGGCAGATGGGAAAAACATCCAAGGCTTATAGTCAAGTAAAGGCATCTTCTTTTCTGGGACCTACGGTAGTTGAGTGTGGCTGAAGCACAGGTTTGGAGAGAAGAGTGTCAGGAGAGAGAGAAGAAAAGTAGGGCCAAATCATAACACATTGTTAAAACTACATTTTTGATTGACATTTTATTCTGAACGATGAGAGGCACTGAAGGAGTATAACAGGTGAATGACATAATAGGACTTATGCTCATCACTCCCTTGGCCACAGTGTTTGTGGAGTATAGATTAGAGGAGAGCAGGAATGGACACAGGGAAACAAGTTAAGATGTCACTACATTAACCTAAGTGAGAGGTAGTGGGCTTCTGAAGTAATGGAGATTTTTTTTTTTTAAGGAGAGATTGAAGTGCTTTCAAGAAAATAGAATCCACGAGGGGCAGTGACTTGCAGATCTGGAGACATCTTTGTTTTGGGGGCAGTGCACCCAAAGAATGGCATTTCACAGACAAGAGCAAGCCTCCTGGCTTTGGGTTCAAGATGGTGGAGTAGGAAGATCCTGAGTCACCCGGCCAGTGTGGCTCAGTGGCTCAGTGGCTTGAGCTTCATCCCATGGACTGAGAGGGCCCGGTTGGATTCATGGTCAGGGCACATGCCTGGGTTTCAGGCTCGATCCCCAGTAGGGGGCACACAGGAGGCAGCCGACTGAGGTTTCTCTCACATCAATGTTTCTATCTCTCTCTCCCTTCCTCTCTCTCTAAAAAAATCAATAAAAACATATTTTTTTAAAAAAAGAATGAAATCTTCCATTTGTGACAACATTGGATAGAACTAGAGGGTAGTATGCTAAGTGAACTAAGTCAGAGAAAGAAAAATAGTACATCATTTCCCTCATATGTGTAATGTGAAAAACTAAACTAGTAAACAAACAAAACAGATTCATTTACAGAAAACAAACTGATAGTTGCTAGAGGGTTGGGTGGTGAGGGTTGGGTAAAAAGGTGAAGGGGATTTAGAGGTACAAACTTACAGTTATAACATAAGTAAGTCTTATGATCATTTGTATTTCTGTGGAATAATTTGTAATATCTCCTCTTTCATTTCTATTATTATTTATTTGAGTCCTCTCTTTTTTTCTTGGTGAGCCTAGCTAAAGGCAGTCAACTTTATCTTTTCAAAGAACCAGTTCTTAATTTCACTGACCTCTATTGTCTTTTTAGTCTCTGTTTCATTTATTTCTGCTCTAATCTTTGTTATTTTCTTCCTTCTACTAACTTTGAGCTTTATTTGTTCTTCTTTTTCTAGTTTCTTAAGGTATAAAGTCAGTTTGTTTATTTGAGACTTTTCCTGTTTCTTCCCTCTTAGAACAGCTTTTGCCACACTACATGAATTTCAATATGTTGTATTTCCATTTTCATTTGTTTCAAGGTATTTTTTAAATTTCTCTATTGATTTCTTCTTTAACCCACTGATTTTTCAGTAGCATGTTGTTTAATTTCCTCATATTTGTAAATTTCTAGTTTTATACCATTGTAGTTGGAAAAGATGCTTGATATGATTTCAATCCTCTTAAATTTATTAAGGCTTGTTTTTTAGTCTAACGTGTGATCAATCCTGGAAAATGTCCCATGTGCACTTGAGAAGAATGTGTATTCTGTTGCTTTTAAGTGTGTCATTTAAAGTTAGTGTTTCCTTATTGCTTTTTTGTCTGATGTATCCATTGATGTAAGTGGGATATTAAAGTTCTTTACTACTATTGAATTTCTGTCTATCTCTCCCTTCGAGCCTGTAGATGTTTGCTTTATATAGTTAGACACTCTTATTTTGGGTGCATAAATATTTACACATGTTATATCCTCTTGTTGGATTATATATAGAAAACCCTAAAGACACCATCAAAAACTGTTAGAACAAATGAGTGAATTCAGTAAATTGCAGGATACACAAGATTAATACACAAAAATCTGTTGTGTTTCTATACACTAATAAAACAATCCAATTTACAATTGCATCAAAAAGAATAAAATGCCTAGGAGTAAATTTAACCAAGGATGTGAAAGACCTGTATATTGGAAACTACAAGATATTAATACAAAAAATTTAAGAAAACACAAAAAAATGAAAAGATATTCCAAGCTCATGGATTGGAAGAATCAATATAATTAAAATGTCCATATTATCCAAGGCAATCTACAGATTCAATGTAATCCCTATCAAAATTCCAATGGTACCTTTTACAGATAGAGAACAAATAATCCTAAAACTTGTATGGAACCACGAAAGACCCCAAGTAGCCAAAGCAATCTTAGGAAGAAAGTACAAAGCTGGAGGCAACACACTTCCTGATATTAAACTATATTACAAAGCTATAGTAATCAAAACAGTATGGTATTGACATAAAACAGACACATAGATCAATGGAACAGATTAGAGAACCCAGAAATAAGTTCAGGCATATGTGGTCAATTTAATTTATGACAAAGAAGCCAAGAATATACAATAGGAAAAGGATAATCTCTTCAGTAAATGGTGTGGAGGGAACTGAACAGCCTCATGCAAAAGAATAAAAATGGACCCCTATCTTGCACCATACACAAAAATAAACTCAAAATAAGTTAAAGACTTGAAAATGAAACCTAAAACTGTAAAACTTCTGGACAAAAACAAGTTGTAAGCTCCTTGACATCAGTCTTGGCAAAACCTTTTGGATTTGACACCAAAAGGAAAAACAATAAAAGCAAAAAATAAACAAGTGGGACTACATTAAACTAAACAACTTCTGCACAACAAAAGAAATCACCAACAAAATAAAAAAGGCAACCCAGGGGATGGTAGAAAATATTTGCAAATAGCATATCTGATAAGGGGTTAATATCCAAAATATATAAAAATACATACAACTTAACAACAAAAACCAAACAATCCAATTTAAAAATGGAAAGAGGAACTGAGTAAATGTTTTTCCAAAGAAGACATACAAATGGCCAACAGATACATAAAAAGGAGCTCATCGTCATTAACCATCAGGGAAATGCAAATCAAAACACATTGATGAAACAAGAACGCGATATTACCTCACATCTGTTAGAATGGTTATCATAAAAAAGACAAGAATAACAAGTGTTGCAAGGATGTGGAGAACAGAAAACCCTTGTGCACTGTTAGTGAGATTGTAAATTGGTGCAGCCACTATAAAAAAACAGTATAGGTTTCCTTAAAATGATAAAAATATATTTATATTTTGATCAGACATATGATCTAGCAATCATAAGCTCTAGTGATCTTACTTCTTGGTGTATTCAGAATTTCAAAATGATATCTGTATTCCCATGTTCATTGCAGCATTATCCTCAATAGCCAAGATATGGAAATAACCATCAGTAGATAAGCAGATAAAGAAGATGTGAGATACATACATACATACATGTCATAAACGGCAGGATTTCCTTCTTTCTCTTATATGCATATAATGGAATATTATTCAGCCATGAGAAAGAAGAAAATCCTGCTGTTTGTGTCAACATGAATGGACCATGAGAGCATTATACTAAGTGAAATAAGTCAGAGAAAGACCAATACTGCACAGTATCACTTATATGTAGAATACTTAAAAAAAAAAAAAAAAAAAAAAGTTGAACTCATAGAAAGAGAATATAAGTATTTGCCAGGATCTGGCAGGTGGGAGATGTTAGTAAAAGTGTACAAACTTTCAGGTATAAGATGATAAGATGTGTCCGGCCGGTGTGGCTCAGTGGTTGAGCGTGGACCCATGCATCAAGAGGTCGCCAGTTCGATTCCCGGTCAGGACACATGCCCAGGTTTCGGGCCCGATCCCCAGTGAGGGGCATGCGGGAGGCGGCCAATTGATGTTCTCTCTCTTCAATGTTTCTATCTCTCTCTCCCTCTCTCTCTCTTCCTCTCACTGTAAGATAAATAAAGGGGAAAAAAAGATGATAAGTTGTGAGGATCCAATACATAACATGCTGACTATAGTTGACGATACTGTATTGTGTAATTGAAATTTGATAAGAGAAAATTTGCTGAGAATAGAAATGAAATGTTCTCCCTCTCTCTCTCTCTCTCTCTCTCTCTCTCTCTCTCTCTCTCTCTCTCTCTCTCTCTCCCATATATATATGGGAGTTGATAGGTATGTTAGTTAACCAGATGGGGAGAATCATTTCACAATGTATATGTATATCAAATCATATTAAAAATCTACCCTTAAATATGTTATAATTTTATATGTCAGCTATACCTCCAATAAAGCTAAAATAAAAATTTAAATACGTAGGTGAAGACTCTGCCTAGACATTTCTCCAAGGAAGATGCACAAATGGCAGGCAAGCACATGGAAAGATGTTCAACATCATTAATTATCAGGAAAATGGAAATGAAAACCACAACGAGAGATGCCAGCCCTGCCCTGCAAGGCCCCCCTATCTATAGTGTTTCTGAGAGTTCGAACAGGGTCTCACAGGTGCTCACAAATGAACTGGTCACTTTAATGCTCTTCACCGAACTGGACAAGTGATACATCTATGTATAGGCATCTTGTAAATCATTTCTCCCTTCAGGAGGGTGAGTGGGGTTTTCTTGTGGGGTCCAGCACACTGTGGCTGTTTTCTTCTTTCTTAGGATGATTTCTCTCTCAGGAAACCGCTTACAACGCCCCTGCATTCTACCCCTAGAGTACTGAACCTTCGTTGGGCCTTACAAGCAGTCCCCCAGATACTCTCAGCACATCTGAACCCTAGCACTGCCCGTAGCTGTGGCTCTTTCCCAGGAGTTTCCTGAGCCCACATACAACTTACTTTCTGGTTTTCCTGATGTGTTCAATCAAACATGTTTCTATCTCATTTAGACACCAACGAAAATCTCCTTATTCATATTACTTTTTTTGCACAAATGACTGTTTAATTTTATTTCTATCTTTTATAGGGTCCCACTATGATTGTTGTGGTTCCCAGGCAAGCTTGACTTGGTGGACTTCTTCCGCTATAAAAAATACTAAAAATTATATTTTAAAAATACTAAAGTTATATTAAAAACTTGCATTGGCAAAAAGATGAATATATTAATATTACAGGGTAAAGCATTTTCCTCCACCTAAAAGTTCATTTTCCCTTCTGATTTTAAAAGAAATTGTTTTCATGAGTCCTGTTAAAATAAAAAACAGAGGCCAACCTTGAAAACTCCCTGGGCAGACAAAACCAGTTTAGTCATACAAGCGAAGCTTAATTTAGCTAATTTTACAAGGCTAACTTGATCTGGGTCATTTCTTGCTTATGCCTCTGAAAACCATAAGCAAAACTTAAACTGTTTCCCAAGGTTGACCTGAGGTAAGCACTGACTAATTCCCTATCATTTAAGAAAAGTATAATCTTGTAACCAATCACTGCTTTAAGAATAAGCAGTCACTGTTTATAATGTTATTTAAGCAACTTTATAACAATATACCCCAAAGCTTCATTCCATGTTTTGGTTTGAGTGCTCTGGTTTGCAAACTGTCTTTTTTGGTGCATGCACCAAGCTTTTACTAATTACTACTTTGCTGATTTATTGGCTTTACTTCTGTTATTTCTGAACTTTGACAGTCCCTAAAAATACTGTGGACTCCAGGCTTTGGGCCTTCTGAATCTAATGGATTAAGTTGGCCCTGGTCTTTTCATCTTTGTGTCCCTCGTTCCCAGTATGAGTACAACCGATATTCAATAAATGTTTGTTGAATGAGGTTAATATTCCAAAAAGTTGTTTGAGAATCAACTGCGAGAGTAGTTTCAGAAGCAATTTTTATCCCTCGCCATATCTTGCAAAGACAGACCTGAGTGGTTCTCGCTTCTGGATTTGGACCGCTGTCAAGAAAACCAGCAGGAAACAAGAACAAACATATGTCAAGACACAGGCAACATCAGCCCGTGGAGAGGATCCACAGGCCCGGCTCCACCAGATGGCAGTATGTCAAAGGGGAGGTGACAAGTAATGACTGATTCCAGAACAGGGGCACTGTTTGTTTGGCTTATTGCTGATAATTTTTCTTCTCGTTATCTAACGAGGATTTTTTTTTTTTATCAAGAGCAAAGAATAAGAAAATGAGTATGTTATTATGGTCTTTGCCCACAATAAGACTGCAGTCAAGACGTGCAATATTTATTGATAGTCACTATACACAAATTAAGTCATCATCATCATCATCATCATCATACATTATAAAATATCATTGGTATCAACTTTTCATTGAGTCGACCTTGGTGAAACTTCTTGTGGATGGAAATTAATTCATTGAGTGAAGTTGTAAATTGTGTGGGCATGGCCTGGGAAAATACTCATTCCAAAAGTAGTCCAGAGCTGGGTAAGTGCCATGGTGCTGGAGGCCTTGCCCCGTGCCAAGCACAGGCCCCAGCCTTCCCTCGGCAGCTGAGGACTTGCAGACAACACCTGCCTAGTACCGCAGCCTCATCCTCCTAACCAGCAGAGGCAGTGACAGCGTGGGCCTTACAGCGAGGACACTTGTATTTGCTAAGGCCACCATAACAACCTACCACAGACTGGATGACTTAAACAACCGAAATTTATTTTCTCACAATTCCAGAGGCTAGAAGTCCAAGATCAAGGTATCAGGGTTGATTTCTTCCTGGACCTCTGTGCTTGGCTTATAGATGACTGCCTTCCCATTGTTTCACACAGTTTTCCTTCTATAGGTGTCTGTGTCCAATCTCCTCTTCTTGTGAAGACGTCAGTCAGATTGAACTAGGGTTCGTTCTAACGACTTCATTTTAATTTAATTACTGCTTTAAAGACCCTATCTCTGCCCTGGCGGGTGTGGCTCTGTTGGTTGGGCGTCATCCTGTGCACTGAAAGGTCAGGGCACGTGCCCAGGTTTGGAGCTCAGTCCTCAGTGAGGGGCATGCAGGAGGCAGCCAATCGATGTTTCACTCTCACATTGATGTTTCTCTCTCTGTCTCTCTCTCTCCCTCTCCCTTCCTCTCTCTCTAAAAGTCAATTTTAAAAATCTTTTAAAAGTCCTATCTCCAAATATAGTCACATTTGAGGAACTGAGGATTAGGATTTCAACATGTGAATATCGAGGATACACACTCAACCTCTAACAACACCCAAATGCTCATCCAGGTTCTCCCACTAACTGAGCGATGTAGTAATGTTAAGCAACTAACTCTCTGGGCCTCAGGCTTATTGGTTATAAAATAACGTTGTTGGAGTCTGTCACCTCTGTCGTCTAATAGTGTATGATCACTACAATCAGTACAAGTGTGAGTTTTGCAAGATCAGGATAAGGATGATTTCCAAACCAGCCACAAAGAACAATTGTCTCAGTGCGTGGAAATCGACATGTATATGCACGTAGGTTTTCTATATACTCTTGTATCCATGAAACCAGCTTTCTTCAGCTTTCGGAGG
Source organism: Tadarida brasiliensis (assembly GCA_030848825.1). Classification (NCBI taxonomy): domain Eukaryota; kingdom Metazoa; phylum Chordata; class Mammalia; order Chiroptera; family Molossidae; genus Tadarida; species Tadarida brasiliensis. Next base: position 27,962,940 of record CM061277.1, on the reverse strand, counting down.
CCACCTTCCACATCTGCACATGCACTCGGGCTTTCAGGACAATATCAGAACAAAACACAGTAAAAAGATATTTTCTTCATGTACATTGGTCATTTCCCCTTTATTTCATCTTTGAAAGAAAACAAATGTACTCAAAGATCCCACAAGTAATCAGTCCACTTTTTCTAGTCACCCCATTCTCTTCCAAGAGCCCTTGTTCATGCATGTGTGAGATTGTCTCTGTGTGGATTCTCCTCTCAGGCACCGACCCCTGTCCTATTTCTGCCTGGCAAACAACTAGATCAAGGCTCCATTCAAATGTTACCTCCTCCGTAAACCTCCCAGACCTCCCCACGGCATCACCTGCTCTTTCCTCTGTGGCAATACAGCATGTGGTGACCTTATCTGTGATAATTATAATAGTTTCCAACATGTATGTAGCACTGATGTTGTGCCAAGCGAAGGTCTACATACTTTGTGTATAACTCATTCAATCTTCACACCTTTGCAATGAGGAAGAAAGATACTGTTACTATCCCCATTTAACAGATAAAGAAACAGAGCCACAAAGAGGTTAGTTAACCTGATGAAGTTTACTCAGAAAGTGATGGAACTGAGATTCAAGAGGACACAGTCCAAATGCAGAGTTGAGCAAGCCATTGAGCAGCAGATTCTGCACTACATTGTTTTGTAATTAATATGTGTTTACATTTCTGTCTCACTAGACGAGGACCATTTCTTATTCATTTATTTCTTGCAGCCTAGCAGGACCTGGCCCATGGTAGGCAGTCTAATAGTAAATAAATATATTTATCGTTCAATCACTCTATCATTTACTGAGCATGTAGTCCCTGACACCTTCCCTTCTCCCTATATCTCCCCATTCCCATTCCTCTCCTCACCATTGTATTTCCTGCTGCATCTTTCTCCAGCCTACAGTGCTCAAGTCCAAACAAACTACCAGGTGCATCTGTCTACTGGCAATTAGCCCTTTAGAAAATGTTCTGTCTATCTGTGGGATTCTGCATGGATAAGAGATTGGTCCAGATGACTCCTAGTAATTTGTCACTAATATGCATATCTCAGGTTTAGAAGTGTCCCCCTCCCTCCTTGGCCCTCAATCCATTGAGTTTCATGGAGTAGAGAAAGGGAACAGATAGGTACGTGGGGCACTTATCCAAAGGGCGATTCACCCCAAAGAACCCCACACAATTGGAAGGTCTTTCCCATAGCCCTAAAAGTACACGTTTGAGCCTGGCCAGTGTGGCTCAGTGGATTGAATGTCGTCCCACCACGGACTGAGAGGTCCCGGTTCAATTCCCAGTCAGGGCACATGCCCCAGTTGTGGGCTCGATCCCCAGTGGGGGGTGTGCAGGAGGCAGCCAATCAATGTGTGTCTCTCTTTCCCTTCCTCTCTCTCTCTGGAAAATCAATAAAAACATATTAAAAAAAATAAAAAAACAGCCTTGCCAGTGTGGCTCAGTGGTTGAGCATGAACCCATGCACCAAGAGGTTGCCGGTTCGATTCCTGGTCAGGGCACATGCCCAGGTTTTGGGCCCGATCCCCAGTGGGGGGCATGCAGGAGGCGGCCAATCAATGTTCTCTCTCATCGATGTTTCTATCTTTCTCTCCCTCTCCCTTCCTCTCTCTCTAAAAATCAATAAAGAAAAAAAAATTTTTAATAAAAAATAAAAGTGCATGTTTGAAATATGCAGTTTTGTTAAAGAATTAAATGCCCTCTGCTTTATGCACAGAGAAAAAAACATATTCTTTTCTCTTAATATTAAAAAGTAGCTACTATTAACTAATGGCATGCATTATTTTTTCTAATTTTTACAGAAACTAATAAGGTAGGCTCTTTTTTTTCTTCTTCATTTAACCAATGAGAAACTACAAGCTCGAAGAGTTTAAATAATTTGCTCAGGATTCCACAGCTAGTAAAGGTCAAAACCGGGGTGTGAACCTCAGTCCAGATCCAGAGTGCTTAATACTCTTCTCTGCAGCCTTCTGTATCACTGACCATCTAGAGAAACAGCCCTGGATGGGTAGCTCAGTTGGTTAGAGCATCATCCCAATGAGCCAAGGTTACGGGTTCGATCCCCAGTCAGGGCATCAAAAAGAAAAAAGGAGAGAGGGAAAGAGAGAGAGGGAGAGAAAGAGAGAGAGGTGAAAGAGGAAAGAGTAATAGACCGGAGGACTAGGACCCCAATTGTCCCTGACATTAGAACATTTTCTAAAGGGCTAACAGTGGCCAGCAACTAGCTATGTTTGTAAGCAAAGAAAAAGCAGCAGATTAAGATAGGGGGGAAAATGGGAGGTAGGGGAGAAGACATGGAGGGAAATGAGGAAACAGAAAATGGGTGCTGAAATTGGCGATAGGTGCACCCTATATTGTTACTAAAGTTCAATGTGAAGTATAATACCATTGGGCAGATCTTTTCCATTTGCTTTAATTTAAAAAGTTCTGCAACTGCACCCTGTGAGGCTGTGTCCTAGATGAGCCAAAGGCTATCCATCCAGAAATGTCCTGTGGGCAGCTGAAAGATCTCAGAGTACTGAACAGAGATACTAACCCGCATGGTCGATTCAGCTGTTCTTCCCAAATCTCTTGTGTTCATTCACTTAGCAGGACCCTGGCAGCCACTGTACCAGGCCTCAGAATGTTTGGGCCAACACGGTGCATCCAATCAGGACCTGGCCTCAATAACAAAGAACAAGGCATTGTCACTCAGAGTTGCGTGCTTCCTTTCTCTCCCAGGGGCTAGCCTTGTTTTATGTAAGAATGTGCCAAGGAGATTACTTTAAAGGTAGGGCAATACTCCCAAAGCCCCTCTCCAGAGAATACTGGTGGGAAGATGGGACCTGCACTGTATTCATTGCCAGTCATCCATGGGATCAAATTAAAAGCAGAACGGTCTCATTCCACGCTCTCCAGCTCTTCTCTATTCCCATGTGCACACCAGACAGAGAATAACCAGAGACATTAAACAAAATAAAACGAAACGTATAACCAGATGCAAACCAGGCTACTCTAGACTTACCTTGTATTTTTCTCTAGAACATTCTCCCCACCAATATTCCCCACCTGATTGGATGATGTATTAGAAATGGGCCCTAAATCCGGGCTCTGTGTGGTCTTCACAATTCTCCTGGAAAAGGCAGAGCCTTTTGTAACAATCAGGGAGGGCGATGCAGGAGCTCTGGAGGCGAGAGGAAGGACTATGGCTTCTGGCACAGTCGACAAATCATCCCGACTGAAACTCCGGAAGTCCAAGAAGTGGCAGTAGGACCTTCTCTAAGGTGCGACCAGTGGCCAGCAGCCAGCTGTGTGACTGTGAGAAAATCAACAACCTCACTGGTTCTTTCATCTGTAATAAGATAAGGGTTGACTTCCTTTATCTCTAAGATGCTTATCTAGCTAAGGAAGGCTGATTCTGCTAATCAATCCCAGGGAGGTTTTTCTGAAGAAAGAAACAGTTTCCAGAGAAAGGAGGGAAAAGAGTGTTTTAAGTAGAGAACTATAGCCTAGCGCTTTCTCTTGAAGAAAAGAGACCAAATTCACAGCACAACACTCTACCAACTGACTAGGAAAAGAAATACAGATGTGAAAACAGTTATCTATATTTCAGCTTTTCACTAGTGAAAATTCTTGTCTATTTTAATTAAATTAAAGACTAAATTTGCTTAACTACTGAATCTGCTTAATAGGCTGGCATTAGAAAAAAACATTTATCTCCCCAATTTATTATTTTTATTCTGAATTTAATCATGCATTGTGTGTGAGTGCAAATGTAAAACACATTTGATGTAAAATTCACAAAACAGAAGCATATTAAAATGAAATTTAAGCAGAATAATTTTTCTTTGATAGTTAAATTCAATAACAGTAGTCTTAGATTTCATTCAGAAGCTGCCATTTCAAAGAAATTTTAAGCAGTGGGCTATGGGTCCAATGGGGAAGAATTGTGAGCTGAGGGAAGGTTATCTTCCCCTCCCTCCCCTGCCACACCCATGCCTTCCCTATCAACAACCTCACTATAATGATCGCTGGGGCCCTTATGCTCTCATTTGACCCTTCAGCTTTTCATGACCCCTCCCCTGTCCCCATTTCTCTATCTAACTACAGCTCCCAGCATGGCTCGGCCTTTCCCTCAAATCTCCAATTCTCCAGATATTTCTCCATCCTACTTTCATGAAACCAGGCTGCCCCGTCCTCTATTTCCCCAGGACTACCTTCCTGAAAATCTGCGGTCTGTTGCAGCAGCTGCGGAAAAATCTAAGTGCCATGGGTGTGCATCAGTAGAAAAGATAGCAGGTGGCAAAGGAGGGGGCACAAAGGCTGCTCTGTCCTGCAGAGACTGGAGGGAATTCCTAGGGCTCACCTCACAGGGGTTATTAATGAGCAGGAGTGGTTTCTCCTGGAGCAGGAGAGTTCTCACTGATATGAAGAAATATTTAAAGAGAGTCACCAGGGCAATGAGCATTAGCAAAACTTGCCATCTAAAAGAAAATTCAAGCCCGGATGATGTGACTCAGTGGATTGAGCGTCATCCCATGCACCGAGAGATGGCCAGTTCAATTCCAGGACAGGGCACATGCCTTGTTTCTGGCTCGATCCCCAGTCAGGGATGTGCAGGAGGTGACCGATTGATGTTTCTCTCTCTCTCTCTCCTTCTCTCTTCCTTTCTATCTAAAAAAAAAAGTTAGAAACACTTAACATGGAGAAGAAGAGACTTAGGAAACAGAACATCACATAGGAAGAGGTATTGTACTTGTACTTGTGACCCCAGAGGGTGAAATAGGAAGAATATTTGAAAGTTACAGAAAGGCGGGTTTCAACTTTATGTGAGAAAAATCTCCTAAAATTTAGAAGCATCTATTAGTGGAATGGGCTGGTCTGTGAGGTCAGAAGCTTGCCTTTGCCTGAAGATAATCAAGTAGAGACTCATCGGTCACACTGAGGAATTATTTTTGGAGAGGGAAATTGTTCACTAACCATCCATCAAACACCATCACTGTCAAGCACTGGGCTAGCTTCTGGGATGTACCGCTGAATCAGGTATGGTCTCCATCAGACAGGAAAAAGATACCAAGAAGGAACAAGGTTACAAGTAACTCATAGGTCCTGGCCTCACCAACCTGTGTGGCCAAACAAGACTCAACTTACTTTTTTTTTTTCTTTTTAATCTTCAGCCAAAGATACCTTTTTATTGATTTTTAGGGAAAGAAAAAGGGAGAGAGCAAGAGAGAGAAACATCGATGTGGGAGAGAAACATTGATCGGTTGCTTCCCTTACGTGTCCCAACCAGAAATCACATCTTGATCCTTTGGTGTATGGGATGACGCTCCAACCAACTGAGTGACCCAGTTAGGGCTCAACTTACTTTTTATATACCCAAATTATTTCAGTACCACCCCCACCAGCCTAAATTCCAGAAATAAGCCTCCTTTAAAGTGTCTCTCCAGTTATTTCTCAATCTCCTAGGATAAAGTCTTCTCATCTGGCCAGGAAGAGAAAGGAGAGACTCAAGGACAGAAAACCATGGCAATCACTACAGAGCAAGCTACAAAATTACAATCACAGCTGAAGGAGGAAGCCTGTTTTGGAGCTTGATATGGGGTTGGATACTCCTGGGTGAGGCTAATCAGGGGACTTGGAGGGTGGCAAAATATTTCAGAAGTTAATGGCTGAGCAGATGTAGTTTGGGCCTGGAACTGGCCTCGTTACCTGAATCCCAACCATAAAGGGCCTGATTTGCTCAAAAAACTGGGCCAAGAATGTTGACATTGCATGAGAGAAGTTTGTCAGTGAGAAAGGTACTGGTACGAGGTAAGCTGTGTATAGCAGACAGTTTCTAAAGCAAAGGACAATCACTGATCTTTCTGTACAACCTGAAAGTCCTCCCTTTTTTGTGTGTGTTTCTTAACAGAAGTGTGCTGATGGTGCCATTCTGCTAAGGGTGGTTACAGGGGGACACGAAGAGAACAGACTATGTCTGAAGGTACAAGACTAATGAGAACCCAACGCACCATGGCGGAACCTACCAGAAACCAAGTCATGGAGTGTGTCATTTGAGGTTGCTCCTGGCAGCTCAATCACACGAGTTAACAACAGATTTTTCAGGAGAATCCTCTGGAGGACTTTTTTTATGCATGAAAGTAACTTGATGAGACAGAGAAGTGGGACCTGCTATCCTTTCCAAGTTTGTGAAACTCAATGGTTAACACAACCTCATTACCTCGGCCCTGACTGCATTGTTCTTACTGGCATTTACTGACGTTCACAACTCAAACATGAGCCTAAAGGTCAGTATCGCCTCTGCTAGTCCGATTTCCCTTTCTAGTCCCAGCATGTCTCCTGGGTCCAGACACTGATCCAGAACAGATGGGATTCCTTCAGCAGAAGTGACCCTGAGGCTCCTTAGTGATCCGGAGGTGGGATTTTATTTTACTGTTTGCAGTGCAAACAGGATGCCACATACTTCAAACGCAACAGAATAATAAACCTCACGGAAATGCCAAGAAATCCTTGAGGGGAGTTGGGGAGAGGAGAGGGCAGGAGTAGCCTTAATTCCAGAGAAAAGGTGAAATTATAATAATGATACTACCCCAAAGAAGTCACTTAGAGAAGTCAGGTGATTTTCTAACACAGAGAGATGCAAGTAAAATGCTGCAAACTAGAATGAATGCCAAAAGGAGTCTCTTGAAACAGTCACTATTGCAACATTAATATCCAGATGGCTTTCTCTAGGGCAGACACGTGTTATTGGAGAAAGAAGTGGGTAGGAGGGAGGATGAGAGAGGCAACAACATTCACACCAGGCGAGGAAAGGGAAATCTGCATTTAATTTTAAACTGTCCTCCTGGGCTCCCCACTGCTTGGGCCCACCAGAGAACAGAGGAAAGGAAAATAGTAACATTGTGCTGCTGTGAATGTGTGTGTTCTCCTCTCTCCAGCACTGTTTATCCAGTTCACTGGTGTTACCTCAGGGCAGTGTATTCCAAAGGGAATCCTACTGAACACCAGTTCTTCAAGATGCTAATCTATGTCATTGCTGGGAGACGAGGGGCAGGGATGTCTTGTGATCAGACTATTTCAGAAATGCAGGATCTATCAAAAATTTGAAATGTTTGTTTACTGCAGGGTTTCTAGATTGCTTTAACTTGCTAATGTACATGGTGACTTTTCCAAACTGGGAGATAAGTGGCATTTCTCAAATTTAGATGAACAGATACTACTCATGAAGTGCTTTCTAGATCTAGTGTTCTGAAGAATGCCGCCAGGGGACATTTCAAAAGCAATTTTTCACCCACATATCTGACTTGGCATTCAGTTCTGAGGTCTGTCTCAGATGTGCCTTTTCCTTCTCTTGCCACCCCCACTACCCTAAACCCAGCAACATCTTCCTGGCTCCGCTGCCCAGGTCAGGTTCTTCAACCTGAATTCTATTCTGCACACTGACTGCCTTATCCTTACCAAGCCCAATCTAACTCCTCTAGCTGCCTTTGAGATTCTACAAAATCCGCACCGCACACCTTTACTCTTACCCCAAGTAAGAATGAGTATTTCTTGAGTTCTTGCTAAGTGCATAGAACTGTTCTAAGCATTTTATATATTCGCTCATTCAATTCTCCCACAACCTCGTGAAGTAGCAGTCCCGTAAAGTCTGACAAATGGGAAAACCAAGACAGAGAGAAGTTTAGTAACTAGCCCACGTTCATATAGCTAATAAGCAGCCGGACTACAGTATTGTTGACCCCAAGAAGTAAGATACCTGCCAAGAATGAATCCTTGTGGTTAGCTGGGCTCAAATTCATAATCAGAGTCTATCAGTCACTGCTGACAGGAACTCACACACTCTGCATTTCAGGGGAAAGCCACAGACTGAACTGCCAGCCTCCTGCCCTGTGTTCCTGCCATCTGAGCCCACCGTTTTAAAGGACTTCCAGGAATGATCTTTCAACCAAGGCTGAAACCTGCCCCATCCAACTGGAAGTCTACAGCTATATCCTCATTTGCATCTTTGCTGACTAATTAGAGCAGCTCCATAAGGACAATCAGAATGAGTGAATCTGGCTAAACAGGACAGTGCTATTTGGACCAATCAGACTGTACAAATTTGCATTCCTTATTTGCATAGAAATGGGCCAATCAGGAACTGGGACAGGAAATTTCTCTATAAAAGCAGGCCTCTTTTTGTTACCCAACTCAAGAGGTTTGCTGCTTGGGGTGTTCTATTCAAGAATGAGTGGTGGTTTCCCTTAGATACTTTTATTTACTTGCAGCAGATAAAGGAGACAGGGGATTCACATCCAAAGCTCTGTCTCCCTAAAGGGAGGCTTAGCCATTGCTTATATACAATATTTGGTTAATTACATGCTGATTTTTATTTTTTGGCAGTTGGCGACACTTATCTGTTGGGTCCCTGTCAAGCTCATCCTGTTGACAGCTGAGTCTACAAAATACTGTGCTATGTTTTAACAAGAACAGCACTTAGTAAGAACTGTCCAGACCTTGAGACTCTTATCCTATTTAACACTTTGTCTCCACAAAATGTACTTTTAGTCGAGAGACCACGTTTCCCCATTTTGCAAACTATTTACCTGAATGAGGTTTCTCCTCTTTTTGCACTCCAGTTTGGGGAGTTTGTTGACATTAGATGGTGACAGCAAACCTTTGTTGACAGTATGAGCTGCTGCAGTCCAGCTGCAGACCAAGACTTGCTCATAGCCACCTCTCTGCCGACCTCAGCAATCTACCTGCCTTGTTTCTTCTTTCTCACGGAGTCCCAGCCTGGAATGTCCTCTCTCCTCTGCCTCATTCCGATGCAAAAGCAGATGAGACTCGGTCAGACCTCCCAGGCTCCAGTAAACTATGTGAAGGAGTTTGGATTGTGTCCTGAGGGCTACAGGGGGCCAGTAGAGTATTTAGGAAGGTGTATGACAGGTAGATATTTGAGCTCTCTCTAGAGAAAGAGTGCAAAGTAGATTAGGTTAAGTTTGACAAAATTAGAGAAAGATAGAGATGAAGGCTAAACATATAGTATATAAATGAATAAATTAATTTAACTCTCACAGCCCAATGAAGTCAGTGCACCGCTCTCATCACCCATTTTATAGATGAGGAAACTAAGTTCAGAGAGATCAAGGAACTTGCCAATGTTATCTAGCGAGAAAGGGGCCGAACCAAGATTTAAGCTGAAACTATTTATTTCTAAAATGATTCTCTGTTAATATGTCCAAAATGAACCTTACTACCTCTCCTGAGCGTTTTGATAACCATTCTCTAAACTTTTCTCCTTGCTCAGGTGATGAAAAGCAACAACCTACAACCAAGACTACTCTATCCTGAAAAACTATCATTTAGAATCGATGGCTGTATCAAGAGTTTCCCAGACAAGAAAAAGCTAAAGGAGTTCATCACCACCAAACCAGTATTATATGAAATGTTGAAGGGTCTTCTTGAAGGAGAAGAAGAACAAAAATATGAACAATAAAATGGCAATTAATACATATCTATCAACAATTGAATCTACAAACAAAATAAGCAAGCAGAACAGAAACAGACTCATAGATACTGAGAACTTTTTGTTGCTTGCCAGATGGGCGGGGGCTGGGGGGGATGGGTGAAAAAGATGAAGGAATTGAGAAGTACAAATTGGTTGTTAGACTGATGAACCTCAAAGGGAAGGGGGGAGGGAGGGCGGGATGAGATAAACCAAAGAACTTCTATGCATATATGCATAAACAATGGACACCAACAATAGTGCGGGGAAGGCTGGAGTAGGGTGGGATTGGGGAGGAGGGGGGTCAATGGGGAAAAAAAGGGGGGACATCTGTAATATATTCAACAACAAAGATGAGTTAAAAAATAATAATAATAAAAATAAACTTTTCTTTTTGCTCAAAATTGTCCACAATTGTTCTTAAATGGACCAGAAGGGGGCAGATTTGATGCAGTGAGCCTGTGAGGAGGCTGTTGCAGGGGAGCCACGGGGTGGGGGGAGCCCTCATGATGTTCAGAACTCCGGCAGATGCAGGCAAGTGGGCAGAGCTGAGAACCATCCAGGACGAAGACTCCACATGGACTGATGTTGAACAAAGTCTGAGGAACTAGGGAAAAAGAAGAACCAAGAGTCAACCCCAGGGTTCAGGTCAGAAGAGTGAGTAGCACTTGCAGCTTTCATTGCTTTGTGCAGGGACTAGTACAGCCGCCTCCTGGCTGGGCTGCCTGGCTGCCCGTTCTTCAACCTAATTTCTATTTTGCACACAATGGACAGCCTATCTTTAGCAATGAAGGATCAACTTGAAATACTTACAAAGCAGCCATTATTACTTTTCTTTTTAAACAGAAACCTAATTTACCAGGAGACATATGCCGTGCGCCAGACACAAGGCTAGGATTAGACACGATGGATAGAGATTGGATAAAGGTATGAACATCAAGATTCATCTCTCAAGAAACCCCACTGATAGCCTGACAGGGCAATGGAAAAAATGGTTGCATGGTTGCCTACTTGTGATTTGAAGGAGAAAGGAATTCTCCCTGCCCCCAAATAACTCCCTGTTGATGCCTGAAAACCACCATTTGGAGTCCATAGAACCTCTGAACAGATCTTGAAGCTCATGTAATCAAACATTCTAATTTTTCATATGAGGAAACTGGGCCCAGAGAGATTATGTAACTTGCCCAGCATCACACAGCTTGTTAGTGGACCCACGTTTAGAGTCCCCGAATCTTCCTGATCTCTCTCTCTCTCTCTCTCTCTCTCTCTCCCTCATTTTCTTTGATACATGGAAATACTGGTGGGAAGGAGACGTAATACTTTGACATGCCAAGGACCTTGGAATGAATTCCTGGGAGGCTCTCCTCTAACCAAGGAAGGATGGCGCAGGGAGCTTCACTTCAGAGGCCGCTGATCTCTCAGCACAGGACTTCCTCTCTCCATATCAAGCAGCTGGGCTGGTGCCCTTGGTTCTTTTCCAGGTTGCAGAGGGACATTGCCCTCAGGGACATCATCGTTACCTCTGTTCAACCATTTGGGTGGCAGACAGTAGACCTCTTTCAAACATACAGGGGTCCAGCTTTGCCTTTGTTCAAGCAGAGGGGCCCCAAGTCATTGAATCATAAATCTTTAGCAAGAGGGCTCTCTATTTCATCCAACTCCCTGCCTTGAAACAAGATTTTAGTATTCCTAATTTTACAGAGAAGGACCTGAATGCCAGAGAGGTTAACCGACTCGTCCAAGGTCATATCTCTAGCAATGAGAACAGTCATGAAGGCTATTACCTACTTAGAATCCTAGAGGCATAGAATGTCAGCACTGAAATGATCTTATAAATACAGTGACCATATTTTCAGAACCCAAAACTAGGACATTTAGCCTGACGAACCCAAGTGCACTTACAGGGACAGCGAACAGACTGTTTGAGTTGGTGCTGCCCCAGAAAAGAGGATTCGTGGCTGTGGTTCTCAGACATCATCCAGTCCAATCTCCCTCATTTCATAGTTGAGGCAACTGGCCCACAGAGGCTAAATGACTTGCGGAGGTCGTAGGCAGATACATTTTCTGTTTTCTCAACTCTGAAGGTTGAGTCAACAGGGTGTGGGTGGCAGATGACAAGAAGGGGCCATTGTTCCAGGCGGCTTTTTCTCTAGTGGACTGACCTAACCCCACAGTGCCTGCATTAGTCTAGAATGGGTGCATCTGTCCCCTAACCGCCAGAGAAGTAACAGTGGAAGCCAGATAAAGGTCGTGGGCTTGAGCTCTTGCAGACCCGGGCAGCTAGGCCAAAAGGAATCTGGAGAACTGAAAGTAGTTTTCCTTCAGGGAAGTATCATTTTGTGGAAAGTAGATGATGTTTTCCAGGGTTTTCTTTTTCTTTCTCCCAGAAACAGGTCATTAAAACGACAAGATATAAGCTAATAACCCCTTTGGCTTTCTAAATTCTAGTGTAAATCAAGGAAACAAGTCAAACTGACAAGTATTTAATAGGAATCTACATAAGCCCTGTAATGAGTTAGGCACTATAAATATTTATTATTAAACCTTCAATTTGCCCCTAACCCCTGCTTCATGTACTGTTTGACCTCGTTTCATATTTAGTAAGAGAAAAGGAGAGCAAGTCAGCTCAAGGCTCAGGGTAAGTCTGCTTCCAGCCAGTTCCTTTGGCCCGGAGGCCCCCAGTGTCTGGATCAACACTCCTTCCCACATTAAAAAGTGCATTTCATAGCATCCTTTGAACACTGAAGCTATCCAAATGAGGACTCCAAGTAGCAGATGGAATCCTTCCAACTGTCAGCCTAACCTCTCCTCTATGCAAATGCAGAACTACTCTGCTGATAGAGAAATTGCTTCCTGGAAAACCAATTTCCTCCGTATTGTCCCACAGGCTGCTGTGAGACACCCCGCTGTGTGTATGTGTGGGGGTGGGGGTGAGGTCTCTGGCCTGCTCTGTCCACTAAGAGAGTGAAAATGCAGGGAACATGTTGTTGAGACCGAGATTTCGAAGACATGTTTGAATGGGAGTTGTGTTCCCAAGTCCCCGGTTTAGAAATTGTTTTCCTGATGCTTATTTTCCACTAGTCTAGTTGCTTTGCACTCTCCAAGGCCTGGAGCTAGTGTTCCCAAAGCCTCACTGCTCACGATACACCCGCCGTTGTCAGGGTTCAACAATTATTTCATTCATACTTTGTTCATTCATTTTCTCTAAGTTTGTTTCCAAAGAACCGTAACCTGCCATTCAAACCCACCCTCTGTTCTGCTGGCAAAGAATCCAGACGGGAGGCGAATGGCTGGACTCTACAGTGTGCTCCCCAACACGCCGTCCACACCAGGGCGCTTTTCTATGTCCACCATCCACCCCAACCTTCAATCCTGCCTTGAATGAAAGCGAATGACAGAGAACTTGAGAAGAGCTAGTAAAAACCTGATCTCCCCGATAACATCTTCTTTAATTATTTAAAGAAAGGGACGGCCTGTTTAAAAACCCTTCCTGTTCCAGTTCTTTTGTTAAAACTCTCTTGGAATCAGTGACATGTTGTGGCGCCGAGAGTGGGAAGGGGCCGGCCTTGCTGCGGGCACGCAGCGGGGAAGGTGCCCTCTGGATGTGCAACGAAGGGGAAAGCGCAACACGCCTTGTTCCGAGAAAGTTATGCACACATTTGCTTTGCCAACTGAAAATGTCAGCAAAGACTCCTATATATTTTATTTATTTTTTTTTTATTTTTATTCTTTTTCAGATAGAGTGAGAGGGAGAGAGAGAGAAACATCGATGTGAGAGAGACACATTGACTGGTTGCCTCCCACATGACCCCAACCAGGGCCGGGGATGAACTGCATCCGAGGTATGTACCCTTAACTGGAATTGAACCCTCAACTCATTGGTCCAAGGGCCAGCGCTCTAACTGCTGAGCCAAACCGGCCAGGGCAGACTCCTATATATTTTAAAGAGCAGATCTGAGAAGGCCAAGAGAAGAGTCAAGTCTAACTTTTATGGGAACTTGCTGGTGCATGTGAGTACAGTATAGTGAACTTAACCTTTGGAGGCAAGTTTTAGGACTAAGGACTGTCACTGACTACTTGTGTGACCTGGGATGAGTTAACTGGTCTAACCTTCAGTTTATTCCTATGTAAATAGACATCATACTAGCTACTCTGTAGAAGTGATTTGAAGATGAAATGAGAATGTAGCAGCATGTAAGAGCTTAGGGAATACCTGATACATAGTAAATACACAGTGAATGTTACCATACAGAGGAATAGGGCACTGGATGAATTGGGAAGAAAGTCAATAGAGTGACTAATGAGGCTGTTCTCACACTGTTTCTGGTGGATTTATTTCCTTTATACCCTGGAATATGCATTTGAATTCCTCACACAAATATTTTGTTGTTATTAATCCTCACCCATGGATATTTTTACAATGATTTTTAGATAGAGTGGAAGGGAGGGAGGGAGAGAGAGAGAGAAACATCTATGTGAGAGAAACATCGATTGGTTGCCTCCGGCATGACCTCGACTGGGGTGGGGAATCGAACCCACAACCCTTCAGTCTGTAGGCCATTGCTCGAATCGCTGAGTCAAACCAGCCAGGGCATCCTCACACAAATTTAGTAAATATGTACTTAATTAGGATTAGACACTGCATCCAGTGGACCCTCTGGGTCTTTCCATTAGAGGTCACGAAAGGAAGCTCAGACAGAAGCTGGGCACAAGAAGAGGGAAATGAAAGGTGCAGGCAGAGCTGTGGGTTCTGCTCACACACTCGCAGTGATGTGGGGGGTGCTGGATTCAGTTGCTATTCCTTCTGTTGGTGGCAAAACAAAAACGGTACCAAGTGTTAGATCAGTGGAGTCAGACCAGACCTCAATTCAGCAACCTCGGGACTTGAGTTCTGACTAAGAAAGAATTCAGAGCCAAGACTCAAACTATAAGAGAAAATTTATTTAGAAAGTCACAGAGGTAGAAGTGAGCTGTAGAAAGAATGGGTTCAGGAAACAAGTTACAGAGGCAAAAGAAGGGCCCTTGTTGCTTAGGAGGAAAAAAGGTAAAGGTAACACACCTTTGTGGGCGAAGAGGAAGAGGGGAAGGGGAAAGGTGTGGGCCTGCTCTGAAGGGGAGCACTGGGTCCTCTGTCCTGAGGGTGTTCATCTGGAGGTCTCAGGAGAGGATCCCAACAGAATATTCATCAGCTTTCCAGGTGTATCCTTTCAGGGGGGTCATCAGTCAGTGCAGCTAGTCCCAGTGTCAGCCATAGCATCGCTTGTCTGGTTTTGCTGCTTTTCTGGGCCTGGAGCTGAAACACAGCTGAGGCCTAGATGTATTAGATGCAGGTCAGAACCTCATTGTCCTTCGGGCTCAGTGCTTAAGGGCTATTCTTCAGCCCTTCTGTTCATTCCCCCCCTAAGGGGGTCTAACCCACATAACTAGCAACATGCCAGGGGAGGAAAAGTCAGAGGACAGTCTGAACTGTGTGACCAGTGATATGAAAGGTCAGGGGTCTAAACCACATGACCAGTGATATGCTAAGGGAGGAAAGGTCACCCTGGGGCGAGGTCCTTGTTTTCTCCCTTGCTAGACCCAGGGCTTTCTGTCCTGGTAATCTTCTGTACCTGGCCCATGGTGCTTGCTCTGCCCATGTCTGTCTAACTGCTTGCCACACTTTCTTTTTTTTTTTTTTTAATTATTTTTATTAATTTATTTTTGTTACAGATGTTTCTCCTTTTCCCCCCATAGACACCCTCCTCCCAATCCTCCCACCCGCCCCGTCTCCTTTGTTGTCTATGTCCATTGGTTATGCGTACATGCATATAAGTTCTGTAGTTTATCTCCCCCCCTCCCTCTTCTGAGGTTTGTCAGTCTGTACCCTACTTCTATGTCTCTGGGTCTATTTCGTTCATCAGTTTGTTTTGTTCATTATATTCCACAAATAAGTGAGATCATGTGATATTTGTCTTTCTCTGCTTGGCTTGTTTCGCTTAGGATAATACTCTCCAGGTCCCTCCATGTCGTCTCAAAGGATAAGAGATCTTTCTTTCTTACAGCTGCATAGTATTCCATTGTGTGTATATACCACAGCTTTTTTATCCATTCGTCTACTGATGGACACTTGGGCTGTTTCCAGATCTTAGCAATTGTAAATAGTGCTGCAATGAACATAGGGGTACATATATTCTTTCTGATTGGTGTTTCAGGCTTCTTAGGGTATATTCCTAGAAGTGGCATCACTGGGTCAAACAGTAGTTCAATTTTTAACTTTTTGAGGTAACACCATTCCATAGTGGCTGCACCAGTCTGCATTCCCACCAGCAGTGTACTAGAGTCCCCTTTTCTCCACACCCTCGCCAACACTTGCTGTTTGACTGCCACACTTTCTTAAAAGAAAACCTTGGGCAGAGGGAATGGAGGAGAGGGCTGACAGAGATGGTCCAGACTGAGGCAGCAGTAACAGGAGGATAAACAAGGAGAAGAAAAAACAAAAGTATGCTCCCACTCAGTCCACAGCCATCTCTGTGAGTGTCTGCCCTCGTCTCTTCCCTGACCCGTGTGCGTGGATTAGACTGATGTCAGCAGTATTTACGAAAGCACCTACCTGGGAGAGGCAGCGCCCAGGTACTGTGAAAAATGACAGGATGATTAATTTTATTTAATAAAGCTTGGACATCGCGTGCTAGGTACCTTTCTAAAAAATTCATTAATATTAACTTGGTTAATTTTTAAAACAACTAAATATGATGGGTATTTATTATCCTGATTTTACAGTGGAGGAAACTGGGGCCTGATCATAAGCTACATTTTATGAAGTATCTACAATGCGGCAGGGCTTTGATGTGTCCTGAACACAGTCCTCAGAACCCTGTAAAACAGAGTTATTGTTTGTACTTGACAAATGAAGAAACTGGAGTTCATGGAGCGCACAGTCCCACAGACGCGAGTGGTCTGATTTCCCAGCACTGCGCCACCTCCTGCGTCTCTAGGACATGCTCTCTACCCTCAGGAAGCTTGGCTGGGATGAGAGGTAACCACACCATAAAAAAACATACAACCCTGGCAAGTTTGGCTCGGCGGTGAGAATGTAGGCCTGAGGACTGGAGGGGTCGCAGGTTCGATTCCCAATCAAAGGCATGTACTTTGGTTGCAGGTTTGATCCACAGTCCCATTCAGGGTCGTGCAGGAGGCAGCCAGTTGATGTCTCTCTCTCTCTCTCTCCCTTTCTCCCCCTTTCCCTCCCTCCCTCCCACTCTCTCTGGAAAACTCAATGGAACAAGATCCTCCGGTGAGGATTAAAACAACAGATACAAGTGTCATAAAATGTAGCAAGAATGTCCTATCCTTCCTTCCTTCTTTTTTTTTTACTCCTCACCCGAGGACATTTTTGCATTTATCTTCAGATAGAGCGGAAGGGAGAGAGGGAGGAAGAGAGAGAAAGAAACATCAATGTGAGAGAGACACATTGACTGGCAACCACCCACACGACCCCAACCGGGGCCGGGGACAAACTGCAACCAAGGTATGTGCCCTTAACGGGAACCCAGTTCTCTCTGGTCCGAGGGCCAAGGCTCTAACCGCTGAGCCAAACCAGCCAGGGCCTTCCTTCCCTTTCTTATTACCATCACCTGGTAGGAGTGCAGCTACCATGTTGCTGTGGGAGGGATGAAAATAATCAGACATACAGGAAAACTTACAGAAAAACTTAAAGTGAGACCCTCTCCCCACCCACCCCCAAACGTGCCCTGTCCTGGAGGTTTAGTGGCTCTGACATTCCTGTCTGTCACCACCACCATTTCGACCCCTGCTCCTTTATCCCCACCCTCTAGCCATTCTCTGCTCTTCCTCTTCTTTTTTCTCCAAGTCCATGTGATTAAAAACAATCATCTCTGGGACAGGAAGGGGTCTCAGTGCAGGAGGAGAAGGGTGGATGGGAAGAGTAAGGAGGGTGGGGAGCCGTGGACCTGAGGGTGGGGCTCAGGTGCCTTGTTCCCTGGGAAGTCCAACCGAGGCAAGTGAGGCCGCAGCTGACGCTCTGTGAGCAAGCTGCACGTGGCTTCCAGAGCTTGTGCTGGGCATCCACATGGGCAGAGGCCTTCTCCAGGGCAGGACACTGCAGTCAGGGGCAGGAAAGGTCAGGGGATGGCAAGAACCTCTGGGTTGGGCAGTGGCTCCACCTCCCCGGCTCTCTTCCCCTCCAGGCAGTAAGAAGTGCGTGTTTGACCCAAGCTGCTTTGAAGCCTTGCCCTTTGTCCACGCTGAGGACGCTGCGGGAAACCTGGCCAATCAGGTTAGTGCTGGGGCAGAGTCCTGAGACCGCCCTGACCCAGGGCTGCTGTTACCTGGAACAGCCAGAGTGGAACCCATAGTCGAAAGTCTCATCTGACCTGCTATTTACACTCCCTTCCTCCAACAGAGGGGCCTAATTCTGGGTGGGCTGAGAGAGGGAGCTCTTAGCCAATGCTTGGCGAGGATGAATTCAGATCCTGGGAAAGAAGACAGCAGCAGCAGCAGGTGGGGAGTAAGCAGGGAGTAACCAGTCTGGGACAATTGCCTAGAATAAACACTATTGTCTGCCACAGCCCTTTCTGTGCCAGTCTGGGCCTGCGGAGCTGGCCGTGTTTAAAGGGCCAGCTGCTGGACTGACAGAGGCAAGCCGAGATCAGTGCTGGAGGGAGAGATCATAGCAGTACATCTGAGGTTCATCGCAGGATGTGAAGATAGAGGGCAGGAGCCTGTGGCAGCAGGAGTGTCAGGTGATGGGAAGTAAGTCAGAGGTAGAGCATGGTCCAGGATGAGCCTGGGCATTAGGCCAGGTGACGGTTCATTCTCACCTAACTCCGGCTGCCTGGGTCACCTCAGATTGTTCAGTTTAAAAGAACAAGACCTGACCAGAAACCTAGCAGCCTCTCCCTAGATGTTTGGGGCTGACTTCACCATATACCCACTGCTTTTTCATGCCCTGGAATTCACGTACTGCCAGCAGCCACCTGCTCGATTTGTCCCTGTGATCCCTTCCATTTTTTACCACATCCCAAGTGCTTGCTATTCTTCTCTATCACAGGAAACTTTCCTTCTATTATTATCTTCGCTCCTCTGAAACCCAAAGTGTGAAGACAGAAAGATTCCACCACATGAAAATCCACACTTTACCCTAAATTTACCCATAGTGATATAATCATCTCCTACTTCCTGGGGGAAGATTGATGGCCTCCTTCTCCCTTCTCCTGTAGACACTGAGTGTCAGGAAACCATCACCTGGACTAAGGGCCCCTTACAAGTGCACTGTGGTTACCTAGAAACAGACCTGTGGAAAATGTGCCATCCAGATCCGAATGGGACTGACCGGTCCCCTGGGAAGATGGCCCCACCCCACCCCTGCCCCGGGATATTTTAATTCGGGAATGGTGACTTGGATCTCCTCTAGACCCCTGTCAGAGTCAGGTGGGAATCCAACCAGAGGAAAGAGGGGCGTTCTCTAAGGAGGACCAAGTAGATCTATTTGTATTGTAAGAAAGACAGACAGAGGGGAAGAGAGGGACAGGGTGGGCGGGAGGGAGGGAGGGAGAGGGAGAAAAGGAAGGAAGGAGAAAGGGGGAAGAATACAGAGTGATAGACCAGTGGTAGAAGCAGCAGCACAGGATTATAACTTGTCTAACTTTGCAGCTTTCGCCTCAGAGACAGTTATAGATAAATCGGAACCGAATAAGGCAAAAGAAAAGAACAGGGGTGGGTGGGTGGGCAGTGAGTTACACTTCCTTTTACTTAGTTCCCAGCCCAAGACCCATTGGTCTTTTGACATATGAGAAAATGTGTGTGGCTCGCTCTGCGGTCCCGTTTCAGCTTCCCCACAGTTCATGTGATGTCAGCACATCGTGGGAACGGCAGCCTGAACGGGTGTTTGCATTTTCCTTGAAGGCAGGGGCTCTCCTACCAAGCCTAATGCAAGGCGTACAAGCAATTCATCAACACTTCTGATTCCAAACTTCCCCCGCCCCCCGAGCTCCTTTCATTTGGTTTCACAGTAGCCGCTGTTAGGACATTCCTTGGCCGATGCTCAAAATCACTATTGGCATGTCCAGTCTGGAAGCTCAGTAGCAAGCTTCCTCATTAAATCACTTCCAAGCTTCCCACCTACCAAGGTAGGGTGCTGCCCACACAGGGGCTGGCACTCGGGTACTCAAGGAAAAGCAACTTTTTTGTCCGGCAGAGTTTTGCCGAAGTTCCAGCAGCAGCAGCCTCAAGGACCTACATGCTGCTTGTTGCACTAAAAGGAAAACACTAAATATGGTGTTTGATGCCCAAAAAGGCCTTTGCAAAGTGTTCTCTGCCAGAAATGGGAATTTTTCTTGAGGATAGTCTCGGCCAATGAGATTTTTTGCTGATGATGTCATGCTCTGCAAAGAAGTTTTATTGGTGGGAAAGCTCTTAGGTGTTGTGAGGGTGTCAAGTTTCCACTGCAGCTCAGGGAAAATTGTCTGTGGCTTCGTTTAAGGTCCTTCTGGATTCCATCGTGCTGATATTTCCAACCAAGCTGAGCTTATATTTGGCACGCATTAAAAATGGGGAAATCAAGAAACTTTCTTTGCCTCTGATGTCAAAAGCTCCTGATTCCTCAACATCCACTATTTTGCTGTATTTATCTTCGACAGAGGCCTTAGGAAGCTGACCAGCAGAGCATCAGTACACGACAGTGGGTAGGACATGCTGTCACCACAGGTCAGGCTGTGGAAAGGAATCTCATGGGTGGAAAGGATGTCGGGAGCAGGCTTCTGCACGCATGTACTCTCAGCTGATGAATTCACGGGCACGCACATGCTTTAGGTCTGCTCTGCGCGGAGATGCAGCACTAAAAATAACTCGGAGCTTATTCCCCTCCTTTCGAATGTGTTGTCCCCAGCTCGAGTGCCCTTCCCTCTCCAGACAGAGTGCTGCTGTCTGCCAGTCTGGGCTGGAATTAACACACCCGTGTCTGTGCAACTCGGAGCCCCTGTGGCTGGAGGCTGCCACGGGCACAGTTTAGTTCGGGCTGCAGTTGTGTCTTTGTGTCTCTTGGTTACCTGCATCCAGGAGGCTGGGAGCAGCCATCCTTAACCACGGATTAAAAGGATGTCATTGACCGAGTCACGCTCCGTTATTTCAGACAGCAGGCTGTTCCTGTCCCCCACCGCCTCTCCACCACACCACAGCCTTGCCCTCCGCATAATCGGCTACCTTTCCTCATGCAGGAAACATCGCAGGAGCCCCACCTTCCTTCAGTCCTCCCAACCTTTCAGCCAGTTCCTTTCCCCCAGCTTTGATCTCTGCCACCCCTCTTCCCAAATACATGACACTTAATTATGGATGTGTCAAACTGTGTTAGTGAGTCATGAATATGTTTATGTATTTCAGCTCTAGGGGCTTCTATGCACTAACTATATTTCCTTTTCTCACCCCCCGCCCCCCTCACCCCCAGCAATTGTGACATAATAGAAACAGGTGGGCTTGAATTTGAATGGCCTGGGAATAAAAATTGGGATAATAATACTTACATTGCAGAAATTCTGTAAGATTAAATGAGATCTACTTGGTACATTGTAGTTTGTCAAATATCAGTTGACTATGAATCCTAGAATGTAAACACTTTAGGCATTCTCCTCCTCCTACATATATTTTTCTATTTCTCCCAGAGCCTAGTTCCTCTGAGGACAGGGACATTCATAAATGCCAACTGACACGCCTTGATATTTAGGATACAGATTGGGATCAGGCACCCTCAGCAAATGGGCGATTTTAGGCACCAATGAATGACAGTGACAATGAGATAGCACCATATGATAACTGAGCATCTGCATCCTTTGGTCACCGTAGGTTGGCAGGGAGGGACTGGACCACTTTCCGTGACACTTTCAGGGCCAATAGGAGCAGAGCTGTGGCGCGCACCGTGATGCTCTTCCTTGGCTGTCAAGGGCCTTTCTCCACCTGTTTCCTCTAAGTCTCCTGCCCTCTTCTTGCTTTCAGCTGGCATCCAGCTAATTAACTCCAATGGCGGTGTTAACGGATAAGGCGTAACTGATAAGGCATTCACTGATAAAGGCTTACGGACCCAGCCTGACTTGTTTCCACCAGCCCTCCTGTCACATCAGCAAAGTGGCTTCTGAAACACAAAAACACTTCCCAGTCCCCAAGGAAACCTTTCACTTGGGATCAGAGAGGAGGGAGGGGCATTGAGAGGTGCCGATCACCCCTAAGACCAGTGAGGAGTAGTAGGCAAGATCTTGCCTCCTAACCCTGACCCTCTGGGGTTTACTGGCATCTCTTAATCTGATCCCAGGAGACCAAACCACACAGCCTTAGTCTACTGGGCTTCTCTCAGCCTCTCAATCCCCTCACTTTTCAGTGTGTGGGGGGGTAACATTGAGAAATCCATAAAGCCCCCGCCCCTTCCTCTTATGCCCTGAGTACTAGAGAGGGGTGCCTGTTCTGAAAGTCTCCCTGGTCTCATTCTTGCCAGCAGGGTACCTGCATGACACTGAGTGAGCACCCCTTTTAATTTTATGCCCTGGGCACCTCAGTTGTGTCACCCTAATCCCAGCTCTGCAAAGTTGCTAGATGAGTAGATATGCACACACTCCTTATTTTTCAATTACTTTGGGACATATTTAAAACACATCCCTAATCATTGCTTTATTTGGTCCTCGCCTGAACCATGTTAGAATTCAGAATCTTTAATTCCTGGTCCAGAGTCCCTCCATACCCTGCTCTCTCCGAACCCTCAACCTAGGCATCTGTGCACAAGAGATGTATTTAGCTAAAGAAGTAGAAAATTCAAACTTAAATGTTTTCTGTGTTTTAAAATATCTTTCAAGGTGAAAACACATTGGATTTTGGATTTTCAGTCAAAAATAAACCGGTGGCAGCAGCTTGCTAGATAGGGATAGGTGGGCCGGTCTAGGGGTTGGCTCCCATCCTCCGTCCCGTCCTCTGTGTAACTAGTGACACACGCCCACCCGAACATGGCCAGTCCTGGCAGGACAGGCTGGGTGGAAGGGCCGTGGAGCTGTGTACATGGCAGTCTTGGAAAAGCCTTTCGGAACCAGTGCTCCAGTTCTGTTCGCAGATCTGAGTCCAACCTCCCCAGACCTGCTTTGCTTCAGGCACTGAGGCTTTCTGTCCACAGGCCCAACTCTGCCCCATTCCCAGGCCAGTGCAGACCAGGGTCAGCAAGACAAACGGCCTCATCTTTCTGTCCCAGGCCTGGTGTTCACTTTATCAGAGGTGAGGCCCTAGGCAACCATATACCCCCAAGCTGCAGTCTCCCTTCCTCCTTCGTCTTTGTCCACATTGACTATTTTTCTTGCTTTTCTCATTGGTATTCCAGTTCTCCTTCTGGGGTAGCACCTGCTGTGAAGCCTTGTCCCTTAGGAGGACCCTAGTCACAGCATCTCTTGCTAGAACGTCTTGAGGAGCTGGGCTCTACTCTGACTCTCCCCAGCTACCTGCTGGGGTCCTGATCCAGCCGTTCAGGCCCTGATGCACCGTGAATGCCGCAGCCTCCCTCACGCCAACCATCCATCCCCGCTGTGTCTCCACAGCCCGCCTCAGTCTGTCTGCAGTAATGCTCGGTTGAGCCTAAGTTCTCCGTGCAGCCCTGGCCCTGACCTAGACGGTGGGCTCCTCTTGTGTGCCACGACTGCTGAATTGCTCTCTGTTTTCTCTTCCCCATGGCTATTTAAGTCACACAGACTACACGTCACAACTTGCTGTTTCTTGAGAGCAAGACTCGAATGGTAGTGCACCTTTGAAGCAAATTGCTCAAACCCCACTGCCATCCCCACCCCACATTCTTGGCTTTCTCTTCTTTTTTTTTTCCTTCTTCTTTTTTTGAGGAGCAGGGAGAGAGAGAGAGAGACATCGATTAGTTGCCTCCCGCATGACCTGGACTGGGGCTGGGTATCAAACCTGCAACCCAAGTACATGCCCTTGACCAGGAATCGAACTCATGACCCCTCGGTGAGCAGGCCGACACTCTAACCACTGAGCCATGCTGGCCAGGGCTTGGCTTCCTCTTCTGACTGATTCCTGCCCTTGGCAATGCCCAAATTTGGCAGTCTTCCTGACTTTTCCATCCCATTTGGACCTTGGCTGTCCTCCCCAATTTCTAGCCAACTCACCCTCCGCCTGGTGTTCCCACTGTCTCAGGAGAGCCCATGCTGTACTTCTTAGGCCCTCAGAAATCCACACTCCTTCTCCTGGCCAGCCCTTTCATGACTCAGTCCTCAGGCTTCTCTCTCTCCACTCCAGCTGTGGTTGAGACTGACTTTCGTGCACGAACGAGCCTGGAGGGAAACAGAACACCTTTAGTCGTGACCACATCGTTTCCCAGTTTCCTTCCCCTTCCTCACAGCCAAGTCCATTGCTGGCTATTTAAGAAACCGTAGCAAGCAATCCTATATTCTGTTGTGTGTGTATTTTAAAAAACAGTCCTAAAGTCAATTATTTACTTGTGATGCTGTGAATTTTGATTTTTGGATGAGGAAATGTAATCACCATATGTGTATGTGGCAGAGACAGTGCTCACCACACACTCCATATCCTCACCCCCCCCCCCCATTTCCCAGCCTCTCTTACAGTTAGGTCAGGGCTATGTGCAAGTTCTGACCAATAAGCCATGAATGAAAGTGTCTTCTCTAACCCTCTTTTCCCCAGCATTGACTGTGACAGCTACACGTTGGATGGACCCCTGAGCCACTGGGTTGAAAGGTGTCCCCACTGACCCACATTGGTTTTACATAAATAAGAAATACACTTTTGGTGTGTTCATTGCTGAGATTTTAAGGTTTGTTTGTCATCACAGCGGAGCTTAACATTACTCTGACTGATGCAATATAGAAAGAAACCTTAACCATGTGTGGGGATTTATTCCTGCTTCTGCCATTACCCAGAAGTTGCTTTTAAATAACTTAAAATTTATCCAAATGTTCGGTGTCTATTATGGAAAAGTATAAAATACAAATAAACAAAAAAGGAGAAAGTAAAAATCCTCTGTAATCATATTAGCCAAAGACAGGTGCTGTTAATATTTGATGTCTATACTTCATGTTTTTTCTAAGTATATAAAACAACATATATTTATATATTGTTCTGGAATCTACTTTTTTATTTGACAAAACTTTCTATACATTTTCCCAAAGAGATAAATATTATCCTAGAACACAGTCTTTAATCATTGAATAGCATTACATTATGGCTGCATCATCATCTATCTGCTCTCCTCCTCTGACCAAATTGCTTCAATAACATCTCTGCTCCCTTCCTACATACTTTATCGTTTACTTCCCCTCCCACTCACAGACTGGCTCTTAATCCTTTGCAGTGATAGAATGCAAATGAGACAATCCAAAAGTGATTCAAATGGCCATGAAATTCACAAGGTGATATTTTTGGATAGGGAAGGAAGAAGCAAAGTTTTTACAGTGAATTCGTCATCTTCCTAGTTGTTATTATAGTTATTCTTCTTCTTTGTTTTTTTTGTTGTTTTTTTGTTTGTTTGTTTGTTTGTTTATCCCTCACCTGAGGACATTTTTGCATTTATCTTCAGATACAGCGGAAGGAAAAGAGAGAGAGAAACATCGATGTGAGAGACACATCGACTGGTTGCCACCCACATGACCCCAACAGGGGCTGGGGACGAACTGCAACCAAGGTATGTGCCCTTAGCGGAAACCAAACCCGGGACTCTCTGGTCCGCGGGCCAATGCTCTAACCACTGAGCCAAACCGGCCAGGGCTCTTTCTCTTATTTGCTTGAGAGATCTTGACTTTTATTCTCTGAGTTGTAACAAGTGACTTGGAGGGGGAAAAGGAGATGTCAGGATGGTTACCAAGGGAACTGTTTAGGTTAGGACTAGATGTGGCCAAAAGAAAAAAAACAACACACATAAACCAGCAGTAACTCAAACAAGCAGAGGTTTACTTCATCCCATACGGCACTCCATGAAGTAGCAAACACCCAGACCTTTCATTGTTCTCCTGAGCACTTTTTTCTATTCCCAAGGTCACCTCTAAATGTCAAATGGTTGCTGTAACTCTAACCATCACATCCACATTCCATCTAGAGGACAGGACATGAAGGAGGGAGAAGAAAATGTCACTCTTTTAAAATGCATTAAAAACTTTTTTTCTTTTATTGATTTCAGAGAAAGGAAAGGAGAGAGAGAGAGAGGGAGAAACATCTATGAGAGAAAAACGTCAGCCGGCTGCCTCCTGCACACCCCCTACTGAAGATCAAGCTCACAACTCAGGCATGTGCCCTGCCTGGGAATTGAACCAGTGACTCCTTGGTGTATGGGACGACACTTAACCAACTGAGCCACACTGGCTGGGCTTAAAATGCATTTTTTTGGAATCCAAACATACCATGTCTGCTTAGTCACTTGGCCACCAATAGACAGACATAAGAGAGGCTGGGAAATGTAGTCATTATCCTTTTGCCCAGATAAAAATTCAGCAGGATGCTATTACTATAGAAGAAGGAAGAATGGATATTGGGGGACAGCCAGATATCTCTGCCATATGAACCACCAGGTTATTAATAATGTCAAAAAATGGCAAAGGCAAATAATCCAATTATAAGGAGTTTAGTTAAATGTAACTATAAAACTATTTTAGTCTCTCATGGGGTGGAGGGACAAAAGGAAAATACAGTAGACAACAATAAAATGTAATCAAACTCTCACAATGGCCCTGGCCGGTGTGGTTCAGTGGTTAGAACATCAGCCTGTGCACCGAAGGGTGGCCGATTCTATTCCCAGTCAAGGGCATGTACCTGGGTTGCAGGTTCAATTTCCTGCCCCGGTCAGGGCGTGTGCGGGAGGCAGTCAATCGATGCGTCCCTCTTTCCCATCAATGTTTCTCTTCCTCCCACCCCCACTCTCTCTTCCCCTCCCTCCCTCCCTTTCACACTCTCTAAAAAAATCAATGGAAAAAATATCCTCAGGTGAGGATTAAAAAGAAAACAAAAACAAAAAACTCTCACGATGAAGAGTGGGCTAAGTAAATACACGGTTAGTGCTTTCATCTCTGCTGGCTTTCTGAAATCAGCCAGTTCCTCTGAATGAACATGTGCTGAAGGAAAGAGCAACTGACAGTTTCTTGAGCATCTTCATTCGTACCAGGTTTCACCAGAACGGTGCTATGCAACACAGCAGGAGCTGAGAGCTGCAGGCTCCATGGCGCACTGTGGTCAAATCGAGGAAGTGAGAAGAGCAGGCTATATACAGAGTGGAAGAAAGCCAGTCACCACACGTTCCCGTGCCTTTGCTCTCACTGCTTAAACTGCCTCACATCCCTCATCTGTTCTCTGCATGAAGAAATGCTACTCTTCTTTTTCATTCTTTAAGGTCCTATCCAAATACTTGCTTGTCAGGATGCCTGTTCCTTGACTCTTTAGTTTTGTGGTTCATTTATTCATCCATTCAGCAAATACCGAGTCTGTCACATGGCAGGCACTGTACTAGGCATGGGGTGGGAAGACTCACTGGTGAACTAGACAAATCTGTGCCCTCAAATAATTTATAACACTAGTTAGATCGGTTAGTGTTGCATGTCCCCCCATGTGCTGAGCTGTCTGTCTAAACAAAGGACAGAGAGCTTCTAGAGAGCAGAAACCTTGTATTTTCATTAACAAATACTTAATAGCGCTCTTACTATGTGTCAGGCACTGTTCTGTTCTAGGTGCATTAAATATATTGCTTCTTTTCAGTCTTACAATGATCCCATGAGTTATATTCTCTTATTACCTTATTATATGGGAATGAACTGAAGCATAGAGTAGTTGACTGGACCAAGGTCACACAGCTAGTAAGTAGAGAAGCTAAAATGGGATCCAGGGTGTCTGGCTCCAGGGGGCATGCTTAACCAACATGTCATGCTTTATTGTTATTCATCCTCTCTGTATTCCTACTTTTTTTTTTTAATCCTCACCTGAGGACACTTTTTGCATTCATAGAGCGAGAGGGAGAGAGGGAGGAAGAGAGAGAGAGAGAAACATTGATGTGAGAGAGACACATCGAGTGGTCGCCACCCACACAACCCCAACCAGGGCCGGAGACAAACTGCAACCGAGGTACGTGCCCTTAGCGGGAACCGAACCCGGGTCTCTCCAGACCGCAGGCTGACGCTCTAACCACTGAGCAAACTGGCCAGGGCTGTATTCTTACTTTTTAACATGATACCTGAAATGTAGTAGGTATTTAGTAAACATGTACTGAATAGAAATGAGCTCACTGCTCGACGACACTGGGTACCCTCTCCAACACATAATCTCTACAAAGATAAAGAGAAGGAATTGCACCAGACAACCTCTACAGTCCCTTACCATTCTAAATGTGTTCCCCACTCATATACTGAAGAATCTTAACGGCGGTCTGGAAGAGATCTTGAGGGATCGTCTGATGGAGTCCTGAACTTTAACCAGACTTCATCTACAGTAGATGGGTGAGAATGCCTTTAGTTTACCAAGTCCTTTAAGATGCCCCACCTTTTTGAGGCTAAGGAGTAGAGAATTCACAGATTTTATGAATAATGTACTGTAGCAGGATAGATAGGACATCTAAACGTTCTTTCATAGGGTGGAAAAATAAAGTACTTTCCTCTTGCATGAACAGTAGTTTGTTTTTTTTTTTTGAATATGTTTTTATTGGTTTTAGAGAGAGAGGTAGGGAGAGGGAGAGAAAGAGAAACATTGATGTGAGAGAGAAATATCAATGAGCTGCCTCCTGCATGCCCCCTATTGGGGATTGAGCCTGCCCTGACCAGGAATCGAACCAGCAACCTTTTGGTGCACAGGACGATACTCAACTAACTGAGCCACACCAGCCAGGGCTGGACAGTAGTTTTATAGGAAAGAATATTTTGGTCACATTTCACTTTAATTTTAAGAGGCCTTGGATTATGTTCAGAACTGCTTGTGTATTTGTAATGGAATACTGTCATGCTTCTCAAACCTCTAATCTTTGTAAACTTGGCTACAAACTATACATACATTACCCTCAATAGTCTGCTTCCAATTATTTTTTCAGATTATACTATGGCATGACATTGTTCCCCAGAGACCTAAGGGTACAGTTCCAGACCTTTGACCAAAGGCCAGAAAAATCCCCATCATCCGATCAAATGCCAGCTGAGGTCATTACGCTTTGGCCCGTCTTCCCCATCCCGCAGTGTCCGTTGGCTATGTTAACCTTCGCCACCCAGCTCACGCTGCTTGGTAATCACTGAATTGGCAGTGCTGCCTTCTCTGGTGAGTAATGGTCAGAAAGGAGCACTGAATTGGGCTAAAACTGACTGTGGGGGAGAATATTGGTGGTAATGAATTCCCCTAAGCCTAAATCAACAGTTGCATTACTTTCTCTGTAGGGCTGAAGTCAACAGGGGACAGGACTGTACACCCTTGCATTTGAGGACTTAACATACTGGTCATGGCATTGACTATTTGCTTGACTCTGAGAGTTCATGATGTGATGACTTATCATTTTGCTGAGGCAAGAATTTGAACACAAGTACTGTGAGATTGGTATAAAGTTCACAGTGAGTCCCCTCCCCAGCTAATGAGTCCACTCAACCACCTTCTCTCTGAGTGTGGCTCCATTTGGGTATATAATTGATCTCCTTAAATTTTCTCACAACCCACTGAGATTCTTATTATCGCAATTTTACACAAGAGAAATATATGTTCTAGTGCTACTCATACATTTAAAAATATCTAGAGGTCTAAGAATAGGTCCTTTCCCTCAAAGTTTATTTTGTGGGTAGGAGAGCTGGGGGCAAGACTATAGGTACAGAGAAGTGAGTTCAGACATGCTATTATCATCAGTATATGAAGGCTTCTCACTTGATTGATGGATTAATTTCTTTCCATTTATCCCCAATCTCTAAATGACATAATGTTCTGCGTGTATGTGTTTTCTTTGCGTGTGTATGTGCTTTTAATTTATATAAGTGGCATTGTGTTTATATCTCATTCTCGCCCTGGCCAGTTTGGCTCAGCGGTTGGAACGTTGGCCTGCGGTCCAGAGAGATCCGGGTTTGGTTCCTGCTAGGGGCGCATACCTCGGTTGCAGTTTGTCCCCAGCCCTGGTTGGGTCGTGCGGGTGGCAACCAGTCGATGTGTCTCTCTTGCATCAATGTTTCTCTCTCTCTCTCTCTCTCTCTCTCCCTCCCTCCCACTCTAACTGAACAAAAAATGGAAAAATGTCCTTGGCTGAGGATAAAAAAATATATATATATGTATATAAAATTCTCTTCCTTACTTTTTAAATACAAACTATGTGTTTTTGTCTTTTGTTTTAATCCTCACCCGAGGACATGCTTGCGGGGGGCGGGGGGGGGGCATTGATGTGCCCCAACCTGGGATTGAATCTGCAACCCAGGTATGCACCCTGACCAGGAATCAAACCAGCAACCCTTCAGTGCAGAGGACAACACTCAACCAACTGAGCCACTCTGGCTGGGTCACAAACTATGTGTTTAATATCCATCCATGTCACTAAATGTATGTCTAGTTCAGTGCTTCACACTGCAGCATATTATTCCATAGTATGCATTTTCCACATTTTACTCATCCATTCCCCTAGTTACAGACACAGGTAATTTTACATGCATATGCCATCTTATATATGTGGAATTGATGCACCACAGCACAGATGTAAACCTCATTTCAGGAAGTACTGCCAGATGGCTTTGCAAATGATGGTACCTATTTACACTCCCACCAGCAAACCATACACATTCTTGATAATATTCATCAACATTTTATTTGAATTTTCTTAAGTGTTTGTGTGGTTGAACAATTAACAAAAGATAGGGAGAAGTTGGGTGAGTTATGGCCTTCCTGGTCCGGTCCCCCAGTGATTTACCTCTCCGTTCCCCTATCCTCCCTTATTTTTCTTATTCCTTTCAGAGTGTTCCAGAACCTGCTGGAGGGGAATTTTCCTTTGAACCTTCTGCCTGAACTGCTTCCTTCCCTTTTTCAGGTTTTACCTCACCTCAACAGAGTGCTCTCCCTATTTTTGGCTCTAAGTATCAAAATCCTTCCGATTGTGTGAGATCCAATTTAAGAGCAAGTTCCTCCATGAAGGCCTCTTAATTATTCTGGCGTACACATGTCTCCTTTCATTTTGAATGTATATAATCTGGGGGACTTGTTTTATACTCAGTTTAACTCTCTGTGAGGGTCCATGTTGTTTGTTTCCAAAAAGAGAGATCAGACGAATGAAATGTGTAATGTGTGGTCAGCCTCATCTTCCAGGAGGTCACTAGTTTCAGACCACAGCCTGCATTTGATTTACACCCCCCAGCACCTGCGGGAAAATCAAATATCCCCAGGCGGCCTTACCTACCACCTCCAGTCAATCTTCTATAGGATTATTGAACCACTTCACTAGTAGAAGAAATATACTGTATAACAAGCATTACTTCTGCAAAGTATGTATGCAGACAGTCTTGCAAAATTCCTCTCCCACTAGTTCTTCGTATCTCTTCTGTCTCATAGTTTGTGGAGTTAAGAGTTACGAGGCAGGTCCCAGGGGCAGTTCCCAGCGGCATCTGTGGAACCCTCTGGGGAGCCTTAGCCTTCTCCCAGCCGGTGCTGTCATCTGTGATCTTTCAACAACCACCTGCTCATTCCCTGAACAACCAGGGTTCCTAGAAGAAAATTATCCTTTTCTATCTCTGTCCACCAAAATTAAATGAATTGGGAGAAATACACCTTCCCACTACTGTTACACTATGCTATTTTCCATTCTTAGTTTTAAAACACACACACACAAAAACCCCTTCCACATTGTAACAAAAATTATTAGTTGCTTAATCAAAATTGAATTTCTTCCTTCTTACAATCAGAGCTTTGACAGTATTTCAGATGGCATGGATCTAGCTATAAAACTACATTTCCCAATATGCTTGGCAGCTGGAATTTTATGATAGTTATTGCCACTAAAATGAAAGCCAAAGTTACTGCATAAGACTATCTGTAATGTTCTTTAAAGAGAAATAACCCAGTTGACACTCACCCTGTCCACTCTTCTTCTTCCTGTCTAGAATGGGGTCATGATGCCTGGGGTGGGGGTGGAACAGGTACTATTTTGGTATTATAAAGATGGAGAAAACAGCCCTGGCCGGTTTGGCTCAGCGGTTAGAGCGTCAGCCTGCGGTCCAGAGAGACCCGGGTTCGGTTCCCGCTAAGGGCATGTACCTCGGTTGCGATTTGTCCCCGGTCCTGGTTGGTCGTGTGGTAGGCAGCCACTCGATGTGTCTCTTTCACATCGGTGTTTCTCTTCCTCTCTCTCCCTCCTATTCCTGAACGAAAAATGGAAAAATGTCCTCAGGTGAGGATAAAAAAAAAAAAAAGATGGAGAAAACATACTCTAAGGATGGCTGGATGGAAAGATAAAAGGAGTCTCTGTCTCTGATGACATCATGGAGCTACCACACCTACCCTGGGTTATCTTTCTCTAGGTGCTTTGTAATGTAAGAAAAAAAAACCCTCTAATTTGTTCAACAACTATTTATTTCATGTTATTTATTGCATACAGTCAAACTCAAATCCTGATTGTTGTTGGTTTGCCTTTGACACAGCTCTTTCCCTAAGAATCTTGCACTGGTTCAAAGACAGCCTGTCAGGAACAAGTTTGATTATCCTTAAGAAGAGTGCAGTGGTTCTCAGCCTCTAGTATCTACATGTCAGGCCTGTGCACTGTGCCTCTCTTCCATCTCATACATGTTCTGTGGATGATATGAGATATTACCCAATGGTTTGGAGTTGGAGCAGACTCTTTCTTCCTTGCTGGTGGAGAGTTCCTCCAGCGATAAAGGGTGAAAATGCCACATGTTTGCTTTCCTCGTCTCCCTTGCAGCTAGGGTATGAGCATGTGGCCTAATCCTGTCCAAAGAGATCTAGGGGAAAGCATCTGGGAAGTTTCTCTAATAAAAAGGGACACATGGAAACAAATGCTCCTTCTTCTTCACTGGGAATGTTGCCTAGATGTGATGAGTCATCTTGTGATCCATGACAAAGGTGGCAAAGACATCGATGGAAGCGCTTGGGTCCTTGACATATCTTCTAGTCACACCACTAATCCCAGACACTAACTGCCTTGGAACATCTGGCTGGTGTTGACCCCATTTGGAGGAGGTTCTGTTACTGGCACTTGAAAGAACTCAAAGTGATACAGGAGTGTCAGAATAGGGCTGGCCGCCCACTTCAGAGTTGCTTGACCTCTTTCTTTAAATCAAGCTCCTCAATTCCTTTGTCATGTAGATCTCTGGACAGCCTGCATTGCTGGTCATCAAACATGTCCAGATAGGTCTGAATCTTCGAGGAGTCTGGTTCAGGCTTTATGCTCGAACTCTGATTTACATGCTCAAAGAAATCCTCATTCTAATTCTTGACCTTTTAGTTTTGCATATTTTAATACAATAACCACTGTGTGTAGGCTGTTATTTCTTTTAACTAGTAAAACAAAGGTATTTAAAAATATTTTATAACTTGATTGTTATAAAAATAAGAATTATACTTAAAAATCCACAAACATGTATTAAAATATGATGAGTCAAACATAGTCCTAACTTTTATCACCTAATTGAAATATTTGGAAATAATTTGCAGGTTTTTAGGAACAATTAATATCATTCAAACAAGACTCCAAAGGACAAATATTTTGTTTGCTACAAATAAGTATTATTTTATTTTTATTGGTTCATCCTAATATATCTCCAGATAAGACATTTGCTCCTAGTTAATCTGGTGGTATTAATTTATGTTCTAAATCAGGTATAGACTGCAGGATAGACTGAATATTTAATATTTCTTTCCAAACCTTTAAAATACATGCAAATTTTACATTGTTCTTTGATCTCTCTTCACACAATGACAGGAGGTCAATTCTACAATGAACAACTGCAGCTCTATTAACCTGCAGAAAACATTTGAATAAAAAGTGAAAATTTGTCAGTCCCCTGAATATGAGTTTCAGACTCTTAAGCAATGCATTGGAATGACTGAACTTTTCATTTTTCACTGCGATTTGGGTAATGTGGAGATACAGCCTTTGTTTTTTTCCTGAAGAAGATACCAACTGACCAAGAGGAAAGCTCTGAATTGTTATATTTAGGGAAAATAAACCTTTTTCTCTGTGTATTACAACTACATATTGTTATCAAGAATGTTAAGCTTCCTGAATGTTGAAGTGATATTCCAAGAGGAAAGACTGTTAAATAGAGATTTGGAAATTATCTTTTGGAAGAGATTAACGAATTTAGTAAGGAAGTAACGGGTTAGACTAGCGTTCTGAGTCAGTCAGAAAGTTACTCTGGTCTAAATAATAATTAGATAAATTCTTTTTTAAAAAATATTTTTTCTTTATTGATTTTTAGAGAGAGAGAGAGAGAGAGAGAGAGATAGAAACATCAAAGAGAGACAACATCGATTGGCTCTTCCTACATGCCCCCCCTGGGGATGGGGCCCACAACCTGGACATGTGCCCTGACCGGGAATCGAACCAGTGACCTCTGGGTGCATGGGTCGACGCTCAACCACTGAGCCACACCGGCCAGGCAATTAGGTAAATTCTTTGTGTGGCTATTACTAGAGGGCTTTGACCCCTAGTGAGAACACCTTTTGGGTTTTATTCTATCACCAAGAACCCTAGGGAGGGGGTTGATTGGTGTACCTAACTTAACTCTCAGTAGTGACACTGCCAATGTTAAACACAAGGTACCAGAGAGCATGTGAGAAACAGTAGTTATAGACCTAGAGCAGAACGGAATCTGAGTCAAATCATCTTAAATTTTACAAATGAGAAAACACACCCAGGCTCTTATTGTGGATGAAATATCAGATTTCTTGATTCACACAGTTCCATGTTCCTCTAGTATATCAAAAGGCTATTAGGGGAATAAAGAAAAAAAAATAAAAGAAGATGCTGTCACTGTGTATCAATGATGTATATGAATTTACTTCTGAAAACATAGGAAAATAAAAAGAAATTTTTATAGACTTACGAGACTTCACCAAAAATGCCAAAATATTCCCCCAAATAACAGTCTCACTTAGATGTAAAGGACTAATACAAATGTTATGATCACTATAAGAAACATCCTTCACTCCACCCCACCTTCAGGGTTCTGGCCAAAGTGTTTAAAGACAATGAGCTGGGTTGAGTAGGAGTTGAAGCATAGCATTGCTAGGACTTGAGTGGAAATGGCAGGGCTGAGCAAGAGGGAGAGTCAGCTCACCTGATGGAGTTCTAAGAGAGAGAGAGAGAGAGAGAGAGAGAGAGAGAGAGAGAGAGAGAGAGGGAGGGAGATCCATGCAGGAGTAAACATACATTACCCAACTTTTTTTTTTTTTTTGATTTGAGAGAGAGAGGAAAGGAGAGGGAGA
Organism: Tadarida brasiliensis; assembly: GCA_030848825.1. NCBI lineage: Eukaryota > Metazoa > Chordata > Mammalia > Chiroptera > Molossidae > Tadarida > Tadarida brasiliensis. The sequence goes on along the minus strand of CM061277.1, from coordinate 27,928,047 downwards.
GAGAGATAGAAACATCTATGAGAGAGAACATTGATTGGCCGCCTCCTGCATGCCCCCCACTGGGTATCGGGCCCACAACCTGGGCATGTGCCCTGACCAGGAATCAAACTGGTGACCTCTTGGTGCATGGGTCCACACTCAACCACTGAGCCACACCATCCTGGCCACTGCCCAACTTTCAAAGCAAGAACTGATGAAATGGATGTCAGACTTTCACTAATTTTACCAAGTTAAGGCACTCCTGTTTATTAGAGGCCTTGTTTTAACAGGTGAGGCAAATTGCCATTCCCTTTTCTTGTTTTTCAAAAATTACCTAGTTACTCTCAAATTTATTCTTTCAATGACCTTTAGAATTTTCAGAAAAATCATCTAAATTCTGGAAATAAGACAAGTGAGCGGGCACATCCTTTTCCGGTTACCATAGGATTGTAGGAAAATGTACTTAGTTGAATGCTTGCTATTGATTAAAGTTTGCAGACTTAATAAAAATTACTGGTTAAGTTGTACATTTTTGTCTGGTAGAAATGCAAATAATTTCTGTCTTGGGAAACAGATCATCTCTAAGATTATGGCCTATTGAAAATCAGTTGTGTTTGTGTGTTTTGCTTTTTTTAAAATCAAACTTGGCCATCTTGTCCTAGCATTTCTTTGTTAAATTGCTTATATATACTGATTTTTTCCATATGCTCCTTGAATCAATTATAACATCTTACTGGTTTCCTCATTAATGATCTTTGACATGTGTTCATTTTGTATTTGCTAGATAGTTTAATGTTACCTTTTCATAAATTATTTTGTAACAGAATTCTTCCTTGTATTCCTTGAAAAAAATATCTCATTGAGATTTTGACTGGAATTCATCTTATTTATAGATTCTTTTGGGGATAATTGAGATCCTTATAATACTGAGATTTACTGCCCAAGAACTAGTCTTTTTTTTTTTTTTATTACCTTAGTGTTTTGTAGTTTTCTTCACTTATATACTACACATTTCTGTTCAGTTCATTCTTGGGTAATTTATGTTTTTGCTGTTGTTAATGGGAATTATTTTCTTTTTTTATTTTCTAACTGTTTTTTGTTTGTTTAATATAAGAAAGGTTTTTTTTGTTTGTTTTTGCATATGTATTTATCCTATAACCTACAATCTTACTGAATTCTTATATTATTTCTAATAGTTGTTTTTAGTTTTTCCAAATATACAATAATATTATGATCAAATAGTTATAATTTTACTGCCACTTTGTCAATATTTATAATTCTTTTATTCTTATAAAGCACATTTAGAATAGTGTTGAATAATAAGTGAAGTTGTTGGCACTTCTTTTGTTTTGTTTTGCATAACATCATACTTAGTTTGAGGTGTAATTTTCAAAAGGCTCTAGAGAAAAAGCACATTTTTATTTATTTATTTTTAATCCTCACCTGAGGATATTTTTCCATTTATCTTCTGATAGAGTGGGAGGGGGAGAGAGAGAGAGAAACATTGATGTGAGAGAGACACATCGATTGGTTGCCTCCTGCACGACCCCAACCAGGGCTGGGGCTGAACCTCAACCGAGGTACAACATGCCCTTGACTGGAATCAAACCGGAGACTCTTTGGTCTGCAGGCCAACGCTCTAACCTCAGAGCCAAACTGGCCACCACCATTTTTATTTTTATTGTTTATTTAAAAAAATTTTTTCCCTTTATTGATTTTAGAGAGAGAGGAAGTGAGAGGGAGAGAGAGAGAGAAACATTGATGAGAGAGAACATCGATTGGCCGCCTCCTGCATGCCTCCCACTGGGGATTGGGCCCACAACCTGGGCATGTGTCCTGACCAGGAATCGAACTGGTGACCTCCTGGTGCATGAGTCAATGCTCAACCACTGAGCCACACTGGCCGGACTATTTTTTTTGTTTTTAATCTATTGATCTGAGAGAGAGAGAGAAAGAGAGAGAGAAACATTGATTTGTTGTTCCACTTATTTATGCACTCATTGGTTGCTTCTTATATGTGCCCTGACTGGGGATTGAACCCACAACCTTGGTGTATCAGGATGGTGCTCTAATCAACTGAGCTACCCAGCCAGGATAGAGAAAAATGTATGTTTTTAGTCAGCTGACTCAAAGCAAAGGTATCTTTAGATAGCTCAATCTCCATTTTCACCCACTTCCCTTCTCCTGTTAATATACCTTAAGCCTTGAATCCTCTGTGTATTGAAGACAGATAGGGTGCTCTGTTTGATACTTACATGCCAACATACCAGCTTATTATTATCATATTAATCAAATATCCACAGCAACTCTAATGTTCTTCAAGTTTACATGGCACATCAAACAAACAAGCAAAAACAAACTTGCTGGGTTGAGAGGTAAAAGAAGGTGCTTTTTAAAGTTGGAAGTGCACTTAGAGGAAGTGGTTGGAACAGGATGCACCATTCCTGCTACTTTCTGCTACGGTGCTCTGTCCAGGTGAAGGGAAGGGGCCAAACAAACAGCATTCCTGCCTCTGCCAAATGGCCCTGGTCACTGCTGTGGCCTTGCCAAGGGCCGGGCCCCAACTATAGAGTCTGCAGAGCTGAAAGCTGAATACAGAATACTTTTCTATGCCTCTTGCCTGTGGAGCAGGCTTGTCTGGCCCAGATCACACTTGAATAGATGAAAAGAATCCGTTTTTGCCTTGGCCGGAGGCCTGCAGTGGAGGCCACAAAGGCGCTTACAGACATACTGGAGTAGAAGGGCAGCAGAGAAAGAGGAGAGAAGACTTAAGACATTTTAAGAAGAAATAAACAAATTCACAAGAACATTTCCAGCTGACGTAGATTATGAGTTATTCAAATGGCATTTGGAGAAATGAAAATTGCAAAGAAACTACCTACAGCCTCCTGTTGTTTGCTGGAATCCTGTCTCACAACCTCTTTAAAAGAAATCTAGGTAAAAAGAAAGTTATCAGCCCTAAAAGGTGGGACCCTAGGAGATGAGAAAACACATTGTGAGCAAGAGAAATTTCTCCTGTGAAGCCTGATCCAAGAATTCAAGATTTTAAGGAAAGTGAGAGAAATGCCTGTTCGTGCATGATAATGATGCTGGGAAACCTAACAGTGATTTTTATCAATGTGCTTTGTTTGGTGGGTAATTCTGAGAACTAGTCCCTTTGTTTAAAAATTGTCTTTGGAATTGCTGGAAAGGCAAGTCCTTACTCTTTCTACGCTGGTTAGAACCCGTGAAATGGGATTCTCACATCTGAGAAATGACAGTGCCTAACGTTCTTGCCCTGAGAGCTTTGTAGAATCCAGTCCCAGGGATGGTTAGGGGAGATCTGTCTGTATACCTACTCCGGGATTGAACAAGGGATTGTGGTCTGTAGGACCTAAACTCAGGAGGAAGCTTGATCTTCCAGATTGATTACTCTTGGCTATTTTCAAATGACAGGAAACACATGTTTGGGGAGAATAAGTAGACGATCAGGGCTATCACAAACTAGCAGGTGAAATCTCTTCTACATTTCCCCCCCAATTTATTTCCAGCAATTCCTTCCCATAGGCCTGTTTCTGAACTGTGCTGCTGGGTAGCAAAGTTCCCTTCACTTGGACAGAGTAGTGTTTTGGTATATCTGGCACAGGGACCTGAACCCCTCTGTCAACACTTGGAATGTATATTAAAACACAGGTTCCTTGGGCCTGCCCCCAAAACCATTGAATCAGAACATCTGGGAGGAATGTGCATATTTAATATTCTCAAGTCTGAGAAGAACTAGGGCTCTGAAGACACAAAGACCTGACCTCAAGCCCTAGTGTTGCTGGTTCCTGCGTGATCTTAGGCACATTATTTTACCTCTGTGTCAGTTCTCTGGGGTGCAAAGCAGGGGTAATTATACCTACTCAATATTGTTGTTGCAAGTATTAAGCACCATATTTTAAATTAATGTTCACAGTAAGCATGGAGCAGAATAAGCATTCAATATATATTAGTGACAATGTTTTCTATCATCTCGATAAAGCCTCTTGAAGGTCAGAACCTCCTGAGCTGCTGCAGATCAACTGGTTTACCCTTGCAGAACTGTCCCCCTTAGTCCTTCAGTAATAGGTCTTCCACACATTCAGTGAGCAAAAAAGAGCCAGCTGACCTAAGCCCCTGTCCCAGGTATTTGCCCAGGACAGCCTTCTCTGTAGCTCTTGCCCCCGTTGCCCCCTGCCGTGGTCTTCTTGTCTCTCTGCCCCCAACTCTATTGTCTAACTTTCATATCTGCTGCTTTGCTGACTTGGTGGCCTCTTCAGACTCCCTTTCCTGGCTCATGATCTTGCCTCTCTTTAATCTGCATACTGTCTTTATTGCAGTGTTACTCACAATTCTCTGTAAAAGACTCCTTCATCCATTCTCTTTCCTGTGGATCTCCCAGAGGTGCATTTAATCCTCAATCCCTTGTCAGAGGAAGGGAATCCAGACAAACCACACCTTAAACCCAATTTCTCTGTGAATAGACACATACAGAAAGCAGTAGAAAACAATTGGAGTATTTGCTTAACAATACTGACCTCCTAGAGTTAGAACCTTAGGTCCTTATTCCATTTTATGAAAGCCTTTGTGCTTCCTTTTAAACTCCATCCCACCCTTTGCCTTTCAAAGTTGAAACATGGGTTTGTGCTGAGTTCTTTCAGGAGAGAAGGTGTGCCCAGTTGGGTGTGTGAGAACAATTAAACCAGCATTGTGACATGACAGCTACCAACGCAAGGAGTTGGTTATTAACTGCTCAAAACTTGAAATGCCAAATATATGTGAGTGTGAGTAGGTGGTTATGATTCCTCTCTCTCTCATTCTCTTTGCGTGCACTTCTTATACTTGGTAAGCTTCAGCAATTGGGCACTCTTCCCAAGACAGTACTATAGAAAAGAAACAGTTCTAGCGTAGTTGTCCTTCCTTAATGGTTGAGTGAAAATACAAGCAACATGAAAGGAACATGAAGTAATGATGTTCCCATAGAATCTCAAAACACCAACTATAAACTAATTAATTCTTATGCCTTTGTAATGGAAGGAGTCAGAAAATATTACTGTCCTTGGTGTTCAGGTGTGAGATTGGAGGAGTGGAATCATTCAGTCATTCCCCCAGGTTGCTCTGTGAGTCTCTAGTGGAAACAGAGCTTTAGTAACAGCAGCAATTAGCACTTCTTAAGGACCTGGAGCCCTTCCCTTGACGGTGCTGACCCTCGGTCTCCGGAGATGGACACCACTTCTCATGAGGAATAACTCTCTCTGTCTCTGTCTCTGTGTGTGTGAGTGTCTGTCTCTCTCTCACACACACATTTGCACACATGGCTGCACAGAAACAGGAACCTTCACTTTCCTTAGATTCTGCCTTTTACAGACTAAGTAGTGTATTTTGATAACACACCTCAGAGACACACCTACTGGGATGAAGACAGTCCTGGATATGTGAAAGAAAACAACTATCCCATCTCTGTGGGGATAAGAGTGCACCAGACCTGAATTTTGGGGACCACCGATCACAATTATATTGGAAGTAAAATTAAAATTAAGGTCTCAGTTAGGGTAATACAGTGACTATGCAGTAATGAAGATAGACTGTAAGGTAAACAGACTTAATATTCATAGAAAACTGAATATAACATGTAAAGAAGATGAAATAAAAGGAGTATCTGGATCAAGCATTGAGGGAATAACCACGACTGAATGTGTTTCCTATAATAAACTAAATTTGGGCAGTAATTAGTGCCAGCCAGCATTAACTGTTTTTCCAACTGCTCAGGATTTCAGTCAATTATAAAAGTCTAACAGTTCTACTGAAGCACGTGTGGACTTTGGAACTTCTCTGGTTTGAGCAGCCGAGGCCCAGGGCCACGGTCAGAGTAGAGACCAGTCTTTGAGACCCTCCTCGGGACTTCCCGAAGAAAAAATGGAAAGGAGTGTTGGATAGTGTTTAAGGCATACCTCTCCTGGGGTTCTTACTCTTTAATGAAACAAACTCCTTAAGTCAAAGGAATGAGGCTCTGAGCATGGAAGTTTAGGTATCTGCTAATAGGTGAAAAAAGACATTCAACTCTCAAAGGTCCGTGATGTACACACACATTTACCAATAAGGAGAACCTTCCAGCCATCACTAACGAGAGGTAAAAAAAAAAAAAAAAAAAAAAATCACAGCACTAGAGATAACCAACAAAAAAGGAGAATAGGAAGTATAGTATGGACATGTGGTCATACAAAAATGATTTAGGTAAATATTTATTGACATGAAAAGTGGTACAATTGTTAAGGGGAAAAGATTGCACTCATTATTTTCAATATGATCTTGTTTCTGATAAAATTTATATATATGTTTATAAAGATATGTAGGAGATACGTACCAAAATATTGACTATCTCTGATTTACAGGATTATTGAAATTTCAATTTTGCTGCCATTTCTAATTTTTTTTTTAACAATGAGCTTGTATTGTTTTATCATCTTTATTTTTTCCAAATATAGAACACTACACATAATGTCTCTGAATAAAAATAATATTTTTATTTAAAATAAGCACAAAGGGCCATACTCCCTTTCACCTCCTCCAGCAAGGAGAGATTCATGAATAACTTGGGAATTCATCAATCATTCATGTCTCCTGTGTTCCAGGTGTCGAGTATAGGAATCCAGGCTAAATAAAGCCGTGCTGCATCCCAAGTTCCTGCACAGAGAAGACAGGAAATTTCCATGGTGCCGGGGTAACAGGCAGAGTTTCCAATTGTAGCAAGCTGCTGCAGTTCCTTTCATTCCACCCTGGACACATGCAGAATGGCAAGGCATTCTTTCAGGTGGGACAGTCCTTGTTACATCTCTCAGGTCACCTCATTGGGTTCCTACTGTTGCTGGCCACTGGGCTGGTCTCTGACGTTTTAAAATTAGTTACCACCCTGGCAGTGTGGCTCAGTTGGTTGGGCGTCCTCCAGTGCACTGAAAGGTTGCTGGTTCCATTCCCAGTCAGGGCACATGCCTGGGGTTTCGGCCTCAATCCCCAGTAAGTGGTGTGCAGGAGGCAACCAATCAATGTTTCACTCTTACATCAATGTTTCTCTCTCTCTCTTCTCCTTTCCTCTCTCTAAAATTCAATTTAAAAAAAATAACATAAAATTACTTACTGACACAGATTCCTAAAAGCATAGTCTGGCAAGTTAAAGTAATTTCTGAGAAACAAAGTCACTTCAGCCTGAAGACCCAGCTCACAGGTTGTGTATCAGCAGACAACAGTTTACATAACAGTTTGTCTTTGTTCCCCTAGCCATGTGTGACCTTTCCACTCCTTCCTGCTGACACCATCCCCAACAGAAAAATGCAATCTGTTCGGCCCAACGAGCCTCCTTCCCTCCTGAGCTTTAGCAGAGAATAATAACAGCAGCTGCATGATTTTACTTATTGTAAATACTTTATTTACTTTTGTATTTAATTTATGCATCTGTCCAATGTTTGCACAGCTGTTTGATGTCCGTGTGAACCATAGGTTAGCCTTTGTTGATTTAATCTATCTTAAACCCTAAGCATTGGGAAATGATGGGGCTCCTAGTTCACTTTTCCTTGCCCGGCTTCTGGCGTGGTGCTATAAGATGAGAACTTGAGAGTTAGCCATCTCCTTTAAGATACTTTTTTCTCCCTTGGTAAAGAAAAGGGTCCAATTTCCTGATCTACTCAGGGAACACATGATGGTTGACTTTGTTTTCCTTGTACAAGGACACCATTATAGTTTCAAGGTGATGTTGGGAAGGTTTCGTCTCTCTCTAAAAACTGCACCAGAGGATTTGAGGAGGTGTAGGATGTGAGACCTAGCATGGGAGCAGGCCTAGTATCATGGAATGGGTTGGGATGGAAAAATTGCTCTCTTATGGAGACTTACTTGCCCATCAAAAAATGGAGAAAGGACTGGGTATGTGAGATGCCAGTGGTTTGGCTAATCAACATACCAGACCTTAGCTTGAGTCACTGCACCTGAATGTGTATTTGCTTTTGATGCTGTCTTCTTGTGGGTGTGGGCAAACCAACTCACTGGGTACACTTAGTGGAGGCAGTGGTGGAATGCAAAGGCAAGGACCCCAGTCTTCTCCCCTCCAGCAGTGAAGGGGAGGAAAGAGAGCAGAGAGGGGTTTTCTGTTTGGATGGGCTTTCTCCTGCAATGTACAGATAACATTATTCTTAAATAACATTTTGTACAGTTTTGTGAGACCTGGCCATCAACATATATTTATTCAAAAATAGATAATGAAGATCAAGTTCGGGTTGAATTTTACTCAGAATTTGAATCTTTCTGTGCCTCAGTTTCTCTCAGTAGCACCTCAATCTTGTTGATAAAGCCTTAAATTGACTATTGAAAAGTGTTCCACAAAGCATGAGAAACTGTGAATTACCTAAGTTATAACTTTTTCAGCTGCTGGACCCTTTCTATCAGGAATTAGGTTTTGTTTTTTTTTTAATTTTATTGACTTTTTTTAGACAAAAGAAAGGAGGGAGAGAGAGAGAAACATCAATGTGAGAGAGGAACACCAATTGGTTGCCTCCTGCACGCACCCCAACTGGGGATCTAACCCACAACCTGGGTATGTTCCCTGACCAGAAATTGAACCCGCCACCTTTTGGTGTGACTTTCCAACCAGCAGAGCCACACTGGCTAGGGCAGGCATTCTTTAACAAGGTAGTGTGTTACCATGAGTAAGATGGTTGCTGTTGCTTTTTTGTTAAAATCCTTTAAGAACTAAAGAGAAATACTTTTTAAATTAGGTCATGACCCAGGAAAGAAGTGAACTAGTAAGTTTGTGTCTATTATCAGCTCTGCTTAAGACTGGATTTTTATATCACTCTGAGGAGTAATGCTGTTTGTTTTCCATAAGAGAAAAAAGTTGAGTGGGGAACAGGGAAATAATATTTTGATAGAGTTTTATTGTTTTTCTGATATATTATGGCCCCCTCACTCCCAGTATATCCAGGGATCATCCATACTTAAAGTTAAACACAACATAACTTCCAAAGCCAAGTGCAAGTAACTGATTTTTAAAAATATAATAAAATGCCATATTGAATTACTACTATGGTTCTTCTCAAGTTGCCTAGGAAACCTAGCATCTACTGCATTAAGTTTCAGTAACATAGATACATTTTATTTTGAATATAGCAGGAAAACACAGATGTCTTAGACCTTCTGAGATGCACAAAGTTCTGGAAACTGGAAGACGAAATTGTGGGAGGAGAATGGCAGGGAGCACCCTGGGAAAGCAGCAGCCCTGGAGTTGAATGACCTTTCTTTGATCTCTTGCTTTCCCAAGTCATTTTCCCATGCACTTCCTCAACACTGGTTTCAGTTCTTTAGATCTAATAAAAGGCTTTGGGGTTGAGAGCATCACCAAGCAGCTGAGCAGAGTGCTGATTCAGGCAGAGCTCTGAGAGGAGCAGAGCACTCACTGTTTACAATGAAATGTTGTGTGGTGTGTGAATGTGTGTATGTGTGTGTGTGTGCACACACGCATGTGTGTGTTTTCTCATGAGGAGTAGCAACATCTCACCACTGTCACAGCCACCAACGGGAGATTTAACTTCTTCTAAGTCACCTCAATTAAACATATATTTGCTTAAACAACAGAAACATATTTTCTCACAGTTCAGGAGGCTGGAAGTCCAAGATCAATGTGTCAGCAAGATTAGTTTCTCTCTGGGGCGTCTCTCTTTGGCTTGCAAATGATGGACTTCTTCTGTGCTTGCACATGATTTTCCCTTTGTGTATCAAACATACATTTTAAATAAAGCAGCATGTTTGCGGAGGAAATACAGGTTCAAAAAGTCCCCCAGACCCGATTCCCTTCCAAACATTAAGGATCTCATATATAGAAATACTATTGTTGCCTCTGTTAATTATTTCAGGAGCCTTCACATAATTTTGTCTGATAAGAAGTGGAATTAAGACTTTATACAAAAACTTATATTTCAATGTGATTCCTTTCATTTCCTGGTTGAAGTTCACATCTGACTATAAAATGGATTCTGTGTTGTTCATGATGATGCTGGGTGTGGACCTCAGACAGTGGGTGATTTGCTCTGGCCACTGAGGTTGCTTTGCTGCCTCAACCATTTTTTTTCTGATCATGTTAGAAATGCTGAGTGATTTTCCTGTCTTTAATTGTATTTCAAAAATGTATTTATTTCTTCCTCATTTTCAAAATGTGAGACAAAGTTTGGGAAACAAGTATTTTAATTTCCAAATTTCCTTTCTTCTAAAGCTTTTTCCTAATAACTAAATTATTCTACGTTTATGATATTAACTAAAGAAGAAAGAAGGCAGGCCCATTATACAGATAGGAACACAGAAATGTTACTTAACTTGTTCAAGGTTACATAGTGGGCAAGATAAAAATGGAAAAGGCAACTGACTTCTAAAATTTAGCACATTCCTTTCCACATGGGGACTACTGCATTTGGGGACGAGAGGCACTTCATATAATTTGGTTCTAATTTTTTGTACCTTTAACTTTTACATATCAAAACCTAATTGCAAGGTTAGTCCATGATTTTGCCTTATAGGCATTACATTATTCATTTACTATGTACCTCTCTCTGCTGGATTTTGATCTTTTCTTAGATTTTCAGTATAATTTGTTTTGATTTGCAGTAAGTTGCAAATTATGTAATTTTATAATTTGCAGTTGTCCCCAATTGTAATAAGTATAAAGCAGATACATTCACAGCAATAAGCAACTGCAGAAAATAAATGAGCATAGAGATTCTGTATGCTGACAGTACTATTTATTCATTTATTTGGCAATGCGCATACAATGGTGAGTAAACAAAGTCCCTGCCCTCATGGAGCTTTTATTTTAATAAGAGAGTCAAATAATAAATAATCATTTACAAACACAATCATGTAGTGGTAAGTGCTGTAAAAAAAAAAAAAAAAAAAGCAGAGTAAGGGAACAGACGCAGAATTATTTTAGTAGTTGAGAAGGTTAATTGAAAAGCCAAGGATAAGTGTCCCTTATTGGTGTAAGGAATAGCTGGAGGCTGGCCCTGGTAGCCTGAGCAGAGTGAGTGTTAAGAGGTAAAGAGGGAGAGGTGAATAGGGGCTGATGGGAAAGGACTTTGCTTCCTGCAAGTCTTTGAATTTTATCTAGTGTGATTAGCAGCATAGAGCACTGGAGAGTTTTGAGCAAGGACAATGGCATTATCTTACTAATGTTTTAAAAGAACCTCTCTGGTTGCTGAATTGAGACCATGGAGGGCAAAGAGTGAAAGCAAGACCAGTCAGTCACCCAGGAGGGAGACTATGGAGTAGGGAGGCCACAGATGTAGGTGTAGTGGTTAAGAGGGAGGAAAGAGATTAGATTCAGTATATGTCTTGAAGGCAGAAGAACTGGAAGGATTTGCTGCTAAAATGAATGTGTTTGAGAGAAAGGAGTGTTTTTGTTCTGAGATGGGGAAGACGTGCAGGAAGCAATTTTGGGTTTTGTTTTTAATATGGAAAATCAAGAGTTCTGTTTTGGACACATTAAGTGCGAGATATCCAAGTGGAGAAGTCACAAAGGCAGCAGGATGTTTGAGCCTGGAGTGCCAAGAGAGGTCAAGGTTAAAGATATACATTAGTGAATGGAGGCTATTTAAAGCCAAGGGCTGCAGAGGACTGCCCTGGGAGGGAGAGTAGAAAGAGAATGGGAAAGGCTGAAGGTCAGAACCCTGGGGCAGTCAACATTTAGAATTCTGGAAGAGGAGAAGGACCCAGTGGAGGAAGTAGAAAAGGAGCTACTGGCTATCTGAGCCATTCAAGAGCAGACATGCAGACATGTAGATAGGTACAGCTGGTGTTAAGATTTAAAGAAAGTAAAAAAAAAAAAAAAAAAAAATTATATATATATATATATATATATATATATATATATATATATATTTGTGAGAGAACAACCAAAAATTCTAAACTATCGTGATAGAGAATAATGAACCAAAAATGTGACCAGGAGAGGAGAGAAGATAGGAAATTGATCAGTTCAATGAATGCCCCAGGGATTTGTCATATAAGCAGAGCATAGGACTACTGACCACTTCCTAAAATGTTGCTTGATAGTAATTTTTTGTTGCAAAGGGCTCAATGTTTTAAGAGGCTACCCCATGGGCATCCATATTAGCTAGGAGAATGCTACACACAGACAACATGCCTATTTCAAAAATTTATTTTGTTGTTCTCTTTTTGTTTTGTTTTGTTAATCCTCACCTGAGGATATTTTGTCCATTGATTTTTTTTTTTTTTTTTTTTTAAGAGAGAGTGTAAGGAAGGGAGGGAGGGAGAGAGAGAGAAACGTCAATGTGAGAGAGACACATTGATTGGTTGCCTCTCCAATGCACCCCACCAACCCAGGGATCGAACCTGCAACCCAGGTACATGCCCTTGATTGGGATTCAAACCTGTGACCCTTCAGTTTGAGGGCTGACGCTGCTGTAACCACTGAGTCACACCGACTTTTGTTGTTCTCTTTTATGGGGACACAATATGGCACTGGCCCTTTGGGCAGGAAAAAATAAACAACGCAATGTCAAATGTCACTTTGGGAAAATTCTCTATTAAGCCTGGCCTGCTTTCAGCAACTCATTTTTCTCAAGCCAGCTGTTAAGCATTCAATTTGGGGATGAAAATAAGCTTGCTGTCTCTCCCTTGCTCAATTCCCAGGCTCTCTCTAAAACTCAAGGTTAGGAAAGTGTGTTGCAGTCATCTGTGTGGCTGCTCTCCTTGCTGGCTCTACTTGTCTGCACCATGACGCTGCTTAGTGCCTAGAGGGGACTGCAGTGCAACAGATCCAAGATGCCAGGAGTGAGCCCAGATGCTACCACCAGAAGACGACAGTGCCAAGGCCGAGAAAGGAGGCCAGGCCGAGGCCTCTAATACCTTCAGAGAGAAAGAGGAAATCTGCCCTTTTCTTTCCCCTCCTACCCCTCACCTTGGGAATATTGAATCAAATAATAACAAATGCAGTTATTGAACATTATTTTATAGCTGGACAGGCTTTTTCTTTTTTAGGGAATGTTGCAATTTTTTGGGATAAATGTAATAAAGTTCTAAGGGTATTATTGGGTCAGAGGTAAGTGGTTACAAACATCCAAAACAGTAAGTTCAGATGGCTGCAGAATTGCCTAGAAGTCACAGCCTTTAGTTTATCTGCAGGAAGAATAACTATTTATTCACAGGACATTTGAATGCTTCTTTCCAAGGAGACAGAGAGCTGGCTCTGAATGAGAGTAAGGAGCATCAGCACCCTTGAGCTTGCTCAAACACCTTGACATTTGGAATACACACAAGGAATCCATCTGAACTAGATATAATACCAAAAGGGGAAAAGATACCAAAATGTTTTGAGACTCTAAACTAAAATATCTGTCATCCAATGTATGCATAGATCTTATCTCCTTTATATATTATTCACCTTTCCCACCAGCTGAGCATAAACCATTTAACATTCAGCCAATGCAGCTGAATTTTGGGATGTGATGACAAAACTCTGGGATGTGAAGGCTTTATAAAAAGAATACAGAATGTAGTCAAGAGACTATAGAGCCTTGGGCAAAACTTGCTTCCCATGGTGACTTGGTTTAATGTGCCACACCGACTTCCTCTTGACATCACAGGAGGTTTTACATTTAATGTTCACCATTTCCAGGACCAACACAAGCTATTGACCTCCTCTCTGCATACTTGTACCTCTCTGGCAGAGATGGCTCTCTGTGGTACAAAAGATGTACCCATGAAATAGTTACAGTTTGGAGAAAGCTATTTTTAAAATCTGGGTTTATGTTGAAGTTCAAAGTCTCTAGTTTTCCTCCTTTGCTGTTTCGATAGCACTTAGGAAGTACCCATTAAGACTGTTATGGATTCTAAGTGCACCTGTTTCCAGTAGTTGGCTATATATCAGGGCACATTTATTTAAAGAAGTCTTCTTTAAATTTTCCCATCCCAGTTTGTGCCTCTATTCTCATTCCATCCCTTTCCTTGTTCTCTTCTAGAAAACATCTAGAATCTTGGTCAACGTTGATTGTCTTGAAGCTGGCAAGAGTGGGATTATTGTACATGTCCACTGCCTAATTTCTCTCCAGAATGTGGTGAAATCCTGCTTCTCGTACATGCCCTTGAAATTCTGCTAAGTGTGGTCAAGGCCACGTTTCATATCCAATGACTCCCACTGAAATGACTAAGTGCTGAGTGGACCCTGATCACTGCAGTGACATTGGATGATGTAGGACTAAGAGTTAAATTATGTAGTTAACTGAACCCCCCCCCCAACATTTAGATATCAAATGGGTCAGGAGTGAAAGGTACATATATAAAGGAAAAAAATGAAAATAGAAAATGATAGAATGTCAAGATATATTCTATTACACAGATGGTTGTTTCCGTGGAAGTGCAGCTCAGGGTTTTTAGAGGCTGAACAAAAGCAACAGGGGAAGAAACAAGGTTAGTGGCATCCACAGGCAGGGGGTTGGGGTCCCTGTAAGCTCCTTTACTCCTTTCCAAAATCTCTTTTCAGTCTGCCACGCACCTTCAGGTTTGCTTTCACCCTTTCTTATCCTACCTCTCCCCTGCCATGTCTCCTCCAATCTCCTAGTCTATTAACTCGGAATGGAGAAGCCACCGAAGGAACTTTTAGACCCCTCACTCCCAATAATAATCGATGCGAGTTGATTTTAGATCAAAATGCACAAGACATGGAGAGACAAGGAGCTTCCTTACTTGCGGCAACGCCCACCTCCCCCGCTCGGTGACAGTATTCAGGGTCAGCCGGGAGTGGAGAGGAGCCACCGCCGTAGGTCTCAGAGGAGGTCTCTTCCTGGTGTTGTCGCTGCTACAGCACGGTTTTTATTTTTGCACCGCAGCGCAACGCAAAAGCCCAGGCAAAAGACCGCGCCTCAACCTCTAGGGAAGGGTCTGAGTGCCCGGGTCGCTCGGGGCCGGCCCCTGCGCCCCCCGCAGTGCACGTGCGCTCGCGGGACAACAGCAGGCGAGGCCTGGGCGCGCCCCCGCCGCCCACGGCCGCGCGCGCGCTCCGCCCGCCCCCCCTCGCGCGTACTCGTGCCCGCGGGCGCGGCGGCGCGCCTCTTCTCCCCGCTGCGGGCGTCGCGGTGCAGGAGGAGGCGGAGCTGAGGAGGCGGAGGCCCGGCAGGCGGCGGGCTCCGGCGGGCGCGCGCCGGCGAGCGGGGCGGGGGCGCGGCGGGGGCGGCTCGAGGGCGGCGGGTGAGGGGCTCCGAGCCGGAGGATCGCAGACCCGGGCCGACTCCGCCGGGGCGGGCGAGCGTGGTGCGTGACGGAGGTGGGGTCTGTGAGGCCGCGGCCGGGAGCCCGGCGTCCCGCCCCCGAGCCTGACGGGCGGCCAGGCGGGATGAGGCGCTGGCGTGGGGGGCGCCCGGCCGAGCCTCCACGGCTGCCCTGGGCGGCCAGGCGCTAGGCTCGCGGCGCGGGCGGTGCTCGGCGGCGAAGACGAGGAGGACGAGGACGAGGAGAGGACGGCGGGCCCGGCGCCCGCGGAGGGCAGACACGGAGCGGCGAGCGGGGCGCAGCGAGGCCGCAGCGGCGCGGCGGGGCCGCGGGGCTCGGTAAGGCGGGGGCCGCGGGCGGGCCAGGGGCGCCGGTGACGTGGGCAGGCGCCGCGGGGAAGGCTGCGGGGGCCTTGCTTTCTTTTTTGGAAAAAATTCTTTTTAAAGTAAAGGTTCCGATCGAATGTTCTTGGACCATCTCGGGTTTGGCCGGTCCCTCCGTACTCGCTGCCCCAGCCTCCCGGGGGGACCCGGCTTCGGGCCGACCGCCTTCCGCGCTAGCATCTCCCGTGGCCCCACGGCCTCGGCACACGAGGGCTTCGGACGCGTTTCTGGCCCGCGGCGGTGCTCCCAGCCTGAGGCTCCACGGCAGCTCGAGCCGCGACTCCCAGGGATGGCAGAGGACACAGCACTCGCGGGGACCGCCGCGCGAGCGTTTCCCTCCGGTGCCGCCCCCGGGGGGCAGGCTGAGCGACATGTCTCAGCTCGCGGGGACACCCGTGGAGTTTTCCCTCTCATCTTTCTAATCGGTTGAAGTTGCTGCTACATATTGGACGTTACTGGTGACTTAGTGTCCCCCCACCCCCGGACTCCCCGCCACCCCGCATCTTGCTTTTCTCATTTTGTTGACTTTAAATATTTATGTTGAAGATATTAGCAAACAGATCGTAAGAAATGGTAGAAGAGAAAATCAAGCCTGATTTCTTAGTTTTAGTCTACTTCCGGACCCCTTTAACTTCACCTTCTCTTGCTGAAGCTTAAAGGAGGTGCAGAGACCCAGAGCCAGATGCTTGGGAAGTTTAAGAGTCAGCTTTTAGGAAATAGTATTGGAATAATTATAATTTTGATCTGCATGCAGAATTGCAATTTGCTTTTAAAATGCTTGGGGCACTGCATGATGCTACATGGATAGCTGGCAGCTGGGCCACATTGCATTGTTGTCAGCATCACTCCCCCCCCCCCATTCTTTCAGACTTATTTGGCACAGATTTAGGCCTTTTAAGTCCGTCTGAATGGGAATAACTTCTGATACATTGTTGCTTTTGTAAACAAACGTTGTCTATAGTCGTGTTTCTACTGGAAGAAAAAGCATATGGTGCTAGAGAACAGTGGCTCTTAGAGTTCAGAGAATGTGCTAGTTTGGTCCAGTAATTGAATTTAGTGCAGTATTGCAATAAATATTGCAATATTTTGGGGGTAGTGATAGTTGTGATTCATTGATATATTTTTTTCTTGTTGGGTAAGTTGAAGTCTAACTGGGAATCTTGACTTTTGCTCCTTGGACTTGAGAGTGAAGGAAATAGAAGCTTTAATTGCTGCTACAACATGATCTCAAAGTTTTTCAAGTACTCATTGGTGTGGATTCTTTTTTAATAGGGCTATTTGTGAAGATGGGGTATTATGCTGCTGTGTATTCCATTTTCAGGAATATCTAGAGTCTGCTTTATTTTTAAAATTGATTATGTGGTGATGCTTAATAGAATAAATCTGTAGGATGGTGGGAGATTGGAATTGTGCTCAAACCAGTTATCTTTATACCATCGTCTCTATAGCAGGCCATGGACTAAAGCAGCACTTTGGACAGAGACTTGTCCAGACATAGCTGGGGTGGAAGCCCAGTTTACTGCATGGTGGTGCACATTGAGGTGTGGGTGACAGGGTGTAAGTGGGCCAGAGAGGAAATGTTAGTGGCGAGAACCTTTTTTCAGTTACATAACTGTTTTGTTTTCTAGGGATAGACTAAGAAGCAGCCAGGCAGGCTCAACTGTCATTAGAGTCTTTGATGTTGGTTTGAATTCCAGTAGATATGTTCCTTTTATTTTATTTTCCCAACCCCCACATCATTTTCCAGTCACCAGAAGCCAATCTGCAGTTGGGCTGAGACTTTAATGTCAATGCATCCATCTTTACTTCTCTCTTTCTTTCTCTTGTTCTCTCTTTAGAAGA
This sequence comes from Tadarida brasiliensis, assembly GCA_030848825.1. NCBI lineage: Eukaryota > Metazoa > Chordata > Mammalia > Chiroptera > Molossidae > Tadarida > Tadarida brasiliensis. The sequence continues at coordinate 27,910,585 of CM061277.1, read as the reverse complement.
CTCATTCAACTGTGTTTTCCCTTTCCGAGCTGTCCTGGGTATATAGTCTACATGGTATATATAGATTCACTGTTGACTGTAAATGCATTTAACAAATGTCAGAGACTAGCAGCTGTTTTCTTCAGAAGACCATGGTAGCAGAAGAAAAATGGCATGAAATGAACTAAACATTGTTCATTGTTTGGTTTAGCCTCATAGGGAATGAGAATGTATTAGATCTCTTCCAGTTCCAAAATTTTGGAATTCTGTCTCATTCTTAAGAAATCCATGTGTAGTACCTACCATTTGGAACTTTTGGAATTTTTTATTCTGGGGCAGATGGCAAAGTTGATTTAGACTTTGAGCTTCTTTAAAGCATCAGTTCAAACTATCAAAAGAGATTACAAGTTAGGATTTGTGAGACGAGCTCTTTAGTAAAACAGTATTTTATATTTTTATACACTATTTAGAAAAGAAGTTGGCAAAATTCAGTCAAGCTGACCTGCAGCTTGTTTTTTGTATAGCCTATGAACTGAGAATGATTAAAAAATTTAAAATGCTTGAAAACAATCAGAAGAAGAAGAATATTTCATGACGTGTGCAAGTTACAAGAAATTTAAATATCAGTGTTCATAAGTAAAGGTGCACTTGTCACAGAGCCCTGCTCGTTCCTTTATGGCTTGTCCGTGGCTGTGTTGGCAGTATAGCTACGGAGTTGCGTTCTTATAACAGAGATAGTATTGCCTGCAGAGCCTGAACTATTTATTGTCTGGCCCTTTACAAGAACAAGTTTGCCAAACTCTGATTTAGGACTTAAAATGTTATGCCTTACTTAGCACAAGCGTTATTTCCTGTCAGCATTCATTATGAGTTAAGACCTGCCCTGGCTGGTGTGGTTCAGTGGTTGGAGCATCAAAGGGCCTCGGGTTCAGTTCCCTGTCAAGGGCACATACCTGGGTTGCAGGTTCGATTCCTGACCCTGGTCTGGGTGCTTGTGGGAGGCAACCAATGGATGTGTCTCTCTCACATTGTTTCTCTCTTTCTCTCTCTCCATCCTCTCCTTCCCTCCCTTTTACTCTCTCTTTTAAAAAAAAAAAATTTTTTTTTCTTTATTGATTTTTAGAGAGAGAGGAAGGGAGAGGGAGAGAGAGATAGAAACATCGATGAGCGAGAACATCGATTGGCCGCTTCTTGCATGCCCCCCACTGGGGATTTGGCCCACAACCTGGGCATGTACCCTGACCAGGAATCAAACCAGTGACCTCTTGGTGCATGGGTTGATGCTCAACCACTGAGCTACACTGGCTGGGCCCTTCCACTCTCTCTTAAAAAAAAAAAGAATCAAGGGAAAAAATATCCTCGGGTGAGGATTAACAACAACAACTTTAAAAAAGACCTCTGGAGAGGTACTGATTTTTGCTTTGGAGCCAGATGGACTTGTGTTTGAATGCCAGCTGTGGAATAAACTGTGATCCTGGACAAACTAACATCTTGGTGCCTCAAGTACCTCCTTTGTAATCAGAGAATGACAATAGAATCTATCTTAGATGGTTGTAGTGATGATTAAATGAAATATGATACATGTCAACTCGTAATACAATGTAATGGTGTAGTAAGCACTCAGTACATTGTACATGATGATTATTGTAAATCCTAGTCTAAACATATGCCTAAAATATTGTACACCACCTTTGCCCCTATATTATACAGTTGTTTTTCTGAGTGGTGTACTTCCTTGTTATTGACTTTTTCTTTTACTGAAACCATTAGTTTAGTTAACAGCTGATAATTGGAATAGCAAGTAATTTTTCAGATGTTATACTGTACTTTATTTATTTTTTCCTTACTGATTTTAGAGAGAGGAAAGGAGAGAGAGATAGAAACCAATGAGAGAGAACATCGATTGGCCACCTCCTGCATGCCTCCCCACTGGGGATTGGGTCCACAACCTGGGCATGTGCCGTGACCGGGAATCAAACTGGTGAACTCTTGGTGCATGGGTCAATGCTCAACCACTGAGCCACACTGGCTGGGCTATACTGTGCTTTTTTTTTTTTTTTTAATCCTTACCCGAGGATATTTTTCCACTTTTGTTCAAATAGAGTGGGAGGGAGAGAGAGATAGACGTGAAAGGGACACGTGAGTGGCTGCCTCCTGCATGACCCCAACCAGGGCTGGGGACAAATCGAACCTGAAGTATTGGTCCGCGGGCTGACGCTCTAACCACTGAGCAAAACCGGCCAGGGCTATACTGTACTTTTACATATTTATTTAAAAAAATTTTTTTTATATCCTCACCCGAGGACATTTTTGCATTTATCCTCAGATAGAGCGGGAGGGAGAGAGGGAGGAAGAGAGAGAGAGAAACATCTATGTGAGAGAGACACATCCACCGGTTGCCACGCACATGACCCCAACCAGGGCCAGGGACAAACTGCAACTGAGATACATGCCCCTAGCGGGAACTGAACCTGGGACTCGGTCTGCGGGCCGACGCTCTAACCGCTGAGCCAAACCGGCCAGGGCTGTACTTTTATTAATCACATATTTAGGTGACTAAGAATGGGTGGAAAGATAGTTTTGCTCTATTTTTTGGAGATCCTGGTTCTTGATAATTTTCTGATACTATTCTGTGTTTGCAAGCTCAATTTAAATATCACTTCTTTTGGTACTAGTATTTTTTTTCTTTGAGAAAGATATGTGAAAAAAACCTGTTTTAATTAAGCTAGGGTTGGATAACTTTCCTTACATGTATATGACACTCTAAGTCTTCCTTATGATTTGCATTAGCATCTCTATAACATCCTCTTCAAGTTATAATAATAAAACTTAATCTTTTTTCTAAAGATAGACCTAGTTTACTATCTAGAGGCTTTCATACGAAGCTGCTTTTTGAAGTTTTTGATTTAAATTATCTCACAATTGAGAAATTGGATGTACTTTCAACTCTGAGTGCTGGTTTGTTTAACATTAACCTCAAACTAGGAGAGAGCAAATAAACACAGGGCATTGTTTTGACTGAGTTGAACAAAACAGAATTAGGGTCATTATGGCTCTTGCAGTCCTGCAAATTGTGTGGTTTCATGTTTTGGGTGATACGTAAATGCAGTGGAGTGATCCAAGGGAGATGGATGGGCATTAATGTTCCCACACTGTCCTTGATGGAGCAGTGGGATGAATGGAGGCACAGGAGCCCTTCCATAAAACCATAGAGCAGCAGCACCTGGAAAACTAAACTTCAGGGTTCTAATTGTAGCACCTCAGGACAGGTAAAGGCCTAAAGAAGACCCACTATCATGAGGAGACAGTATTTTCTTTTGAGGTTCAACCACCCAGCCGGTGTTCTATCTGGAAGATGAAGATTGATAGGGAATGTTCCCCAAGGTAGTAAAGACTTGGTGAGATAGCTGTTTATAGTTTCACAGTGTGTGTACCTGGACAAGAAGGCCTCCCCTGGTATTTAAAGTAGATTGTTTTAGGACAGGTAAAATCCACTGGCCACACCGGCCGGGCGATTCTCGGATTTTTAAAATAAAAAGTAGGGACTATCCTCTTGCATTTGTCTAATTTCCATTGACCCACCCTAGGAAAACTGGACAGTCTTGACTAGTTGCTTTATATCCAGTGGCCTTCCAGATTCAGTAGTAATCTTGGCTCGAGTAGGATGAGGGAAACCAAATATCTCTTCTATCAGTAAAAATATCCTCTGAGTACATACCATGTATTTTGTACCATGCCAAATGCAGTGGAAAATAGAGATGAAAGAAAGTGACATTGATTCTCTGCTCTCAGGAAATGTTCATTTCATTGGGAAGATAAACTGTATTATAAAAAAGAATATAAAAAGGTAGGCAAGGGCACAGTAGGGTGATCTCTTATTTGGCAGTTGGAAGACCTGGGATGTACTATTGGAGAGGGTACTTTGTGGCCTTGAACATTTGTAAAATGAGCTTGGTAGACTCCCTCCAGCTCTGAAATTGGTCCCATTCTCTTTGATGGAGAAGCAGCATCTCTGAATCAGCCTATCAGGAGACAACCCAAGTGAGAACTGCTCAACGCAGACCAGATTTTACACTCATTCTGTGTGATTGCTTGGTTTATTAGATGGAAGGAAAGGGTTACTTTAACCTGCTGGAAATGCATTCAAGGATAACCTTTCTTCTGAAAAGCATGTGAAAAGTGACCAGAGACCACAGTGTCATTGCTTCTGAGGCAATATATTTGTGCCCTGCTCTCATTCATGTTTGCTACCTTAAGGCCTCCACTTCTGCATTTATTTTCTTTCCTAAATTATCATCCTCTCCTTACTGGATCATCTCTTTTAGTACGCAGACATGCCTTATATTACTTGCAGTAGTGATGATTGATTGTTTACCAAATGCCACACGCTGCGGCTTCCTTTCAGTAACAGGACCCTCAGGTTTTATCTGGGCACATGGCTGCCCAACTAGACTACATTTCCTGGCCTCTCTCTTATAGCCAGATGTAGCCATGTGACTAAATGTTGGCTAAATGGATGTGACCAAAAGTGATAATATGCGGTTTCTGGGTCTTAGGAAGCTAGTTGCCTTCTACTTCTCTTTTCTCGTTTTTGCCAAGGAGAACGTAGTGCTGGTGCACATGTTCAACCTTGCAGGTGAGAGCAACACTTTAGGAAGACATGGATCAATAAGACAGATTCTTGGCTGATCTTGTGGAGTAGAGCCACCTCCTAGCCATAGAGAAGAATAAAATTCTATCTTGTTTGAGCCCCTAATACTTTAACTAAATAAATCCCCTCTCTTAAACCATGCTCTCCTCCACCTCATGAATCCCTTCAGCTATTGCCCAGTTTCTTTGTTCCCTTTTACAGCAAGAGATGCTTATATTTGCTATGTCGACTTCCTCAAGGCTGCCATGGTCTGTATTTTGCCCAAAGCCAGTGATCAATTCAGTGTCTACATATTACTGACCTTTTACCAGCATTTCACATCGGATGACTAACTACTTTTTATCTCTTACCTGCTCATTCTGTATGTCTTTTTGCCAGCTTATCCCTACCCCTCCCCCAGCTCTAAAATTTAGAATGTCCCTGGGCTCTGCTCAGGTGATTTCATCCATGTTCATGGTTTCAAATACCATATGATGATGATGATTAAATTCCTATCTCTAGTGCTGATTCCCGCCCCCCCCCCGAGCTCTAGATTCATCTAACTTCATTCCTCCACTTGATGTCTAATAGACACCTCAAATGTAACATGAACAAAACTGAACTTTAAATTACTCTGTCTTTCATTTATTCCTCCTACCACCTCTCTCAAGTCTTCACTGTCTCAGTAAGTGGTACTACCATCTACCGAGTTGTGCAAGCCAAACCCTTGGAGTCATCTTCCATTTTTTTCTTCTCATCTCATGTTAAGTCTTCTTAGCTACACCATGACAATATAAACTGGACATGACTACGCCTCAGTGTTTTCACTATTAAAAACATAGGCTCGTAGCCTTTCTCCTCCAGAAAACTGCCTCTGCTCTTGTCTCTGTCCTCCTCACGTGTCCCATACACAGGAGCTAAAGGTAATGTTATATGTTAATCTGATCATATCACCTGCTTACTGGCTTTCTAATACACTTAACACCAAAACTAAAATGTAAAAGTTTTATCATGGAAACAAAACCTCCATCTTGGCCATTTTGAGGCCCTATATCAGTGGTTCCCAACTGGAGAAGATTTTGCCTGTAGGGGACATTTGGCAATGTCTGAAGACATTTTTGGTTGTCAGAATTGTGTATGGGGTGGTGGTGGTGGGGGTGTGCTACTAGCTTCTAGTGGGTACAGGTCCAGGATGCTACTAAATATCCTACAATGCACAAGAAATGAAAAATAATGTAGTTCAGAATGTCTGTAGTGCATGATCCAGCTCCTGGCCTCCTCTCTAACCTCAGTTCTTCTAGTCTCTCTCTGTTCACTGGGCTACAGTCACAATGATGTTCTTCTTTTTCTTAACAGACTTTATTTTTTAGAGTAGTTTTGGATTGACAGCAAAATTGAGCAAAAGGTACAGAGATTTTCAACAGAGGCAGGCACAGTCTATCTTATTACCAACATCTTCCAGAGTGGTATATTTGTTATAGTTGATGAACTTATGCTGTCACAACATTATCACCCAAAGGCTATAGTTTATATTAGGGTTCACTCTTGGTGTTATGCATTCTATACAGAGTAGTTTCACTACTCAAAAAATCCCCTATGCTTCACTTATTCATCCCATGCCTCCCCCACCCCCCAGCTACCAATGATCTGTTTAATGACTCCAGAGTTTTGCCTTTTCCAGAATGTCATATAGTTGGAATCATACAGTATATAGCTTTTTCCTCCATATTTTTTCATGGCTTGATAGCTCATTACATTTTAGCACTGAATAATATCCCATTGTTTGGATGTATAGTAGCGTATCCATTCATCTGCTGAAGGACATATTGGTTGCTTCCAAGTTTTGGCAATTATGAATAAAATTGCTTAAACATCCATGTGTAGGTTTTTTGTGGACATAATTTTTCACCTCCTTTGGTTAAATACCAAGGAGAGCAATTGCTAGATTGTATGGTAAGAGTATATTTAGTTTTATAAGAAACCACCAGCCCTGGCCGGTTTGGCTCAGCGGTAGAGCGTCGGCTGTGGACCAATGAGTCTCGGGTTTGATTCCAACCAAGGGCACGTACCTTAGTTGCAGTTTGTCCCTGGCCCTGTTTGGGGTCATGAGGGAGGCAACCAGTCAATGTGTCCCTCTCTCTCCCTCCCACTCTATCTGAAGATAGAAAAATATCCTCGGATGAGGATTAAAAAAAAACAAAAACCGCCAAGCTGTTTTCCAAAGTGGCTTTACCATTTTGCATTCCCACCAGCAATGAATGAGTGTTCCTGTTGCTCCACATCTTCTCTGGCATTTGGTAATGCCAGTGTTCTGGATTTTGGCCATTCTATTAGGTGTGTAGTGGATGATGTTCTTTTTCATCCATTGAACAAGCTAAGCACATGCTGCCTTAGGGATTTGCAGTTGCTGTTCCTTCTGTTTAGAATGTACATCCTTTAGATCTCTGCATGACTGCCTTCTTTTCCTGTCCTAGAGAGGTCTTTGTGATTACCTGTAAACATGAAGCATCCCAATCTGTCTTCTACATTATCCCATTTATCTTCTTTATATTAGTTTATTTTTTATTTGCTTATGTGTTTAATTTATAATCTCCTCCATAAACTGTTTGAGGGGCAGAGGCTATGTCTAGATTCCTGCTGTATCCTTAACGTTCCTACTTAATAAATAATTTGATGACAGGTGCCCTAGTCCATTGTGGGAATGGAAGACAGGGTTTTCAGTGGAATGATAAATCAAAGGATTCAACTGGGAGCAGTAGGGAAGGAAGGTTGTGATTTTCTGGAGGACTGGAAAAAAAATCTCTCGAGACAGGCTGCTTTAGCCTTTGTTTGGTGACTAGTTTTGTAGAATAGAGGAATTCACCTCTGTTTTATGGGTAGGCAGATGGCAAGAGTAAGCTGACAGCAGGAACTTTTTAAGAGAGAAAGGTTACTTCAGGATTTAACTTTAATTTTGCCTTGTGTCTCCTACCACTTGTTTCTGCATGTAGTTCTACATCTTCATAAGATTGTTGAATGCTGCAGTTGTATAGGCCTCTGGGGAATGTGTTCTTACCCCTTCCCAATATCAGAATTCCTTCCAGTTTGTCCTGGGAAGGTGATCATGCACCCTGTGCTTCTGTATTTTCAGTGTCTGAACACTCAGTTCCTCACATGACAGCCCAACGCTTTTTAAAAAGACTTCTTACTGTTTAGAAATTACTTGTTATATTAAAGTAGAATGTAGCTCCCTGCATTTCCAACACCACACAGATATGCTTTATTTTTCACATGATAGCTCTTTAGTTGTCATGTGAAAAATGACTGGTTCTTTTATCTTCCTGTCAGCCTTTTTCCTTTTCACACTAAATGTACTCATTTTCCTCAACTATTCCTCATATGACAAGGTTTTTAGCTACTTTTCCAGGCCCATTCCTAACATTTTTGGGACTAGGGGCAAGGATACAAATGGAAATCCATAGGCCATATGTCTGAAACTTCACAAGTTCTAAGTCAAACTAATATAAAGCTGTTCCATTGCCTACCTTAACAGAGTTTTATAATGACCTAAATCAGAGTTAAACAGAATTCTCAGACATGCCTGCGTTCTGCTTCAGGACATGGTAAACTATAAAGGACCAGCTTTCAACCCTAGATCTCCTTTACACTGCAGGCTCCTTGCACAAGGGACTTTGCGTGTGCACATATTTGGACATTCTAGCCCATACATCCCACACCTTTCAGACAGCAGTTTCTTGACTGTTCTTAGGGTCTGGGGGTGTAAAGACTGATGAAGTTGTCTGCCCTTGGGAGGGCCAACTCAGGGAAGAGGCTTGAGCAGACCCTGGAAGTAGGCAGAAAATTCTGGGGTACTGGGCAAGATGAGGACTAGGGTGTGTAGGCTGCAGGTGAGCACACCTTTTGGGCCCTGAGAACAACTGGCCCCATGGTCAAGGGTGTGGAGGGAGGCCAGCGCATGGCCTCCCACAGATCCAGGCCCAGGATAGGGGTCCCTATTACTTAGGTCCAATATAATGCTGTTCTGGCACAGTCAAACCCTGGTCTTGATTCTGTTTAGAGCCACTTATTGTGGAAAATGTTAAATTCCCTCTTACAGTATTCTGAATTAGACACAGTATTCTAATTAGAGCTTCCTAACCAGCGAGCTAGACAGTGTGCTGAATGTATTACATATGGGCCGGAAACACTGGTTTCCTTAGTCCTCAGAGTATTGTCAGTCATAGAGTGGTAAGAGCCTTTAGGCTGATCACTACTGGTCAGCAACAGCATGGCTTATTTACCCATGTGCCCATTCCAGTACAGTCATTTTTTGTATGTGTCATACGTGAAAAAGATTGGGAAGCTCTGCTCTAGACTGATGGGTAATGATTATGCAGGTCTCATAGTCTGAAGTGTTTTATATACAGCTTTAAGAGCATTTTTTTTGTTGTTGTTAATCCTCACCCGAGGATATTTTTCCATTGATTTTTAGATAGAGTGGAAGGGAGAGAGGGAGGGGGAGAGAGAAAGCGACAAACATCAATGTGAGAGAGACACATCAATTGGCTGCCTCCCTCGAGATACCAACCCGGGCCGGGGATCAAACCTGCAACCCAGGTACATGCCCTTGACCAGGAATCTAACCTGCAATACTTTGGTCCTTGGGCTGATACTGTAACCACTGAGCAAGACCAGCCAGGGCTAAGAGCATTTTTTATAAACATCATTATTTGGTCTGTCTGACTGTTGGAGCTGTCCAAGTACGTTTGTGCCCTTCTTATTAATGAGGATATAGATCCAGGTTAAGTGGTTTAATCTAACTACATATTCTTACTCAAGTAGGGCAGTTGAAACTAGAACTCCATTCTTCTGACTCTTATTTTGGTATATTCTCTCTACTAACCCAATTGTTTTTCTTTTTGGACAGCCTATTCAGGTTCATTTAGGGCATGCAGGCAATTAAATTTTTTAGAGTTTTTTTTTTTCTATCCCAACTTATATTACTTCTTTATTGTTGCTTTTTAACCTGAAGACTCAACTTTACATTAATCCCTATTAATGGTGTTATTTTTATGTGAGTCAAACAATTGAGCCAGTGTCTTGAAACTTGGTTCTCTGTGTTACCCATTTTGATAGCTCTCTTCCCTAGATTAGTGTCATATGTAGTTTTAGAGTGATGTTTATCTGAAATGGTTGCCCTGAGTCGTTTATAAAAAGATTACATTAAGACAGAAAACTTGCAATACTTTTAGAAATAGTTCTTTCATAAACCAGTTATAATAAAATTCTGGCACTTAAATGTAAATTCACTTTCCTTTAATTATGTGCCCACTTTTTATTGATCTTTATAAATGTTATTTTATGTAAACCTTAGAAAAGTGTGGTCACTTGCTTAAGTCACCCAGCTAAGTGGTGGATTGATTCAGAATTCAAATCTAGGTCTGTTTTCCTCAGTATTATTCTTTCCTCAGTAGCCACTCCATGACTGACAGTACTCTCAGTATTACTCTATAAATGATTTGTAAACATTAACTTGGGCTGGGAGAGGAATGGTTCCCAGATTTATGTCCTTTCATTTAGAATAACTAATTCTCTAATGTTACTCATACAGAGGCCGTTGCCACTTCCCCCTGCCCCACCCCCCCTGAATTATCTGGTGTAAATGTCAGTAGTGTGAGGTTGAGAAACTCTGCTATAAGGGTTTTGAGTAGGTGTGTTAGTATATTTAGCTGACTATCTTGGTAATAGGTATTAGAATGCATGAATGATATGGAACTCCTTGTGCCTCCATAGTTTATATTCTTAATTTGTCTGTCTCCCTACTTGGAACAGGTTGTCAATGAGAGTAGAGCATGATGTTTACCCATTTCCATTCTGTATTGCTTCTAGAGAATCTGGGATTTTTATAAAGGCTTTCTGAGTGGTAAAAGTTGGGCTTTTTATGTTTTAATGATTTTTTTTTTATTTTTTTATTTTTTTGGTATGTGCCCCTAGCGGGAACCGAACCCGGGACTCTCTGGTCCGCAGGCTGAGCTCCAACCGCTGAGCCAAACTGGCCAGGGCTTAATGATTATTTTTATTAGAACTTTGGATGGGAAAAAAACTTACGAAACATGTGCAACTAAGCTGGCCTTCCTGTGACTTCTATGAGGAGCTGTATTTATTGGTTAAAGCACAAGTTTGAAGGCATTCTAGTACATGTTCCTTCTCTTTCATCTGTTTTTGAGTTCCAGGGCCTGACCAGACATCATTGTAGCACTTTTCCCAGTTTCTTCACAGTACCTTTCCCAGACTTGATTTTGTTTTCGTTGATCTGTATTGCCCATACCCTCCTCTTTAAACTTGTTTCATTATATCACTCTAACAGATCAAGAACCATCAGAGGTTCCCTATTCCTACTATACTTATTTAAGTCTCTTGCTTGATTTTTGAGGAACGCTTTTTTATAATCCTCAGTCCAGGATTCAGTTTTGCTAAATGGTAAATATATGCCTCATTAATAATGTCAGTATCTACTGTTATTGCTAGCAATATTTGATTACCGATATACCAGGAACTATTCTTAGCCCCTTACATATATTATCTGGCTTAATCATCACAATTGCCCCACGAAGTAGGTACTCATACTAACTTTTTTATTGTGGTAAAGTTTACGTAACAAAATTTACTATCTTAACTAGTTTTAGTTGTACAGTTCAGAACTGTTAAGTATATTCACACTGTTGTGAAACAGATCTCCAGAACTTTTCATCTTGCAGGACTGACACTCTGTGCCCAGTAAACAACAATGCCTCATTCCTCTCCCCCTGCAGCCCCTGATAACCACCATTCTACTTTCTGTTTCTGTGAATCTGACTGCTTTAGATACCTCATATAAATGGAGTTATACAGTATTTGTCTTTTTCTGACAGACTTCACTCAACACAATGTCCTCAAGGTTCATCCATGTTGTAGCATGTGACAAGATTTCTTTCCTTTTTAAGGCTGAATAGTATTTCGTTGTATGTGTATATATCACATTTGTTTATCCATTCATCCATTGATGGATGCTTGAGCTGCTTCCACCTACTGGCTATTGTGAATAGTGCTGCTGTGTGCATGGGTGTGCAGATCTCTTTGATTTCCTGCTTTCAATTCTTAAAAAAAATTTTTTTTTCTTTACTGATTTTAGAGAGAGAGAAAGGGAGAAGCAGAGAGAGATAGAAACATCGATGAGAGAGAACGTTGATTGGCTGCCTCCTGCATGCCCCCCACTGGGGATTGGGCCCACAACCTGGGCATGTGCTCTGACTGGGAATCGAACCGGCAACCTCTTGGTGCATGGGTTCACGCTCAACCACTGAACTACACTGGCCGGGCTCAATTCTTTTGGATATATACCCAGAAGTAGGGTTGCTGGGTCATATGGATATTGTATTTTTAATTTTTTTAAGAGTCATTTTTTTAAAAGAGAGAGGTGGGGGGAGAGAGGGAGAGAGAAACATCAATCAGTTGCCTCCCATATACCTCCCGACCAGGATCGAACCCCAAACCTAGGTGTGTGCCCTGACTGGGAATTGAATCTTCAACCTTTTAGTATATGGGATGATGTTTCAACCAACTGAGCCACCCCGCCAGGGCTGTATTTTTAATTTTTTGAGTAACTGTCATACCATGTTCACAGCAGCTGGACCCTTTTACATTCCCACCAATGGTGCATAAGAATTAAAATTTCTTCACATTCCCATCAACATTTATTACTTTCTGTTTATTTTTCGTGTGTGTGTGTATGTGTGTATGTGTGTTTGCTAGTAGCCATCCTAATGGATGTGAGGCATTATCTCATGTGATTCTGATTTACATTTGGTTAATAATATTTATCATTTTATTTTGTTTTTTTTTGTTTTTTGTTTTTTTTTATCCTCACCCGAGGACACTTTTTCATTCTTTGTTCAGATAGAGTGGGAGGGAGAGAGAGAGGAAGAGAGAGAGAAACATCGACATGAAAGGGACACATCGAGTGGCTGCCACCCGCACGACCAACCAGGGACAAACTGCAACCGAGGTACATGCCCTTAGCGGGAACCGAACCCGGGTCTCTCTGGACCACAGGCCGACGCTCTAACCGCTGAGCCAAACCGGCCAGGGCGATATTTATCATTTTAAAATATGCTTGTTGGCCATCTGTGTATCATCTTTGAAGAAATGTCCATTCAAGTCCTTTGCCCACTTTTTAAATGGGCTGTTTTTTGTTGTTCTTTGTATATTCTGGATATTGATCTCTTTCTTACCAGATACATGGTTTAAAATGTGTTCTCCCATTCTGTGGGTTGCCTTTTCACTGTGTTGATAGTGTTCTTTTATGCATGAAGTTTTGAATTTTGATGAAGTCTTATCTATTTTGTCTTGTTGCCTCTGCTTTTGGTGCCATGTTCAAGAAACCATTGCCAAACCTAGTGTCATGAAGTTTCCCCCTATGTTTTCTTCTAAGTTCTATAGTTTTAGCTTTTTTGTTTGGATCTTTGATGAGGTATAGTTGTTAATTTTTTTATATAGTGTAAGGTATGGGTCCAATTTCATTCTTTTGCATGTGGATATCCAGTTTTCCCAATACCTTTGCTGGAAAGACTCCACTTTCAATTGGATTGTTTCTGAACATTTGTTGAAAAATCATTTGACCATATATGTGAGTACTCATACTAATTTTATAGATGAGGTGATTGATATTGAAGTGTGACTGATAGACAGTATTAACACATTTTAAAAAGAATTAGTTAGGCCCTGGCCGGTTTGGCTCAGTGGTTAGAGCATTGGCCTGCGGTCCAGAGAGACCCAGGTTCAGTTCCCACTAAGGGCACGTACCTCGGTTGCAGTTTGTCCCCAGCCCAACCAGGGCCCCTGGTTGGGTCGTGCGGGAGGCAGCCACTCGATGTGTCCCTTTCACGTCAATGTTTCTCGCTCTCTCTTCCTCTCTCTCCCTCCCACTCTATCTGAACAACAACAACAAAAAAAAAATGGAGAAATGTCCTCGGATGAGGATAAAAAAAATAATAATAATTAGTTAAGCTCAGACGGTGTGGTTCAGTGGTTGAGCGTTGACACCTGCACCAAGAGGTCACTGATTCAATTCCTGGTCAGGGCATATGCCCAGGTTGTGGGTCCAATCCCCAGTGCAGGAGGCAGCCAGTTGATGTTCTGTCTCTCTCCCTCTCCCTTCCTCTCTCTTTAAAATCAATAAAGAAAAAAAAACAATTAGTTAGCTCTGGCCAGTTTGGCTCAGCGGTTAGAGTGTCGGCCAGTGGACCAAAAGGTTGCGGGTTTGATTCCTAGTCAAGGGCACATTCCTGGGTTGCAGGTTTGATCCCTGGCCCTGGTGGGGCTCGTGTGGGAGGCAACCAATCAATGTGCCTCTCTCACATCGATGTTTCTCTCTCTCTCTCTCTCCCCCCCTCCCTTACATTCTAAAAATCAATGGAAAAACATCCTCAGGTGAGGATTAATGCCTCCCCCCCCAAAGAATTAGTTAACCTCAAAGTAATCTATATTTGGTACAGTAAGGTGAAGGAGGTTTTTAGAGTTGTGAGATTGTGTGTGTGTGTGTGTGTTTGTGTGTGTGTGTGTGTTGTAGTCTTCTCCCAGGTATATAAGTGGCAGTAACTTCACACGCTAGTTCTGATAGGTTGCCAACTCTATGCAGTAAGCCAGTGATGTTCAGACTTTTTTAGCAACAAAACTCCCCTTTTTTCCAAAGTCTTAGATGGACCTCCAGTGTTTTTATTGATGATTAGTATTTTGTTAGTGTATATTAATCTGAAAAAATCAATGTATAGCATTTACCTAATTTTGCTACTTGATGATAACACCTGCTCATGCATTGGTATTTTTCAGTTTGTTGAAAACATGTGCTTGTATGGTTTTTAAAAATTGTGTCTGTTATAGTTTTAAAAATAGGTAATGATGTGTGGGAACATCTTCAAATCAAATGTTTGTAGAATGCCTGAAGTTCTGCCATGGATGTCAGTGTGAAGAAACACCAGCTTATTTAGATATCTTTTTTTTTTTTAATCCTCACTCGAGGACATTTTTCCATTTTTTGTTCAGATAGAGTGGAAGGGAGAGAGAGAGAGAGAGAGAGAGAGAGAGAGAGAGAGAGAGAGAGAGAGAGACATCGACGTGAAAGGAACACATTGAGTGGCTGCCTCCCGCAGGACCAACCAGGGCCGGGGACAAACTGCAACCGAGGTATGTGCCCTTAGCGGGAACCGAACCCGGGTCTCTCTGGACCGTGGGCCGACACTCTAACCGCTGAGCCAAACCGGCCAAGGCTTATTTAGATATCTTTGAAGTTCAACTTGTGATTATGGAGAACCATTTTTCTCTACAGAGTTAGCCAGAGTGTTGAATATAAGAAGGTATTGACTTCTTTAGTGCTGAAATGTGGCGCTAATTGAAAAGCCTAAACTAGCCCAGACCCACTTTTCATTTCTCTACCAAGAGTCTAAGGATAAATATCAAAAGCCATCTCATTTTTCTGTGTTCTAAAGTGGTTTAAACTTAAGGCCATTCACATCTTGTATTTTAAGATTCTGAGGTTGATAAAGATATGAGAAATTTTGTAGCTGTAAGAATTTTATTCTTTGAGATTTAATTTTAAGTATGTCATCATTTGTTAACTTCATAATGGAAGATAGTGATTTTGGGTTTCAGCATTTTTAAAGTAAGCTTTTCAAGAAATCGATTACTCTTTTTAAAAAAGTTATTTTTCCTAATGTAGTGTTTCACATGAATTTACAGTATTTATAATGAAATGTACTGTTTTAAAGCTGTAAGCATCACCTAATTGTTCAATGGCATTAAATAATTTTGTAGAGCCCAACATACTTGACAATTGGTATAGCTGGGTGATATTTTAAATTTAGCAACAGTATAAGAAATATATACTCCTATTCAGGATATATAATAAAAGTGTTGAAAAGGGTTTTTTGGTTTTGATGATTTATTTTATATAAAAAAGTATTTTTAATACTTTTTGCCTCTCTCCCTTCCCTTCTCAACGTTTTTGAATTATTGACATGTAAGTTTAAGATGTATATATTATGAAATGATTATTACAATAAGGTTAGTTAATATCGTCATCCCTTACATAATTATCATTTTCTTTGGTGTGGTGCTAACATTTAAGATCGATCTTAACATCTTTCAAGTGTATAAACAGTATTGTTAAATGTCGTCACCACGTGGTGCATTAGATCCCAAGAACATACTCATCTCATGGCTGGAAATTTGTACCCTTTAACTAACATCTCTCCATTTTCCCCACCCCAGCCTCTGACAACCACCTTTCTACGATGTATTTCTATAAATTTGCCTTTATTTAATCCTCACCCAAGGATGTATTTATTGATTTTTATAGAGAGAGAAGGGGTGGGGGGGGGAGGGAGGGAGGAAGAGAGAGAGAGGGGGAGAGAGAGAGAGAGAGAGAGGAGAGAGAGAGAGAGGGAAACAGAAACATCAATTGGTTGCCTCTCAAAGGTGCCTCAGCCAGGGACCGAACCTGCAACCTAAGAATACGCCCTGATTAGAAATCAAATCTGCAACCTTTTTGATGCTTGGGAAAACACTCCAACCAACTGAACCACCTGGCTGGGGCAAATTTACTATGAACACTTAGGTCTTTCTATGTCTTGGCCAGTATGAATAGTGCTATAGTGAATATGGGGGTGCAGATAACTCTTTGGATAGTGATTTCATTCCCCCCCTTTTTTTGGGTAATCCTCATCTGAGGATATTTTTTCCATTGATTTTTTTAGAGAGAGTAGAAAGGGTGGCAGAGATAGATAGATAGATAGATAGATAGATAGAGAGAGAGAGAGAGAGAGAGAGAGAAACATCAAGCTGGGGATTGAACCTGCGACCCAGGTATGTGCCCTTGATCAGGAATCGAACCCGAGACCCTTTGGTTCTTGGGCTGACACTCTAACCACTAACCCACACTGGCCAGGGCTCATTTCCTTTTTATACCCAGAAGGGATTGCCAGATCATATACTAGTTCTATTTTTAATTTTTTTGAGGAATCTCCATACTGTTTTCCATAGTGGCTGTACCAGTTTACATTCCTACCAACAGTGCACAAGGGTTCCCTTTTCTCCACAGCCTTGCCAACACTTGTTTCTTGTCTTTTTGGTGATAGCCATTCTAACAGGTATGAGATAATACCTCATTGTGTCTTTGA
Organism: Tadarida brasiliensis; assembly: GCA_030848825.1. Taxonomy (NCBI): domain Eukaryota; kingdom Metazoa; phylum Chordata; class Mammalia; order Chiroptera; family Molossidae; genus Tadarida; species Tadarida brasiliensis. Next base: position 27,893,785 of record CM061277.1, on the reverse strand, counting down.
TTTTCATTTCCCTGATGATTAATGATGTTGAACATCTTTTTATGTACCTGTTGTCCATTTGTGTGTCATCTTTTAGAAAAATTATATTCAAGTCCACTGCCCATTTTTTGAATCAGGGTTTTTTTTTTAATGCTGTTTTTCTTTGGTGTATTTAAAAAGTAGTGTATAATAATCGACCTTGGCCCTGGCTGGTGTGGGTCAGTGGTTAGAGTGTGCACTGAAGGTCATGTGTTTGTTTCCCAGGCACATACCTGGGTTGCGGGTTTGACTGGTCGGGGCACATGTGGGAGACAACCATTCAGTGTGTCTCTCTCATCGATGTTTCTCTCTCTCTCTCTCTCTCTCTCTCTGTTCCCCTCCCTCCCTCCCTTCTAGTCTCTCTAAAAATCAATGGAAAAATTATACTCAGGTGAGAATTAAACAAAAGGAAAACAGTTGACTTTGTTGTTAACTCATTTGGGGAAATAAACAGGTTCCCATATATATATGTTCAACTGTTCTCTCTTGTGGGAGAGTACATTCTGACCTGACATTTTAAAAACTTCCCAAAATGTACAAAACTGTATTTTGAAATGATTTTAAAATGGTAGCTTTAACCAGATTTTACAGCTCTTTATTTGTAAGTTGGGTTAAACTGGTATCTCAGCATTAATTCAGTAAATATTTACTCCCTACCAAGGAAGTGGATTTGTAGTGGATAAAAAGTAGGGGCTTTCTGCCCTGGCCGGTTTGGCTCAGCAGTTAGAGCGTCGGCCCACAGACCAAAGAGTTGCGGGTTTGATTCCAGCCAAGAGCATGTACCTTGGTTGCGATTCATCCCCGACCCTGGTTGGGGTCGTGCAGGAGGCAGCCAGTCGATATGTCCCTTTCATGTTGATGTTTCTCTCCCTCTCCCTCGCACTCTATCTGAAGATAAATAGAAAAATATCCTCGGGTGAGGATTAAAAAACAAAAACAAAACAAAACAAACATAAGAGCCATGGCCGGTTTGGCTCAGCGGTTAGAGGGTTGGCCTGCGGACTGAAGGGTCATGGGTTCTATTCCCAGTCAAAGGTACGTATCTGGGTTGCAGGTTCGATTCCCGGCCCCCTTCGGGGTCATGCGGGAGGCAACCTGTCTAAGTGTCTCTCTCACATTGATGTTTCTCTCTCTCTCTCTCCCCCTTCTTCCCTTCCACTTTATCTAAAACTCAATGGAAAATTATCCTTGGGTGAGGATAAACAAAAAACAAACAAAAACAAAAAACAAACATAAGAGAGCTAGAATAATTTTAAATGTGATATAGTACAAACTTCTTTAGAAGTTGAGTAAAAATTCAAAGCTCAATAGGTATATTTTAATTCTATTTTAGTTTATGTCTGGCATGCCCGATTTATTCTTTCATAAGTAAACATTGTGAACATTTTATGAGATTTTAATATTTTCTCTTAATTTGTATGTGAAGGGCAGACATAATTTCCCCTTTTATATAAAGGTCCATATTTATTTCTCATATGGAAATATGGTAATGGCTAAACATAAACAAATTTAGTTATAAAAATCATTGGAATTTGAAGATTTTTTTCTTGCAGTAACCATAATAAAAGGAATTTCTATGTCATTACTAAATAAGCTTCTAGTATAGTTTCGCCTTTTTAAAAAATTACACTTAATATTCTGGGAATCATTTAGTGAGATGTTTAAAGTCTAAATTACTTTGGTTAACAGAATAAATTGTTTTATTATCATCTCTTTGCTTCTGGTAGGAAGCAGTTTTCATACATTTATTTGCTCAAGAGTATGTCCTGGAAACTATTTGGTGAATTCCTCATCACCCGCTTGCTTGGCATAGGAGAGAGGTAGAAACAGAAAAAAATGCTTGGTTTTAACTGGCTTTATTTCTTTTAGCATTCCTGCCTAATCAAAATCGGGGCCGGCTTGAGCACGTAGAGAACTGAATTCATGTGATTCCAGCTGTTCTTTTATAGCTTAACCTCTTGAAAGTAGGAGGGGAAGGTCTGAAATAGGAGGAAAGTTTTAGAAAATCTTTCAGATTAGTTTTAGATGGATTAGTGATATTAAAAATATTATGATATATTCTTAGTGTTTCAGGGTTATGGGCTTTAGTAGAAGTAGGAAAAGGAAACTCTTGGTTAAATGAGCCTATAAAGGCACTCGTGGTTTAGAAATATTTCTGAGTTACTGAATTTTATGCAACAAAATCTGGAATAACTTTTCCTTTTTTACCTTAGACTCTTTTCCTTCTGTTAGCTCTGTTCAGGGCCAATCTTATACTCAATTTTAATAATATTCCTATATTTCTATGGTCTTTGCTATGTGATTTGTTCTTTTTTGCTTCTTTCAGCTGTATTACTTTCCACTGTATGCTTAGTAAAAAAAAAAAAAAAAAAAAAAAAAAAAAGGAGTTTGGATCCATTTTCTCTGAGGAGTATGGTGTCAGTAAATTTTAGCTGTTATTTCAGCCTTCTAGAAGCATTTGCCTTAGAAACAGTTACGGAAAGTTTTCTGTGTGGAGGAAACTGTCTGTTCTGGCAAAGACCTTTTAGCATCATGCTTCAGTTGATCTGTGTTTGTGTAGTTCTCGGCTCTGCTGCCAAAATTTTTATTTCAAAAATGCTTATGTAATGTTACTTATTGGTTAATTTTGGGGGGAGTAATTATTTTTTAATTAATTATTTAACTAGAATAACAGTAGTTTATTGTATTAGAATAGATTTTGTAGGTTGCTGTTAGTACATGAAAGTAATAGGAATTTATTTTAAAATTGGTGGTTTAAATGGACAAGTTTTTTGTTGTTGTTGTTAATCCTTACCTGAGGGTATTTTTCCATTGATCTTTAGACAGACTGGAAGGGAGGGAAGGGGAAGAGAGAAAAACATTGATGTGAGAGAGACATATCAACTGGTTGCCTCCCACACGACCCCTACTGGGGCCAGGGATTGCATCTCCAACCCATATATGTGCCCTTGACTGGGAATCGGACCCTTGACCCTTCGGTCCATGGGCTGATGCTCTAACAGCTGAGCCAAACCGGCCAGGGCAAATGGACAGTTTTAACATGTTTGACTTTTATGCTTCAAGAGTTATTAAAGTATATAAATAAGGGTAAAATTACTTGTATTCTAAATGATTATACTGTATTTATATTATTTAATCCTAATATATACAAGGGTGGGCAAAAGTAGGTTTATAGTTGTATGTGAAAGTTTATTCTTGTATTATTTTTTATTGTATTATTTTTCATATGGACAACTGTAAAGCTGCTTTTGCCCATCCCTGGGTTCTTTTCTATTTTAAAATAAAATTTTATAACTTTGAGGTTTCTTATGTATGTATGTTTCCCTATTTTAAGAAAGAACTTTAAGATATATAATTCTGTATAAAAACCCACAATAAATTTCTTTATTTTTTTAATCATGTATGATTTAAAATAGAGAAAGACAAGGATGAGAAAAATCCTAAAAAACAAAATCAACAAAGTTTTACAGAAGAATGTTGTAAGAAGTATGATAGTTATGACAATTTCCATAAGACCATTACTGCCAGTGATGTTCTTTGTATTTGGCTTGAATTAATATTCATTGATTCCCAGGCAAATAAATTATTTTAGTTCACAATAGAGACTTAACAATTTATGGTTGAAACATAAATGAAATACTATGGCCCTTCAGTTAAGTAATGCACATGCAGGCCTCAGATATAGAAGTTCAGTGTAGTTGTTGCAGCCCATATCATTGAAGGACTGGGGACAAAAGTTTGTTTGTAACTACCATGGAACTGAGTATAAAGACGGAGTGACCTTTGAACTTCTGTGGCTGTGTATCAGAATGAGGAATTGTTTGAGGAATGGAAAAGCTGCCAGAAGACTTGGGACATGCTTTCTCTGGAATTGTTGAATGACCCTACTCCAGAAAAACAAAAAACACAAAAAGCTTAATTGGAAGAAATAGTTATTAGTCTCAGAAGACTCTCACATCCATTCAGCTAAATCTCATTAGATACTCATATTCCAAAGTGATAGTTTCTATAAAAATATTGTCTCCACTTACAAAAATAGCAACGTTAATTATTGTCATGTTATGCATTGACAAGGCTGGTAGATGTTTGTGGTTTTTTTCCCCTCTGCAGTTCTTATCTTCTTTTTAAAAGCTACCCTCTAGCTCTACTGGTTGAAAAGTCCTCTTTATCTGGGTCACACTAATTCCTCAGCTTTCTTTTACATTGTTTAAAGGTTGGACATTATTCAGAGAGTGAAACCCATAAATATTTGTAGAATGAGTGAATTAATAAATCCACAGGATAAGTGTTTGTTTTTGTGTGTATGAGAAAGGAGGAATAACGGCATTTATGGTACTTTTTTCCTTTCTGCCAAGATGGTTAAAAATTTTGTACCATCTCTCAATGTGAGAATACCATAAATACAGATACAGAAGAGCTCTTTTGCAGATACATAGTTGCTCAGCCTTGAGTTTCCTTTTTGTTGCACTAATCAGTGTTCAAACGGCTCAGGTAAGGTTTTATTTCAAATCTGTTGTCCTTGGAAAGGTTGAGGAATCAATACTATTACCATTTTGGAGAACAGCTGGTTCTGGCTTATATTTTTGCATTATATTTATGACTTAATTATTGCATAATTATATGTGATTAATAAAGCGAGCTATTTGTATTTGAAATTAATGCACCAATTCACCATTAAATAGTGCACGTGCTTTTATTTTATTTTATTTTTTGCATTCATCTTCAGATAGAGTGGGAGGGAGAGAGGGAGAGAGACAGAGAGAAACATCGATGTGAGAGAGACACACCGACTGGTTGCCACCCACACAACTCCAAACGGGGCCTGGGACAAACTGCAACCGAGGTATGTGCCCTTAGCGGGAACCAAACCCAGGACTCTCTGGTCCGCGGGCTGATGCTCTAACCGCTGAGCCAAACTGGCTAGGGCATAGTGCACGTGCTTTGAGGTGGCCCTCTTTCCCATCAATAATGCATTTGTGCATTTATTTTCATTTAATTTTAGGTAGTTCTTTCTCATCAGTGATCAGTCCATAGTTTGCAAAGATCTGAGATCACAGTACTCAGCTGGAGCTATTGGGATTGAGTCTGTAACCTCATTGGCAGCTTTATCTTTGTGAATGATAAGGGGCAAGGTGTAAGAATTGGTATGGTAGTTATGATAAGAAAAATGATTGGCTTTTTAATAACTTTATTAATGTGTTTATGTATGTATTAAAATACTGATTTACCAGAAGTTTAACATAAATTCTTATTTTTTTTTTGTTAATCCTCACCTGAGGATATTTTTCCATTGATTTTTAGAGAGTGTGAAAGGGAGGGAGGGAGAGGCAGAGAGAGAGAGAGAGAGAGAGAGAAAGAGAGAGAGATCCGATTGGTTGCCTCCCACATGCGCCCCAACTGGTGTTGGGGATCAAACCTGCAACCCAGGTACGTGCCCTTGACTGGGCCTCGAACCTGTGGTGACTTCGGTGCCTGGGCTGATGCTCTAACCATTGAACTACACTGGCCAGAGCTAACAAATTCTTAACTAATTGATACTTGGAGAACTTTATTCATCATACTCATATAAAAACTTACTTTTGAAGTTTAGCTTTAAGTCTTGATTTATCAGCTACTCTTATGAAATATAACAATTTACTGGCAGAAGTTCTTCAGATTCTTTTTAGGCCTGTCTTAAAGTGCCTCAGATGAGTAGGGCCTTCGGTGTCTGTGATCCTTAGTGGAGATAGAAATGAGGAATGGAGGGAACTTAGCCATGAAGGGAAATGTTTGGCTGTCAGGGAAGATGGTAGAAGGAGAGTGAGAGCTGGGAGCTGGATAGGGATGAAAGAGGGACATGGAAGGTACACATGGCTGCAGTTGAGCAGTCAGACCCCAGTCGAAAGGAAACGAGAGAATAGAATCAGAACTAGCAGCTTGAAGTATCGATCTTTACCTGAAAGAGGAGACAATCTTTAAAGTTTCAAAGATTAAAAAGATTAAATTCAACTTCCTTGGGTTAATTGATCTCTATCTCTATATGTACATATATATTTTTTATTCGGTTTTATCTTTGGTTTAAAGTCTTTCGTGGTATGTATCGAACTTAGTTTAGATTTTAATGTGATAGCTGTTTAAGAGAGAACAAGCAAACCTTTGTGCAAAATAGAGAATATATTTGACAAAATTCTATAAAATTGCATTTAATATTTAGTGAATTGAATAGTTCCTTTTAGAAAATCTTCCATGAAATATGTTATTATTTTAGACAAAATAGAATTTTTTGAATAGTGTACTCCATTGTATTAAAATGTATGGTTTATGCAAGGAAAAGATAAAGAGGAGGACTGAAGAATATGGGAAATACTGGCTAAAAATACCATTATTCACAGCAATTATATTGAGAGGAAACATTTGTGTTCTGATAACTGTATTTCAGCAACAAAGTGCCACATTACTTGATTTTATAAAATGGCAAATAATAATAATAATAGTAAATTAAAAATAAAAATAAAATAAAACAAAATAATTTGCATGAATGGTGAATAATACTTTCGGTCAGAAAAGGGCAGATTGGGAATTCACTGTTTATTCTGAAAAAATTTGTCAGGAAATAATTACTCTCTTTAGGATTAAAGAATTCTAGTTTTTTGATTTCATTGTTAACTAACTTCATCTAAAGATTGAGTATTTTATTTTATTTATTTATTTATCTTTTATCCTCACCCGAGGACATTTTTCCATTTTTTGTTCAGATAGAGTGGGCGGGAGAGAGAGGAAGAGAGAGACAGAGAGAGAGAGAAACATTGACGTGAAAGGGACACATCGAGTGGCTGCCTCCCGCACGACCCAACCAGGGCCGGGGACAAATTGCAACCAAGGTACGTGCCCCTGGCGGGAACCAAATCTGGGTTTTTCTGGACCACAGGCCGACGCTCTAACTGCTGAGCCTAACCGGCCAGGGCTAAAGATTGAGTATTTAGAAAACTAACTTTTTTTGTAATTTTCTTTATAAAATACAAAAATTGAAATATGAAAGGAAAACAATCTGGGCATTGATCTATTACTGCTAGCTAAAGAAATGTTAGCTGTAACTGACCTTTAATATCATAGTGCCTTTACATTTCTTCCTATGGTAAATAGTATGAAAAATACTTTGGAAAAATAGTTGTCAGAATTATACCACAGAAAATTGCTTGTAGTGCCATGAGCCACAAATTTGTAAATTGCTAGATTAAAAAATATATATTCAGTATTGGTAAACACATTAGTAAACTCATCATAGCCGTGGCAGAGATTCCTAATTGCCTGTCTAATATTCATTTACCCGCTTTTGCTTTCTAATGGAATGTTATTTTGTTAGAAGCAGAAGTGTGCCTAGCTAAAAACCTATACATTTCTTAACCTCTTTTCCAGCTGGAGTAGCCAAGTGACAGTCCTGGCCAATGGGATGTAGGCAGAAATTTCTGGATGAGGGTTTTGGGAAAGCCCTTTTACCCATTTCTTTTGTTTTACCCATTTCTCCTGCCTGGAAATTAGACATGATGTCTAGAGCTGGACCAATATTCTAGAGACTTTTAGAGATAAGCCAAGAGATTTGCACAGATATTAGCCCATATATTCTTGAGCTGTCAGCAGGTGCCTCTCTCTGAACTTCCATTTCACTACCTTGTTTAAGCCACTATAATTTGGACTTCCTGTTACACGCATAGAATATTATCCGTAACTGACATAATCCCTTTACATGCCCATTATGGCATACTTTCAGGAGATTTGAAATCTGAGAATTTAACAAAGGATTTTATCTAACTTCAAATCCAGAAGACCCTGGGATTTTCGGAATTATTTCTTTTAGATTTAATTGGACCAGCTGGATGTCTAGCTGGACGGATGATGGTTACTGCTAGAGATTTGAAGTAAATGCAGGAGCATTCATAAATAGCATAGCATTTCCCACTGTCATTTCATCCACTCATTTCAGGTCCCTGGCTTCATCTGTCTGCATGATCTGTGTTGAAACTTTTAGAGCTCTCTGAGTGGAGGGGATTTCAGGTAGTATAGCACAATTAGAGTCATTTGGATTGGTTAAGGACAGGAATATCGTCTGACTGATCTCCCTCATACCAAGGTTAACTATGGAGATTGTGTTCTTTCTTTTCCTTTTTTTTTTTTTTTAAAAAAAACACCACATATTCATGTATAATACACATACCAGGAAAGTACACACAGATCATGCATGTATAGCTCTGTAACCTTTCACAAACTGAACATATGTGTGCAACCAGCATCTGATGAAGAAACAAAGAAGTTCCTCTGTTGCTTTTTGGATTATTAGTGCTAGACTTCAAACAGCATAGATTCATTTTTGCCTGTATTTCTACTTTATATAGACGGAATCACATAGAATGAAGTCTTTTGTGTCTGATTTCTTTTGCTCAGTACTTTCTGATATTTCTCCATATTGTTATGTAATTATACATCATTCATTCTCATAGCTGTGTAGTATTTCATTGTGTGAGTGACTATATCCCAGCTTATTTATCTCACCTACTGTTGGTAGGCATTTGTATTGTTTCCAGTTTTTCAGTTTTATTTAAAATTTTTTTTTATTTTTCAATTACATTTGACATACAGTATTATATTAGTTTCAGGTGTACAACGTAGTGAGTAGAGAGTTTTACAAAGTGATCACTGTACAGTTTTGACTATTATGAATACTGCTGTAAGAACATTCTGGTATATATCTTTTGGTTAGCATATGTAAGTATTCTGTTGGGGATATATCTTGGAGTGGTATTGCTGAATCATGGGGTATCAGCAATATAGAGAGTTTTCTCTCCTCTGTACTCTCACTAGCACTTTTGTCATTGCTTGTAACCTAGTCATTCTGGTGGGTGTGTATTTGTGAAGTGCCTGTCAAGTTTTTTGCCCATTTTTCTGTTGAGTTGTATGTCTTTTCTTATTGTTTGTGGGAGTCCTTTGTCAGATACTTGTATTGTGAATATCTTCCTATTCTGTGGGTTACTCTTTCCTCTAAGTATATTTTGAGGAATAGGTCTTGTTCATTTTATCAGCTTTTCCTTTCTGGTTAGTACTTTTGGAATACTGCTAAAAAATATCTTTGCCTATTCCAGCATTACAAAGATGATGATCTATGTTTTTTTCTTATGAAAGCTTTATTGTTTTACCTTTTATATCTGATTATTTTACCATTTATAATTAGATCTGCCCTCTATCTAGGATATTGGAGGGGTCACAGTACATGTTTTAAAAATGGATATTTAGTTGAGTCAGCACCATTTATTTATTTATTAAAAAAATTTTTTTTTCTTTATTGGTGTTAGGGAGAGAGACAGAAACATCGATGAGAGAGAACATTGATTGGCCTCCTCCTGCATGCCCTCACTGGGAATGGGGCCCACAGCCTGGGCATGTGCCCCGGCCAGGAATCGAACCGGCGATTTCTTGGTGCATGGGTCGACGCTCAACCAGTGAAGCACACTGGGTGGGCCATCAGCACCATTTATTAAAAAGATTATCCTTGCCCTGGCCAGGTGGCTCAGTTGGCTGGAGCATTGTCCCAGACACCAGAAGGTTGTAGGTTTGATTCCCGGTCAGGTCACATACCTAGGTTTTGGGTTTGATCCCCAGTTGGGGTGCATACAGGAGGCAACCAATTGATGTTTCTCACATCAATGTCTGTCTCTCATTCCCCTCTCTCTAAAATCAATAAAAAACATATCCTCAGGTGAGGATTAAAGAAAATCTTTTCCCCCACTGCACTGCAGTGCCAGCTTTGGTGTAAATCAGGTAACCAAATACAGGTGGGTTGCTTCTGCACTCTGTTCTGTTCTGTTAGTTTTTCTACCTTTTTGTGAATACTATGTGGCCTTTATTATAGCTGTATAACAAATTTTGTTAACTGTTAGTGTTAAGTTCTCCAGCTGTGTTCTCTTAAGTTGCCCAGATAGGTGGAGTTAATATTAATTTTGTATGCCTTCTAAGTTCTTCCATACACATCCCTCAACTAATGGACTGAAATACTGACTTAATCCACTTAGCTGTCAGTGGACCTCTAACCTTTTAATGGATTTTCAGATTTATTGAGTAAACAAAATGATTTCTTAGTGCACACACAATGTATCACATTTAATCATTGCTCACTTTTAGCAGAAATTACTGCAGTGTGTGCAGTAATCAAATATTTAGTTTAAATGTGTGTATTTAATTGCTCTGATGCTTAATTTTCCCATTTGTAAGTAATCAGCTGTTTTGTTTATTATGACCAGCTCTGAAGATGCCATGTTTGGGAATTAGTTTGCTTCAAAAAGATGAAATGGAAATAGTGAAATAAAAATAAGTCGAATCCATCTGGAAGAATGAATCATCTGTGTATGACATTTGAAGGCAGCAATCTTTGTTAGTAACAACGTGATATTGTCAGTTGGAATACATTTCTCCCAATATTTCCTGCCTTTTCCTTTTCCATTTCATGTTTATTCAATTGGGGGAAATCATAAGATTTCAGAGTAAAATAATTATCTTTCTTCAAAATTGATCATTTATGACTTTACTTATTTACTTTGGGGAGTGGGGAACAGGAACGAGGACGTGGGGAGCCTCTGGATGCAGTGATTATGTGTTCCTAGTTCCCATATGACACCTGGTGCATTATTTGAAATTGGGACTATCTTGAGAAATTGAAAACATATGATCACTGCAATAACTTTGGGGAAGCTTTTTTCTCGTTTTTAAAATAGGGGGCCAAATGGTCAGAGCATGTGGGCTGCATGAGTTCCCCCCCCTTCCAGTTAATAAATGGTGAGTTACAAGGGTTGATGTTTGATTTAGAAATTGAAACTGAATGTGAATTAGTCATATAAGGCTCTACATGCACCTATTTGATTTTAATGACAAATTTACCATTTCATTTATTGACATTTTAATATAAACTACAACAGTTAGAAATTGCATAATTATGTCCTGTTTGAGTTAGAATGACTAGCCAACTCAAATTTTCTGATATCTGACAGCAGTCCCTGTATACAACCATGTGGTGGGCAGAAATTATCCTGTTTTAGTGGATCAGGTACATATTTTTGCTTACAGATCTCAGTGGCAGCATTTATTTAACAGGTATTTACTGAGTGCATATTGATTTTCAAATACTTCATAAGCACTGGAAATATAAAGATGAGCAAAACAGATGTGATTCCTGCCGTTACAGAACTTTCCGACTAGAGTTATATGCCTCAGGCTTATAACTTGATATATTTGCATACTGGTAACAATAAATATTTTTTCCAAGCTTTATTGAATTATAATTGACATATAATATTGTGTAGGTTTAAGGTGTATAATTTGATGATTTGATAAACATATGTATTGCACAACGTTTATCACATAAGGTTAGTTCACCTCTCATAATTACAATTTGTTGTTGTTGCTGTTATGGTGAGAATATTTAAGATCTAGTCTTTTTAGCAACTTTCAAGTCTACAATACAGTGTTGTTAACTATAGTCACCATAGGTCCCCAGAACTTACTCATCATATAACTGGAAGTGTGTACCCTTTGACCAACATCTCCTCATTTCCCCAACTCCCTGGCAACCACCAATCCTCTCTCTGTTTCTGTGAGTAAATACTTTTTGTTTTTATTTTATTTATTTATATTTGTTTAAATGTGTTTTTATTGATTTTTTTATTTTTTATTTTATTTATTAATTAATTTTTTTTTTTTATCCTCACCTGAGGACATTTTTTCATTTTTTGCTCAGATAGAGTGGGAGGGAGAGAGAGGAAGAGAGAGAGAGAGAGAGAGAGAGAGAGAAACATCGACGTAAAAGGGACACATCGAGTGGCTGCCACCCACACAACCAACCAGGGCCGGGGACAAACTGCAACCGAGGTACATGCCCTTAGCAGGAACCGAACCCAGGTCTCTCTGTACCACAGGCCGACGCTCCAACCGCTGAGCCAAACCGGCCAGGGCTATTGATTTTTTTAGAGAGAGAGGAAGGGAGAGGGAGAGAGAAACATCGATATGAGAAACATCGATCAGCTGCCTCCTGCATGCCCCCCACTGGGGATTGAGCCTGCAACCCAGACATGTGCCCTGATCAGGAATTGAACCAGGGCCTCTCAGTCTATGGGATGATGCTCAGTCCACTGAGCCACACTGGCCGGGCATCTTTTTTGTTTTTAAATCTTCACCCGAGGATATGTTTTTATTGATTTTAGAAAGAGAGGGAGGGAGAGGGAAGAGGAGGAGAAGGAGAAGGAGAAGGCGAGAGAGAGAGAGAGAGAGAGAGAGAGAGAGAGAGAGAGAGAGAAAAGAAAAAGATTGGTTGCCTCCTGTACACACCCTGACCAGGGATGGAACCTGCAACCTAGGTATGTGACCTGACCAGGAATCAAACCCGCAACCTTTTTGGTGTACAGGATGATGCTCCATCTGGCTAAGGTCATATGAGTAAATACTTTTTGATTGCCCTATGAGGATTCAGGCTTTCTACTCCTCTCTGCAGAGCATATTCTGTCTGAATGTATTAGGCCTCTGTTTCATGACTGCTCATGGAAATGAATATCCAAAACAAACATGCATTGCATGTCCCTCATATAGCACATTTCCTGTCTACTCTTTTTTTGTTGTTGCTTGGATTGGAATGAGAATGTGCAGACCTACCTGTCCATACTCTAGGACCATGTTTAGTATGTCCTTATTTATAGATGTGATCTGTCCACTTATATCACTAAGTTCCTGTTTAAGAAGCAAAGCAAGATAATGAACAGGGAGAGGGATAATCTTAATATGACAAAAGTTAGATGACGACTCCCTAGGTGTCTAGGAGAAGGGCAAGATTAGGAGCAGTTTTATTCAAAGTTAGGTAGGTTTGTTGCCCCTGCTTTCATGTTCATTCTGTTTTCCTCTCTGCTAATCTCCAAGAGATTAATCTCTGCCTTCTTAATTTATTCTCTGGCTCACCAAACGCTTCCCCCAGAGCACATTGTGGCTTATTTAGTCTATGTAGTTCTTCTTTTACCCTTTCAAACTAGTGTCAAATGTGTCTGCCTTTCTCCATCCCCAGTGCTTCTACCCTGGTTCTGCTAGATGTTCTCTCTCCCAGCTGCTGCAGCAGCCACTTGTCGCTGTCCCTGCAGGAAGCTTTTCTATTCTCCCTCCATTTTGAAGCCAGAATAATTTTACTGAGATGTCCATGCGGGAATTCAGGGAGCTTCCTTAGGTGATGTTCCCTGGTTGGGTTTAGTTTTGGGCCTAGAAAGAGGCAGAAGCATGCCGAGTAAAGGGCTTTAGTGTTTTAAACCATGGCAGCATCATTACATCACAGAGACAACCTCCAAGAAAGATGTAGTTCTTTTAAACCTAGGCATCATTTACCTGTAGGCAGGCTGGCAAAATCAGTCATATTTATGGTGGTATATCCTTGCTTTAATTCAAATACAAGTACACTTGAACCTTGTTTTTCTTACACAGTTGAATTTGGAAGACCTGTTCTGCCATTTATACCTAACAACCTGTTACTATTAACACTTTCCTGGAGTTGTTTGGTAAATAGGAATAACTAATTTGTAGTGGTGATCAATATTCTGCCCAGTTCATCAACTATGTTTGATGAGTTGGAATCCCCTGTCGAGGACAAAGTTGCCAGTTAAATTGGAAAGCAGTACATTAGCATAGGCAGCAAGGCAGTACAGTTAGCACAGGTACCATGTACCAATCAGCTGGCCCCTTAACCAGTTTTTGACCGTAGATTCTAGTGGAATTGTTTTTCTCCCTTTGATAATCTAAGATTAGACATGACTACAGCCCAGGGTAAAGCTGTTAAGCTGGTAATAGACCAATTAGTGTAGGTGATGGTTAAGGTGTTAATGATGATAAAAGTACACTATTGGTATCAAGTTAATGTTAGTTTAGAATTGGTTCCAAACTGTACATTGTGTCCCTTTCTGTGGTGGTGACTAACAGAGTGAAGCATGTGATCATACTGGCATGTTTGTAGTAAAGGTCTTTCATTGTGATTTTTAACCTTCAGCATTTTCTGCTCTATTTAGTAATATTTTAGTTATAAATATGTGTAATTCATATATTGTTGATGTGTTTCAGTAAGATTATTAGACAAGTTTCTGTCAAATGTATGCTTTTTTTTTTTTTTATCCTCACCTGAGGATATTTTTGCATTTATCTTCAGATAGAGCGGGATGGAGAGAGGGGAAAAGAGAGAGAGAGAAATATCGATGTGAGGGAGACACATCGAGTGGTTGCCACCCACACGACCCCAACCGGGGCCGGGGACAAACTGCAACCGTGTTACGTGCCCTCAGCAGGAACCGAACCCGGGACTCTCTGGTCTGCAGGCCGAAGCTCTAACCGCTGACCCAAACTGGCCAGGGCTCAAATGTATACTTTTAAAATATAGTTGCATTTAAACATTTAGCTTAAGCAAATTAGATATAATTTTCTGTTTCATATACAGTCCACTTATTTTTAAAAGTTTACTGTTTCTACCATGTGTTTTTTACATTCAGAGGCACATTTTCTTAGTGAAATGGTTCCAATATTTTATGACGTAGGCTGATGGAAAAATAATTCATTTAACAGAATTGTATTCAACAGTAAAGGTTATTGGAGCACATCATATTTCATTAAGGGAGAGATGCTTGATAAAAGGAGAGTGTATAAAACAGGTAAGAGATTATCTTATCACCCTCACCTTTGGAGTTACTTAGTGGTGCCTCATCCAGATAGGATCTTATCTTTCTTATCTGCTGTTTTAGAATTCTCTTAACCAATATCTAAGAAATCACCACTTGATGGTTTAAATGGTAACATATAGGATCTAAACGAAATTAGAGGTTGGATTTTAGTATTCAGTGTACCTTTTAAACATTCCTTTCTTGAATCAATAACACTTAAAAAGGCAAAACTAATGTAATGGGATTCATACACTGCTTTGGGTGTGTTAAATGGTGTGAGTTTTTGTAAGAGGAATTTAGGAATATGTATCAAGAGTCTTAAAATGTTACTTTTGATCTAGTAATTCCACTTTTGGATCCTGTCAAGAAAGTAACATACAATTTACAAAGATTTTTAAAAACAAATATGTTTTTTATTGATTTTTTTTTAGAGAGAGAGGAGGGGAGAGAGAGAGAGAAACATCGATTGGCTGCCTCCTGCAGGCCCCCTACTGGAGATCGAGCCTGCAACCCAGGCATGTGCCCTGACTGGAAATCGAACTGGGACCTCTTGGTCCATGGGATGACACTCAGTCCACTGAGCCACACCGGCCAGGCAAAATTTGCAAAGATTTAACCAAAGATACTCATTTAAGTATTGTATCTAATGGTAAAAATTCAGTAAATCATAATGTCCAGCAAGAAATAGTTAATTGTGGTGTTTCCATATAGAGGAATGTTACTTAGTTATTATAGAGTTTATTTTTGAAGACTATTTAATAACAAGGAGAAATCATGATAAAAACATGAAAAAAGATATGAGGAACTCTATAAGAAGTTGAGCTCTAATGAATGATAGATAACAATTAAAAACATGAGGCAGACCTGTATATACAGACCTGGAAAGATCATCAAGTAACATTAAATGCAAAAAACCAAGGTGTAGAATAATACACATACATATGCAGAGAAAAAAGTAGGATATTTATAAAAGCACACTAAATGAGCCATATTTCTATTCATATATGGGCATGCACAGGCATAGAAAGCAGTCTGTTTAGTCTAACTACTAATAGCAGTGACTGGAATTGGAGACAGGAAAAGGTGCACTTGGATTCCTGCTTGAATTTTAACAATGAGAGGGTACTCATATTAATTTATAATATAAAGTAAAGAATAAAAAAGATCCTGAAACTTAAGATTCCACTTTGTAAAGAAAAAAATTCACTAAAATAAAAGCACTGAAGGCAGGAGTTCAGATAATTCTTAACTTTCTTTGTATTTTTCTGTATTTACCAGAATTTTGGCAATTAACAGGTATTATTTTTATAACCAGAAAAAGCAGAAAGATTTTTTTTTTAAACTGATATCACAGGTAATAGCAGTGTAGTCTGGAGTAAAGATTGGTTTGATTCAGATCCTGGCCCTGCCATTGACCACCTGTGTGACTTTGGAAGCTAGGGGGACCTCTGTACCTTTCTCACAGAATTTCTTTGAAGATTAAATGAGATACGACATCTGTAGGTTAGTTTTTACAGTGTCTGACACACATTTCATGCTTAATATGTGGTTAATTTCCTTCTTGCTTTTGTCTTTAATGACATAGTTAAAATTCTTCAAAACATGAAAAAATATCATAAACCTATTAATAAACACACAGATGTATTAAAAAATTAGATAGTTGAAGAGCTATGACATGATAGTTTCAGAAATAATTCTGCTACAGGGTAGAAAGTGAGAATATTTGTTAGAGCAAAACAAAGAGGTATGGTATTTCACTTCCGATGGTAGGAGGAGGCAAGTGTGAAGCTTCACTGTTCTGTATGGCCAGTTGGTAGTAATCACATGGCTTTTAAAGCATACTTTAAAAAATTCCCCACCGGTTCAACCTGATAAGTTTTTTAAAAGCTATGTTGTAGATAAATTGCTATTTTTATTCATCATGACTATTAGTGTTAAGAACTAAAAGTATTCAGGATTTCAGGATAATAAAAGTCTTATAGTAGTAATTCAATATGTAAAATGAGATCTCTTCATTCATTTCAGAGGTTATATTTCAGTGGCATAAGATAACGAGGTAAAATAGACACCAACATAAAATGCTCAAAGCAGTTAACAATTATATTCTTCTTCCACATGTTAATTAGAAGTCCAATAGAAAATAGAGACCTTCCCCATTTTTCAGAGGAGGTATCACAGGCTTACAAAGGAAGATTAATTGATTTCAGTCAGTGAAATGGCAGAGTAGGGATCTAATTCTGGATGCCGTGGACTTCAGAAACACCAATGTTACTGTCTCTGGTATTTCAGCCTCTGAATGTTTTCATAAAAAGAAAGTATTTTTTGAAATTTTGGTGGATATCAAGTGTTTCTATTATTCCATTTGTTTCCTTATTTAGTCACATTTCTCAAATGAATACATTTGATGTCATTTCTATTTCTTCTTCTTATAGTCTTTCTCTTGAATTGCAGCCCTCAGGAATGCCACATTGAAAAACAGTTTGGGATAGATTTTCATGTGGTAGAAATGCATGCACTTTGGGAAACTACCCTGGTGTGTGACTCTGAGTCAGCAGCAGGGTCTCAGCTATTGGTCTGCAGTCATGACCTGACATGAGCACCTCTCTTCTTGAGTATCTACAAAGAATAAAAATCTCAGTGAAATGCCAATTCAGTACTTTTCATAAATATGTAAAATTCTTTAGACTCTATCCCTTGGAGTTCATTTTCACTCTGGCATATTTATTTTTCTTTATTTTTATGATTTTTTTTTTCTAAAAAGCTAAAAATTTCTTGGAATATACTCTCCTTTCAGTGAAACCATATCTTCTTTGTAGATTGATCAGTGGTCAATGTTTTTTGTGTGTGTGTCTCAAAAGTATCTTTATATTTTTAACTTGCCATATAGTTGCTTGACTAATCATAGGGTATCTAAGAAATTTTCTGCTATTTTTAGCGAATTATAGAATGGTTGTCTGTTGACTGTGTCCCTTATCTTATGGAAACCTATCAATCTAATTTGGTACATTACTGTTACCCTTGCACTACATTATTTGTTGTAAGAGCTAATCTGAGTGGCATTGTGCTGTCCTTTGCTCTTGGTTTGCTAAATGACCACGTGAGAGAGGAAGTGGACTCTAAGCTCCTGGAGGGCAGGGAACATGTCAGGTTTACTCATATATACTGTCTTGGTAAACAGTACGCCCACTGTAAAACTGAGTACACGAGGGTATGGCTAAGCACACATATAGCAGAAGAAACCGGGGAGTCGAAGTTAACTGCAGCGTGAATTATCAGTCTATTTTTTTCAAAAATATGTTTTTATTGATTTTTTTAGAGAGAGAGGAAGGGAGAGAGAGATAGAAACATCAATGTGAGAGAGAAACATCAATTGGCTGACTCTTGCACATCCTCCACTGGGGATGGAGCCCAAAACCAAGACCAGGAATCAAACCAGGACCTCGCAGTCCTTGGGATGATGCTCAATCCTCTGAGCCACATAGACCGGGCTCATCAGTCTATTTTTTGGGGAGTGGGGTACAAGAAATGGAGGAGAGGAAAGATTCAGCCAGGTTTTTGGAAGTCTGTGGAGAAATAAGTAGTATTAATAACAGTAGTTTTGAAGACTTATATTCCAGACAGTGCTGTGAGCTTTATTTGTAGTATTTTATTTAATCTGTAGCAGGTACAAATAACAACACAACAAAAGAAACAATCAAAAGGAGACACATATTCTGGCTAGCCTAGGTAAAGGGACACTAGGGGTGAGTTAGGTGTAGGTACCACTTACAAAGATGTTCTGTACAGGAGCTGTCGAGGGGTTGTTGGAACATAGTAGGATGATTTTCAATTAGATTTAGGTTAGAAGTAAATTAAACATTTTTTGAATAATACTGTAATCAAAATATTGAGAGCCAGGATATAAATAAAAACACTCTGGATCTAATCCCAATAAGTCATTCTTTAAAAACAAAAACAAAACAAAACAAAAAATATATATATATAAAATATATCATATATATACAAAATATATATAAAATTATATATATTATATATATTATATATATATATATATATATATTTTTTTTATCCTCACCCGAGGACATTTTTCCATTTTTCAGATAGAGTGGGAGGGAGAGAGAGGGAGAGAGAGAGAAACATCGACGTGAAAGGGACACATCGAGTGGCTGCCTCCCGCACGACCCAACCAGGGCCGGGGACAAACCGCAACCCAGGTACGCGCCCTTAGCAGTAACCGAACCAGGATCTCTCTGGACCACAGGCCGACGCTCTAACTGCTGAGCCAAACCAGCCAGGGCTTAAAAAAATATATTTTTATTGATTTTTAGAGAAGAAAGGAGAGGGAGAGATAGAGAAAAACCTTGATGTGAGAGTGAAACATCGATTGGCTGCCTCCTGCACGATTGAGCCTGCAACCCAGGCATGTACTCTGACTGGGAACTGAACCGGCAACCTTTCGATGTGCCGATGATGCCCAGCCAACTGAGCCATACTGGCCAGGGCTTAAGAAGTCATTCTTGTAAAATACTGTGAGGTGGCCTGGCTGGTGTGGCTCAGCGGTTGAATGTTGACCCATGCACCAAGAGGTCACTGTTTCGATTCCAAGTCGGCACATGCCCAGGTTGTGGGCCAAATTCCCAGTGTGGAGCATGCAGGAGGTGGCCCTTCAATGTTCTCTCTCATTGATGTTTCTATCTCTCTCTCCTTCTCCCTTTCTCTCTCTCTAAAATCAATAATAAATAAATAAATAAATAAATAAATAAATAAATAAATGAAAGAAAGCCCTGGCTGGTTTTGCTCAGCGGTTAGAGTGTTGGCTCGCGGATCAATGAGTCGAGGGTTCGATTCTGGTTAAAGGCATGTACCTCATTGCAGTTTGACCCCGGCCCTGGTTGAGTCGTGCAGGAGGCAACCAGTCAATGTGACTCTATCACATCGATGTTTCTCTCTGTCTCTCTCTCTCCCTCTCCCTTCCACTCTATCTGATGATAAGTAGAAAAATATCCTTGGGTGAGGAATAAAAAAAATAAAAAATAAAAGATAAAAAAAATATAAATTACTGTGATAAATTACTGTGAGGTGGATGGACGTAATGGAATGTCAGGCTTATACAGAGTCTAGAAGAAAATAGGCCTCCCTTAGATGGTCGGATTTGTTGGCTGAGATAAGCTTCCAGAGTTTCTTTACAGTTGGGTTCTATGGCTCCATCAGATTGGATGTAAGTAATTTTGAAGGAAGATGTTTGGTTTCTTCATTTCCTTTTATTAAACAAATTTAGGGTTAATTTAAAGTGAAGATAAATGATGAAGAGAAAACTTTCCAGTGACTCAGTTTAAATTTAGGAGCTTTGGAGGAACTGGTCCTTTGCATTCCTCTCCCACAAATACTTTGAGTTTTTTTAAAATCTGTAGGTAATAGTTTGAAAACATGAAATTTTCTTCTTGTTTTGCTATTGCTAGAGTTTTTATCATCCAGAAAGCATCTTTACTAGCATGCAAAGGTTTTGCTTATAAATTTTGCAGTGTTTTAATGTGTTAAAAATGACCTTCAAAGATGGATGGAAGCCCTGGCTGGTTTGGCTCAGCAGTTAGATCATCGGCCCATGGACCTTAGAGTCGTTGGTTCGATTCTGGTCAAGGTCATGTACCTTAGTTGTGGTTAGGTCCCCGGCCCTGGTCAGGGTCGTGTGGGAGGAAACCAATCGATATGTCTCTCTCACATTGATGTTTCTCTCTCTCTCCCTCTCCCTCCCTCCCACTCTATCTGAAAATGAATGGAAACATATCCTTGGGTGAAGATTAAAAAAGAAGATGGATGGAAAATTGCTGTATCATACTTTTTATATGTTGTGAAATAAAGTCTTTCTTCACTTATGTAGAATTGGAAGATGAAATTAATTGATTTTTTTCGATAAATTTCTTTGAAGGCAGATTAATAAGATTTGGTACCGTTTTCTTCTGGAGGAAATATTGTCAGAATGGTTGTATTTTTCTCCTTTTTAAAAAAGTTTCATAGGTTACTTTGAAGTCACCAAACAGGAAGTGTGAATGCATGAGAAGATAAACCTATGACTGAATTTAATTAATCCGTTAAAAATCTTATGACTACTTGCAACTAGCCTCATCCAGCTTTGAATGGTGAATAGAAGTAGGTCTGCATATCATTTACATTTTTAATGTATAAACACCCTTGGTCTTTAACCATGGGTTCTTTACAGGACAGTGTGATAAATTTCTATTCACTTCTGAGAATTGTGGAGTAAGCATTTTGTTGCTGTTTAGTGTATATTATTGACCCTTTGCTAGATGTAGGATACTGCTGGGTTTGTAGGGGAATGATGAATAAAAACCAGCTCTAGCATATCAGTGTATTTATGGTAGAATTCGGAAGGTAGACCTGGGTAAGAAAAAAAGGGGGCACTGAGTGGGGGAAATGCTCCTTTTGAGCTGATAGTGAAGTTAGCCATCATCAAGTTCCAAATTGAAAAATTGATGTTATCCTGTATATCTCTTAAAAGACCCATTCTAGTAGCATGCTGGATGGTAGAGAGAAGTTTGAGAGGAGAACAGGAGGAAGGATAGGCCCCTTTAAAATTTCATCCCAGTGCTATGATTGATCACCCTGGCAAATTAGTTTGAAATACCTATGGAGCTGGAGGGTTGAATTAGAAATTCCTAGAATGGATCAGACCAAAGATTTAATCTCAGTATTTGATTGCCACTAGTGACCTAGAGTTAAAAATAGTTTTTACTGCTATGGGAGAGCATGATTTTCAACTCTGATAGTACCTTAAAGGTTAAATATTGCCCTGTTTCTTTGAGCAGTGATTTATAGCTTTGTCTCAATTTTTTCTAGAGACTTTGTGTTGGTTTTAGGTCTCTATTTATTGCATTTTGAGGTATTCATAATTTTGTTTAATACTACAGGAAATAGAACTTATACCTTTTTCTTATTTATCTTATTCATCATCAAAGGATACTACTGAATTGATGGTTTTGGATTTGATGAACTCAAATCTATATACCATCTATGCTTTCATAGTGTTTGGTCCCAGCTGTTTTCTAACTGAAGACTTTTATTTTTGGACTCCCTTTATTTGATGATACTTTAGTTGAACTTCTTTGACCCTACATTAGTTCTGTCACATTTGGGTGCTTCTCTGTGTGAAACCCAAACACTTTCAGTTGGAATCAGCACTAAAACTGACTCGAGAGCGACCCCTCACCCAAGCATGACTCTGATGTTTAAAAAACTGGGATCCTTTGAAGGCAGGGATTGTATTTTATTGATTTATATTGAGGGACTAGTATAGTACCAGATCCTGGTGGGCTGTTAATAAATACTTGTGCAATAAATGAGTGAGTGGGATAATGTCAAAGATTTCATGCATATCTGAGTTAGATTTAAGTGCTTGATTTTTTTAATCTATGTAAATACTGTGAAATAAGTCCCAATAAATTACTCAGGGATAATGACTCTTAAAACATCATTTATGACAATAGCAATAACCACCCCAAAACCCTGGTCATAAACCTTAAGTATACTATATTATTTAAGATAAAGAATTATGCATATCATTTGTTGCCTACTTGAACTAGGAGAATAGGAAAATCATGGTGATAACTAGGCTGAAAGGGAGGCAGTAAGATTGTTACTCTCATTATTTGTTTATATTAAGGACAGAAAAGATTTGTACAGTGGTTTCTTAAGACTATAATGACTAATAATATAAAAGAAAATATGAATCTCATGCTTAAGCATTTGGGGCTTGGGAGAAGGGAGAGGATACATTAATATAATTAAATAGATTATTTATATCTTGCTTGGTTCACAAATATTTAGTGCTTATTTTTTTTTTTTTTAATCCTCACCCGAGGACATTTTTTCATTTTTTGTTCAGATAGAGTGGGAGGGAGAGAGAGGAAGAGAGAGAGAGAGAGAAACATCGATGTGAAAGTGACACATCGAGTGGCTGCCACCCGCACGACCAACCAGGGCCGGGGACAAACTGCAACCGAAGTACATGCCCCTAGCGGGAACTGAACCCGGGTCTCTCTGGACCGCAGGCCGACGCTCTAACTGCTGAGCCAAACCGGCCAGGGCTTTAGTGCTTATTTTTAAGGCCCTGTGTTATGTGTCTCAAGAAATTTAGAGATAAATCAAATAACCTCTGCCCGCATGGATAATTCCACTAAAAGTATATCATAAGGCAATATAAATATCCTTTAAGAAGAGTAAGTTAGGTACGATGGGAATTTATTGAAGACAGAAGGAAAACTTGTAGAGAGGAAAATGACTTGAGATGGCCTGCTAGGACGGATGGCACAGTAATGGAATGGTCATTTCAGTAGAAATTTACAGAGGCAGGGTATTTTGGGGATGTGCTTGTGGAACAGCAAAGTTTAGTTTGACTAGAGTTGCTTTCCCAAGTGCACATAGCTAGTAAGTGAGTGCTTCAATTGGAATTGGAATCCCAGGCAGTCTGACTCCAAAGTCTGCAATAATAGCTGTTGTGCTAAATGGCTGCATCTTCACCTGGAAGGTTGTCTAGTGATCCCTAAGGCCGGAGTTGGAGAGCATTCTGTGAAGAGGTTGAGCACTTAGGGAAATTATTTACAATGGGACACGTTTCTTGAGGGATCACTGGAAAGAAATGAGAAGGTAGTCCACAGAGGGAGAACAGGTTAAAGAACAGGAACACTAAGAAGAGTGGGGTTCACTTTGGGGGCAGCGATCAAGAGAGTTGACAGGAATGTGATAGATACATGATGGAATTAGTTTGCCTCAGGTCAAAGATGACTTCACATTCTTTGCTACTCTTTAAAGGAGGCATTTAAATTATACTGAGGAAAATTTCTCTGTCATATCATTAAAAATGTTACTTCTGATAGCACTTAGTGAATTTAAGTGGTAAATCAAGGTTAGTTCGTTTTCATATTATAAAAATTATTTAGTATTATAAAAAGCTAGATTGCTACCACTGTGGTTCTTGTCTTTAAACCGTATTGCATAGTTACATTTTCAAGAAAGTATTGTTCATACATGGAAAAATAGAAAAGATATAAAATTAGATCAGTAAGAAATACTTTATGAACGTAATGGTATTCAGTTATTTCCACTTGTATGATGCAGTTACATGCTCCCTTCTGAGTAAGGAAGAGTTTGATTTTGTTGACTAGCCATTGTTAGCTATAAATGGGGGTAATGTGCTCACCATCTAGGAATTCAGTAAGTTGGTTAAATATCTGATGGGTTTTGGTTACCTGAATGTCAAATTTTAAGATAGGATCATTGCACAAAAAAACTTAAAATTTAAAACGTAGCCCTGGCTGGTTTGGCTCAGCGGTTAGAGCGTCGGCCTGCGGTCCAGAGAGACCCGGGTTCGGTTCCCGCTAAGGGCATGTACCTCGGTTGCAGTTTGTGCCTGGCCCTGGTTGGTCGTGAGGGTGGCGGCCACTCGATGTGTCCCTTTCACGTCGATGTTTCTCTCTCTCTCTCTTTTCCTCTCTCTCCCTCCCACTCTATCTGAACAAAAAATGAAAAAATGTCCTCAGGTGAGGATAAAAAAAAAAAAAAAAAAGAAAAAAAAATTAAAACGTAAAGTGCTCGTTTCAGCAGCACATACCTAAAAGTCAGCGGCTTAAGATTCATGCCCAGTTTTTATTTTATTTTATATTTTATCCTCATCCGAGGACATTTTTCCATTTTTGTTCAGATAGAGTGGGAGGGAGAGAGAGAGAGAGAGAGAGAGAAACATCGACATGAAAGAGACACATTGAGTGGCTGCCTCCCGCACGACCCCAACCAGGGCCAGGGATGAACCGCAACCAAGGTACGTGCCCTTGGCCAAAATCGAACCCGCGACTCATTGGTCCGTGGGCTGACACTCTAACCACTGAGCCAAACCGGCTAGGGCCATGCCCAGTTTTAATTCTACAAACATTTTATGTGCAGGTAATATGTAGGAAGTGATGATTACAAAAAGCGGTCCCTCCCTTGGAATTTATGGTCTCAGAGGCAAGAGAAGAAATTCGCAAGCTAGACAGAAGGACAGTTGCTTGAGAAACTACAAAGTGCTATAGAATCTCCAAGTGGAAAAATTCTGTTTTTAAAAAACATTGTGTGTATATCTTATTGGTGTTTGGAAAATAATTTCATGAAGCGTGGCATTTGAATTGGATTTTGGAGACATGCCTTGGTTTCAACAGGTTGATGGATTAATGTGAGAATAGATACAGGTGGACTAGTATAGAACATATTTGGAAAATGGCCAGTATTCTGTTGTCAATAATGTGGGGAGTGAGGAGGACTAATTGGAGATGATGTTCAGGCTAACATGCTGTGGAGTTGGGACTCTTATTTTGTAGGTGTTTGAAAGCACTTGGAAGTGTTTTATTTGAGCAGGAACTGATATCATTTGATTTGTATTTTAGGAAGGTTATCCTAGGTGGACTAAGAGGTTGTTAGTGTAATGGTAGGAGAATGAGCTCTGGAGTCTTCAGTCCTGGAACACCTCCTGGCTCTGTCACTCTTAACAATCTGATCAAGTATGAGTTTAGTCATCTGCAAGATGGAGATAATGATAGTACTTATAGAACTGTTGTGATGAATGAGATTATGCAATGGAGTGCTTACTGCATGTGTTAACACAGAGTAAGCGCACACACACACACTCACTCACACACACACATGTTAGCTATAGAACAATATCATTCTGGAACTGGGCAAAGGCTAGAGGTAGAAACACCACACAGGATATAGGTAAGTCAGTCTGTACTATTTAACAAGGTATATAATATGCTAGGGCTTTCTTTCTTTCTTTCTTTCTTTCTTTCTTTCTTTCTTTCTTTCTTTCTTTCTTTCTTTCTTTTTAAATTGTGGAGATAACACTATTGAAAAATCTTTTTTTAACTTTATTTTTATTGTTGACATTATTAAAGATGTCCCCATTTTTCCCTCCTTTGCTCACCTCTCCTCAGCCCCCACTCCCCTTTCCCTCTGGCTATCACCACACTGTTGTCTGTGTCCATGGGTTATGCATATATGTTCTTTAATTGTGTGTGTGTGTGTGTTTAAAATAAATTCTATGAAAAGGCAGTTGGTTATGTTAAATTTCATCAGTCTGTGTCTCAGAGTAAATGTCTGTGAAGGCACCTGTCAGTGGCATTTATAGATATGTGGTGGTGGTGGAGGAACATCCAATGATTAGTAAACTGAGCTGCCTGGGAAATCATTGAGGAATGACCATCAGTAAATTTTTCACTCGGTGGTTCCTCACTTCACAACCTTTTGTTTTTCTTCTTATTGGGTCATGAGAACTGAGAAGAGGGTGAAAGGGCAAAGGCACCATTTACTCGAGTTAGTTGTCAGGAATTATTGATGAGAGAGTGTAAAAGTTAGAAGGAAGAATCCTTTAACATAAAGGTACTCTGTGTCCTCAAAGTTTGCAGAGACTATAAATAAATTTCATGATTATTTGGCTTCTGGGATGGGAAGTTCAGGGTGAATTGATTTTACTTACCCTAGCTTACAGGGAAAATTAGGATTAGTCAGAACTATAATTGAGAAAATTGAAGTTACTTTGAGTCATCAAAAACTTCGGGGTCAGCTGTGACTTCTTTTTCTCTGGCTCATACCCACTATATCAGCACACTTCATTGTTCCTACCTTTAAAATATGTCCTGAACCTGGCCACTTCTCACTTCCTCCATCACTAGCACTCCTGTGTAAATCATTGCCTCATTGGCTAGAGCAAGGCAACAGTTTTGAGCTAGTCTTCTGGTTTGATTTGTGCCCTGCTCAGGACTGTCTTATACAACGTCCAGATTAATTCTTTTTAATATAAGCAAGGTCTTGTTCCTCTTTTACCCAAACCTCTCAGTTGCTCCCTGTTTCAGGGATTCTCAGCACAGCTTGAAAGCCGTACGTGGTCTCCCCATTTCTGGAGCTTTTCTCCTGGTCACTCCACTCACGCACCCTGTTGCACTACACTAACCATCAAGCTGCTCTTGCCCCAATGGCTTTGTGCTTCTGGACCTCCTGTCTAGATGGTCCTTCTTTCCACAGATATCCACATAGCTCACTCAGTTTATTCAGCTCTCTGTTCAGAAGTCACCTTCTCACAGAGCAGTCCTGCGCATTCTCCATTCCCTTTAACATGCCTGACATGCTTATTATCACCATCCAACAATTACATCTTTTTTTTTTTTTTTTTTTTTTTGGTTAATACTTACCTGAGGATATTTTTCCATTGTTTTTTTAGTTTTTTAGAGTGGAAGGAAGGGAGCAGGGGAGAGAGAGACACACACACATTGATTGGTTGCCTCCCACATAACCCTGACCAGGGCCGGGGATCAAACCTGCAACCCAGGTACGTGCCCTTGACTGGAATCAAACCCTCGACCCTTTGGTCCACAGGCCCATGCTCTAACCACTGAGCCGAACCAGCCAGGACCAACAAATACATCTTTTAAGAACATTTGTCCTTCTCACTAGAATGTAAACTCCAAGAGAACAGGGATTTCCTGAAATATGCCTACCAGCTAGGTTATAATAAATGGCAGTAAATATTTGTTTAATGGATGAATGACTTCTAAACAAAGGGTGACTTATATTTCTTTAAATCTGAGATTTACTATTCTCATCAATATTCATTAATTTTCTTCTGGGCACTAGAGCAGGCAAAATGAAAATATGAAATATTTAAGAAAAGGAACAACTAGGATAACTAGAGGATTATGATTTGATAGCCAGGAAGTTTTTGCTTAAGATAATACTTAGTGACATAAAAACTATATTCTTTAGGTGTTTCTCTGTAGCTGTAAACTATCCTTCTTATGACATTGTCTATGCTAAACTCGAGGGCGGGAAAAAATTGTTTGATTCTTACTAATTTATTTAGCATTTGATTGATTTTGTAACTCTGGTTAACAATGTAGTTTCTTGTATGTTTCTTTTTCAAAATTACAGTTTTTTAGGTTTTATAGTGTCTGTGCAGAAGTTTTGATCTTAGAGCTGTGAAAAATGATGTGAAGGGAGCCATCCTAAAAGGAGCCGGAGCAGCCATCCCAGAGGAAATGCATTGCTCGTCTTGTTCCCTGGAACTTTGGACTGGGCCAAACCTTGGGACTGGGCTAAACCACTATTGTTTCAGAAACAATTATGTGTAAAGTTAGTAGGAGAGTGGACATCCTGATCACAAGGACCGGTGGTTATGGACCTTCTCTCTCAAGATAGAATCAGGAACCAGTTATTTGTAGCCAAGAGAGGCTCAGCTTGTTAGCATCAATAGGAATTTTTTTTCTTGTTTTCATGTAATTACTGTTTTTCCTTTTTCTGATAAAAACTCCTTGCTTTCACCCTGTAGTCAGGACATTATTTGGGTTTCTGCCTGAACTGCAATTTTTTTTATCCCAAACAAATACTTTTTGCTTCTCATTTTGGCTTTTTAACTTTAGGTTAAAGAACCAAATTTCAGCTCTAGACCAAGTTTTGACAAAGGTTTAATATTTCAGTTCCAAATATCAGAGAACTGTATTGAACTTAAACGTCTAAGTGAAAAAAACACATAGCAAATATTATTGAACAGAAAGAGTTCATCCACCCAGCACTAGCAGATCCAAACACTAAACTGAGAATTGCAGGGAGAAGGATTGGCTATTTCATTGTGAAGGTACCACTGAGGAGAGCGGGAAACTAATGCTCAAAAGCCGGAACTCCCCAATGGTGTGTACGTTATGGATTCTGTGGGCAAAATCACAAGACATTGTGGGTTAGGAGTTTGGGCTCCTGTTGGTAGTTTACTGGTTGGAGGTGAGATAAGAATAATAAATCATTCCTTCAGGTCTTGAAGACAGTTCTGAGATCTGTTCTGGGTGTCTCTCTGTCTGGTTTAATGGAAAAGTGGCCAGTGGGTCATTTCCACCTTAGGGCTCAGGAGCTGTAACTTAACTTAGATCAAGATGTTATCTTTAGTTTAAAAGAAACTCATACCTTGTGACCCTTAGGTCAAGGCATGGCCATTGTTTCTGGCCCCCAGGGGGTTAATGACCTGTAAGGGAAAGGACTAAGACTTACAAATCATGCTATGAAGAAACTGAATAGAGCGCTGGGGCTACATAGTAAATCAAAATCATACATTAA
The DNA here is from genome assembly GCA_030848825.1 of Tadarida brasiliensis. NCBI lineage: Eukaryota > Metazoa > Chordata > Mammalia > Chiroptera > Molossidae > Tadarida > Tadarida brasiliensis. The sequence continues at coordinate 27,864,929 of CM061277.1, read as the reverse complement.
ATCAGGACCTTCAGATTCACAAATATCATAATAATCTTTGGGATTATTAGGAAAGTCAGGAGGCCTTAGTGCATAAAACAAGGGTCTTAGATTTGTCATACTTAAATGTGAATTCTTATTAGTTTTGTGACTTTGGACAAGTTATTTAACCTTTCTTGAGTCTGTTTTTCTAATGAGTAAAATGGGTATATTGTTACCTAGCTACTGTACAGGGTTGATGTATGAATTAATTAAAAAGATATTTGTATCACATAGTTGGTACACAATATGGTAGATAATACTATATCATGATTTTATATATATGGACTGCTGAGTGCTGCCTTTTTATATTTTGATAATTGTGGTATATTATTTATAATTTTCAAAAGGTATTTGACAATGATAGTTGATATCTATTTTTTAAATTGTTATTAATTTATTTATGTTACAGATGTTTCTCCTTTTCCCCCCATTGACACCCTCCATATATATATATTTTTTGTTGTTGTTAATCCTCACCCGAGAATATTTTTTCCATTGATTTTTTTCTTTAGAGAGAGTAGGAGGAAGGAGGAAGAGATGGAGAAGGAGAAAGAAAGAAAAAGAAAGAAAGAAAGAAAGAAAGAAAGAAAGAAAGAAAGAAAGAAAGAAAGAAAGAAAGAAAGAAAGAAAGAAAGAAAGAAAGAAAGGAACATTGATGTGAGAGAGAAACACACTGATCGGTTGCTTCCCACATGCGCCCCAACTGGGGCCAGGGATCAAACCTGCAACCCAGGTATGTGACCTTGACCGGGAATCAGTTTGCAGGCTAACGCTGTAACCACTGGGCCACACTGGCCAGAGCTAGTTGACAGATTTCAAATCCATTCAGTTGTCATGAAATCTAGTTAATTTGTTTTTCATTTTTAACTTTAAAAAGCAGGTATATTTTGAATTAATGTTACTTAAAACAGTATTAGAAGTTATTAGTATGAAAAAGTGACATAATTTCTGCTCTTATAAGTTTACAAAATTTTCCAATTTATATTATTGAAGCTCTAACTGAATTTTAAAATCATACCATGGATGTGCTTGGTCACCTCATGATGTTAGCGTAACCAAGTGCACCATATGGCTCAGTAAAATAAAATTACATATTGAAGTTTTTGAGATGCAGGTATCAACTTTATTAGACAATCTTTTCATGCTTCTATAGCTATTTATGGTAAAAATTTTGTGGTGTAGTTTTATTCCTTAGATGCTTTTATAGCTTCGCATCTCTCAGGTGAGATAACTAGCTTTATTCTGTGAAATACAGATTTTAATGAACCAGGAGGCAACAATAAGAAAAACATTATTTCTCCTGAGTCCTCTGAATATGATTTAAGAAGGCAATAATATGTACATAATGGGCTTGTAAAAACAACGTTGCAATAATGACTGATAAAAAATATTGAGTTGTTTGTAACTTATTTGCCATGGCACTTAATGGCACTATTGTGATCATTAGCTATAGAAAAATACTTTACTTAGAAATGTCCTTTGACCCTTTCTCAATATCTTATCCCTCTCCGGCTGTGTAGAGAAATGTAAAAATACATGTAAGTTTAAGTATAGTCATTGGGTGAGAAAATGGAATAAATATTCAGGAAATAACTTAAGGGGCAGTTAACTTAAAAGTTGCCTTGGAATAAGCTGAATGCACAGTGTAAGAATTTGCAGATTGTCATTAAGATTTGTGCAAGTGTAAATGCAAACACTGGATCCTTCTGATAGTTTGCTCTTTTAAGTATGGTACACAGAAGTATACTGCTGGAGGCTACTGCAGCAGAAGTACCATTTTATAATACAGTGTTGTATAAAAATATACGGTACTGGAAAATAGTAGCAGAGAAAGCAGTCTAGTAGGTAGCAACCAGTGTTTGCATAGAGGAAATCCTTTGAAAAAACGTGAATGAAAGAAATACAGGTTGCAGTTGCAGCCTTCTTGCAGAATGTGTTCTTTATCTGTGTAGACAAATTTATCATATTATTTGATCTCTTTATATACAAATATAAAGGTGGTTGGTCACTGGTGCTGTTTTTAAGGCATTAAGAATAGGGACTGTGTGTTCCTATTCTACACAGCAAGTTATGCATTGTGTGTAAGTGTGCTTCACTGAAGAGGAAGGACATCAGTTATTAAAGAAGTGGCAGAGTGAAAAGGCCAGACAGACTCTAAAGCATCATATTTAAAGGAACTCTGAGATAGTAAGCAAGGAAAAACTTATCCATTATAGCAAAATAGCAAAAGCTTATTTTACAGTTTTTGTATGAATACTCTTCTGGATATTACATATGCTATACTGTCAAGTAAGTAAATATGTCATTGACATTTAGTGCTAGGCCAAAACATCAAGGATGCAATGACCACTGATAACCAAAATCAGGAATATTTTGGAAAGCACCAGGCAGTTAATCTGTTATCTTAACTTCTTTCAAATTAAATGCAAATTTCTGGAAAAGAAAATAGGGACCTTGTAAGTAGACTCCTAATTTCTTATTTGTATACCTTTTAATTAAACTACAATAAAACCAGCAGAAGGTAGGTTAGTAAGTCACAAACTTTCTACTAAGGTACACTTAATGTCAAATGAGAGCTAAGTAGCCATAAATTTCTTTGAAATTTCATACATATCTTAAAATCCACATGACTTTTGCAGTACACAGAGTATAATATATTCAAGTTTATATAAATATAGCAATGTTTAAAATCGAACCCCCCAAGATGATATGCAATTTTAACCTTTTGTATTCCTTGGTACTTGGTTATTGTACTTCCACTTTGAGAAGTAAGGTGCTGATGGTCAGTTTTGACTTAGTTATCTGGTTTAAAATTTAATAGTTTGAAATGTCTCACACCAGCATTTATTTCACTTTTGAACACATGCTTTGTAGTATGTGGTTGGTGTACAAAGGCAATTACAAGTTATTTTAGATGTAAATACTCTGTTATCTAACACTAAGAGGAAAAAAACCCCGCATTTCTTATCAAAAAGCAAATAAAACCAATTTTTTTCCAGTTAAAAATATGAACTGATCTCATTAGTGATTCAAAAGATAGTTGATGCTAGTTGTTGGTACAGTTTTGGTAATAATAGATATAAATTTTTCAAGCTGAAAGACAGGCTAATAAAAATAAATAAACCAATCTAATTTATATATAAGTAAGAAATATAGCATCCAAAATGTGAAAAGAGCTGTTAACTCACTTGATGAAACCTAATTTAAAATTCTTAAAAAGCTTCAAGTAACATCTGTCCGAACCTCTGAACATGCACCTTCTCTGTGGACAGTTTTTGTCATCCTGATTATGAGTGTGCAAAATTAAGGTCATAAGAATAGCTGCCATGGAGTAGTTTCTGTTTGAAAAAATACCACATTAAAAATCATCAGTGCTTTTCAGAATACATTTGTTTTTCATTGTTGTCTTTTTTGTTATTTTAAAATTTAGAGGTTTTTTTTAGTATTTGGTTTTAAAATTTTTATTTATTGATTTTTTTAGAGAGAGAGGAAGGGAGAGGGAGAGAGATAGAGACATCTATGAGAGAGAACATCGATTGGCCACCTCTTACATGCCCCCCCACTGGGGATCAGGCCCACAACCTGGGCATGTGCCCTGACCGGGAATCGAACCAGCGACCTCTTGCTGCATGGGTTGATGCTCAACCACTGCACCACACTGGCCGGGCTAGAGTTTGTTTTTAATAATTACTTTCAGATGTTCAAAATTCGAAAGAAGTAGAAGAGTTTGCAATATTTACTCCTTGTGTATCCTAGAGATTTTTAAAGAATGTGCAAGTATTAATATAGTTATTATATGTATTTCTTCTCCCTCCTTTAAATGGAAATTGTAGGATATTTATGTATATTCTTCTGTACCTTGAAAAAAGTTTTTTACATAACACATAATTCCTATCATTAGATAAAGTGCCTTCTTCATCATTCCTTTGTTAGGACTGCCTAATATTCCATTGAATGCTGTATCCCAGTTTTCTTAACCAGTGCTTGTGTTACACTTTTAGGTTGTTGCATTATTGTTTTAATTCCATGAAATATTTTAGTGTTGAAAATCATTGTTTCTTAGTCAGAAATATTGCAGAATTATGAAAAGAATAAAGAAGAATGTTGGCAGCTGGGTGAGGAAGGGTGAACTTTACCCAGTTTTTGTTAGAGGTAAAGGGTTCATTTGAATACTTTCTTTGTCTATTTAAAACCAGTTTCTTAGTTTGCTGTCACATATGTCTAAGAGACAGATTCTATAGAAAGGGCTTCCAAAAACAAACAAGCAAAAACAACAAACAAACAAAAAACCCGAACAGTCCCGGCAGCATTTGGGCATCTTTTGGGAGAACCTTGCATCACAGAGCTGGAAATATAAGTTTGTATTCCATTGAAATGGGAATGTTTGCAAGCCTGAAATCCTCAACTGACTATCCTTTTTACTTTACCCCTTTAAAATGGTTTTTGTAATTGCCCTGGCCGGTTTGGCTCAGTGGTTAGAGCGTTGGCCCACGGACTGGAGAGTCCCGGGTTCTGTTCCCGCTAAAGGCACGTACCTCAGTTGCAGTTTGTCCCCGCCATGGTTGGGGTCATGTGGGTGGCAGCAACTCGATGTGTCTCTCTCACATCGATGTTTCTCTCTCTCTCTTCCTCCCTCTCTCCCTCCTGCTCTATCTGAAGATAAATGCAAAAATGTCCTCGGGTGAGGATAAAAAAAAAAATTGTTTTTGTAATTAAAAACAAAACAAAAACAAAACTAGTTGTAAAAAGTTTAAGCAATGGTTCTTATGTTCATTATTTTTTTGCTTTTTAATATAGTTTTATTACATCTGTATGTTCCAAAATATATTTTACTTTTTCAAAAACTGGTTTTAAATTTTATAAAAAGATTATGATGCTCTATTTAATCTTTTGGATTTCTTCCATTTAAGATTACATTGCAAAAATTCATCCGCATGATTAGTGTCTCTAAAATTGATCCATCTTATATTGTTATATACATTTCAGTCTATAACTATAACCAGAATTTAATTATCTGGCCTTATGTTTATGGACATTTGGGCTGTTTCTCCCATTTGTTGTTATTGTGAACAGTGCTTCTACAAGTATATTCTTTAACTTGTTTTCTATTGTACATGTGCAAGAGTTTCTCTCAGTTATAAACTTAGGAAATGAGTTGCTAGGTTATTAGCATATGTGAATTTTCCACTTCAGGAAACAATGTCAATCTTTTTTACCGAAGTGCTTGTATAGCAGCATATAAGTTCCTGTCTCTATGTGTTGTGAATACAGATAGGCTTCCTACTCTCATGGGAATTACATTCTAGTTAAATAAATACATGAGGTAATTTTAGAATTATTGCAATGTTATGCAAAGAATAGATGGAGTGTGGGGAGCTGGGTGATGGATGGTCTTTAGCCAGTTTCTAACTGTTAGAGGTAAAGATTGGAGTGGTTGTTTTAGTTAGTGTGACTGTGGAAGGCCTCAGGGAGGGACATTTGAGGCAAGACCTGGATGGAGAGGCAGCTGTGTCAAAATCTGGGACTCCAGGTGTAGTGAGCACAGAGGCACTGGGGAAGGAATGAACAGGATTTGTAGCCGGAACAAAAAAGCCATTGTGTTTGGGAGGCAGTGGGCCAAGAGGGAAGTGAGAGTTGGGCAGGGCCAAAGCCTGATAGTGCAATGAAGAGCCATAAAAAAATTGAAATAGGTGAGTGATATGAGCTTATTGAGATTTTGAAAATATCACTCTCATTACCATTTTGGTAATGAATACCAGATGAGGATGGGCAGAAATGGAAACAGGGAGATCGATTAGAAGCAATTGCTAGTCTAGGTAAACAGTGATGCCTTAGACTAAGGTGGCAGTGGAGAAGGGAGACACAGTGAGCTTCAGGATATGTTTGAAGTGACAGGATTTGTTGATGAACTAGTTTTGGATTTTTAGGGAGGCATAAGCTTTTAATTTATAAAACATGTCCTTTAAGGGTTAAAAATAAAATCAGTATGTTATTTAAGAAGCTTTGTCTCTGATTTATTTTATTTATTTATTTTTGTTAATCCTCACCTGAAGATATTTTCCCATTGATTTTTAGACAGAGTGGAAAGGAGGGAGGGAAGAGAAAGAGAGAAAGAGAAAGAGAAACATTGATGTGAGAGAGACACATAGATTGGTTGCCTCCCGCACGACTGGGGCAGAGGATCGAACCTGCAACCCAGGTATGTGCTCTTGACTGGGAATCTAACCCATGACCCTTCAGTCTGATGCTCTAACCGCTGTGCCAAACCAGCCACGGCCCTTTCTGATTTTTTGTTTGGATGAAGCTTTTTCTCATTTTTTTATATTCATCCAAAGATATATTTCATTTTAGCTATTGTGTAATATTTTCATTGTATGAATATAACACAGTTACTTCATTTATTATCTCATTCAAAGACATTTGGATTGTTACACATTTTTTGCTAAATATTCTGCATTGAACAGTCTGGTACATGTTTCCTTGTGCACATGTGTGTGAGTTCTTTAGGGTATTCTAAACGTGAGTTGCTAGGTTGAAAAGTGTGCGCATCTTTAGTTAAGTAGATTTAGACAAATTAATCTCTAAAGGGGTTGTACCATATTGTGCTCAAACCAATTGTGTATTAGAATTTCTGTTATTCGGTATCTACTGCTTAAGAGTTGGTTAAATATCTTTTTATTATGGACATTTTCAAATACATAGAAAAGTAGAGACTAGAATATGATGAATTCCCATGTACCCCTCCCCTGGCTTCAGCAATCTTTATTCTATGACCAATTTTGTTTTATTTAAAGGCACTCTCACCAGCCAGGATTATTTTGAAGCAAATCTTCATCATCATATCATTTCATCAGTAACTATTTTAATGCATAATGTATATTTACACACGATAAGGGCCCTCTTTTAGTAGCATTAATATTTATTTAGTATGGATATTTTTCATTGATGCATAACTTTATACATATAGTAAAATGCATGTCTTAAGAGTACACTTTGATGATTTTGACAAATGTATATATTTGAGTAATTCATACATACACAATCAAGAACAGCTGCATTCCTCCAAATGGAAGAGATCTATGCAGACCTGACTCCTGTGTAAGAGAGAAGGAAGTAAAGAAAGACAGGTATGAAAATCCTTAGACAGTGGTGTAGTTCTCAAAGTTTTGACAAAGCCAGTGAGGAGCCATTGAGCCAAAGTCACCAGTTGGGGGAGCCACATGCTTCCCAGGAATAGGCTTGCCTTTATATCCCTGTAGCACTCAGTCATTGGCTAGGAGCAGCCCCTGAGAAGTGTGGTAGGCAAACTTCTAAAGATGGCTCGCTGTGATTCCTGTCCCCAGGCTACTCAGTCAAACACTAATCCAGGTACTACTGTGAAGGGATTTTTGCAGATGTAATACAAGTCCCAAATCAGTTGACCTTAAGATAAGGACGTTATCTGGATGGACAAATATAATGATGGGTTACCTTTAAAAGAGAGTTTTCTCAGGCTGGTGGCTGAGGGGAAGTCAAAGAGGCTGTGAGAAGGATTAGGTGTTTCATTGCTGGCTGAGAGGTAGAAGGGGAACATGTAATGAGGAATGTGAGTCCTCCAGAAGCTGAGAGTGGCCCTTGGTTGACTGCCAGCAAGGAAATGGAACCTCAGTCCTACAACTGCAAGGAATTGAATTTGGCCAACAACTTGAATGAGCTTGGAAGCAAATTCTTCCCAGAGCTGACAGATGTGAGCCAAGTTTGGCTGACACCTTGATTTTGGCCTCCTGATACATTTGTTTATATCATTACTAATCTTATCAGAAAAGCTGTCAAGCTTGCGGTGTCAGATACAAATTTTCCAAAAATCTAACTTTTACTTGAATATTCATATTTTATCATCACAAACACTGACAATTATTTTCCTTAGAGTGAAAGGCTCACTTCATTTTTGAGAAAATATCTGCCCTATATCATATATCATAGTTTGTCTGCTGAACATCTCAAATAAAAATAGTATTCAGTGAAATTCTGCTCTAAATTTTACTTCCTTCTTTCTACCGACTTTGGGCTTTGTTTGTTTTTCTTTTTTCTAGTTTTTTAAAGTGAAATCTTTGATTATTTATTTGAATTTTTTGTTTGTTTCTTGAGATAGGCCTGTAATGATATAAATTCTCCTCTAATTACCACTTTTGCTATATCCCCCAAATTTTGATACGTAGTTTTATCATTCTCATTTGTCTCTGTGTCTGTTGATCTCTTCTTTTATTTCTTCTTTGATCTAGTTGTTGTTTAGTAGCATGTTGTGTAATCTCCACATATTTGTGGTTTTTCCTGCTTTCTTTTTGCAGTTGAGTTCCAATTTCAAAGCATTGTGGTTGGAGAATATACTAGGTATGATTTCAATCTTATTAAATTTGTCAAAGCTAACTTTGTGTCTCAACTTATGGTCGGTCTATCCTTGAGAATGATCCATGTGCACTAAAGAACAATGTATACTCTGGTGTTCTGGGATCAAAAGGTCTGTAAATATTGATTATGTCCATTTGGTCTAAAGTGTCATTTAAGGACTGTATTTCCTTGTTGATTTTTTTTTTAAATCCTCACCCAAGGATATTTTCCCATTGATTTTTAGATTGAATAGGAGGAAGGGAGGGAGAGAAAGAGAGAGAGGGAAACATTGATGTGAGAGAGATATTAATACATTGATTGGTTGCCTCCCGCATGACCCGGACCAGGGTTGGGATCGAACTTGCAACTGAGGTACATGCCCTTGACCAGGAATTGAACCCGAGACTCTTCAGTCCGAGGGCCAATGCTCTAACCACTGTACCATACTGGCCAGGGCCCTTATTGATTTTTTATTTAGATGATCTATCCTGGTAATCAGTGAAAAATGAGACTTGTTCATCTTGTATCTTAAGCACTCAAGTGATTTCCTCAGGACAATCATATGTTGTGTTTTGAAGTCTAAAGTGCTTTTATGCATACTTCCCATATCATCACACAGAATATTAAGTAGATACATGGGTTCAGGGGTCAAGATTGAATAAAATTAGGCTTCCAGACAAGATGGAGGAGTAGGTAAAAGCTGTACTTGCCTCCTCCCGCAACCATATCAAAATTATACTTAAACTACAGAAGAACCTTCATTGAGAACCACCTGAATTCTAGCTGAACAGAAGTCCTGTAACTAAGGATATGCAGAAGCAGCCAGGTCCAGACTCTTAGGTGGGACGGTGACATGGAACAGACTAGGCCTGCACCAAGTGTGGCAGTTAAATTGGGAGGGGTATCTCAGCTGCGGAGGTCCCCCCTTAGGAGTGAAGGGTTCCAACTCCACACCAGGCTCCCCAGCCCTGGGTTCCAGTGCTGGGAACAGAAGTGCCCATAACTTCTGGCTTTGAAAACCAGCGGGAGATGGTGGCTGAGTCAGTTGGAGGGCTATTAGAGTCCCAGATACTCCTCTTCTTTTCTTTTTTCTTTTTTAATCTTCACCCGCAGACATGCTTTTCTGTTGATTTTTAGAGAGAGAAACATTGATGTGAGAGAGAAACATTGATTGGTTGCCTCCTGTACAAGCTCTGAACAGGGATCGAACCCACAATCTAGGTATGTGCCCTGAACAGGCATCCAACCCGCAGTATTTTGGTGTACAGAACAGTGCTCCAACCAGCTGAGCCACCCAGCCAGGGATCAGGTGTTCCTCTTAAAGGACCCATGCATGCAATTACTCGTTGAGGGACTCACTTGCTCTCAGCTCCAGTGCTGGCGCATCAGCTCAAAAGCCCCAAGGGACATACAGGGAGGAACTGAATCGTGTGGCTTCAGGACAAGGGCTGAGGGACAGCTTTCTCCTAGACAGAAGTGCTGGCAGAAGTCATTGTTCTTTTGCTGCACCCTCCCATTGCAGGCACAGGCTGGCACCCTATCTGAGTCTCTATCAATCTACTAATACTGTTCACCCCACCCTGGTGGTTCCCTGAGAACCTGCCCCATTCAAATTTCGGGCCCACTCAAGCCATTTCCAGTGGCTTTTCCATACAAACAGCCTTTCTTGGCTCATGCTGCAGACTTTAAAAAAATCTCTCAAAGGTTCACAAACCCCAAACAAGCAGCATCTGGCCTTGGTGTGCCCATACCTCTTGCTGATAAGCAGCCCCAAGCCCGACACTAGTGGCAGCTGGCCTTTGTTCACAGCTTAGCCTCTCCCAGGCATATCCAGGCCCAGCACAAGTGGCAGCCAGCTGCAGATCACTTTGTAGCTTATACCAGGTGGCCCTGGGCAGGGCATAGAGAGTGGATGACCTTGACCTGCACCTCCCAAGAGGCCCCAGAATCAACACCCAGTGACTGGCCTCAGAAGACACCAGAGCACCACCCAACCGCCACCAATAATACTCAAAGGGCAGACTCGGCAGGGACCAGAGCCCTGCTAAAGCCAATCCTATTCTGTATGGTCAGCTCCTCTACAACAGCTCCCCCACTGTAGTCACTCATGGCCATTTCTCACAACCAATCAGCCTAAGGGTCAATCCTTCCCATTGACATGCCAACAGTAATCAGGGCTCCATTATAACTGGAGGGCACACACAACCCACACAAGGGATATACCTGGAGTACTCAGTTCATGTGACCAGGGAGACTGTGCCCCTGGGCCCCACAAGACACTTGCTACATAAGGCCACTCTAGAAAGACTGGGAGTCACAGCAGTTCTACCTAATACATAGAAAGAAAAAAAAAAAAACAAACACACACACACACACACACACACACACAGGGAGGCAGCTAAAATGAGGAGAATAAAAAACCTGTTGCAAATGAAAGAAAAGAATAAAACTTCAGAAAAAGAATTTAAAAAGTGGAGAAAGGCAGTCTACCAGATGCAGAGTTCAAAACACTGATTATAAGGATGCTCACTGATCTCAGTGAGAACTTCAACAAAGAGATGAAAAACATAAAACAGAACCAGTCAAATGAAGAGAACAAAAACTGAAATGAACAATACATAGGGGGAGTCAACAGTAGAGTAGATGAAGCAGAGGATTGAATCAGAGATTTGGAAGATAAGGAAGCAGAAAACACCCAATCACAACAGCAAAAAGAAAAAATCCAAAAATATTAGGATAGTTTAAGGGACCCCTGGGACAACATCAAGTGTAACAACATTTGCATCATAGTGGCAGCAGAAGGAGAAGAGAGAGAGCACAAAATTGAAATACTATTTGAAGAAATAATGATGGAAAACTTCACTAACCTGGTGAAGAAAATAGACATACAAGTCCAGGAAGCACAGAGAGACCCAAATAAGATGAACCCAAAGAGGTCCACACCAAGATACATCTTAATTAATATGCCAAAAGTTAAAGACAAAGAGCAAATCTTAAAAGCAGCAAGAGAAAAGCAGTTAGTTACTCACAAGGGAGTTCCCATAAGACTGTTGGTTGACTTCTCAACAAAAACTTTGCAGGCCAGAAGGGTTGGCACAAAATAGTCAAAGTGATGAAAAGCAAGGACCTACAACCAAGATTACTGTACCCATCAAATATTTTATTGGAATCAAAGCTTCCAGGGCAAAGTAAAGGCTAAAGGAGTTCATCATCACTAAATCAGTATTACAAGAAATGTTAAAGGGTCTTCTTTAAGAAGAAAAAGGAAAAAAGAAGCTCCAAAATATGAATAATAAAGTGGCAATAAATACATCCCATCAGCAATTACTTTAAATGCAAATAGATTAAATGTGCCAATCAAAAGTCATGCAGTGGATAAATGGATTAACAAAACAAGACCCTTACATGTCTGCAAGAGACTCACTTCAGATTGAAAGACACACACAGACTGAAAGCAAAGGGGTGCAAAAAGATATTTCATGAAAGTGAAAAAAAAAATCTTGGGCACCAATACTTAGCACCAGGCAAAATAGACTAAAACAAAGGCTATAACAAGAAACAAAGATGACCCAGCAATTCCACTTCTGGGTATTTATCTTAAGAAACCCAAAACACTACATCAAAAAGACATATATATTCATATATTTATTGCAGCATTATTTGTAATAGCCAAGATATGGAAACAATGTAAGTGTCCATCAATAGACAACTCTGTTTCACCCCATGCTCCTCTGTTCTGCCCTGCCCTTCTATACAAGATTAGCAAGACATCTTTGGTTTTTCATCTTCAGTGTTTTAGCTCCAGCTGGGGAAACACAGCCTTCAGTTGTTGGTGGAAAGGGAAAGTGCTCTCTGAACCAGAGGGAAGCTGACTTATTTTGACAGAAGTCCCCACCTCCTGGTCCCTGATTGGTCTGTCCTCATGCAAATAAGGACTCCAAATCCTTGAAGTTTAATTGGTCTAAAAGGCACTGTCCTAATTAATCAGGATGGAGCTGCTCTGGTTGGTGAAGATGCTGATTATAACTGCATAAGTCCAATTGGATGAAAAAAAGCCTCAGTCCTATTGGTTGAAATGCGGTTCTAGGAACTCCTTATTATAAGGGCTGACTCAAGTGGCAGGAACACAGTGCAGGCAGGCAACCTAGTGCAGGCTTCTCCCTGAAATGCAGTTTGCCTGAGAGGCACCCTGTAGGCTCTGTGTTGTTTTTTTTATTTGAGCCCAGGTAGCTACCAGGAGCACTTCTTGGTAGGTATCTTCTTTCTCAGGATCTATACTTTTTTTTATCTAGACTGGCAATATCTGCATTTTTTGTTATTGCTGTTAATCCTCACCTGAGGATATTTTTCCATTTGATTTTTAGATAGAATGGAAGGGAGAGAGGGAAGGAGGAAGGGGGAAGAGAGAGAGCGAGAGAGAAAGAGAGAAGTGATAGAGACACATAGATTGGTTGCCTTCCGCATGATCCCAACAGGGGCCAGGGAGCGAACCTGCCACCCAAGTATGTGCCCTTGACCTAGAATTGAACCCGTGACCCTTTGATCTGTGGCCGATGCTCTAACCACTGAGAAAAACTGGCCAGGGCAATATCTGCATTTTATTTAGAGTGTTTTTAAGTCTATATTTAAACTACCTGCTAATTGCAATATCTAGGTCATTGCTTGGTTTGTTTCTACTGTTAGCTTTTTCTCTTTACTATGACCTAATAATTTTTTGATGAATACTAATCATTATGGATAATGCATTGTAGAGAGCCTATCTTTTGTTATCTTTCTGTTAATTTTGCTTCTACTAGACAGCTAAATTATTGACTGATCACATTGAACATCTGGTACCTTGGTTTCGTACTATGTCAGGATAGGTTGATTTTGCTCTAGTTTAAGGGGAATCCTTAATCCTGGGACATAGTCTTTACTTTTAAGGTATGCAGTATAAAGCCTGGGCTGTTTACCCAGCAGTTTAACTTGGCTTGGTTCAGATAGAAAATTCTGTTTCCCCTGTGGTGGGCAGCAACTGGTATACCTGCTCAGACTCTTTCATCCTCCTAACTATTGCTTTGCACTGGACTGCATAGAGTCTTTTGTGTACATGAGTTAAGGAGATTTGAAGTGAGCTTATTTTAGATTATAGGTTTCCTCTGTAACCCTCCTCTTTCTGGGATTTTTGCCCTCAAATCTACACTCACTTTCGTGATTTTTAAACTGCCATTTGACACTTGTAAAAAATAAGACTGTGGCTTTCTGCTTGTACTCTAGGGACTCCCCACACTGTGGGAATTAGGATGCATTCCCTGGGTCGGGGGAAGCTTAGCGATGTAGATTTCACCCATAGGTGTGGTTATTTTTTAAATGGTTGAGTCCCTGATAGTTATGCTGGTTTTTTGTTGCTTTTGCAGACTCGGTGGCACAGAGATTAAGGTGAAGAAAGTTTCTTAGGATATTATTGGTATCAAAACCTGTGGAAGGGAGGGGAAGAAAAGGGAAGGGAAGGGAAGAAAGAAATGGGTAGAAGAAGTTGGGCTGTGATAAAATCTTAAGAAAGACCTAAGCTATAGGTGGTTCTGAAATGGAATGGCCTTTCAGAGTTGTCTGTAGTTGGGATGTCTAGGCCAGAACTTTATATCCCTTTATCAGATATACGTCTATAGTCACTCTTCAATCTTTTCAAGTACTTGTCCTATGTTTTGTCCATAATTGATGGTTCTTAACCTGTTGGAAATGTATAACTTGATGAAGAAGTACAAGGTATTCCAACATTACCAAAAGCAGGACTTTTCTAGGTTTTTTTTTTTTAAAATATGTTTTTATTGATTTTTTTTTTAAGAGAGAGAGGAAGGGAGAGAGAGAAACATGGATCAGCTGCCTCCTGCACGCCCTCTACTGGAGATTGAGCCCGCAACCCGGGCATGTGCCCTGACAGGGAATCAAACCAGGACCTCTCAGTCCATAGGATGACTCAGTCCATGGGATGACGCTCAGTCCACTGAGCCACACCAGCCAGTCAACTTTTCTAGGTTTTTAAAATGGAAAGTTATGTATATTTGGTTTGCTGATAGTATGATATGCTTATATATGACAATGGAAATATATTCCATTTATTTTGCATTTACTTTAAACTGCTTGCTTGTTAGTGTATTTAACAAAAAAGTGCTTGTCTACTGAGGTTTTCATCTGTAACCAGAAAACATAATTGTTAGCTACATGTTTAATAGCTGTCAAAATAGGGGAGGATTTCTTTATATAAAACAGCAATATCAACATAACAGAGTAAATATTTGCTGAAGAACCATAAAGTATTTATGTGCTATAGAACAATGAAAAAATATTTTAAATATTAAGTTTTAGACTCATATTTGACAGCTTCTTATATTTTACAACTTAGCCAATCATTGAATTGATTTGAAATGTAGTATTTGATACAGTTTCTTTTGAAATCATTTAGTTTAAAGATAGTTTAATCTTATTTTTAAAAAATGTGTTACTCTCTCTGCCCTGGCCAGTTTGACTCAGTGGTTAGCTCTCGGACCGAGGGGTTGAAGGTTCTATTTCCGGTCAAGGACAGGTACCTGGGTTACAGGTTCGCTCGCTGGCCCCGGTTGGGATCCTGTGGAAGGCAACCAATCCCTCTCTGGTTTTCTCTCTCTCTCTCTCTCTCTCTCTCTCTTCCTCCCTCCCTCCCTCCCTTCCATTCTATCTAAAAATCAATGGGAAAATATCCTCCAGTGAGAATTAACAGAAAAAAAAATTTACTCTCAGGCACACACTTGTGAAATATTACTCATTAGAAATATTATTTTAAAAGTATTTTCTAGTATTTTTTAAATTTGATGTCTCAAATTTAGCTTGTAGAGGACAAAAATGACTAAATTTAAACAGTTGTTTTCTTTCCTGTCATATTCCAGGAAAAATGCTTTTCCTTAAGATGTTTTGTAATCAACTTAAAAAAGACAACCCACTAAGTAGAACAAACCAGTAATTATGTTATGGAATATAGACAGTTGCATCATTCATTACATGTTTTACTTGGATTTTCACTATAAACTCAAATGGGAGAGATTAAGGAGAGTCAGCACTTTTATCCAGGTACAAAAACAGTTGTATTTTTCAGTAGCATCTGAAGCATTTTTTCAAAGATATGGACTGTGGATTTTGAGAAAATAAGTGGTTTCTTTTTAAGTATGTTTTATAAAATAATCTGAATTGGCTAAGCAGTATAACGTTAAACTTCAGGTTCATGTTCTCAGCCTCTATGTTACAGCAATTATTTCTTTTACAAGACTGCCACCTGATGTTCCAATTCTTTATTAGCAGCTAGCTCAATATTTCATTTAGCAGCTTGATATATTTTTGTTGCTTGTTAGTTGGCCGCATTAATGTTACATATATTTATCTCTTAATATATGCAGACTGTCTCTTCTAGTCAAGGTGATAAAAATTAAAATCTTTAAGTAACTTAATTAAAAATATATTGACATATTTCAAGAGATTCAGATACGATTCTTTTCCAGTGGCCCCCAACCTTGCTGATAGCCTCTCCACTACACTGTATTATTTTTCTGTGTGTCTTATGTCTTTTCTGTTCGGTTCTTCCATTGTGGCATACTTTTCTTTAGATATTTTCTAGTGCACCATTTTAATTTCCTTGTTTTTTAAAATATTTTTGAGTTATTTTGTTAGTGATTACCCTGGGAATTATAATTTAAAATATTATTTTAATTTATAACAATGTAGTTTGAATTCATATCAACTTAATTTCAATAGTATATAAAAACCTCCTGTATAGAGAGCTTCTCTCTCTTCTCCTTTGTGCTGTCATTTTGTACAAATTACTCTTTATACATTTGTAATTATTACTTTGTGTGATTACTTTATCGGCACAGGTTTGTAATTATTACAGATAGGAGAAAAAAGAGTAATACACAAAAGTAAACTTACACTGTTTTCCATACCTATGCAGTTAGCCTCTTTATTTCTTCATTCACATTTGAGTTACTGTCTAGTTTCCATTCATTTCAGCCTGAAGGACTCCCTGTAGAGTTTCTCAGGGGGCAGGTTTGCTAGCAATGATTTCTTTTAGTTTGTTTTTATCTGAGAATGTCTTGATTTCTTTTTCCTTTCAGAGAATAGTTTTGGTAGATATAGAAGTCTTGATTAATAACTCTTCAGGTACAAATTTGATGAGTCTGGCTAGAGGTTCATCAATCTTGGTTTCATTGATCTTTTTATTTTATTTTTTAGTCTCTGTGTCCTTTATTTCTGCTCTGATCTTTATTATTTCCTTCTTTCTACTTACTCTGGGCTTCTATTGTTGTTCTCTTTCTAATTCTTTTAGTTGTAGTTTATTAGAGATTTTTCTTGTTTCTTGAGGTAATCCCATTTGTTTATTTTTTCTTTATTTTTCTTGCCCTAGGTGTTGTATTGGTGAAAATTCTGCTACGTGAGATGTCTGAGATATTGCTTCCTATGGTGTCTTCTAGGATTTTTATGGTTTCATGACCTACATTTAAGTTTTTTTTTAAATCCATTTTGAGTTTATTCTTGTGTATGGTGTAAGTTGGTGGTCTACTTTTATTTTTTTGCATGTACCTGTCCAAATTTCCCAGCACTATTTATTGAAGAGACTGTCACTGGGTTAAATGGCAGTTCCATTTTTAATTTTTTGAGGAAACTCCATACTGTTTTTCATAGTGGCTGCACCAGTCTGCATTCCCACCAGCAGTGTACTAGAGTCCCCTTTTCTCTATATCCTTGCCAGCACTTGTCGTTTGTTGATTTGTTGATGGCGGCCATTCTGGCAGGTGTGAGGTTTGTATATTTTTTCTGTGCTTTCTGGATACTCCAGTGGTGAATGAACATATTATAGAGACTTAAGCCACATTACCTCAGTTTATAGTCTGGTTTTTAAAAAGTTAATGCCTTCTAGATAATGTTCCTATTGAAGGGAAACATACTCATTGTTAAATGCTTTGTTGTGCCTAATATGGTTTTCTTAAGCAACTTATGCAAAATGCTGTAATTAGAAAACCATATTTGCACAGAGAATAGTTCCTTTTCATTGTTTGTCCATGAGTTTTAGGATAAAGAGATGTTTTTGGAAATGGGATTGCTAGGATCTTTTTTCATGACAAAGTGGTTATAGATTCTTGTTTGAGGTAGACTATATTATGTCAGGTTGAGAATGAGCATTGTGTGTGTGAAAGTGAATATTAATAGTCTCTTAAATTTAGGTACTTTTTATTTGTAAGTAGAAACACATCTGCATCTTCCTTTTTCATTCTGAAAGACAGAATATTCATAGTGTGGCAGAAGCATAAAGTTGTGATCTGACCTGAGAAAGTTTGAGGCAAGTCTTAGTGTTTCTTTACAAATAATAAGTTGATGTTTTTGAAATTATCTATCAAAATATTGGAAAAGTTTGAAAATTACCAGAGGAATGATATTTCTGGGCCAGAAGAATAATGATTTTGGCCAGGCATTGTCTAAGAATGTAACCTCTGCTGGTGTGTGAAGCCTGAGTTTGCTTCCTATGTAAAGCATAGATTGCATAACAGACCTCAGGAACATTTAGCTGGAAAATCGGTTTAAACTTTCTTGTTTATCAGTTGGAGGACAAGAATACTAGAAAAGTTATAGGAAAGGTGCCTCAAGCTGAACTCAATAAAATAGTAAGAGTAGAAGGAAAATATATGATTTGTTTGTTAAGTCTTTAACTGTTTTTATATTTGATAATTAATTGCAATTATCTAAACATCATGGATAAAGTATGAGAGAACAGTTTCTGTGTATGTATTCCTATGTACATATAACTGAAATTTACATTTATTTCTGGTAAAAAATGTGCAGCTTTAAAAATAAAGCTATTTCTACTTGAATGCCACAACTAAAGGTGAAAATAACTTTAAAAATTCAGCTATCGAGTTCTCAAGAGCATAATCTGTGTTTGAAATCTAGTTTGGGTTTGTTTGTGAATTCAGTACCTCTTCCCAGTGTGGCCTAAAGTCTGGTTGATATAGGGTACAAAGACTGTCCCTCTTGTCCCTCCTCATTCCGAAGGACCATGTCAGTGCTCCCCAAGGGCTTGGCTCTGGTTCTCATTGGGTTGGTAATGAAGGTTACCTTCTTTCATCGCTTAATTAGGGTTTCTTCTCCTTCTGGCTACAGATGTCGATCCCACTGGTACTTCCCAATACACAGGGTACACGCTACATGTGTCAGAGCCTGCTTCCTGGAGAATCCAACCTGCGATACCCACTTTGTGTTATTATTAGGTCTTACCTTTTCATTGCCCAGGAATTGTAATCCTGAGTAGTTTTTATTACTTGGCATTAGGTGAGGGTTCCTCTTGTACTTCAGATGCCTTTAGAAACTATTTTCCTCTGGCCCTTTCTCCCCGAATCTATATTTCCTTTGATATGTATTTTTCCTTCTCTTCTCCATCTTATTTCTCTTGCCTCCCTTTATAGTTCTTTTTATCACCATTTATATTTATATAAATTTATATCTGAGGAGGTCTTAAAGGAGGTGATAGGCGTTAAATTAGAAGGACAAGTAGAGTTTTGCCTGGTGTGTAAGGGTGCAGGTGTGTGCGGGTGTAGTTGTGATGGAGGATGGAGTGTGGAGTGCATTAAGGTATAGGGAACCACCTCTATAAAGAACTTGAACAGCCTGATAAGGGTGGAGAATTATGAACAGTTGCTGTGGCTGATGGACAGAAGATGCTGCTATACAGGGCAGATATACAAAGGTCATGTATACCATATGAGGAAGTTTGTAATCCATTCTTTTTTATTTATTTTTGTTAATCCTCACCCAAGGATACTTTTTCCATTGAGTTTTAGAGAGAGTGGAAGGGAGGAAGGGTGGGGAAAGAGGAGATAGATAGGTAGGTAGGTAGGTAGGTAGGTAGATAGATAGATAGATAGATAGATAGATAGATAGATAGATAGATAGATAGAGAAACATTGATGTGTGAGAGACACATTGATTGACTGCCTCCTGCATGAGCCCTGATGGGGCTGAGGAATGCACCCACAACCCAGGTACGTGCCCTTTACTGGAATTGAACCTGAGATCCTTCGGTGTGTGGGCTGATGCTCTAACCACAGAGCCACACCGGCCAGGGCTGTAGTACATTCTTTACCAATGGGAGATACCATGGGTAAGTTTGTCTGTATTTTCAGTAACAGCTTTATAATCAGTAGATATTATTTAACATATTTAATTATTCATAGTGTATTTAAAGTCATGTAATGATATTAATCAGAATTTGAATTGAAAAAGTTAATACCTCTTAAATGTCAGCACACTTTAAAAGTACATAGATGTGAGAGTCTGCAGAAAAATAATTTATAAACACTTACTATATAGTAGGTATTTCATCAAGCCTGTCGTGTACATTGTCACATTTAATTCTTCCAGTGTCTAGCTTGTGTTAATTCTATTTTGCACATCCGGCAATTGAGGCTTAAGTTAAATAGCTTGCCCTAGGACCCATGGTAATCACAGAGGTTGGGGATTTGAGCTCAGGGTTGACTCCCAAGCTTGTGCTTTTAACCACTGTGCAAGGCTATTAAGTATATGCCTATTTATCTGACAGGACGATTTATTTAAAAGGTAAGAATCATCCTTGAGGACTCACTAGTCTTTTTTAAAACTTGAAGTTATTCAAAATCAGAAATGGAGTATAGATATTACCGACAATTTTTCTTTTTCTTTTTTTGGGTGTACAGTATATTTCTAGTGAAGATAGACATCTCAGAAGCAACTGTTATGTAATTCTTGATATGTAAATTGCAGAGCATATGTGTACATGGTTATAAATGAAGATAGCTTTAGGAAATATTCATAGATGGGAGCTGTCTTTCATACTGAACTTTAAAAACATTAATGGTGCCCAGAACTTAACGTTTTCTTATCTTTTATGCAATGTTAATTTGGCAGGGCATAACCTTTGGTATGACATGGGTCTGAGGTTGCCCTAAATTGTACCACTGGTTTTTATCAGTGTCTTCATTAACCTTATATATGGATAGTGTCACTTCCTCATGGCAGCTTTGTTTTCAGAGCATAGAAGAAAGTTTTCTGGGTTACTTGAAACAATAGCTAATAAAGGAGGAATATAGGTTTTGATATCAGACAGGGTAGAATTCAGGACAGAAAGAATTAAAATAGACAAAAAAGATTTACAATGATAAAGGGTATACACTAATTATTTATGTATCAAATAACAGCACTAGCAAACATGAAGTCAAAACGATGGGAAATAAGGAAAAATAGAAACATGTTGAAAACAGCAGTAGACAAAAATATTTAGAAAAATTCAATTAACATAATGTAAATCTAATGAAAATATATTGAACTTTATACTCTAAAAACAGAGCACACATTTTCAAGTTCTTTTAGAACATTACAAAAACTGGCCATGTATTGGGCCATTAAAAAATGCCCGAGAATGCCCTGGCTGGTTTGGCTCAGCGGTTAGAGCGTCAGCCCATGTACCTAAGAATCTCGGGTTCGATTTGGGTTCAATTCTGGTCAAGGGCTCGTACCTAGGTTTCGGTTTGGTTCCTGGCCCTGGTCAGGGTCATGTGGGAGGCAGCCAGTCGATGTGTCTCTCGAATTGGTGTTTCTCGCTCTCTTTCTCATCCCCTTTCCTCCCACTCTATCTGAAAATAGATGTAAAAATATCCTCAGGTGAGGATTAAAAAAAACCCAAAAAAACCCGAGAAGGCCTCAGCCAGGCACATACCCGGGTTGCAGGTTCGATCCCAGTCGGGGTGCTTGCGGGAGGCAGCTGATTGATCTCTTTCTCTCTCCCTCTCTTTTCCTCTCTCCCCTCTTCCTCTGTCTCTAAAAAATAAACAAACAAACAAACAAACAAACAAACAAACAAACAAATAAACCAAAAAAAATGTTCTTGGATGAGGATTGAAAAAAAATACCCAAGAAGAACCTCAGAATAGAAATAGTAGAGGCAGTGTTCCTGATCACATTGCAGTGCATGTAGAAACTAATGATTAAACAAATGCAAAAATACTATCACCTGAAAATTAAAACACTTTAATTTTTGCATGACAGAGGAAATAAAAATATAGAAAATGACAATGGAAACAAAATACATTAAAACCTGTGGGATTTAGCTAAAACTGAATATACATGGAGATTATTTTTCTTAAAGATGCATATTAATGACCAAGAAAGAATTAGAATAAATCCATCTTACTCAAGGAGAGAGAAAATACCAAAATATATCCAAAGAGAACAAAGGAGAATTAAGGAAGACTAATAGGTTAAATTAAATACTTTTGTAATCCTTTTTTTATGACTTACTTTACTTAGCATAATACCCTGAAGATCCATCCATGTTGCTGCAAATGGCAGTTTTTTATCTTTTTTATGGCCGAGCAGTATTCCATTGTACATACATACCCCATCTTTTTTATCCATTCATCTGTTGATGGACACATGGGTTGTTTCCATGTCTTGGCTGCTATTATAAATAATGCTATAATGAACCTAGGGGTTCATATCTTTATGAATTCATGTTTTCATACTTTTCAGGTAAGGGGAATTGCTGTATCATGCGGTAGTTCTATTATTAGTTTTTAAAGGAACCTCTGCACCAGTTACATTCCCACCAGCAGTGTGTGAGGGTTCTTTTTTCCCCACATCTTCTCCAACACATTATTTCTTGATCAGTCTCACAAATGAATTTCAGTATAAAAATTTAAAAAATATTAACAGAACCCAAAGCTCATGAAAGAATAATACATTGTGATTCGATGTTAGTACACCCCCCCATGAATAGAAAGATAGAACCTTTTGTAAATCACCATATAAATAAATTAAATGAAAAAAATCTCATTTCATCAATCCTGTAGATTTTAAAAAATTTAGTTAATTCATTTTTGTTACAGATGTTTCTCCTTTTTCTCCCCATTGACATCCTTCTCCCATTTCTGCCCCCCCCCCCAGCATTGTTGCCTATGTCCGTTGGTTATGCTTATATGCATAAGTTCTTTGGTTTATCTCTTCTCTCCCC